>OY821517.1:28075091-29275091 GCA_963682025.1 Cordilura impudica
ACAACTCCAACTACTTTAGTCAGCCATAAAGACAGCCAACTATTACCATTACTACTAATACTAATACTCGTACTACCACTACCACTACATAGAACTCGTACGACAGCCTACGATACAAATTTGTTTATTTCACATACAAGCAAGGATGCTTCCATTCATTATTATATGAGTTGAAAAAAAAAAATGTTTCTAGCAAGGATTCATAAAAAATCTTTTCTTAAAATAAACAAAAAAAAAAAAAACTATAGCAAAAGATATATTGATTAAGGTCCGATTTATTTGTAATGATTTTTTTTTTTTTTTGTAATTTGAACTTTTGTTAATTTGAGCTTTGAAGGAATTTATTTTGTAGTTGGATATTTATTCTGCGTTACCTTTCTGGAAAAATTTATTTGTCCATTCTTCCTAAGCAGCAGTATGTGCAGGAGTGGCATAAAATAATTTTCAAAAAGTAAGAAAATTATAGTCGGTCTAGACCGACTATACGATTGCCTATACTATGGCTTTGAGACCCTATCTCTTCGGTCCAACTAAGTGGATACAGAAAATAAGCATAAACCAAATTTGAGTGGCATTTTTATACCCTCCACACCTCAGTGACAGAGGATATATATATAGGTTTGTCATTCCATTTGTAACGCATCGAAATAAATTCCTGAGACCCCAAAAATATATATATTCTTGATCCTTATAACAAGCGAAGTTGATTTACCGATGACCGTCTGTCCGTCTGTCTGCGGAAATCACGATCACGCCGTCAATATCAAAGCTAGACCGCTCGTTTTTATATAAAATCGTTTACTAATATCCCAAAGGAGTTGCTGTTTAAAATCATCAAAATCGGTCCAGGGGTTCACGAGCTATGATTGAAATTTTGAAAAAACTCTTGAAAAAACAAAATTTTTCAGTGTGTTTGTTGTTTTTCTTAAGATATGTTGTATATGTTGTAATTCTTCGTATTGTTGAAGTCATTACAGTTGTGTGTATATTAATACTGCACGTGTCACATTGGCCTAAGCAAGTTTTACCACATATTTTTTTATCATTAAAATTAAATATTAAAAATTAAAAATTACTAAAAATAAAAAGTGAAAAATGAAAAATGGAAAATGAAAAATGAAAAATTAAAAATGGAAAATGAAAAATGAAAATTGAAAAATGAAAAATGAAAACTTAAAATTGTAAATTGTAAAATTAAAAATGAAAATGGAAAAGGAAAATGAAAAATGAAAAATTGAAAAGCGAAAATGGAAAATGCGAACTGAGAAATGAGAAATGGAAAATGAAAAATGAAAAATGAAAAATTAAAATTGTAAATTGTAAAATTAAAAATGAAAATGGAAAAGGAAAATGAAAAATTAAAAATGGAAAATGAAAAATTGAAAATCGAAAATGGAAAATGCGAACTGAGAAATGAGAAATGGAAAATGAAAAATGAAAAATGAAAATGAAAAATGGAAAATGAAAACTTAACAATGGAAAATGAAAAATGGAAAATGGAAAATGAAATATGAAAAATTAAAAATGGAAAATGAGAAATGGAAAATGGAACATGAAAAATTAAAAATGAAAAATGAAAAATGAAAAATGAAAAATGAAAATTGAAAATTGAAAAATGGAAAATGAAATGTGAAATATTAAAAATGGAAAATGAAAAATGCAAAATGGAAAATGAAAATAGAAAATGAAAAATAAAAAATGAAAATTGAAAAATGAAAATGGAAAATTGAAAAAATTAAAATGGAAAATGAAAAATGGAAAATGAAAAATGAAAAATTGAAAATTGAAAATTGAAAATTGAAAATTGAAAATTGAAAATTGAAAATTGAAAATTGAAAATTGAAAATTGAAAATTGAAAATTGAAAAGTGAAAATTGAAAATTGAAAATTGAAAATTGAAAATTGAAAATCGAAAATGGAAAATGGAAAATGCGAAATGAGAAATGGCAAATGCAAAATGAAAATGAAAAATTAAAAATGGAAAATGGAAAATGAAATATGAAAAATTAAAAATGGAAAATGAGAAATGAAAAATGGAACATGAAAAATTAAAAATGAGAAGTGAGAAATGAGAAATGGAAAATGGAAAATGAAAAATGCAAAATGGAAAATGAAGAAATATAAATGAAAAATGTCAAATGGAAAATGAAAAATGAAAAAATGGAAAATGGAATAAGGAAAATGAAAAATGAAAAATAAAAAATGGAAAATGAAAAATGAAAAAATGGAAAATGGAATAAGGAAAATGAAAAATGAAAAATAAAAAATGAAAAATGGAAAATGAAAAATGGAAAACGGAAAACGAAAACTTAACAATGGAAAATGAAAAATGAGAAATCAAAATTGAAAATTGAAAAATGAAAAATGGAAATTGAGAAATTAAAAATAAAATATGGAAAATGAAAAATGAAAAATGGTAAATGAAAAATGAAAAATGTAAAATAAAAATGAAAATGGAAAATGAAAAGCGGAAAATGAAAAGTGGAAAATGGAAAATGAAAAGTTAAAAATGGAAAATGAAAAATGGAAAATGAGAAATGGAAAATGGAACATGAAAAATTAAAAATTAATAATGAAAAATGAAAATTGAAAATTGAAAAATGGAAAATGAAATGTGAAATATTAAAAATGGAAAATGAAAAATGCAAAATGGAAAATGAAAAATGGAAAATGAAAAATAAAAAATGAAAATTGGAAAATGAAAATGGAAAATTGAAAAAATTAAAATGGAAAATGAAAAATGCAAAATGCAAAATGAAAAATGAAAAATTGAAAATTGAAAATTGAAAATTGAAAATTGAAAATTGAAAATTGAAAATTGAAAATTGAAAATTGAAAATTGAAAATTGAAAATTGAAAATCGAAAATGGAAAATGGAAAATGCGAAATTAGAAATGAAAAATGAAAATGAAAAATGGAAAATGAAAAGTGGAAAATGGAAAATGAAAAATTAAAAATGGAAAATGGAAAATGAAATATGAAAAATTAAAAATGGAAAATGAGAAATGAAAAATGGAACATGAAAAATTAAAAATGAGAAGTGAGAAATGAGAAATGGAAAATGGAAAATGAAAAATGCAAAATGGAAAATGAAGAAATATAAATGAAAAATGTCAAATGGAAAATGAAAAATGAAAAAATGGAAAATGGAATAAGGAAAATGAAAAATGAAAAATAAAAAATGGAAAATGAAAAATGAAAAAATGGAAAATGGAATAAGGAAAATGAAAAATGAAAAATAAAAAATGAAAAATGGAAAATGAAAAATGGAAAACGGAAAACGAAAACTTAACAATGGAAAATGAAAAATGAGAAATCAAAATTGAAAATTGAAAAATGAAAAATGGAAATTGAGAAATTAAAAATAAAATATGGAAAATGAAAAATGAAAAATGGTAAATGAAAAATGTAAAATAAAAATGAAAATGGAAAATGAAAAGCGGAAAATGAAAAGTGGAAAATGGAAAATGAAAAGTTAAAAATGGAAAATGAAAAATGGAAAATGAGAAATGGAAAATGGAACATGAAAAATTAAAAATTAATAATGAAAAATGAAAAATGAAAAATGAAAAATTAAAAATGAAAAATGAAAACTGAAAAATGGAAAACGGAAAACGAAAAATTAAAAATGGAAAATTAAAAATGAGAAATGAAAATTGGAAAATGGAAAATGAAAAATGAAAAATGAAAAATGAAAAATGAAAAATGAAAACTGAAAAATGAAAAATGGAAAATGAAAAATGGAAAATGGAAAATTAAAAATGAAAAATGGAAAATGAAAAATGGAACATGAAAAATTAAAAATTAAAAATGAAAAATGAAAAATTAAAAATGAAAAATGAAAAATGAAAAATGAAAACTGAAAAATGAAAAATGGAAAATTAAAAATGAAAAATGAAAAATGACAAATGGAAAATGAAAAATGAAAAATGGAAAGTGAAAAAATGGAAAACGGAAAACGAAAAATTAAAAATGGAAAATTAAAAATGAGAAATGAAAATTGGAAAATGGAAAATGAAAAATGAAAAATGAAAAATGAAAAATGAAAAATGAAAAATGAAAAATGAAAAATGATAAATGGAAAATGAAAAATGGAAAACGGAAAACGAAAAATTAAAAATGGAAAATTAAAAATGAAAATTGGAAAATGGAAAATGAAAAATGATAAATGGAAAATGGAAAATGAAAAATGGAAAATGGAAAATGAAAAATGAAAAAGGAAAATTGGAAAATGGAAAATGAAAAATGATAATTGAAAAATGGAAAATGAAAAATGAAGAATAGAAAGTGAAAAATGGAAAATGAAAAATGAAAAACTAAAAATGAAAAATGGAAAATGAAAAATGAAAAATTAAAAATTAAAAATGAAATATGAAAAATTGAAAGTGGAGTATGGAAAATGAAAAGTGGAAAATGAAAAATGAAAATATAAAAATGAAAAATGGAAAATGAAAAATGGAAAACGGAAAATGAAAAATTGAAAATGGAAAATGGAAAATGAAAAATTAAAAGTGGAAAATGAAACATGAGAAATTAAAAATGAAAAACGAAAGATGAAAATTGAAAAGTGAAAAATGGAAAATGTTAAAAAAAAAATGAAAATTGAAAATGAAAAAGGTTGAGGGTATCAAAGATTCGGCCCAGCCGAATTTAACACTCTTACTTGTTATTATTTTTTTTGGCTGCAGATATGAAAAAGTTCATATCGGAAGCTATATTTATATTTGGTAAAGTCACTTATATTTGGTAAAGTCACTTATATTTCGAAAAAATATATACAAGCAAATTTGAGAAAAAAATTTTCAATATTTTTGTTTTTTGAAAAATTAAAATTAAGTGAAAATCGGGAAGCAGCTTTTATATGGGGGCTATGACAAAGAATTGTCATACGGGGTTTATTTATGGATAAATGGATGTAATAAACACACACAAACCCAATTTGATCCAGATCTATATGATAATTTGGATCCTATGGCAATTAAAGTCGATTTTATAGAAGTCATTTGTATGCGGACTAGGTCTGAAGATTAACCGAATTTCACCAACTTCACTGGCCGATAAAAGCATATATACCAAATTTCATTAAAATATGTTCACATTTGCGACCTGTAGTTTGATTACAAGGTTTACATGGAGATACTGACGGCCGGACGGACAGACAGATGGACGGACAGATGCACGGACATCGCAAAATCGACTCAGAAAATGCAAATTTGCAATGACTAACCTTGAGCTTTATTAGTAGTCATTGCAAAAATCAAACGAACGGGAAACTATCAGTGGGAATCATTGGGATGCTTAGTATTAAAACATCTTCGCCTTTGAATTTCACAAGTTAAAATTATTGCTTCAATTACATAATTCATTAATTTTTTGACCGCAAGTATTGTTCCATTGCATAATTTGGGTGGATTTATATTAAGCAGCATAATTATTCGAAATCCGATTTTCAATTGTAAATTATGCGGTGTTATTCTTGGCAAATCAAGACAATTCAAAAATTCAGTTGGATAATGTTATGCGTCTTCTTTATTCATCACAGTATCAACAGATTTATATGTGATCAATTCGCCAACTATTTGAGTGTGAATGATGAAACGAGACTTAAAAAAAAACAAGCTATTACTTTAAAAATGTTGCAGCTGATGTATCACTTTTTAATCGCATGCATACATTGGTGGTGAGTCTTAACGTTTTAATGTTCTCCATAGATTTTATAGCTTCAAATACGCATTAAGTTCATCATTTGTTGTTGATTTTGAGAAACAGGTAGAGTTTGTCTGAAGTTTCCTTGTAACAATATCAAAGCACCACGAAAGACATTTTGATTTCCACGGAAATCTTTCATTGTGCGATCCAAAGCTTCAATTGATTTCTTGTGTGCGATTGTGAAGTCACCATACAATAAAATATCAGTTTTGTTTCAAAACTCGAGCCATGCCAGAGGTTTTTGATAAATTACATGATGGTGCTTCATTTATCGTCATATTCAAAGGCAATATTAGCGCTGAATGCATTGTGCTACCACCATCCAAAAGACGTTAGTGCCAAAGAAATTCTATCATGTACTCGTACAGTTGCCACCAGGTCATCCAAAAAGTAAATGCCACCATTACCATTATCAATTTCTTGCATAATTTTTTCATAAGCCAATTTCTGCTGTTGATTTCATTTAGGAATATTTTCTTAAACAAAATTTGTCAATACATTTGGATCGTAATTCTGTTCTCAAAGAAAATTTTAATTAAAAATATAATTTCTTGAACGATTTGGTGATGGGATTCCTGAACACATATAGGGGATATAAATATCAATGTCTCATTATACATCCCCTCTGTATAATTCAATTGAATATTAAAAGTTAAGGTGCGCATTCGATGTAAAATATCTTCCGTCATGTAATCACGGAATTTCATCCATAAATCAGATGGATTAGCCAGATTGCAAGTTGAAATAATGATAAAAAATAAAATTGTAATTTCTGGTGGATACGCTGATACCAACGCACAGTGGCGCCATTTGAGTTTTTTCGTTGCAAAAATCATAACATAATTGAACATAATTGAACAGTTTAAACAGCATATGATAGATAACTGTTCAGCCTATGAAATGAGCGTTTGGAAAGGGTGCTACGCTTTGTAGGGGCCTACTTATGGGTTATCAAAGTTAAAATTTGTAGAAAAATGAATTTTATGGTAACTAAAAAAAATTATTTTTACATTTTTAGATTGTTTTTATTTTTTTTTTTTTCTTTAGGGTTTTATGTTTTAAATTATTACCCAACAAATTAAAAAAAATTACTTCTTTTTTAAATTTATTTTTTCAGTTTTCTGTAAAATATTCATCACAATTCGTAAGAGAAGGTATATCTAAAAGACTAATCATTTCTAAACTATAATTATTTTTTAACTCTATTCGTGACTTCACATGCCGCAGGGAAGAAATAAGTGGATCGAAAGATGCTGCCAACATGTTGAAGAGGTCCTCATTTTGCCTTACCCTTGATGCTTTGAATGTGTTCTGCAATCTATATTTTTTATAAAATTTGTTAAGAGACTCCTGTGCTCTCCAATTGGCAAAGATTGGTACTCAATTATATCTTTGCCATGCGCCAATATTTTATGGACGGTCGGGGTCAACTTCTTCTGTGGATACATTTCTGCTAAAAGAGATGCAGTTTTCGATGCATATTCTCCATATTTTATAGAATTGACATTTTCTTTGCAGTTTAAAACATTCAAGATCGTTCCCAATCTTTTCACGATTTGATTATCAATTCCAGTGATTCTAGTTACTGCCTCATCATTTTCAAAAAATCTCCTAGAAGTGTTTCCATCGTTTGAGTTACCGTATCCGTGCTTGGGACAGTCTATTTTTAGTCCAACTTGTTTAAAAAAAGCATCCTGTATTTGCTTCTTTCTGATCTTTTCCTTATCCTTTATTGATGTATTTTCATCGAAGTTTTCCTCCTATTGTGGTAGGGTATACGCCAGTTTTAGCAAGAACTCCATACACCTTATCCTTGCGTGCAATGGTGACATTCCATATTCGTATGACATTCCTCGTTTGTAGAATCGTTTAAATTACCAAAGTTCTTCTGACTCTTTTTGCAAAGCGGGCATGACAATGTTGAGGTTGTTCCTGTCAGTTCGTTTACGACTTTTCCGTCAACCATGGTCAGGTGGAACTCGTAATTGCATTCAATATATTTTCCTTCTCCAATTTGCAGCTTTGTAGGCTTAGTGTTGCTTATTTGTTCTTCAATGTCCTTCACCGTGGTCCTTATGAGTTCTGCCGATTCCCTTGCAAACTGAAACATTATTGGTCGGCAATAATGCACTGATGACGGACGTGGATTTTTCCAGTGTAGGGAAACATCAGATTTTAGCCGCAAAGGAACAACAGATGCCATAAACATATTTCCGTCCGATATTGTAGCGTCATCGGAAGATATCCTTTGCTTATAAACGCTTTGTCCGGATGATCCATCGCAGCCCCATTTGCTGATCAATGTCCGTTTCTCAGGAAGAATTTTCACCTCATTTTCAGGAAGACTCTCCAACAACCGTTTTGCTGTATGGCCCATGAGATCCTGCAGATTGGCTTTCACAGAGACTTCCGTAAACTCCGTATGCAGTGGTTGTGAATTTATTTTGGCTTGCGTAATATGCTTGTATCCTGGTAAAACGTCAGCCCCGTGTCGCATCAAGGATGCCCGTAGTATCTCATATTTTTCTTTGGAAAGTTGTAAGTCCATAAACAAGGCCAAGGCTTCTTCGGAACCATACTTTTTAATGTGTGCGTTTGTGGTCGTGGGAATGCTTTCCTTATCAGCAACAGATTTTGTAATCTGCGACCTAACTCTTTCACTGCCCTTTGTATATTTAATAGACAGCGCGTCCGATAAATGCTTCGTGGTCAAGTCATTGGTGGCATCGGCAAGTTTCCTCTTTCTTGCGAAAATTGAACACTCCTCAATACTTTTTTTTGGCCTTCCTTTTGCTCCTCTGGTTGATGTGGTGGGTTTATCTACTGCCAATTTGTCCATGATGGTGTCTTCATTAAGCCAGTCCTCGTATTTGGAGTTGAAGTTCTGAATGGTTCGATTAGATTTCACCCATTTTGCCTTAATATTTGCATATATCAGATAAAAGTTATTTTTTATAATTTCGCTTCTCTCAATATTTCCGTATAAGCTATCAAGTTCTTCTAAAGCAACTTCCGTGACAAACTTTGATGTGGTTGACCTTCTAAACAGTTCAAATAATTTTAAATTGTTTAACGCCATGGTTTCAGTACTTGTTGCGCCAACTTTCAGTCGTAGACTAATCCAGGCATTATGCTTATTTTGCAATATATATGCTTATGCTACCTTGCCTAAAAATTTATCTGTTCCCTGCATACATATGGATTTAGGCTGAATTATGCAATTTTGATATTATGCTCGTGTCTAAATAAGATTTGTGCCTACCTGGAGGGACCATAAGTCAATATTGTTCTTAACCATTTGTACTCCAAAGTAATTTTTAAATGAGGTGCGTACCTGCGAATTTCAATGAGTAGTTTTTTGTGCATCCTGTGTCTGTAACAGAATATTGGGAGTAGACTTTGGCAGAGGCTCACAGGCAGACAACCGACTTAAAATGCAATTTTCAAACTATTAGATCAAATTACTGTCAGTCAAAACATGTAAGGGATGCACGCCATACAATTTCTGCAACCATGTCTTTTTAACCTTTTTTACCTCTAGAAGCCAAACGGGCACGTACGGGCAGGTAAAACCTTTTGAATTATGTAAAGAAATAATCAAAGAACATGTTTTGCAAATATGGGAAATATAGAAAAATATAGATTTTTTTATTTTCCGTCAAAGTTGAAAAATAGTGAAAAAAAAACGGATAGTTTTTAAATAGTGATTTACCAGGAGAAACACAAAGCGAACAGTTAATTTTTTTTTATCATTATACATTTAATAAATACACCAATCAACACAAATAAAAAATAAGGCGATTCGTTACCTATTTTTCGTGATATTACACCTGAAATCGCAACAAATTGACTAAATATTGTGTGATCTTTTGAAAACCAAAAGTCGGTGTACTTTGAACGGTTATATCTTCTAAACTATTATTAAGAGTAGCATATTTGAAATCGTTGAAAAATTTCCTATAACATGGGTTTATTCAAAACTTCGTCGACGCACATGAAAATTTTGATTTTTGCAACCGCGTTTGCTCTACGGGCGCCACTGTGCAACGTATCAATTAATGTATGTTCCCAATGTGCATCTTGTTCAAGCAATCCTAATATTTGACATACTTTACGATAAATGATGCATTAATCAAAACGCAAATGAAAACTAATTATTTGGTGAACTGTGTAAATTCGACCTAAATAATCAGTTTCAAACAAATTTGTTTGGCCTTGTCTTGCTTGTCGACCTCTATTTTTTATGTTCCCACTTTGACAGTTGTTGATCGTCGACTACATTTTGGATACCCAACATTTGCAGTAATAGTTTCAAAAGCTTATGCTTGTGGATAATTTTTTGTACACTTTCCATCTTGCATACATGCCTAATTCACATTCAAAGTACCGCATGGTCCATGAATCATGGTTTTGGTAAAAATTTCATGCAATTCAATTTCAATTTAAGGATCAAGAATTTCTGATGATATATGTAATGTTATCAGTTTGTTCTGGCATTATTTTCTCAACCATCCAAATTAAAATGTAAGCGCGCGGTAGTCCTCTCTTTTGTCATTCAATCAAATATATCCAGCAAAATACTTCACCAAATATTTTTAATTTCATCAACATGTCCATTAACGATTTCATCTTTTGCTTAAATACACGTGCAGTTATATCATGTCTGTCTTTTGGCCCTTGACCTTCAAATAAATGTTCTTTAACTTCTTTCCATTGCGGATTGAAAGTGAAAGTTATAAAAAATCCGGGGGCAAACCGTCGCATTCAATATCGAGTAAAATCAATCGAAATTCCATATTTTGCTTTATAATTTAAAGTAGACGGACAATCATCAGACTCGTTTCACTTTAACTATTAACTATGGACCATAACTCGTTAGCTGTGACGGAGTAAAATTACTGTTAGTATTCAACCCCAGGTTTTTCATAATGACGGACATAACACATTGCATATTGCGCGTATTCATGCATATGTCGTGGTCCACCAATATGACGATGTTAAAATCACCATATTGCCATTATCATTAGGATCCACATCATTGTTTATAGCATCACGCAAATGAAAGTATTCTTCCGAGCGTAGTTTTGTTTGGTTATATTTGACGTAATTTAAACGTTCTGTTTCAATTTTTCCATACATATCAATAATGTACTGATTCAAAATTATGTGGCAATACAAAAAGTGATTGTATTCATTTTGTCGAAAAATTAATCACAGCGCTAACCTTATTATCAGTTACCACACCTGCCATAAAAAGAAATAAAAATAAATTTCATTATAAATTCACACATTTTATATGAGAAAAACACACTATAAGAAAAGTGGTTTAAATCTCATATGAGTAGACATTTCTCGATGTTCTTTAATTTTGAAATATCAGTGAAAGTAGAGTTTTCCAACGGATTTATTGGTTTGTAATTCAGTCAAGCCGTTCTCGAGTTTTAGATAACGTAACACACAGCGTTTGATTTATATGTATATAGACATATACTTAAAAAGTATTGTAAACAATAGCTTTTAACTTCAGAGGTTATGATGCTGTTTAAAGGCTCCTTCAAAGACAACTTTAGTCCTACGACAACTGCATTCCATCACTACAACACAGCTTATCTCGGCTATATCTATATACATGTGTTGATTTCACTACACATATAAAACCGCAGTCGCATGCATTAAAAAGCGTTTAGTTATTGGCGCCCGAGCAAAAACTGCATTTCTAATATTTCGCATAAACAGACAAGAACTGAATTTGTCGAAGTATTAAATTGAAAAGATTATTAAATTGAGCTATTTTTAAATAATTAGAAAAAATCATATTATAAAATAAATGCCGCAGAAATGATTTAATATCAAAACAAATCAATGAAAATAGTGTTGTACAAATTATCGAAACAAACCAAGTGTTCGATCGCTAAATCCTCTCAGAAAGTGATTCTGAGTTGATCGGTGTAATAAAAGAAAAAATTGGGTTTGTGTTTGGTTATTATATTCATCAATCAGTATTCCAAAAATAAACCCTATAGGACAATTTTTAGTCATAGCCCTCACAGAAGCTGATTTCCCATCTTCACTTCTATCAAACAACAAAAAAATTGTACATATTTTTCTCAAATATGGTTCGTATATGCTTTTGCAAAAAATAAGTGACCTTCCAAAAATAGTCAGGATCGATCCATATTTACACTTAGTCCCCATATAAATGTAGCATCCGATATGATCCGCCTATAATTTTCTTACTTGTTTTTATTTTTATTGAAAAATAAATAAATAATAAAGTAAAACATTAAGCGAAAATTATGTTTTTCTAAATCAACGGCGGTTACGTTTTTAAAACAGTCTACGTCGAAAAATGGTTGAACTTCATTTAACAGTTCATATAATCTAATTTGTTTCAAAAATTAGTTGCCTTGTACTTCATACCGTAATTTTGAAAATATAGTTCAATAATAATAACAGAAAGATATAATAAAACAATACATGGGACTACCAAAATTCGGTTGGCAACATATTCGGTTGCGACAGCGAATGCGTTTTCTGTGTGTTGATTTATATCGATTTTCCTTCGAGTCCACAGTTTAAGGAGTTGTGATATATGGGGTCTTATAAAACGAGTTTTAGTTGTTTGCGGTAACACCGCAAGGCTCTTTTTTCCTCTTTTTTTTTATTTTTCTGAATCTTCGAAACCAGATTTCCGATCTTCACTTTTGCAAGACAAATGCTCAAGGTATTATGCAAATTCAACAGTCTTTTAGTTGTGGTGATTTTAATAGTTTTAGTGGTGTGCAGATTCATGTTCGGCCACTATAGGCGGAATGTGAATGCATCATTTGCCAAATTGATTAACTCCACTTTCAGATTTATTTTAATTTTAATATCAAAACGCTTGATTGACGACTGTTTACGAGTATATTAAAACTAAGTTTCTCTAATGAAAAGGTGTTATTAATGGTGTTAATCCTTCTGCAAGTGCTGCCCTAATGTTGATGTAACTATGTGTATATATTAAGGGGTTACGAATTGTTCTCTATTCTGTTGTATACCCAAGAGCTTATATCCCTAAAAAACAAAAAAGAAAAAAGTTAAAACAAGCAAAGAACTTACAAGACTTATTTAAGAAACTTTTCTTTATTTCGACATTAGATTACAACAACTAGACTAACAATAGGAACAATAATAAATAAACAAAAGACCATGTATTATCAATATTGCACACAGTGTTGTAAATTCATTCATATTTCAAGTGCGTTTTAAAATAAAAGCGATTTCACCTCGACTTATTTTCTCATTAGTTTTTTTTTCACAATATTTTTCATCATAAATTAAAATTAAAAAAAAAAACACTTTTTTCACATTATTTCTTTATAAATTTAATTATGTAGACTTCTCTGGTTATGTAGACTTCTCGGGTTTGATACATAAATTGAAGGACTTTATTTATATAAAATTAAATAATTTTTTTTTTATATTTCAGCAGGCAATAGCAAATCTTTGAAAGAAAACTACTTTTAAGAAGCATTTATAAACCACTAGCAGATTCCGAAATTCGAGTGCAAATTCTAGGAAATTTTATTTTTCATTAAATAAAGACCCTAAAGGTATGCTAATCAATTATAGCCAATTCATAAATCGACAAAAAAAACAAACTCATTTTTATTACAAACACATTATCAAATTTAATAAACGCACACATAGCATTGTATAATTTTATGTATGTGTTAGTAGCAACTTTAAATGCAATTCACTCAAAATAAAAGTAAAAATTTAAAAATCTGTAAATCTGCAAATCGTCTAAAAAGAAATACCTTTCAAATAATATACGTTTGGTAAAATCGGGATAAAATGGTAGAACAAAACAGCGGTCACAAGAAATCGCCTAGCCTATTAGTATTGTAGATTATCTGCACAAAATGCTCAGATTTTCGTTTTGTTTACCTACTGTCATTACCCGGGTTGCGAGTTTCATGAGAATGCCTGTTTGAAGACAGTAGACCAAAACCTATTTTGAATAAATGGATTTGCAATAATATGGCAGCGATTCACTGTTCCTAATTTGTGTTTATTTTGTTATAAATTCATACTAAGAAGATGCACTGGCGAAGAGGAAGAGGAAGTCAACATAAGCCGAAATAAGATTGACAAGAAATTCATGGTCTGAAATTGAAATGTTGGTTTAAGTCATTTTTTCTTAAGGCCTTATATGCCAGCCTGGAATCATAGGAAGCCATAATTACGAGTAAGTATATATAAAACAATTTAGATTTGAAGTAGCACTGAAAATATACAATTGAGAATTTGGAAAAATTACACATCTGTAATGTGTAATTAGTCAAATTTTTTCAAATAGGCGTTTTTTTCTTAAGCTTTAGATGTCATCATTTTTTTTTTCTTGTATGTATAGAAAATGTAATCGACATCGACATATTATTCTGCGTAGGGTTTCATGGCCTGATATCATGTGAGCTAGTTAAGTTTTACGCGAGCCAACATTTTCAAATGTCACATTATTTTGAATAATTGCAAATCTTTTTAAATTAAAAATCAAACTCATCCAAAGATTTACAACATTTTCAAATGACAGCAATTTGGAGCACTTGCAGTGTAACTAGAGAGAGTGTGTAGGTAGATTCCAAATAATAAATGTGTTAAAACTTGAAGATACAAGTAGTTTTAAATTTCTGGCAATTTAGTAATATTAGGAAAAACTTTACTTATGAAATCTTTTTAAAATTTAAAGATTATGGTACTGGAAAATATTACGAACGTCTAGAAATTCTGCTGTATAAAAATAATTTCAGAACTCAGGAGTTTTTTCCATTTTTAGAAACAGATTTAGATAAATCGATGTTAAAATAAATGAATTGCAGAATATGAAAGTCTTTTTTTCTATAATGATAGGAACATTTTTTAAAATGCAGAGAACAAATCTATGGTCCCATGGCATTATAGCATAACTCGAGATATGTTACAATTGAGTTATTAATAATGCCATCGTATTCTCAGCATTCGAATACAAATGGATAAAAATGCTTTTCTGAAATGCTACAAGAAGAGGCATATGCTTGTTAGAAAAAGTATTCCTATACCCAAAATTACAACTACGAAAAAAATAAGAAAAAGTTAATTAAGCTAATGAATTTGTACGGTATTAATTAGTTTTTTTTTTAAATTTATTACAGGTTTACTGACTTTAATAAATTTTGTGCAGGTAAAAAAATGTATGCAGCAATTTTATTGCCTAAGTTAGCAACTTGTAGAATATCCTTTGCACTTAAGAACCTCTCTGACCCGAGTATGGCTTCTTCTACCCAACCTTAAAGAATCGTCCTAACTTATTTTATCCCATTCATCCAAATTGACGCTTTTTAACATTTCATGTGAAGTTTTATTTTTTTCTTTATTTATTTATTTAATTTTTGTAATTCTAACACAACAAGAATAAATTCTTATAAGTTCCAGTATTAGACGATAGTAGGATTTCAGTTACAATTATTACAATTTCAATTTATTTTTAATCTATACTAATATTATAAAGAGGTAATGTGTGTTTGTTTGTTTGTTTGTAGGAGGTAATCTCCGTAACTACCTATCTGATATTCCCGAAAATTTTACAGAGTCTTACTGCGGATATGGGAAGTGCTATAGGCTATAGTTTTTTAAATATTTTTAGTGGGCGTGGCACCTCCTCCACAAAGTAAAATTTTTAATATCATATACATATATTGAGTATTTGCAAATTTGTGTGAGGTCACCTATTGTTAATATTAGTAGCTACGCCGGAAATGGGCGGGATCGGACAAGTGGGCGTGGTACCTCCCATACAAGTAATAATTCAATATTATATATCTCGAGTACTGTGATAGAGAGAGCTTTTCAAATTTTTCTGGTGTCACCTATTGTTAATGTGAGTAGTCGGACATAAAATGGGCAGTAGCGGACCAATAGGCGTGGCGCCTGCCATACAAATTAAATACAAAATGCCATATATCTGGAGTACTGTTATAGTGAGAGTCTGGGACTTCGTGTGAGCCCATAAGTTATTCACGTGATTAGAGCAGTGGGCGTGGCACCGCCCTACAAAGTAAATATGTGATATCATATAACTGGTGTACTAAAAAAGGGAAGCTTTGACACTTCGCACGACACCATCAGATCTTAGTATGAGTGGTCGGACAAAAAATTTGACGTGGCACTCCCCATGCAAAGTAACTATTTAATGTCATATATCTGGAGTACTGTAAAAGAGAGGGCTTTGTGGCTTTGCATGAGCCCATAGGTTCTTTGTATGATTAGTCGAACAAAAAAAATGGACGTGATCGTAGCAGTGGGCGTAGCACTGCCATGCAAAGTAGATATTTAATATCATATAACTGCTGTTCTATAAAAGGGAAAGACTCGACATTTTGCACGAGTTCATCAGATATTAATGTGAGTAGTCCATCAAAAATTGGGCGGGATGGGATTAGTGGGCGTGGCACCTCCTATATAAATAATATGAAGTACAACGAAAGCAACAGTCTTTTGACAAATACATTAATTATCAATGTGATTTGTCGTGGAAAATATATCGCCAAAAACGAAAATTGCGAAAAATAAAAATCGCCCAAAAAAATCTTCAACATCAAAAATGGGCAAAATTAAAAATCGCTAAAAAGAAAAATTGCCAAATGATATTCCAAGTTCAAGGCCAATAGTTAAGTGTTGCCAGATCTAATTTTGATAATCCATCTTTTTCTCATGAGCAGCTACATGTACCTTGCTCCAATGTAGGAACACCGAAAAATCTTATAATTGTTGTACCGAATGAAAAATCCAATAAACATTGTATATCAGCAAGTATTCGAATAAAAAAATCTATGCAAAAGCGCAAAACTATGCAGAAAATATTGAAAGCATGCCTATCGGTTTTAACAATATTGGCGTTAAGATGTCACTAAAGCTGCATTTTCTGCACTCTCATCTCAATTTTTTTAAAGAAAACCTTGGAGCGGTTTCAGATGAACACGGTGAAAGGTTTCATCAGGATATAAAGATATTGGAAGAAAGATTCAAAGGGAAATCCCAAAGTGTAATGCTTGCTGAATACGTATGGGGCTTGTACAGAAACCTTGACCCATCGGAACATTCACGTCAAGCTAAATACAGGAAAGCGTATTAAGTTTAATCTTTAATCCATTTTCATACTACTGCTATTTCCCAATTCCCTTTTACTCGAAAATTTTAAGCAAAAAAATAAATATGTTCATACTATAATAAACCAGTATTAAAACAAAATTATAATTTTTTTATAGAAGTTGGTGTGTAATTTTGCCAATTAATCGTAAAGAACTTTATTTACAACAACGGTGTCTTTGGTGACCCCCACTGAAATTTTCCGGCAAACATTTTCGTAGAATATTTTTATCCTTAAATGTCCTTTTTTAAAGGATATTTTTTGATTTCCTCGAAAAAAGGGTCAAATTGACCCATAAAGAGACCAGTTAGAGGGTTAAGATCTTCCACAAAAATAATCCTCATACAACTCCACAATAAAACTCTGACCATAAGAATTCTCTCAGACATTAACTTACAGCATTTTTTTCATAAAGTATAATGCTCCCTTCGACCAAAAAATGAAAACTTTGACCCACTGTAAAAAAATACTCAGACGTGCTGGACCATAAGTTTGTTCTACAAAAATGATCTACTCTACATACACTTTCAGAATTATGGGGTCGCTATTCTGTTCCATTCAAAAAGTCTTAATTTGTTGGACAGTGTAATTTATACTAACATAATAAAGAGGTCATATGTGTTTGTTTGTTTGTTTGTAGGAGGTAATCTCCGTAACTGCTCATCTGACCTTCCTGAAATTTTCACAGGGTCTTACAGCGGATATGTTAGTGCTACAAGCTGTAATCTTTTTAAATATTTTTAGCGGGCGTGGCACCTTCCATACAAAGTAAATTTTATATATCATATATATTAATATGCTAGAGAAAGCTTTCCAAATTTGTCTCAGGTCATCTATTATTAACGTGAGTAGTCAGACAAAAAAATGGGCGGGATATTTGTCCAATCCCGCGCGTGGCACCTCTACACAAACTTGATATTAAATGTGATATATCTGAATTACTGTATTAGTGAGAGCCTTGGGACTTTGCGTGAGCCCTCTCATAACGATTCGTGGGAGGGGGGCAGGGGGAGGGTGTAGCGAAGCACATCGGGTTACATCTAGTAGTTTATAATTTGAGTTTCCAAGAATAAAAGAAAAAAGGAAACAAATTTAACAAGAAACATTGTAATATTAAATTTTAAAACTGAAACTTTAAATAAATATACTACTTTAGGCACATAATTTTAATAATTCCTTTTTAAAACGATGTGTGTTGCTAATTGTCTGTGTTGTATTAGGTATTTTGTTCCAAAGACCAATTGTATAGATAAAGAATTGTCTCTTTTAGATTTCATAATTAAAGAATGGATTGACAAGATTCTTTCCACGAGGTGATCTTGCAAAATTTATTAACTTAAATAAATAATCTGGTTCAGCCAAATGAATAATCTTATGCATCAGATTAAGACATCGGTTTTTTAGAAGGTCATCAAAGCGCACATTATACAGTTTGTATGAATATAGCGATATACTATCGGTTCTTTTCTTTCTAAAAACGTATCTAGCTATCTAATTGTAAGCCACATTAAGCTTTCTAGTATCAACACTATTACAGTTTGCAAATAGTTCACAGCCATAAAGCAGGACAGGTATAAGATAAGTTTTTGCTAAAAGTATTCTTATTTCAAATGGCGCTGACAATTGGACAGCCCAAAGATTCCTTAAAATCGCATGTACCTTTCCAACAACAGAGATTTGTTGTGCTTTGAACGAAACCAGTATTTGTATCGCCAACTTTTATATTCTCGTCAAATTCTAGTGTCACGTTATTTCTCGATATGAGTATACATTTTGACTTAGTTGGATTTAGACACAATCCATTAAACCAAGCCCAATTATGAATGTTCTTTAAGTCGTTGTTAAGAGATTCTATACAGTTGTTGACATTCGTACATTTAGAACTGCCATATAGTTGAACATCGTATGCGTACATATGGATATTGCATGGTTGGGGAAGATTAGGTATATCATTTATGTACATGCAGAAAAGTAAGGGTCCAAGTACTGAACCTTGTGGTACTCCTCTATCATTATTTAGTGCTTCAGAGATTTTTCCATTGAGAGATACAGATTGATATCTATTAGAGAGGTATGACCGGATAAGTCTAAAGGCGGATATAGAGAAATTCAAAATTTTATCGAGCTTAGAAATAAGTATCTCAAAAACCTACGTTATCGAATGCTTTGCTATGATCCAAAAGCACAAGAAAGAGATCATCAATCAAGTTTGCTTCTCAGATGTTCAACCACGTCGACCAATGCAGTAATACAACTCCTACCCTGTCTAAACCCCGACTGTCTTTCGGATAGGACACCAAGACGTTTGATATAATCACCCATTTGTCTGTGCATGAGGTTTTCTAGGACTTTGGGAAGGAAAGAGAGAATTGCAATAGGACGAAATTCATTGTTTGCTTTAGGAATTGGTATTATTTTGGAATGTTTCCACATATCTGGAAAGGTAGATTTCATAACAGCTGTGTTTAATATGTGTGGGAAAATCGGTAATAATTTAGGAAGAACAATTTTGATAAATTTGGGGTTTACTTCGTCTACACCAACAGCGTTTGACTTAATGGCCGAAAAACTTTTCACGGCCTCATACTGATCAACACATCGAAAAGAGAAACTATTTTCGATGTGCACAGTGGATATACTCTCATACCGACTCTGGTTGGGTTTATCTAAACAAATTTCAACAAAACTCCGGTTCAGGACATTTACATCAATATCCACATTAACGTTATGTATATGTAGGTTTGGAATTTCCCGTATTTTCTTCTATTTTTGCTTACATCCGACAGCCGAAGAGAAATTTTGTTTGTAATATGTTGATTTTGCGACGCTAATCAGATGTACTTCTCTATTTCTTAAGTTTTTAAATAATTGATGTAGTTCGGAAGTTTTATATTTTTGCCATCTTTGATATGCTAGTTCACGCTTATCAATAAGATTTTTTATATCGGAATTGAACCAAGGAGGTTGTTTAGCTTTAATTTTTCTCGTTTTTTGTGGTACACATTCATTGAAGATTGAAGTAATATTGTTTTGCAAGAAAGTAACTTGATCATTAATATTATCCATACTGTATATTAAATTCCATTGAACACTATCAAGACATTGGTTTAGAAACATTTCATTTAAGTTTCGAAAATCACGAAAGGTATAGTAGGTATCTTCATTGTTGACGTAAGTATCATATGTAAGATATATTAATTCATGCTTTGAAAAAACAGGCGCATATAAATCTCACTAATATTTTATTAAGGGGTTATGTTGGCGATTTCAATTTACTTTTATTATTGAAGAGCAACCACAGCTTGACATTAAGCGCCGAATGTTTTGGATCGTTTTATGGTTGCAACCACAAAATTACTTCAATGCCCCGTTTTTGTGCGCCTTCTTTTAAAATATTTATTTATCCAATTTCAACCATTATATATTCCGTATATTTGAGTTTACCATGCCCGTTGCCTCCCATACATCCCGAAACCACAACGCCCCCTCCACTATGTTTAAATGCTGCAAAAGATTGTCGTTATTTCAGAGTTCAGAAAAAAACACATACTGAATAAAAAAACTCGTACATATATGTAAATAAACACAGCTCAAGCCAACAAACACATATTTTTATTTTCGTATCAATTATGTGTGTTTTTCTAAATTTTGTACTTTGCCGAACACAATCATGGATGTGCTTCGATTTAATAATTGGCTGTGAACACGGACATGTTTCTATCACGTATTTTTTGTTTCGAACTCACTTAAACCACACAGCTTCGAGTGAAGCTACATTTTAAGCTCGTGTTCTGTTCGTGTTCTAAAAAAAAAAAAAAAAAAAAAAACAGAACATGAACAATACACAAGTTCGAGTGTTGCTTTATTTTCAGTTCGTGTTCTTGAACGCGTAAAATCGTAAAATCCGATACACCTCGATAAAAACGACGACAATTGTTTCAACCAAAGTCATTTTAAAAATCTAAAATAATTCATTAGCAGTTATAAAAAAATAAAAATAAAAATATAATAAAAAAGAATAAATAAAAAAATAAGAACAATAAAAAACAGTAAAAAAAAAACAAAATAATTCATAAACAAAATATAAAAATTTCTCTGTCTGGTTAAAATTAAACTGCTGTTATTCACTGAACTCGAACCATTTTATGTTCATGTACTGTTTTTCCGAAAAACTTGTTGATAATACTTTTGTAATTCAAGAAAATAATATTCTGGGCTTAGTTTCTGAAATTAACCCGTGGGGTACTCACAATGTGTCCTAGTTTTAATTTTTTTTTCAGAATTATTATATTCATATATAAATATATCGATGGCTTATTTTCAGAAAGTGCTATATACATTTGGCAGCAATATTAATTTTTTATTTCAAACAGTTCTCTGGTACAACTGTCAAATATAATATTAATTTTGATACCATACATGATTACTACAACTATTTCTTAATAGATATCTTATTAATAAATTGGTTTTACACGCTCTCTTTAAAATAATTATTGCTTCAGATAGCACTTTTTGAATATAAGCCCTCGATATACAAATTTGTTTATACTCTATTAAATATAAAAACTA
Source organism: Cordilura impudica (assembly GCA_963682025.1). Classification (NCBI taxonomy): domain Eukaryota; kingdom Metazoa; phylum Arthropoda; class Insecta; order Diptera; family Scathophagidae; genus Cordilura; species Cordilura impudica. The sequence goes on from OY821517.1 coordinate 28,096,540, forward strand.
ATTATATAAAATATGTAGAGATATTTTCATAAAATAGTGAATAAATTTGTGGGAGTTTTATGAATTTTATAAATATGTTTTATTTAAAAAAAAATCCTGATGAAGAAAATATTTATAGATTTTCATATAGAGTCAATTTGACATAAGGAGTACCTAATGGGTTAATTTCAGAAAATAAGTCCAGAATATTATTTTCTAGAATTATTAAAATATTATCAAAATTTTTTCGAAATCCTTCCACAAATATATATTATTTCGATATTTTGTTTAAAAAAAAATTTAGATCTCCTTAAGTTTGACTTTTGACCTTAAAGAGGGACAGTTTATAGTAATTCAATTTAACCTTAATTTACAAGATTGAGAACTTTATATCAAGTAGTATAATATTTTGGTAAAAGATATTTGAAATATGGAAACAACAAAAAATGAAACCTGAAAGTTGAAAAAGTATGAAAAATTACACTTTTCTTCAAATCCGCTGAAATAAAAACGCTGCCCTCGCCAAATTAAGAGCAAGATACCTACAATATTTGGCAGTTTTAATCACATATATTTTGTTAATAAGACCTTGAAGTCCAATTGATGATTTCGAAAAATTTCTTGAACAAAATTTTTGAAAAATTAAAATTGGAGCTTTTGAAATAGTGCTAAAAAAAATCATGTGAGTCCGATCACAAGGGAGCTGTGTAAACATCTAATAATTAAAGAAAACATCAACATCATATTTTCCAGTGCATAAAAAATAAGTCGATTATGCTGTTTTCTGAAATGCAATTGATGTTTTCTGAAATTCAATTGATGTTTTCTGAAATTCAATTGATGTTTTCTGAAATACAATTAATGTTTTCAGCAATTCAAATGATGCTTTTTGAAATTCTATTGATGTTTTCTGAAATTCTAATTATGTTTTCTGAAATTCTATTTATAATTTCTGAAATTCAATTGATGTTTTCTGAAATTCAATTGATGTTTTCTGAAATTCAATTGATGTTTTCTGGAACTCGAATGATGATTTCTGAAATTATATTGATGTTTTCTGAAATTCTATTTATATTTTCTGAAATTCAAATGATGGTTTCTGAAATACAATTGATGTTTTCTGAAATTCTATTTATGTTTTCTGAAATTCAAATGATGTTTTCTGAAATACAATTAATGTTTTCTGAAATACTATTGATGTTTTCTGAAATTATATTGATGTTTTCTGAAATTCTATTTATGTTTTCTGAAATTCAAATGATGGTTTCTGAAATACAATTGATGTTTTCTGAAATTCTATTTATGTTTTCTGAAATTCAAATGATGTTTTCTGAAATACAATTAATGTTTTCTGAAATACTATTGATGATTTCTGAAATTATATTGATGTTTTCTGAAATTCAATTGATGTTTTCTGAAATTTTATTGGTGTTTTCTGAAATTCTATTTATAATTTCTGAAATTCAAGTGATGTTTTCTGAAATTCTATTGATGTTTTCTGAAATTCAATTGATGTTTTCTGAAACTCGAATGATGTTTTCTGAAATACAATTGATGTTTTCTGAAATTCTATTTATGTTTTCTGAAATTCAAATGATGTTTTGTGAAATACAATTAATGTTTTCTGAAATACAATTGATGTTTTCTGAAATTATATTGATGTTTTCTGAAATTCAATTGATGTTTTCTGAAATTTTATTGATGTTTTCTGAAATTCAATTGATGTTTTCTGAAATTTTATTGATGTTTTCTGAAATTCTATTTATGATTTCTGAAATTCAAGTGATGTTTTCTGAAATTCTATTGATGTTTTCTGAAATTCAATTGATGTTTTCTGAAACTCGAATGATGTTTTCTGAAATTCTATTGATGTTTTCTGAAATTCAATTGATGTTTTCTGAAATTATATTAATGTTTTCTGAAATTCAATTGATGTTTTCTGAAATTTTATTGATGTTTTCTGAAATTCTATTTATGATTTCTGAAATTCAAGTGATGTTTTCTGAAATTCTATTGATGTTTTCTGAAATTCAATTGATGTTTTCTGAAACTCGAATGATGTTTTCTGAAATTCTATTGATGTTTTCTGAAATTCAATTGATGTTTTCTGAAACTCGAATGATGTTTTCTGAAATTCTATTGATGTTTTCGGAAATTCAATTGCTGTTTTCTGAAACTCGAATGATGTTTTCTGAAATTATATTGATGTTTTCTGAAATTCTATTTATGTTTTCTGAAATTCAAATGATGTTTTCTGAAATTATATTGATGGTTTCTGAAATACAATTGATGTTTTTTGAAAGACAATTGGAAAATGTTTAGAAAAGAACATATCATAATTTTTTCACCAATACAATCATAAGTCACACAGCGTTATCTGCTTCAGCTCACACCGATATTAGTTACGCTGTTTTATGATTGTATTGTGAAATAGAAATTTACCCCCCTGCGCGTATAGTTGTTTACACATCAAAAATACGTACCGCTTTGACATTAATTTAGAACGGCATAACAATAGACGAGATGTAAAATACTTTACATAATATTATTTTGGGATCAGGAAAATGCAAAAATGTCGTTGTTGTAAATTATTTCCATGTCTTTAAAAATGTGAGCTCGATTTTCTCAATCAAGTGGTCTGCGGCGCATTTATTGCCTGGGGAACTTGATATGACTTGGCTGTTTTTCAACCGATAATAGATTTTGTTATTTTGTTAGAAAGATAATTGACTCCAGATTATGGTTTATTGATTAGTTTAATTGGAGCCCATTTTTAATATCAAAATTTTTGTGTAAAATATTTTTTTTTGATGTGTAAACATCTATACGCGTAGGGGGGTAAATTTCTATTTCACAATACAATCACAAAAACAGCGTAACTCATATCGGTGTGAGCTGAAGAAGATAACGCTGTGTGACTTATGATTGTATTGGTGAAAAAATTATGATATGTTCTTTTCTAAACATTTTCCAATTGTCTTTCAAAAAAAAACAATTGTATTTCAGAAACCATCAATATAATTTCAGAAAACATCATTTGAATTTTAGAAAACATAAATAGAATTTCAGAAAACATCAATATAATTTCAGAAAACATCATTCGAGTTTCAGAAAACATCAATTGAATTACAGAAAACATCAATAGAATTTCAGAAAACATCACTTGAATTTCAGAAAACATAAATAGAATTTCAGAAAACATCAATATAATTTCAGAAAACATCATTCGAGTTTCAGAAAACATCAATTGAATTTCAGAAAACATCAATAGAATTTCAGAAAACATCATTTGAATTTCAGAAAACATCAATATAATTTCAGAAAACATCATTCGAGTTTCAGAAAACATCAATTGAATTTCAGAAACCATCAATATAATTTCAGAAAACATCATTTGAATTTCAGAAAACATAAATAGAATTTCAGAAAACATCAATATAATTTCAGAAAACATCATTCGAGTTTCAGAAAACATCAATTGAATTTCAGAAAGCATCAGTAGAATTTCAGAAAACATCAATATAATTTTAGAAAACATCATTCGAGTTTCAGAAAACATCAATTGAATTTCAGAAAACATCATTTGAATTTCAGAAAACATAAATAGAACTTCAGAAAACATCTATATAATTTCAGAAAACATCATTCGAGTTTCAGAAAACATCAATTGAATTTCAGAAAGCATCAATAGAATTTCAGAAAACATCAATATAATTTTAGAAAACATCATTCGAGTTTCAGAAAACATCAATTGAATTTCAGAAAACATAAATAGAATTTCAGAAAACATCAATATAATTTCAGAAAACATCATTCGAGTTTCAGAAAACATCAATTGAATTACAGAAAACATCAACAGAATTTCAGAAAACATCACTTGAATTTCAGAAATCATCATTTGAATTTCAGAAAACATAAATAGAATTTCAGAAAACATCAATATAATTTCAGAAAACATTATTCGAGTTTCAGAAAACATTAATTGAATTTCAGAAAACATCAACAGAATTTCAGAAAACATCACTTGAATTTCAGAAAACATAAATAGAATTTCAGTAAACATCAATATAATTTCAGAAAACATCATTCGAGTTTCAGAAAACATCAATTGAATTTCAGAAAACATCAATAGAATTTCAGAAAACATCATTTGAATTTCAGAAAACATCAATATAATTTCAGAAAACATCATTCGAGTTTCAGAAAACATCAATTGAATTTCAGAAACCATCAATATAATTTCAGAAAACATCATTTGAATTTCAGAAAACATAAATAGAATTTCAGAAAACATCAATATAATTTCAGAAAACATCATTCGAGTTTCAGAAAACATCAATTGAATTTCAGAAAGCATCAGTAGAATTTCAGAAAACATCAATATAATTTTAGAAAACATCATTCGAGTTTCAGAAAACATCAATTGAATTTCAGAAAACATCATTTGAATTTCAGAAAACATAAATAGAACTTCAGAAAACATCAATATAATTTCAGAAAACATCATTCGAGTTTCAGAAAACATCAATTGAATTTTAGAAAGCATCAATAGAATTTCAGAAAACATCAATATAATTTTAGAAAACATCATTCGAGTTTCAGAAAACATCAATTGAATTTCAGAAAACATAAATAGAATTTCAGAAAACATCAATATAATTTCAGAAAACATCATTCGAGTTTCAGAAAACATCAATTGAATTACAGAAAACATCAACAGAATTTCAGAAAACATCACTTGAATTTCAGAAATCATCATTTGAATTTCAGAAAACATAAATAGAATTTCAGAAAACATCAATATAATTTCAGAAAACATTATTCGAGTTTCAGAAAACATTAATTGAATTTCAGAAAACATCAACAGAATTTCAGAAAACATCACTTGAATTTCAGAAAACATAAATAGAATTTCAGTAAACATCAATATAATTTCAGAAAACATCATTCGAGTTTCAGAAAACATCAATTGAATTTCAGAAAACATCATTCGAGTTTCAGAAAGCATTATTTGAATTTCAGAAAACATAAATAGAATTTCAGAAAACATCAATATAATTTCAGAAAACAGCATTTGAATTTCAGAAAACATAAATAGAATTTCAGAAAACATCAATATAATTTCAGAAAACATCAATTGAGTTTCAGAAAACATAAATAGAATTTCAGAAAACATCAATATAATTTCAGAAAACATCATTCGAGTTTCAGAAAACATCAATTGAATTTCAGAAACCATCAATATAATTTCAGAAAACATCATTTGAATTTCAGAAAACATAAATAGAATTTCAGAAAACATCAATATAATTTCAGAAAACATCATTCGAGTTTCAGAAAACATCAATTGAATTTCAGAAAGCATCAGTAGAATTTCAGAAAACATCAATATAATTTTAGAAAACATCATTCGAGTTTCAGAAAACATCAATTGAATTTCAGAAAACATCATTTGAATTTCAGAAAACATAAATAGAACTTCAGAAAACATCAATATAATTTCAGAAAACATCATTCGAGTTTCAGAAAACATCAATTGAATTTTAGAAAGCATCAATAGAATTTCAGAAAACATCAATATAATTTTAGAAAACATCATTCGAGTTTCAGAAAACATCAATTGAATTTCAGAAAACATAAATAGAATTTCAGAAAACATCAATATAATTTCAGAAAACATCATTCGAGTTTCAGAAAACATCAATTGAATTACAGAAAACATCAACAGAATTTCAGAAAACATCACTTGAATTTCAGAAATCATCATTTGAATTTCAGAAAACATAAATAGAATTTCAGAAAACATCAATATAATTTCAGAAAACATTATTCGAGTTTCAGAAAACATTAATTGAATTTCAGAAAACATCAACAGAATTTCAGAAAACATCACTTGAATTTCAGAAAACATAAATAGAATTTCAGTAAACATCAATATAATTTCAGAAAACATCATTCGAGTTTCAGAAAACATCAATTGAATTTCAGAAAGCATCATTCGAGTTTCAGAAAGCATTATTTGAATTTCAGAAAACATAAATAGAATTTCAGAAAACATCAATATAATTTCAGAAAACAGCATTTGAATTTCAGAAAACATAAATAGAATTTCAGAAAACATCAATATAATTTCAGAAAACATCAATTGAGTTTCAGAAAACATAAATAGAATTTCAGAAAACATCAATATAATTTCAGAAAACATCATTCGAGTTTCAGAAAACATCAATTGAATTTCAGAAAACATCAATAGAATTTCAGAAAACATCATTTGAATTTCAGAAAACATAAATAGAATTTCAGAAAACATCAATATAATTTCAGAAAACATCATTCGAGTTTCAGAAAACATCAATATAATTTCAGAAAACATCATTCGAGTTTCAGAAAACATCATTTGAATTTCAGAAAACATAAATAGAATTTCAGAAAACATCAATATAATTTCAGAAAACATCATTTGAATTTCAGAAAACATAAATAGAATTTCAGAAAACATCAATATAATTTCAGAAAACATCATTCGAGTTTCAGAAAACATAAAAAGAATTTCAGAAAACATCAATATAATTTCAGAAAACATCATTTGAATTTCAGAAAACATAAATAGAATTTCAGAAAACATCAATAGAATTTCAGAAAACATCATTTGAATTTCAGAAAACATAAATAGAATTTCAGAAAACATCAATATAATTTCAGAAAACATCATTCGAGTTTCAGAAAACATTAATTGAATTTCAGAAAGCATCAATAGAATTTCAGAAAACATCAATATAATTTTAGAAAACATCATTCGAGTTTCAGAAAACATCAATTGAATTTCAGAAAACATCATTTGAATTTCAGAAAACATAAATAGAATTTCAGAAAACATCAATTGAATTTCAGAAAACATAAATAGAATTTCAGAAACATCAATATAATTTCAGAAAACATCAATTGTATTTCAGAAACCATCAATATAATTTCAGAAAACATCAATTGAATTTCAGAAAACATAAATAGAATTTCAGAAACATCTATATAATTTCAGAAAACATCAATTGTATTTCAGAAACCATCAATATAATTTCAGAAAACATCAATTGTATTTCAGAAAACATCAATTGTATTTCAGAAAACATCAATAGAATTTCAGAAAACATCAATTGTATTTCAGAAACCATCAATATAATTTCAGAAAACATCATTTGAATTTCAGAAAACATAAATAGAATTTCAGAAAACATCAATATAATTTCAGAAAACATCATTCGAGTTTCAGAAAACATGAATTGAATTTCAGAAAACATCAATAGAATTTCAGAAAACATCAATTGTATTTCAGAAAACATCAATTGTATTTCAGAAAACATAATTAGAATTTCAGAAAACATCAATTGAATTTCAGAAAACATCAATATAATTTCAGAAAACATCATTCGAGTTTCAGAAAACATCAATTGAATTTCAGAAAACATCAATAGAATTTCAGAAAACATCAATTGTATTTCAGAAAACATCAATTGTATTTCAGAAAACATAATTAGAATTTCAGAAAACATCAATTGAATTTCAAAAAGCATTATTTTAATTGCTGAGAACATTAATTGTATTTCAGAAAACATCAATAGAATTTCAAAAAGTATCATTTGAATTGCTGAAAACATTAATTGCATTTCAGAAAACATCAATTGAATTTCAGAAAACAGCATTATCGACTTATTTTTTATGCACTGGAAAATATGATGTTGATGTTTTCTTTAATTATTATATGTTTACACATCTCCCTTGTGATCGGACTCACATGATTTTTTTCTTGATAATTTTTACATACAAATGCATATATGAAATTTGAACTCAATGCGCGTCCAGAAGGCATTGTCCGATTTGGCTCAAATTTTGCGCACTAAAGTTTTAGATCCAGTTTCACAATAATCCGACCCGCACAGCTCAAAATTGGGGAAACATTTTTTTTCATACAAACCGCTGTAACCCTAATGTACATATCGCACCTGTACCTCTAAAGTGAGTCAACTCAAAATTTTTCAATTTTCACTTTTTGCAAGAAAACGATACACAGTGGTCATATCTAACCACTGTAAAAATCTCACATCGGTTTTTCTAGTCTTTCGCAAAAAACAATACAGTTGTAACCCTCTTTGTGTCATAAGAGTAGCTTCTTTAGAATCCACTAAAAAGGCATATTATGAGTTCCACCCAAAAGAATTGTTATTTTTGGTGATCACTGAAAAAATCGCAAAAACAACTAGTGCTGTATACTTATTATACGCAATTCTTTACAATTAAACAATTGTTTTTAAATTTTGTAGTAAATATTTAAAAAAAAAAAAAAAAAACATTTTGTGCCTCTACTGAAAATTTGTAAATTTTGAGTTGACTCACGTTAGAGGTACAGGTGCGATATGTGTCCCTGCATTTATTTATTTTTTATATAATTAGTAAAATTATTATTTAAAAAAATGCAATTAATTAATTTTCTAATGCCAAGTCAAGCACAAACATAAGACAACACGAACAAAACTTACAAAATGAAGTATGGATATCATTGATTAAGACTAAGCAGAGTTTTTGCCATTCATTTTTTTTTTTCCTTTTGGTTTGTATAATTCCAGCACTAAATCAATTTTGCTAAGAAAAAAAAAAAAGCTCAAAAAGACTCAAAAGATGCGACACCAAAAACAAACGCGACATGACATACGTTTTCTTAATGCCATTTATCCTTCCATAACTATTGAATCGATGTAAGTGATGAGGAAGCGGAACTTAGAGAAGAAAGTAAAACTTTGTTGTTTTTTGTTTAGATGAAAATGAACGGTAACATACTGGATGTTGTTATCACTTCGTAAGACCAGTGTAACAAACTAATAGACAAAACTAATTTTTTGGAGGAAAAAAACAAAAGAAAACAAATAAAACTTCTTCATTAATACTGATCGATGACCATAAATCCTTGTTCAGAGATAGTTTGCCATACACTCAGAGTAAATGATTAGAAGTAGCCTTGTTACTTTTAAGGTAAAATCAACTTTTTAAAGGCCTTGATTTTTCAACCAAAATGTTTGCACGTGATTTAAATTTATCTCTTTCTTTTTTTTTTTTTTTTGATTTTGTTATCATCGTTTTGATACGTTATTGACATCGACTATTTTTTTGAATTTTTAGTTCACCAAACAGTTGGGTTGTCAATTATTCGGATTCTAACTTTGGTCGATTAAAAATTCAAAAATTCAAGCAATCAGGTCTTAAAGATTGATCGTTTAAATCGTAAAATAACGAATAAAAAGAATAATTTCAAAATAACGCAGACAATATTTTTTTTAAACAATTAAAAACAACATAAACAAAACACATTAAAACCAAAATGGAACTAAATTTAAATAATTATTTAAATTTTCAAACCCTTTCTTTTAACTCATACTCTCTGTCTGTCTGTCTGTGTGTGTGTCTGTCTGCAATGGTTGGACCCCATTCCCCCTTATCCAATTGATCTGAAACTTGGCCCATAGTTTTGTCGTGACTATAGATTAATTTTGGGGTAGTCACGCACAGTCATTCGTGGTCACGCACAGTCACGGAGTGATCTAAATGTCATTTCCCCTCATCCGCTCGATCTCAAACTTGGTCGATACACTTGCTGGCCAAGCACAGTCACGGAGTGATCTAAATGTCATCTCCCCTCATACGATCGATCTGGAACTTGGTCAATATACTTGCTGTAAAGAAAGATCAACTTCGACATAGTCACGCGCAGTCACGCATAGTCACGCACAGTCACGGAGTGATTTAAAACCCATTTGCCCTATCCGGTCGATCTAAAAATTGGTCGATAGACTTGCTGTAAAAAAAGATTAATTTTAAGATAGTCACACACAGTCACGTACAGTCGTGGAGATATTCAAAACTCAAATGCATAAGGAAAGAAAGAGTTTTAATAAAAACTTTGTTTTTATGGGTTAGATTATTTATATTTATACAAGCCCTGATCACTATCAATTCGTACCCCAAGAATTTATTGACAATAATATCCATCTTTTTAATGAAATAATGTTAAATAAACCAACAAAGTTGTACTTATCGAGCAAATTTAATTTTTATTTAGTGACTTATTTAAATCGTTAAGGATTGATCCGAGTCTTCCATGTAGCGTTTTATGGCATAACTTTAATTTCTTTTATAATACTTACAGCGCCAATGTTGCGTACAAGTTTTCTAACTTTGTACCATTTAAGGTTTTTTTTTAATTATTCAAACTAATGATTTTTATTTTTTGAATCTTTCTTATTTATTAAAACATTTCTTACGTGCGTGGGTTGCGTATAGAGCGGGCAGATCAACAGAGAACTATTCAGAAATCAATATATGAAAAGGAAATAGCCGTTTGTGCCTTCCTAGATATAGAAGGAGCCTTTGATAACACTTCACACGAAGTAATAGAAAGGGCATTAAACCAAAGAGGGGTAGACCCAGTGACATCAAAATGGATGGTAGAAGTGCTCTACACGAGATCAGTAGAAACAACAGCAGAGGGGGAGACCATATCCGTCAACACAACCAGAGGATGTCCACAGGGAGGAGTTCTGTCGCCCTTGATGTGGAGTCTGGTTGTTGACGAATTACTAATGAAACTGTCGGAAGCAGGAATAGAATGCCAGGGCTACGCGGACGACATAGTCTTAATAGCGAAAGGCAAGTTCGAGGAAACCCTATGTGACATTGTACAAAGAGGGTTGCGGATTATATGTCAATGGTGCACGGCAACAGGATTGAACATCAATCCAACGAAGACCACTATTGTACCATTTACCAGGAAAAGGAAACTTCCGAGATGGAGGGCAATTCAAATTTTGGGAGAAGTCATTGAACCAAAAGCAGAAGTGAAGTATCTGGGGATAGTACTAGACAACAAGTTAACATGGAAGGCACATGTCGACCAAATCACTGAAAAAGCCAAGCGAGCTACAATGATTTGCAGAAGGGTAGCGGGTAAAAACTGGGGATATAAACCCAGCATTTTACACTGGATGTACTCGATGATGGTCCGCCCAATAGTAACTTATGGAGCTATAGCGTGGGCCAAAAGAACAGATCTGAAGTCGACTCAAATGCAGCTAGGTAAGATTCAAAGATTAGCGTGTACTGGGATAACGGGTGCAGTGAGGACGTGCCCAACGGCATCACTTGAAGCACCATTGGAACTAAGCCCACTACATATAGTGGTGCAGAGGAAAGCTTTGGCAACGGAAATCAGAATAAAGGGAGAGAAACCTATAACCAGGCTTTATGAAGGGCAATGGAACCGGATAAGCCAAGTTAATGATTACTCCCTCTTAGATTGCCCCATGGACAGGGCTGAGAAGAAATATGATTTCAGGAAATACTTTACTACGGAACTTAGCAATAAGAGAGAATGGAGCGGTTTAAATACAGCATATTCTCTAAGAGAAGATACAATCAAATGGTACACAGATGGGTCAAAAACCGAAAGTGGAACAGGGGCGAGAGTCTTCGGGCCTAGAACCGAATACTTCGAGCCAATGGGAATACACACGAGCATTTTCCAAGCAGAGATTTACGCCATCGATAGATTTGCACAAATCAACTTGAATAGGAAGTACAAAAGAAGGAACATAACCATATTATCAGACAGTCAAGCTGCTATTCGAGCACTAAGCTCCTATGAAGTAGACTCTAAGCTAGTATGGGACTGTCTGCAGAAGCTAAATGAGCTAGGTAAACACAACAAGGTTAGCCTTTGTTGGGTCCCGCGACACGTTGGGATTCAGGGTAATGAACAAGCTGATGAACTTGCCAGAAGGGGAGCTTACACAAAATTAATACGGCCGGAACCATTTTGTGGAATATGAAAAGGAGTATGGGAAGGAGTACTCAGGGAACATGAAAATTGTGTTAGAAGGGAATTTTTCTCGAGCCACTTGGGCTTAAGGCAATCCAATATTTTGTTGGGTGGCTACAACAAGAAGAGATTTGGGTCGTGCATTGGATTGTCAAAGAACGGTCTGAGAATACTAACCGAGATTTTGACTGGTCACTGCAGGCTCAGGGAACATATGAGCAGGTTGGGAATTGTAGCAAACCCTATGTGCAGATTCTGTGATGAGGAAGTCGAATCACCAGAGCACATACTTGGGAACTGTGGAGCGCTAATGCACAAAAGGAAACAGCATCTGGATTCCTTCCAGATACTAGGTAGTGACATAAAATTACTAGAACCAACCAACATCCTCGGATTCCTGAGGGCTTCAGGGTTGGCTAAGAATTTATAGGGACGACCTATTAGCATAGGGCAGTACAATAGATCACTTTGGTCGCGGTACTTCGAACACCTCTTTATACAATACAATACAATACGTGTGTGGGTAAAAAAACCTTTTTAAAAAAATGCAATAGATTCTAAAAGCATTTGAAACAATGCTAGGTTCTGTTTATTATTATTTTGTACTAATACTATGTTTTTCGTACTTATAATTATTAATCATGCAATTATAATTACTAGCAGATTCCAGCACTCGAGATTCGAGTGCACATTCTAGAAAATTTTATTTTTTCATTCACTAAAGACCCTAAAGGTATGCTTCACAATTCAACTCATTTTAAATTAAGAAACAAACTCAACACAATAACACAAACACATTAACAAATTTAATAAACACACCCATAGCATTGTATAATTTTATGTATATGTTAGCAGCAACTTTAAACGACTATAACTCCAAAAAAATATTCCAGACGATGAAAATCTGTAAATCTGGGTAACAACTAAAAAGAAATACTTTTCAAATGATACATTTTTTGTCAAAATCTGGGTAATACTATGAAACTTACATCGGTCACAAGAACTCGCCTTGCCTTTTAATATTATAGATTATTCATTTGATTCAAATATTGATTGCAAATATTCCATATTTTGTTCTGTGTTATTTCTGTTCTTTAGTAGTTTTTTGACTTCATCTAAATCCCGATGCTCCACTTTCCATTGACTTCGAATACTGGAGATGAACGGATCTGACTTTGTTAGTAATATATTGAATAGATCTTCATTTGTGGAACTTCGTGAAATTTTTCGAGCATTGTGCTCGCTGTAAAAGCTGTAATCCTTATTCCTTTTTTCTTGGGCCTCCTCTCTAGATGTCCAAGTGGCACCAAATTATATTTAATGACATCTTCTGCATGATAAAGAATTTTGTAAACTATTGCAGACATATTTCTTCATGGGTGCTTGGTTGTATATATTTTTGCAGTTTCCTTAGCATAATCTCCAAATTTTTTGGACTCAATTTCTTCATTGCACGCAAGTAGTTCTACGATTATTTTAAATCTGAAAATAAGGTTTAAATTCACTCCTGTTATTTCAGATGCTGCGTCTGGATTTGAAGAGAATCTTCTTGAACATGTTTCTATTTTGAACTTCTTAACTCCTTCTTGGTTTCGTTGTTTCGTATTGATTCTGAAAAACCGAAATCCAAATCATAACTTATTTTTAGTATGTGTTCCATAAGTCGTAATTCTTGCATGTAGTGGTGATAATCCAAATTCAGTATTATCTAGTGATTTTGTCGCGACTTGATTTAATTGGCTTGATGTTGCTTGGCATATGATGCAGCTGAATCCAGTCTTCGTGTTACTCAAAGCCTGGCCTACTTTTCCATCTATCATTGTCAGCATTAATTGGTAGCTTACTTAAATTTGCTGCCCATCAACTGTAATTTTAATGGCTGTAGTGTTGCAATTTGGGCCCTGATATCATGCGTTTCTTTTCTGAATTCAAATTTGATTGGCCTGCAGTATTTCGTAGAAGATGGTGTCTCAGTTTTCTAAATATCTTTTGTTTGTGTTGTTCTAGTCGCAGGCTCTGAATCTTTCAAAATGTTTTTCAATCGCAATGATACAAATGATACCATAAACATATCTGAGTCCGAAATATTTTCACATACTACTTGTTTGTATTGATTTTGTCCGGAGGAACCATCACATCCCCATTTTCAAAAAAGAATTAAGTTTGTGTTTCCATTGACATTTTTACTTTCAAATATATAATAACGGTGGTGTATTTTGTAAGCAGATATCATTACTGGTAATAGAACAAATAATGAGTATTATAAGCTATGAAATACCTAAAGCACAAATTTAACACACCATTGTATACTTATAGGGCTGTTTAAATTACCGTAATTTTTTTTTTTTTTAGTAATTTCATTAAAATGAAAAAAGTGTTCTACCCGGGGATCGTCACGGCTGCAAAAGTATGCATAGTAGGGCGGGTCGATTTGTAGGGAGGCAAAAAATCGCTCAAGTGACAAGGAAAATCATATTGTAGGGATCAAAGTAAGAAATTTTGCCCAAGGAAGCATACCTCTAAAACGAATTCTGTTGTCCCGACTTTTGACCTGTCTGTCTGTTTGTCTGTCTGCCATAGGGCAACCCCATTCCCCCCATGCAATTGATCTAAAGCTTGGCCCATAGATTAAAGATTAACTTTGACATAGTCACGCACAGTCACGGAGTGATCTAAAATTTATTTACCCTCATCCGATCGATCTGAAACTTGATCCATACACTTGCTGTGAAAAAAAGATTAACTTTTATGTGGTCACACGCAGTCACGGAGAGATGAAAAACCAACTTTCCCGAAGAACATGTGATTACACTGGTAGTTATTCATATAAAAATATCGTTGGAAAATTTTTCAATAATATTATTGCTGCAACAGTCAAATTTTTGAATATAAAAAGGATGTTTATTTGGTACAGTACCCAAATGCGGTTTAATTTACATCATACGCGATGCGCCTATTGAATAATTTAACAAGTGAAATAGTTCAGGTATATACAAGACATTTCAGAACTATGACCACGTTTAAAAATCAAATGAATCAGGTATATTTCATACAATTGAGCATATGCACTGACTATGAGCCAACAAACCCTGTCCCACATGGTGGAGTTATATAACGATTCGAATTGCTGTTACAAGGACCATTGGTTCGTTTGCCTTCTACACTTCAACGAACTACCGTTTCGGCATTTGTTTGAAGCTTTGGATAAATCAACCAGCACTGGACCAAGATCGGCAACCGGAAAACTGAGCCGGTAAATCGAAACTTGTGAAACTCTTCCGGTAAGTTATTGCTATCACTAATTTATTATAATTGTCAACCGTTTTTGAATTATTTTATTATTTTATATTTTTAGGTGGTGGACGGCTATCAGAAAATTGAGTTGAAAAATATGCCCCCTGCTCTAGAAAAAAATGAATTTTCCACCGATTGGAAGTACTTATACGACATGCTACCGATTTTAAAGTTATGTTATTCATTTCAAAGTAAATACCAGTAAACCTCGGGAGCCAAAAAATTGTGACTCTATCTCAACTATATCATAGCGAACGCGGTCTTCGAAAATGGGCTTCCTCAGTATTTTGCTAAAATTAAAAATTTCTTTGTAAATTTTAATTTTTGAATGACCGTAACTTTTTTGATTTAAAAGATTTTGAAGTGAAATAAATTTTGTGTAATTTTGTGGCTTCCTACTATTAATGTTAAAAATGTAAAATCACTGAGTCATTCCGAAATTTAAAAATAAAACAATTTTAAAAAAGGTCCAATTTTTCCGAAAATCTCCTACTTAATAGAGCATAACTCCTGCCAGTCAAAAGCAGTCAGAAAAATCTTGCACTCTTCTATAGTCCGAACCCTCCCCTATAATCCTATACCCCATTATACACCCGCCAGTTTCCGCCCGTGTGCACCAGAACAATTTTTCTGACCCAAGGTTAGATATTTTCTGCAAAATTTATGAATACAAAAGTTGTCCACTGTTTGGTTAGGATATATTAAGTTTGAGGTGATGTTTGTAACTGCCAAAAATATTGGACCTTTATCCATCATTTGTTATACGGATCGACTCAAAAACACTTTCTGAGTCGAATTAACGATGTCCGTCCGTCCGTCTAAGTGTTATGAATACAAAAGTTGGTCGTACCGGTGCGCCGCGGTGTATTTTTTTGCGTGTAGAGTTGTCAGGAGTTGTTATATACTTATAAAAAAGGGTTGAGAAATAATGCGCTTAATTGTTACAGGTACATTTACATAGGTATCTTTCAAAAACATTAATAGTCTGCATTAGAGTTATATAGTTTAAATACCTGACAAAATGGGAAACAATTTAAATAACAGGTAAATGGTAAAAAAAAACTATTGCGACATAGCCCTTTAAGATATGAGCAGGTATGCTTCACCATTTAAAAGGGGTTAGGGTGTGGGTTTTTTATGCTTCTTAAAGTGGTAATAAAAGATAAAAATTTGTAAATGGTAAAAAAAAATAAAATTGCAAGATCTCCTTGAACATAATTCAAAACGATTGCTAAATACGCTTGATACTGATCATTTAAAAAAAATTGATAATGGCAGCATTACTTTAATTTCTAAATGGGGATGTGATGGATCCTCTGCCAGACACAATACAAGCAATTTAATGCCGAAAATTCATCAGATGCTAATTTATTTATGGTATCTTTCGTTCCATTGCGCTTAACAAAAAGGTATAGCGTCTTAGAGCCGTCAACTAGTAGAGCAACAGAAATTGATATATGGAAAAATGAAATTCCTTCTTCAACAAAGTATTGCAGACCAATAAAATTTGCATTCAGAAAGAAACCAAAGATGTCATAACTGAAGAAGTTCAAAAAATAAAAGATCAAATTAAGGAAATTCAACCAGTAATATTTAAATTTGATGACCAAGACATTCAAGTACATTTTAAAATGTGTCTCACAATGATTGATGGAAAAGTTGCACAAGCTTTAACTGGAACAAAGTCAACGTCAAGCTGCATTATATGCCAAAAGACATCAAGTCAATTAAGCCAACCCCCACCGGAAGACGATAGTTTTAAGGAAGCCTACGAATTTGGAATGTCCCCTCTTCATGCTAGAATACGTTTCATGGAGCATATTCTTAAATTGGGTTATGATTTGGAATTTGGTCCGTTAGGCGAAACAGTGAGAAAAAACAAAGAAAATGAAGAAAAAAGAAAGCAAAAAAAAAACAAATTCAACAAATATATCTACAGCTAGGCCTCGTAATGTACCAACCAAAACAAGGGGAAGGAAACACAAATGATGATCTCCAATAGGAGATCGATCTGAAGAAGCGCAAGAAAAAAGGAACAAATACTACAGATTCTTTCGCGAGCACAACACAAGGAAAATGTCCAGATGTTGTACTAATGAAGACCTTATCACTATTTTGTTGTGCACTTCAGATCCATATATGTCCAACATTCGTCAAAAACGGAAAGCTACCTCTATTGAATTAGACGAAGAAGCTAAACAACTTCTAGAAGATGAAAATCAAGGCTATTTAGAAGAAATTTTTACTAAAATTGGTTGATTTAAAGTACTTTTTCATTACACTAACAATAAGTTACACTTTTTTTATTTAGTTAAAAAATTTTCTTGATTTAAAAATTTATATATTTTGTAAATTTACAATAAAAATTGATATAGAAATATTTAAAAAGACAAAAAAAAAAAAATTTAAAGCAAAAACATACGAGTTTTTCATTGAAACGTCTCTATCTTGAACCAATATAAGGTAACTTTTACGTTCGCTGCTTAATAAATTATATTTTAACTTGGGATCTTTAAAAAAAAAAAAAAACAACATTTGGCCCTTGTGCACATTAGGACTAAAAAGTTTACGGGGGCCAAAGTTTGGCATTTTCTGAAAAAATTAACTTAAAAAATTGTTAAAAAGTATTAGTTGTAAAATTAACAGAAAAAATAAGTCATTATATTAAAAAAAAACCTTTTTTTACCTTTTAGCACTTCACTTTTGTACTAAAATTCAACTACAAATGAAAATGTATTTTAAACCCTCCGTAACTTTTTTTATTTTCGGTCGAGAATTAAGTTTTATAGCAAAACTTAAAGGCCAAAGTCTCACCTACCAAACAAAAAATTCCAATCCAATCAAAAGTTATAAATTTTTGACCGCCTTCTCGTCAAATGGTCCACTGTGCGGCGTGGTTTCGGTGGATCTGGCTAACATCAAACCAGGGAAAATTGTACATTCTCGGTGACTCTCCAAGGCCGCTAGATTATTACGATTCTATGCGACAACGGAAAATCTAAATGAGAATTTAAGAATTCTGGTTGAATTTATAATTAAATGTTATATGCCAATGTATTTCAATATCAAGTATTAAACCTCTGTCGTGTACGGCAGTGCATTAAATATCGAGTTCATTAGTTGGTCACGATTTCTAGAACTTCGTTAACGCAGTATTGTCAATCAAGTAATTACAGGTAATTCATATTATGCGCATTCGGAAAATATCTTGTTATCAATGTTATTTGATGATAGCAACGAAAAGCGCGACTGTGCTATAAAGAAAATTCTACGCTATCGAACCGATGTTGACGACCCAACGGAACTTAGAGTTTATAAAAATCAGATATAAACTTTAATTGCACAAGTTACACGGAAATGATCAATTTGAATGATATAAGGTAACTGTAAGCAAAAAAGACTTCAAACAATCATTTTTTTTAGTTTCTTTTCTATTACTAAGTTAAATTAATTTTTTCATTTACATATGCTCTGACTAAATAAATTTCTAAAGAGAAAAATAAACTCCAAAAAGAAAAACACCCATTTCGCTGATTTTTTCATGTAAAGTGCCAAAAATTGAGATTTTTTTAAATGTTTGTATGGGGAACCCCCAGGAAGTTTCAGAGGGTGCGCCACTGACATGGGTGTGTCGGCCCTCTAAAGTTAGTGGGGGTCGATCATAAATTTGGCCTGGATTGGGTCACTCTAAATGGGTCAAAGTGAGACAAACAGACAGACAGGTCAAAACTCAGGACATCAAATTCGTTTTAGAGGTATGGTTCCTCGGGCAAAGCTTCTAATTTTGATCCCTAGAATACGATTTTCTTTGTTACTTGGGCGATTTTTATATCGGCCCGTCCTAATGCATAGGGTTCAAGAGGACACTTTCACCTCTCTCTGGGTGGTATACGTCTCTTGTTCAAAAAAAAAAAAAAACACCTTTTTCTGAAATGGAAAAAAACAGTTGAGTTTGACAGCATGCCACTCGCACAATTAGCAGCAGTTTAAACTAATTTTTTGACTACCTTAATCTGTTTATAATAGCTACAAAATGGCGTTAAAATTTTAAAAATCGGTGACAAAAAAATTGGACTTTTGGCCAATGAAATCAAAAGTTTAGCCACGGCGAGGCGATGAATTGTGAATTGGCCAAAATTGATTAGCATACCTTTAGGCTTATATAAAACTATTTATTTTTTAGTTTTTTTATTTTATTTTATTTAATACATTTTTAACACATATTATACACAAATTTTATCATTCTGCACTTCTCCTCCATATGAGCTAAAACTATGCCAAATTTCACACTTCTCCGTACGCGTATTTTGCTTAAAAATTGGTCGTAAGATTTACCTTCACGTATTATTATATAGATACTTAAGATACTTAAGACAGACTGTTTTACAGTTACCATAAATTACAGACAAATTAACATAAATAATTTCGCTAAGTGTAGCTGCTTACTATTTTTTGGTTGTTGTTGTTTTTTGCGTATGATTACACAAAAACAACAAAGCTGAGGGTTTATAAAGATACAAAATGAAGAGTTCGCAAAGAACTGCTACTCCGATATTAAAATAGAAACTATTTCTATTTCTTTTTTCATTTCCTCCTGCAACATCCACCCATAAAAGAAAAAAAATTCGTCCATTGTGTCATCCAGAGTGGGGTGTTATTTTCATTAAAGTTTTGTATAACTACTAACTTCTTTTGTTTGCATTATTGTCAACATTTTTGGTTGATATTTCACCAATTTTTTTTGTGCAATTTATATTTGAGGGTGATTGTTTTTTTTTTTTTTTTTTTTGTAGTTGTCCTGCTTGGCTTATTTGGTTTGTATTACAAGTGATGTATTAATCGTTACATCAAGTCTTAATTCATTTTCTTTTTCGCTGCTGTATTATTTGTGTGTTTTTTTTTTTGTATTTTGTTGCTGTTTTCAATCAATTTATCATATTTTTTTTTGTTTGTTATACCAATTGCTCTTTCAATGATGCATGGTCAAAGAAATTTTTGTAAAACAAGCAAAAACAACATTATAAGAATGCAACAAATGATATTCATGTTTAATTTTAATATTAAAAGTGTGTGTAGGAAATTTAGAGGCGGGGAGTTCTTTTTATATGTACTTATATGTAAATGTCAGTTTCTGATGATTTATTACTTAAGATACCTTATGACGTAATTTCGTGAAAGACTTTGTATATAATCTATTGTTAGTAACTATTTCTATGACTTAAGGAAAAAAAAATATGGAATATGGGTGTAAAAAGAATGAAGTTTTTATTTTGTCATAAATAAAATTATATAGATATGGCCACTCTTGAGGATAGTGTTGGAAAGATCCCAGATCTGATCGAAATATTTAGATTTTCCATTATTAATATATCTTATTTTTTTTTTTTTTTGGTTTTCATTCAATATGTGCATCATTAATATTCCAAAAAAGAAATACTAAAACTAATTAACCATTCAAAGGATATAGTCAATTTTTCAAAAATAAATACATTCAATATATATCTGACGTAAAACTTTACATGCGTGTGTTGTTTTTGTTCACTAGAAACACTTGTAGGTGACATTTATTAACGATAATTGAACTGATCCATATGCAGCGTTCAGTACAGATACGAGTACCCAATATGCCGGCATGTTTTACATGTTTTATTTTTAAGTGTTACTTGTTTACACATTTTTATTTTCAGTTAAATGATTATTTTTGAATATGTCTGCATAATTAATCATTTTATCATTTGTCAATACTGCAGAGCTAAGAAGAGAAGATGCTGAAACAACGGACTATATATAGATTTCATAAGAAAACGAGGTCATTTGCTCAATTTTTCACATAATTTCAGACAAAAATGCTAAAAATGTTTTGTATTATGTATAAACTCTTGTATATAGATGCGTATTTTGCAACGAAAATAGTGTCGTTTTGTTCGGCAAATTGATCTAATCAATACACTTTTAAAGGACTTTGGAATATTGAAATATGTAGTTTAGAGTCAACAATGAATGAATGCACCACGAATCTTTTTTAGCTTCGCAAGTTTTTTGGTTCAAAATGATTCTTATTCAAATATGAAAGTCTCATATCCAGTCAAACAAAAAGTGAAATCATTCTAAATCACTTTATCATTACTTCAAAATAACATCTGTGGAAATAACAATCAAAGGCAGTACTTCTAATTAATATTCCAAATTACAAAGAAAAAAAAATTAAAAACGAATTGAAATTAGAAATCTATATATCTGTGGTTTTCTAGAATAACCGCGTATGTCATAAAATCAAAATGTTCAGGGGAGCCAAAAAACTTTATATTTGAAATTATGGGCTCGATATAAAATTTTTAGAGCTTTTTATTTAACAGTCCTGTAGATATGGGCAGTAAATACTTTATATAAAATTTTGAGTCAAAAATCTTCAGAGGAATAGATCCTAGAGAAGGACGAAAAACGATATGTAAATAACACTTAAAGTGTGTGGAGATAAAAAAACTTATGTCGACAAAAGTCGTTTTCTTTGAAAAAGAAAACTACCAACGCAACCACCCATGTAGACATAAGTTGTTGTTGCTTGAAAAATGGATTTTTTTGTTAGTCAACAAAAAGTTAACGGGACTTAGTATGAGAATATAACAACGTATCAAGAATAATAGTGACAAAAAATAACAGAAATAAACACACAAGTTTTTATAAGTGGTTATAAACTGAAAAATGGTCCAAAATTATTTTGCAATTTTTCATCAATAACAACGTATGTCCATATGAGTCGTTTTCTGAGAAAATAATTTGTCCGCGATCAAATGTATGTTGACATACGTCGATAGTGCTGCAAATTAATGTAATACACATTTAAGTTACGTCGTTAGTTAAAGAAAAATTTCAGAAATGGTCAATATTTAAAAAAAAAAATTAACACATGTAAAAATTAATATAATTGGCATCGTTAACTCAAAACTGACAAAAATGGGCATACGCGGTTATTCCAGAAAACCACAGATATATAAAAATCAAACACTGTGTGTAAGGCTATCTCAAACTCGAGAACGGCTCGACCGATTTACCAAAAAACCAAAAAATGCGTTGGAAAGTTCTACTTTCACTGATGGTTCAAAAGCAAAGAACATCGAAAAATGTCTACGCATATGAGTTCTACGCACACTATTCTGATAGTGTGTTTTTCTCGTATAAAATGTGTGAATTCTTAATGGAATATATTTTTATTTCTTTTTATGGTAGGTGCGGTAACTGATAACAAGGTTAGCCTATGAATTATTACGCATATCGATTAATTTTTCAACAAAATGAATACAATCACATTTTGTATTGTTTTTGGATCAATACAAAATACTTTCAATAATTTCATTTGCGTGATGCTATAAACAATGATGTGGATCCTAATGATAATGGCAATATGGTGATTTTACCATCGTCATATTGGTGGACCACGACATATGCATGAATACGCGCAAGATGCAATGTGTTATGTGTGGCATTATGGAAGACCTGGGGTTTAATCGTCGTTATCGAAATTTTTGAATTGAAATTATTTTTTTACTTTCTAAAATAAAATACTAAGAGTAATTTTACTCTGTCACAGCTAACGAGTTATGGTCTTTAAATGATAATAAAAGTGAAACGAGGTCTGGCGATTGTCCGTCTTATTTAAATAATAAAACAAAATATGGAATTTCGATTGATTTTACTCGATATCGATGCGACCATGTGCCCCCTGATTTTTTATAACTTTCACGTTCATTCCGCAATGGAAAGAAGTTAAAGAACATTTATTTGAAGGTCAAGGGCCAACAGACCAACATGGTGGAACTGCACGTTTATTTAAGCAAAAGATGAAATCGTTAATCGACATGTTGATGAAATTAAAAATATTGGGTAAATTATTTTGCTGGATGTATTCGATTGAGTGGCAAACGAGAGGACTACCGCACGTTCACATTTTAATTAGGATGGTTGATAAAATAATGCCAGAACAAAGTGATAGCATTATAGCAGCAGAAAGTCTGGATCCTGAAATTGAAATTGAATTGCATGAAATTTTTACCAAAAACATGATTCATGGACTATACGATACTTTGAATATGAATTGAGTATGTATGCCAGATGGAAAGTGTACAAAAAATTATCCACAAGCATTAGGTTTTGAAACTAATACTGCAAATGATGGGTATCCAAAATATCGTCGACGATCAACAACTGTCAAAGTGGGAACGTAAAAAATAGATGTCGACAAGCAAGACAAACCTGTTCAAGGCTACCCAAATGTGTTTGAAACTGATTATTTAGGTCGAACTTACACAGTTCACCCAAATAATAAGTGTTTTCATTTGCGTTTTGATTAATGTCCATGGTCCACCATTATTTAATTATTTGAGAACTCTTAATGAACAATTATGTGCCACTTATCGTGAAGCATGTCAAAAATTTAGGATTGCTTGAACACGATATACATTGGGAAAAAGCATTAATTGATGCGTTGGTATCAGCGTATCCACAACAAATTACAATTTTATTTTCTATCATTATCTCAACTTGCAATCCGGCTAATCTATCTGATTTATGGACGAAATTCCGTGATTGCATAATGGAAGATATTTTACATTCAATATTCATTTGAATTATACATATGAAATGTATACTGAGATATTGATATGGATTAAGGATATGTGTTTAGGAAAGACGAGTGAAGCTTTGGCTCCAAATCGTTTAAGAAATTATATTTTTAATCAAAATTTTCTTCTAGAACAGAATTACATTTGGATGTACAGACAACTTTTGTTCAAGAAGATGTTCCTAAATTAAATCAACAGCAAATATTGGCTTATGAAACAGACGTGCAAAAAACAGTGTTCAGAAAAAAACACAGACTGAGTAAAAAACTCGTACACATATGTGAACAAACATAGCTCAGACCAACAAGCACATATTTTTATTTTCATATCAATTATGTATGTTTCTAAATTTTGGACGGTGTCCAACACAATCATGACTGAGTTTCGTTTTAATATTTCGTTATCTACACGAACATTTTTCTATCATATATTTTTTGTTTCGAACACACATAAACCACACAGATTCGAGTGTATCTATATTTCAAGTTCGTTTTCTTGCACGTGTACTACTAAAAAAACAGAACATGTTCTTAAGACATTATCCACTCGCGATCGGAAAAATCTGAAACACCCCTATAATAACAACAACCATTGTGTCATGCAAATTGATTAAAAAATTCTAAAATAATTTATTAGCAGTTATAAAAAAATAAAAAGATAATAATAAAAATAAAAAAATAAAAATAAAAAGATAGTAATAAAATAGAAAACAGAGAAATTTTATATGTTGTTTATGACTTAATTTCGTTTTTTTTCCGATCACGAGTAGATAATGTTTTAATTTTTAGGTGTACGCGTTGAAAAACATGTTCTGGTTTTTAGCAGTACACGTGCAAGAAAACGAACTTATAATAAAGCTTCTGTCGAATCTGTGTGGTTTATGTGTGTTCGAAACAAAAAATACGTGATAGAAAAATGTTCTTGTAGATAACGAAATATTAGAAACACACATAATTGCTATGAAAATAAAAATATGTGTTGGCTGCTTTAGAATAGAACATTGTGTGTTTCATGTGTGTATTTTCTGAACCTTGCCAAAACATTGATAGTTATGGTGGCATGTTCTTTTTGGATGCAATTGGAGGCACTGGTAAAAATTTTTTGATAACTGAAAGTTTAGCAACTTGTAAGCGCACGTGGTAGAATTTATTTAACACTTATAACTTTTAGAATTGCAGCCACTTTATTGGATGGTGGTAGGCCAACACCTTCAGCGCTAAAATTGCCTTTGAATATGATGATAAATGAAGCACCATCATGTAATTTATAAAAAAACCTCTGGCATGGCTCGAGTTTTGAAACAAAATTGATATTTTGATGTAGGGTGAATTCACAATGATACACAAAAAATCAATTGAAGCTCTGGATCTAACAATGAAAGATTTCCGTGGAAATCAAAATGTATTTCGTGTAGCATATATTATTACCAGGAGAATTCAGACAAACACTACCTGTTTCTCAAAATCAACACCAACTGATGAAACAAATGCGTATTTGAAGCTACAAAATCTATGGAGGTACGTTAAAACGTTAAGACTCACCACCAATGTATGCATGCGATTGCAAAATGATCCATCAACTGCAACATTTTCAAAGCAATTGCTTTTAATGGGTGATGTTAAAATGACAATTGATAATGATGGTTTCATTACAATTACAAAAGATGTTTGCATATTCACAGAATTAAAATAACAACTAATTGAAAAATTTCTCCCAAATATACAACAGCAATACAAAAAAAATCATGCTTGGTTGAGCGAAAGATCTATATTGGCAGGAAAAGATAAGGATGCCAATGATTTGAATTTCATCATTCAAACTCAAATAGTTGGCGAACTGATCACATATAAATCTGTTGATACTCTGATGAATAGAGAAGACGTATTTCATAATCCAACTAAATTTTTGAATTCCCAAGAATAACACCGCATAATTTGCAAATGAAAATCGGATCTCCAATCATTATGCTTCTTAATATAAATCTACTAAATTATGCAACGGAAAAATACTTGCGGTCAAAAAATTAATGAATTATGTAATTGAAGCAATAATTTTAACTTGGGAAATTCAAAGGCGAAGATGTTGTAATACTACGCATCTCAACGATTCCCACTGAGGTGCCATTTGAATTTCAGCGATTGCAGTTTCCCGTTCGTTAGATTTTTTCAATGACTATTAATAAAGCTCAAGTTTAGACGTTGCAAGTTTGCAGCATAACTTTAGAAGCTCCTGTATTTTCGCACGATCAGCTGCATGTTGCATATTCACGTGTTGATAACCCGTCGTTTCTATTCATTTTCTGTGAAATGGCAATACTAAAAATGTCGTTTACCACCAAGCACTACAATAAAAATTTTTATTTTTGATGTTCTCACTTTAAAAAATGTATGCTTTTTTCTTCTTTTTCATGAAAATGTCAATTCTTTCTAGAAGATTTCAGTTTTAATACAAATGCGTAAATGAATATTATTGTATTGTCCAGCAACGCGGGCAGGGTTATTCTAGTGTTTGAATATAAAAAAAATTTAATTCATATCAAGAAAATCCTTATTGGTATTTAAATAGAATGAAGTGGTCAAGAGGAAATTGAGTGATAGTGCCAGAAAAAGTATTCGTACATTTATACAAAAATGATTGTATAAAGTTGATTTGGCTTAATTTCTTCTTCTTCTTCTTATTTCTCTTGGAAAAAAATTTTGGGATGGGTCCTAAAAACAAAGAAATTGAATAAAAACCTTAGAAATTAATGTAAGTTCTTTTCGCGAAATAACTCAGATCATAGGCAAAATCCACCCCAAAGTGCAATACCAACTAACTAAGAGCGAAAAGCGTACTGTTTACGCTTCATTACAATAGAATTCCAGATATACTGTTTCCCAAATTAGTTGTTATATGAAACAATCCGTCGGCAACGACACCCATGAAGATACCGCTCACTAAATATTATAATAATCTGCATATCATGGTCGTGTGGGACGTAGAAAGCGATGTCAATAGAAACAAGTAAGAGTGTTAAATTCGGCTGTGCCGAATCTTTGATACTCTTCACCTTGGTTTGAGTATTGATAATAAATGTAAATAAAATATTTGAAAAAGGTAACAGTTTATTAGATATAACACCAAACTATTTCAGCTAATTCTTTCGGTTGATCCGCTTAACAAATGATTTTTGTTTATTTCAAGCGTTGGTCTATAAAGCTCTCTCACATTATTAATTCGCGATCCAACAAGGAAAGATCGTTTTCGTCTTTTCTATTATTTCGGATAAAAGAAAACACGTTTCGGTGTTTGCCCTTTGGTCATCGTGGTTGCTGATCGGCATGCATTTAGGTTCTGCGTGCGTTTCCGGTTATATGACATAACCTCTCGTTTAATTTAGTTTAAGTTTTTGCAAATTAAATAGCTCACCCTAACCTCCATTGCGATGGTAGTGGTTGTGAAGGGTGGCTTTACGCATTAAATCGTGCTAATTGGAGGTGGCTGTAGGTATAGTTTCTTTTAACTGATCAAATAATTCTTCATTGCGTCCGTATAGGTCGGATGGGGTAACAAAATAATAACCAAAAAAAAAAACTCTCTCAATTTTTTTGTTAAAATATTGCCATATTTGGAAAACATAGAGAAGAATTTTTTTTTTACATATTAAAAGGCAGTTTTTACTATTACATTTTGTGGTAACACAAAATAACACAATACAATACCAAATCTAACCCTGTGCTGGCAACTTTTGATTTTGAATTAAATTATGTTAATAAAATATATTTTCATTTATTGACTCCAAATACTACTACCTGGGAATTATTATCGAATTTGAATTTTTGGGGTTTTACTTTGCCTACCATGAAGTCAAATTTTGAAGGCATCTTGAATACTGGTTCAAATTAGGGATGCCAAGCGCAAAAGCCAATTGTCCCAAAAATTTTAAATAAAATAATTGTTATCTATAGTTCGGTTCGAGATCATGTATAATTTTTCTAATACTAGAAATGATAATACTTTATGCAATGTAAGAGAAATTTGGAAAAAATTTCCAAAAATAACTAATTATTATTACAACACAAGATCGACAATACATAAAAACTAACATACAAAACATACGGTCCAATGCAATTGTGATAAATCTGTTAAGATTTTCACATGCCATTACAGTTCCCATGTATGGGACGGTTGGCAAAACAAAAAAGAGCTTTTTTCACATTACGAGATTTGTTATTGATCAAAGCGATGTTAACGTAGAGAAAGCTATAAATTGGAAAAAACTCTGCTTGTTCGTTCTAACTCTCGTATGAAAACAAAGAAAAAACATTTCTCATGTTCTTTTCTTTCTAATGTTGAGTTAAATAGTTGATTAGGCATGATTTGAAGCAATAGGCAGAAGGATGCTGAAGATGAACAAGTCGCTTTGTTCGAAAGTAGCTACTCCATCTATCGCTGCCTTCAATTTTTTCCAAATTTCTCTTACATTGCATATAGTATTATCTTTTCTAGTATTAGAAAAATTATACATGATCTCGAACCGAACTATAAATAACTAATTATTATTACAACACAAGATCGACAATACATAAAAACTAACATAATTTGTTATCTTTATTTTCTGAATAACTTAAAATTTTCATTCAAAAAAATTGTGAAAAATAATATATAAATAACATTCTCATCAAATTGCGCTTTATTTATGTAAAAATTTTTATTATCGCAATTTTTAAATATCATTTGAGGTTTTCTAAACTTCATTGAATTTAAGTTAATGTTTTCTTATCCTGAAATGCTATTAATGTCTCCTGATTGGCAATATTTTTTTTTAAATGTAAGCATTTTTAAATGTAAACATATTTGGTGTTTTGTGTTTAAAGAATAAAATTTATATTTTTAAAATTCAATTGATGTCTTCTAAATTTCAAGTTATTATTTCCGAAGTTTTAATATGATTTTCTGAAATTCAATAAATGTTTTCTTATTTATAATTAGAAATCTGAATTCCAGTTTTTAGAATTGAAATTTTCTTAAATTTAAATGGAAAATTTAAAAGGTGCAATTTCGCATATATGTGAATAATAATGCTTTAGTAATTGTAAACAACTTTTACAAATTATATGTAATCGCATTCAGATATTTTGTAGGTAAAGCAGAATAATAATTTTATATAACTATGTAGACTATTTTTAAAGCAAAAAAACACATTTTTTTTCTTTACTCAGCTCTGTGTATACTTTTAACATTGTTGTGTTGGATATCTAATTGAAAATGTTGACATTCATGTTTAAATAGAAATAGCGATTGCAAAGATAATTAGAACAAAATTGTGGCACCATCTACTGTGGCATTAATGCAAAAGAAATATATTTTCCCTAAAACAAAATATTGCAGAATTTTATATAAATAAAATAATATACCAATTTATTTCTAACATGCGGTTATTATGAATATACATATGTATATAGAATACTAGATGTAACCCGATGTGCTTCGCTACACCCTCCCCCTGCCCCCCTCCCACGAATCGTTATGAGAGGGCTCACGCAAAGTCCCAAGGCTCTCACTAATACAGTAATTCAGATATATCACATTTAATATTAAGTTTGTGTAGAGGTGCCACGCGCGGGATTGGACAAATATCCCGCCCATTTTTTTGTCTGACTACTCACGTTAATAATAGATGACCTGAGGCAAATTTGGAAAGCTTTCTCTATCATATTAATATATATGATATATAAAATTTACTTTGTATGGAAGGTGCCACGCCCGCTAAAAATATTTAAAAAGATTACAGCTTGTAGCACTCCCATATCCGCTGTAAGACCCTGTGAAAATTTCAGGAAGGTCAGTTACGGAGATTACCTCCTACAAACAAACAAACAAACAAACACATATGACCTCTTTATTATGTTAGTATAAATTACACTGTCCAACAAATTAAGACTTTTTGAATGGAACAGAATAGCGACCCCATAATTCTGAAAGCGTATGTAGAGTAGATCATTTTTGTAGAACAAACTTATGGTCCAGCACGTCTGAGTATTTTTTTACAGTGGGTCAATGTTTTCATTTTTTGGTCGAAGGGAGCATTATACTTTATGAAAAAAATGCTGTAAGTTAATGTCTGAGAGAATTCTTATGGTCAGAGTTTTATTGTGGAGTTGTATGAGGATTATTTTTGTGGAAGATCTTAACCCTCTAACTGGTCTCTTTATGGGTCAATTTGACCCTTTTTTCGAGGAAATCAAAAAATATCCTTTAAAAAAGGACATTTAAGGATTAAAATATTCTACGAAAATGTTTGCCGAAAAATTTCAGCGGGGGTCACCAAAGACACCATTGTTGTAAATAAAGTTATTAAACTTAATACGCTTTCCTGTATTTAGCTTGACGTGAATGTTCCGATGGGTCAAGGTTTCTGTACAAGCCCCATACGTATTCAGCAAGCATTACACTTTGGGATTTCCCTTTGAATCTTTCTTCCAATATCTTTATATCCTGATGAAACCTTTCACCGTGTTCATCTGAAACCGCTCCAAGGTTTTCTTTAAAAAAATTGAGATGAGAGTGCAGAAAATGCAGCTTTAGTGACATCTTAACGCCAATATTGTTAAAACCGATAGGCATGCTTTCAATATTTTCTGCATAGTTTTGCGCTTTTGCATAGATTTTTTTATTCGAATACTTGCTGATATACAATGTTTATTGGATTTTTCATTCGGTACAACAATTATAAGATTTTTCGGTGTTCCTACATTGGAGCAAGGTACATGTAGCTGCTCATGAGAAAAAGATGGATTATCAAAATTAGATCTGGCAACACTTAACTATTGGCCTTGAACTTGGAATATCATTTGGCAATTTTTCTTTTTAGCGATTTTTAATTTTGCCCATTTTTGATGTTGAAGATTTTTTTGGGCGATTTTTATTTTTCGCAATTTTCGTTTTTGGTGAATTTTTGATTTTGGCGATATATTTTCCACGACAAATCACATTGATAATTAATGTATTTGTCAAAAGACTGTTGCTTTCGTTGTACTTCATATTATTTATATAGGAGGTGCCACGCACACTAATCCCATCCCGCCCAATTTTTGATGGACTACTCACATTAATATCTGATGGACTCGTGCAAAATGTCGAGTCTTTCCCTTTTATAGAACAGCAGTTATATGATATTAGATATCTACTTTGCATGGCAGTACTACGCCCACTGCTACGATCACGTCCATTTTTTTGTTCGACTAATCATACAAAGAACCTATGGGCTCATGCAAAGCCGCAAAGCCCTCTCTTTTACAGTACTCCAGATATATGACATTAAATAGTTACTTTGCATGGGGAGTGCCACGTCAAATTTTTTGTCCGACCACTCATACTAAGATCTGATGGTGTCGTGCGAAGTGTCAAAGCTTCCCTTTTTTAGTACACCAGTTATATGATATCACATATTTACTTTGTAGGGCGGTGCCACGCCCACTGCTCTAATCACGTGAATAACTTATGGGCTCACACGAAGTCCCAGACTCTCACTATAACAGTACTCCAGATATATGGCATTTTATATTTAATTTGTATGGCAGGCGCCACGCCTATTGGTCCGCTACTGCCCATTTTATGTCCGACTACTCACATTAACAATAGGTGACACCAGACAAATTTGAAAAGCTCTCTCTATCACAGTACTCGAGATATATAATATTGAATTATTACTTGCATGGGAGGTACCACGCCCACTTGTCCGATCCCGCCCATTTCCGGCGTAGCTACTAATATTAACAATAGGTGACCTCACACAAATTTGCAAATACTCAATATATGTATGTGATATTAAAAATTTACTTTGTGGAGGAGGTGCCACGCCCACTAAAAATATTTAAAAAACTATAGCCTATAGCACTTCCCATATCCGCAGTAAGACTCTGTAAAATTTTCGGGAATATCAGATAAGTAGTTACGGAGATTACCTCCTACAAACCAACAAACAAACAAACAAACACACATTACCTCTTTATAATATTAGTATAGATATGTATGTATATGTAAATATTACACACAAAAAATACAACAGCAAAATACTACAAAATCAACATCAATGTATTTTATATTACTTTTTTTAAAATAAATAAAATAAATATTAATAAAAAAATATTACTTTTTTAATAATAAACAAAACCCATACGTTTTTCCATAATTTTTTTTTACAAATATGACCATAAGTTTGGCATAAGAACTTCTTGTTGTGTTTACAAAATAGAGTTACCGAACTCATCATATATGGACATTTTTGGGGAAACGGTCAACATTAATAATCATTAGTATTTTTTAATAATATTTATGCTCTATAATTAACCAACTTCCCTTTTTATATGCGCATTTCAAGAAATAAATCATAATATTGCATTTAACAATTTAAAACATTAATCCAGTAAATTTGCATTACGTTTTTAACAGGGTAACATTACTCATGATTAGTGGCAGCAAGCAATAATGATAGAATTAACTTAAGGCTTAGTTAACTATACGTAACAGTAACGTAACGTGTCAGATGTTTTTATTTACATGAAAAGCGTTCTAAATGCTTAATAAAATTTTTTTTCGGTAAAAATTACACACAAATTTAAGTGTTTACAGTTCAAAGACATTTTGGAAATGAAATGTCTAGACATAGTTTGCCCGTTATTATATTTCTCTGACTTGAACATGAACATTGCCATGAATTACAACTAAACGAGACACTGTGTTACAAAAATCACCGAATATTGATAGTTATTATATAAATTTTTTTATATATGTACATATGTATATGTAAATATTACACACAAAAAATACAACATCAAAAGTTGTTGTTGTGTTTTCTTTAAATAAATTAATACATAATACATTGATTTTTTTTTTTTATTAACAACAGGAAGTTTAGCATTATTTGCTTTAGATGATGGTGAATTTTTACTCCCTTTATATTAAACTCGTAGTGTCTGCTTGTAGTCAAAATTTTGGATCGCTTTTTAACCCTTTACCGTGACCCAATCGATCTGAAACTTTGCAGGCGTACTCGTGGTGATGACAAAAATGATCTAAAAAATTTTTTTGTGAGTCCAAAACAATGGAAACTTTTAAATTTTTCTACAAGAGTTGATAAAAATGTACAAAGGGTTAGGTTTTATTATATTATTACTCAAACTACCACAAAAACAACAAGTCAACCTATGACAATAATATGACATTTAGAATAACAACAAAAACAATACAGAAACATATATATTTAAAATTTTTTTTTTACTCTTCAGTGATTTCTCGGGACCTATTAAACCGGTTTTCATGCTTTTTCAAACAAACACCTTCTCATGATGTTGGTCAATCACTCTCACTAAAATTGAGTGCCCTCGTTGGCCTATTGAGGGCGTGAACGTAACAAGAACAACATAGACAAATCATATTTTTGCAAGACTTTTTGTACTTCTTCATTCAATTCTCGGCAGCTAATCAACCGATTTGCACGATTTTAAACAACACACTTCTCTGGATGTTAGTGAATCATTTTTTATGCCAACGAGCACCCTATCTGCCCGACTGAAGCCGTCATCGTGATTTCCACAGACGGACGGACGGACAGACGGACATCGCACACAAATATATATATTTTATGGGGTCCAAAATTTTTTTTCTAATTATTACAAACGGAATGAGAAACTTATATATACCCTCTGCACACTTATATGCATATCAAAATCAGAGTCTCTGCGCTAATGTTTAGCAGATTTATTTTTGTAAAAATTAACAAATTTGAGAGAAAAAAATTATAAATTTTTCTGTAGTAATAGCAAGACTCTTAGATAATATTACTTAGGTTAATTTTAATTTTCTTTGGCCTTTGAAATCATTAAGAAATAAGTAAATTTTTTTTTATAAATTTAGACCTCGAGCTCAAATATTTATTTATTTATTAATATTACTTACATTTTTTTAAGTGGAAATATTCTTTGAGTGTAAACAAATTTGCAAATTTGACAGCAAAAAATTTTTAATTTTTCAGTAGTAATAGCAAAGATTTCCGTTGATTCTACTTTCTTTTTTGAGTGTAAAAATTTTTTGAGTGTAAACATTAAAAAAAAATCCCATTATTACAGAAAATACTTATGCTTATTATTATTAGAATAAAGAAAAAATAAATGACGCACATTTCACCCTAAAATTAAAAAAAAAAAAAATAAAAGTTCAACTTTGGCTTAGAATTCCTTAAAAAGTACTTAATGAATTTTAATGGAGTCGTGATACAGCCCTGGGATGTTATCCATAAAATGGATTTCAGAATTTTTACCCTTTTCATTAATTTAAATACAAATTCGGTACCTACCACGAAGAGTTAAACAACAAATCATATATCAATAGATTCTTTATGAAGAGACGAACAAAATGATATATAATACATGCGGCGCATTTTACCTGGAGTCCTGATATAGCCCTGGAAATGGTATCCATAAAATTGGATTTCATAGTTCAACTAAATATCTATCAATTAAAAAAGTTACTTAAATATTTTAATCGGTTCAAATGTTACAAAATTTTGATCAATTAAAAACGATTTTCAGCCAATGTGCATTGCAATAGAGGATGTGCGAGCTGGTGCATTGTCTTGATGAATTAACACTTTTTTCGCTTAAATGCTGGAATAAACATAATTCTTGCCATTGATTATTTTCCCTTTTTGAAGTTAACCAATAAAAATTATGCCACGCGCATCAAAGAACTGATGACATAACCTTTCCTGGAGATGAAACTGTTTTCTTTTGTTTCGGTATTTTTCGCCAAAAGGAAAATAAAAAAAATTATATTGTTAATAACAAATCAGACAGTGACGTAGTTAAACTAGCCGAATTTTTAATATATGATTTTGGGAAAATAAAAAAAAAATTATAAATTATATTTGAAAATTTAATTCGTTTTAAAAGCTTTACAATATCTGACCTTCTCCGAGAAAACGGACCTAGTGTGTGAAAATTAATTTTGAGAAAAAAACGCATTTAAAGTTTCTACACCCTTTTAGGTACCAGAATCCACCGTTTTTGACACAATCCGTTTTTTGACACACTAGGTCCCTTGTCTCGGAAAATTTCACATATATAAAGTCCATTAAAACAGACTCTACGATTGGGTAAGTTCATTAGCATATGGCCATTCTTTTTATTGTTGTTATTTTTTTTAACAATTATTTAAACGAATCTGTTTTCTGTGTGCAGTCTCCATTTTTTTTTATTTAATTCAGATCTGGTAAGTTTGCATTTAGCAGATTAGAGCTAAATTTGAGTAAAAGGTTCAAGGGCTGAATCTTGTATTGTACATAAACCCGCTTAGTATAAAAATGAAATAGAGAGAATAAAGTGTTTTAAATAATGTCAACATACCCAAATGACTTCTATCATTTTAGAAAGATTTCTGTAATTGTTTTGTTTTTCCAATTTATTTAAAATGTTTAAAATTTGTAACAGTCTCTTAATGTAAATGGCAATATTGCCAAAAATCATAAATTCAATCCCATTTAACTCCACCACCAAACTAAACAATCATACCGTAACAAATCTCATACGAGTAAATGGATATAAATGTCACTCTAATATGATTAGTTGTACCTCAAAGCATTAGGGCATTAGGAGAAAGGCAAACAAGTGCATTTTGTTGAACAAAACAAACTTTAAACAATGAAAATAAATATTTTTATGTTTTTCTGTTGTTGAAAAAAATCTTTTAAAAGCATTAAACATTCATATGCTTTAAATTTGCAGAAATATGTGGAAAAATAAAAGGGTGGTGGTTAACAGGGACGAGAAGGGGAAGTTATTTCTTTTTCGCAAATACTTTAAATAACCCATATTAGTGAATAAAATACTAAGGCTTTGTTAGTACCAACCAAAAAAAAAAAAATAAATAAAAGAAACAAATGTCATATAAATCATAGACAACAAGCTACTGTAGAGCGGCGTTTGTAAATTATTAGGGGGACTTTTTAATCGAGTTTGTGTTTTAATTAGTCGCTGAATGGAATAATTACAGTTTATAAAAAGTCTAAACATAATTCTTATGGTTGCTAGAAAATCAAAGAGTGTATCCAAAGAAGTGAAATAGATATTATATTTGGGATTCGAAAATAGAAGAAAATTGAATTTTAATTTTCCAATGAGCCTCTCTTGTAATAACAATTTGATTATAGCAAACAGGGGTGGCCAACCGACATTTAGGAACTCAATTAGAACAGAGGTTTTATATGTATCTTACTTTAACTAGTTCCAATCTTTCGTTCGCCATCTCAAACTGACATGTTTCTGGTGAACTCCCTATGTCAGATCATCAACATATTCTTTTTTTATTTTTTTTGTAATTCATCTTTATTTATTGAATCTTCACAAATGTTTGTGAACTAATCCATTTTTAAACCTATGAGATCAGCAGTCTCCCTCCTTCTTAAGCGTGGGTGGATAGGATTATTGATTAAGTTACGTGTTAGACGACTCGGGTGAGACTCTAGCTTTTCCAAATAGTTTGCACTATATCTAGTAAAAGGAGTATGGAAAGGCGTACTCAGGGAACATGAAAACTGTATTAGACGGAAATTTTTCTCGAGCCACTTGGGCTTAAGGCAATCCAAAATGTTGTTGGGTGGCTACAACAAGAAGAGATTTGGGTCGTGCATTGTATTGTCAAAGAACGGTCTGAGAATATTAGCCGGGATTTTAACTGGTCATTGCAGGCTCAGGGAACATCTGAGCAGGTTAGGAATTGTAGCAAACCCCATGTGCAGATTCTGTGATGAGGAAGCAGAATCACCGGAGCACATACTTGGGAACTCTGAAGCGCTAAAGCACAAAACGAAAAAGCACCTGAGTTCCTTCCAAATACTAGGTAGCGGCATAAAATTACTAGAACCAACCAACATCCTCGAATTCCTGAGGGCTTCAGGGTTGGATGAGAGTTTATAGGGACGACCTTTTAGCAGAAGGCTGTACAATAGATCACTTTCGTCGCAGTACTTCAAACACCTCTTTATACAATACAATACAATCTAATGATTTCGTACTTTACTAGAGAAACATTTAAATCTCTGGTGCGCCTGTAATAATTCTCAAATCTTGTTTTGGCATCTTCGTATTCTTTCTGTGTTTGAAGCTGAGACTGTGTCCCATAACTGAATACCATAGCACCAAATGGGTTTGAAAATCGAGTTATAAATCAAGAGCTTACAATAGAGACTTAACTTTGAGTTCGTGCCAATTAGCCACGTGAACTAGAATAATTTCAAGATGTAGCCCGAGATATTTAACAGAGGAATGTTGAGGTATAGGCTGGTTCCTAATTCGAATTTGAGGGCAAGTCTCCCTTCTTAGGATAAAAGTTACGTTGATACACTTTTGTTTATCTACTTTAATCTTCCACATAACTAGCCAATCTTCCAGCTGTTCAATAAGGCTCTGTAAAAGAAAAAATGCTGTTGAAGGGTTTTCGTGTACGCTTAAAATTGCAGTATCATCCGCAAAAGTCGATGTAAGTGTAGAGATGTACAGAAGCGGGCCCAAGATACTACCTTGTGGTACACCAGCATGAATTGTCTGTGGAGGGCTCACAAAGCTTTTCTTTCTTATAGAGAATTTTCTATTAGTAATATAGGTCTCCATTAGCTTATCTGTGTTCGGGGGTAACACCTGTATAACTTTATAACTGTAGAACTTTATATGCCAAACTCGGTCGAAGGCTTGCGAGACATCTATAAAAAGTGAAGAGCAGTACTTTTTCTCTTCAAAAGCTCTTCTTGTGGCACTTACAATTCTGTGAACTTGCTCAGTGGTGCTGTGTTTTCGTCTGAAACCAAATTGATGTGCCGGAATGACATTATTTTGATCTACGGATATTGTACGTTTGTTTACCAAAATTCTCTCGAATAATTTTGACAAGTTGGACAGTAAACTTATTGGTCTATACGAATCGATCTTTGTGTGATCTTTACCTGGTTTAGGTGTCATTGTAACGAGTGAAACCGTCCATTCTGGGGGGAAAATGTTCAAGGCGTATTATAACATTAAAAATAAACAGAATTATTTTCAATGCTATTCGGAGTAACTCCAAAAGCAACTGCTCTGTGCTGTGAAGTAACAGGTGGCAACTTATGAATAGAACTAGTGGTTATATTTGGAGAAAAAACTGTTTTTGGATGTTCCACAAACACAGCTCCCTTCTCTTTGTCATTCCCCAGGCCATCCCAGTTCCTTTCCTAGAGGAGGTTTACATGCAACAGGTCTTTTAAGATTTTTTGTAGCAGGCCACAAAGAGTAATCAGTTTTTTCTGTTGGATCCAGTTTTTCAAGATTACTATTCAATTTGGCGTTTCTTTGTGTTTCAAGCAGTTTCCGTAGGTTCTTCGTGCATTCCTTAAATTGTAGCTTAAGTTGAGAAGATCTGCGCAGTTGCCACTCTCTTCACATTTTTCTTTTTTCACCTACAGAAGAAGTTCTATATGGCCTGGTGGCTTAGTAGTAAGTGGAGCAGCTAGTTTGAAGTTTTGTTCGAAGTTAACAATCGAGAGGTCAATATCATCTGGTGTTCTTAGCGGAAAGCTTTCTGTGCAATGGGTACTAAGAAACTTTTTGTATTTTAGCCAATCAATATTACTTGAAAGCGGTACATCAGCAGATGGGGACACAACATTTTAGGGGTTCGAAATAATAACAATAACGCGTGTGTGGTCAGACGAGAGTTTCAATGAAGATTCTACATACACAAGTACATCAGCATATGGTTTTTGATATGGATAGTTCTCTAGACACTGAGCAACACTATCAGAATCCCAAAGAGACCAACTGAGATAATTTTCGATACGATTTGGGTAACAATGCCAATCATTCGGAAGGGCTAATAGATAGCACTAGAGAAATTGATTTTGAGGCATCTGAACTACAATTGAACATATCCTCAGCAGACAGAGAGAGCTATCCATTAAAGACTATGAAGACTAAGAGAGATGTTCCATGGTCGAATGATGGTCTGGAAAGGCTCAAAAGTAATGATCGAAGATTATTCAATATGGCTAAGATTAATGATGACTGGAACGCCTATAAAATAGCCCTCACTGAATGCAATAAGGAATTTCTTAAATACAAATGGACCACGTGGCAGAGTTATGTGTGAGAAGATTAATTACCTTCCGGAAGCTGTGCGACTTCAAAAGGCCCTCTATCAGGATCATATAAATGGTCTATGTACCTTAAAGAGACCAAACGGAAGAAACCTGTGAACTTCTAGTGGAAACACACTTTCAAGGATGTATCCCCACTAACAGGTTCCAGTCGTCGGGAAACCCTGCGTGACTAAAAGGAACATATGTTTAGCGGAAAAACATTTTTCAGAAGAATCGAGGCGATACGTGGTTTCTCTCCATTCAAATCACCTGGCCCGGACTGTATATATCCATGTTTCCTGCAGGAAGGGATGGATATCATCATCCCACAATTGACAAAACTTTTAAAATCTTGGCTTCTACACGGTTCTGTGCCATCAATCTTACCGAAGGTATGCATGAAATCTGAACAGCAACTTAAATCGTATAGACCGATTAATCTAAGTTTTTTTTTCCTAAAGACAATGGAAAAAGTTCTGGACCATCATATCAGGGACACTTACGTGGCACGCAAACCTATTTATGTACTACAATTTGCGTACAAACAAGGTAAATCCACGAAATCAGCTGTCCATAATGTTGTCACAATAATAGAAAAGGCATTTGATACCAAACAAATGCCTTCATTGATATACAGGGCGCCTTCGATAATGTGTCATATAGGGAAATTTAAGAGGACATGTTGAGAATATTTCTCCAATCATAATTAATTGAACC
This sequence comes from Cordilura impudica, assembly GCA_963682025.1. Classification (NCBI taxonomy): domain Eukaryota; kingdom Metazoa; phylum Arthropoda; class Insecta; order Diptera; family Scathophagidae; genus Cordilura; species Cordilura impudica. Next base: position 28,136,150 of record OY821517.1, read on the forward strand.
CTAAAGATGCTCAACTCTAGATGCTGAATATAGGCAGTACATTTCTGACCATAAGTTCCACAAGGGGCTTTCCTCAGGGAGCCGTTCTATCGCCACTGCTTTGGTTCTTGGTCATTGATGAGCTACTGGAGGAACTAAACGACCTAGGATTCAGAACATTTGGCTACTCAGACGATCTTATTATCTCTGTCACCGGCTTCGATGAGAGCACAATATCGAATCGTATGCAACAGGCTCTGAATTATACCCTCAACTAGTGTCGGAATAGAGGGTTGTCTATGAACCCATCTAAGACCATACTGATACCCTTCATCAAACGAAGCAAACTCAACCTTGTGAAACCAAGGCTGAACAGCTTGACAATAGGGTTCTCGGACGAAGTAAAGTAACTTCGGGTTACCCTGGATAAATCCCTCAGTTGGAACAATTACTTAGATCAGAATACCAAAAACGCCACTAGGGCTGTCAGATGCTATTTGATAGAAAGTGGGGTTTAAAACCCCTCATGATCTACTGGTCGTTTGGAACTATTGTGAAACCAATGGTTACCTATTCTGCTCTTGTATGGTGGCCAAATGTGGAGCAAGCGAAGACAGTCCTAAATAAGATGTACCGCATTGCCTGTATTAGTATCACCGAGGCGAAACCGCTGTCCTCATACGGAATTCAGCTATAGGGAACAGCAAGCAAATCCAATGTTGACATTCTAGAAGAGCACCAGTCCAAAACCCTGAGACTTATCACTAACGCTTCATGATTTATGACAAACAACGCTATACGTAAAGATCTTAAATTGTTCACTTGATTTGCCAGCTCTTCCACCAGATTATTTGCTCTTAACAGTTGGATCACCAATTATAATGCTTCAAAAAATAAATGCACTAAAAATTGTATAATGGAGTCGTGTCGTTATCAGGAAAATATTGGGTAAAAGTATTCAATCGACAATGGTAAATTGCAACTTTAAAGGAGAGATTCCCAAGTCGTCTGGCATATACCATGACAATCAAAAGATCTCAAGGCCAATCAATGCAAGTCTGCGGCTTGGAATTTAAAATTTCTTACTTCGCTCCTGTTCAATAGTTATGGGAAAGTGTTGTATGGAGTTTCTTGGTAACAGAATTTGGATACGCTAGACCCCCTAATATTGTGACGTTCGGAAAGTTGGGCTAGGACGAGAGCAAGTGGATCTTCATCAAGCTGAAAGTGGGGGCAAAATGGAAAAAATTAAGAAAAAACTCCATAGCAGCCACAAAGTCACTCCTACAGGAGTAAAACGTTGGACCGACCCCCTTTAATCGTTCCTCTCCGACAACCTTAGCCCATAACTCCATTCCCGAAGGGGGATCTCATACAAAATTTAAAATTTTATGAAATTGTAAGAAATTGGCCCCCACAGCTCCTAAGATTCCCCTAGTCTGGTCAAATATATGAACGACTACCATTAGTGTTCCACCCCCAACATTTGTTAAACCATAGATACCCCTCTCTCCTATCATTGAGAGGGCTCCCATGCAAAATTTCCAGTACAGACTACTAATATATAGAAGAAAAAGGTCCAATAACTGCCTAGGATTCCCCCTAGAGGGCTCACATATATGACCGACCTCTATTAGTTTTTTGTTACCAAAATTTTCTCAAAACATACCTGTCCCTTACCCTCTCCCCTTAAGGGGGCTCCCGTACAAATAATGTAGTCTTAATAAATTGTTAAATTTGACACCCACAGCGCCTAGGATGCCCCTATACGGGTGAAATGTATTAACGCCCCTAACTTTATTTTCTTTACACAATATTTTTTTTTTTTGGTAACAAACATACCCACTTCCTACTTTCCTTAAGGGGCTTCCATACAAAATCTACCTATTTTTATGAAATCGAGAAATTTGATTCGGGTTTTGAATTTGTTATGTAATTGTAACTTTTATTAAGCGTAAAAATACATGTTTTTATATCTGTAATATTCTACCGTTTTGTCCCGAGCTTGACCAAACGTATATTATTTGAAAAGTATTTATTTTTAGCTGTTCACCAGATTTACAGATTCTTAAATTTTTCCTTTATTTTGCGTAAATTGCATTTAAAGTTGCTACTAACACGCACATAAAATTATACATAAGTTATGTCTGTGTTTATTGAATTTGTTGACTCATTAACAATAATAATAAACCAAAAAAGTGTTGGTTTGTGAATTGGCTTAGTTGAGAAATAAAGCTGCCTAGAAATTGCAATCGAATTTTGAGCGCTGGAATCTGCTAGTATCAAATTAATTTGTTTTTATCATTGGATAGACAATTTTTCAGATTTTCAGCAACCCTGAAGAAAAAATTTTGTTTCCTTGTTGTTACAGTGCAATACATTGCTATGATCCTCCCTTAGTTTTACGCCTCTTTCGGCAACGTCCTTTGTAACATGTAATTTACGCAGTATTTCTAGTGCTTGCTGGTAGTATTCGAACTCTTGTCATGTTTCTCGATCGGTAGCAATAAATCTAGCGTTTCGAAATCGAAAACTTGTGCTTTATCCCATACTAAATGGTCAATTTACTCAAAATAAGCAAAAAAAAATTTAAAAATCTGTAAATCTGTAAAACGGCTAAAAAGAAATACCTTTCAAATAACATACACTTGGTCAAAATCGGAATAAAACGGTAGAACAAAACATCGGTCACAAGATATCGCCTAGCCTATTAATATTATAGAGTTTTGTATTTTTTTTTTTATTTTTCGACTACAATTTCTATTTGAATTTTGTAACATTTGAAGTTGGCCTCGGCAAGGAATGGGTTAGTGTTGTTCGATTTCTTCCACATTTTTAGCATGGAAGACATGCACATTTGGTTATTATATTTTAAGCGTTATGTCAAAAAATTCAACAGCACTTACAAAATATTTGCATTTTTTGAATAGTTATCTTTTCTAAGCCTGGAGTCATATGTGACCCCAAGCCCAAAAGGGATAATGGAGACATATAATTTTCTTCCGAAACCCTAGCCTATTAAGATAAAATATAACATTTAAAAGTAGAAAAATGATAAATTTTTGATACAAAGTATTTAAAAGGAGTACATTTACTGAATATTTCACAAAAAACTAATTTTTATCGAAATCCGCCAAAAAATTCTTTCTAAAAAAAATTGTGACATATGAAATTACTTAAAAATTAACGCAGTTAATCTCTAACATATATTTAACAAAACTTTAAAGTGCCAGATCAATTTCTTGAAATTTTGTTTAAAAAAATTTTTTAAAACTTAAAAAAGGAGTTTTCAAAATTTTATCAAAAAAATTTTCCATTGTTGGTCTCATTTCTCAATAGGTTAACAACGTGTTAATAAAACAACACTTCACAGATATAGAGACCAAAAAACAAGTTATAGCTTTTATCAATTTGTTAAAGTTGAAAAAATGTTCATCACACTTCATGACCTAAGTTTTTTTTGGCACAAAAGTGGTCTGGGGCATTTGTTATTTCTTGGCGAGATTTTATTCGATTTTGAAGTCATATAGCTTTTTGAAAAGATAATTTAGTACTGATATCGATTCATATAACAACTTGTTGGAAAAATTAAACTATAGATCGAAGTTTTCGTAAAATATGAAAAATATTTTTTAATAAAATATGCGGGGGTCGTGGGTTCGATTCCCACCAGAGGCTTTGTTCTGTCGCTGCAAAAAAAAAAAAAAAAAACTAGCCAAAAATTAGAATCTGCAGACAAGCCACTCGGCTTCGCGGAACTAGGCTTAAAAAAAAAAATATTTTCCCCATATAAACACACTTGAACACCTCTAAAATATTTTTTTAATCGACCCAAAACTTTTTATTTCTCAGTTTTTGTTGAAGAAGTTCTTCATTTATGAGGAATGAAAAAGTGATTATTTAAGAATGGCTTCACTTATCCTTTTCTTTATAACAGTTATATTTATCTCAATATCGAGTTAAAAAAAATTAATTTAATTAAATTTTTTCTATAATTCTGAATGGAAATAAGTTTTGATTAATAAAATGTAAAACCACATTTCAGTTGAAATTTTTCCCAATTTGAAATCAGCATTATATAACACTTGTTTCAATTTTTTTTCATTTCGAACGAAAAATCTTGATTTTAAAATTTTTTCAAGCCTTATCATTTGAAAGTTCTCAATTTCAATTAGATATAAGCTTGAAGAATTTTTTTTGTTTTTTCAAAAATCGTTTCTCAAATATAAATGTCACCCTCTTAACTAATTTCAAATAATAAAGATACTCTTCAACTCATTATCAATGAATGATGTTTATGATGCATTATTGTAGTAAGCAAATATTATTAAGTGTCAACCAACAAAAAGCTGCCAAAAAAAAAAAAGGTGGTGAAAAATTACCAACCATTATTTCGGCCGTTTGGAGTAAGAGGAAACATGTGGCTTTTCGAAACAAGAAACAAAAACAAGAGAAGGGGGCGGAAAGTGTAGCTTAATATGCTGTAATATTTTAATGCTCATATGTAACATGTTTATGGGTCTACTTCCACATCCTCATTCATACGTACTTACATACGAATATCAAACAAAACTAAGGATCATAAAATTTTTTTTTTTCTCTATACGAGTATAAAATTTTTTCATCGTTCGTTTTTCATTCAATTCAATTTTGCTAATGTATTGTAATGATGGGCAATTACAGATATTTAATGTTGCACTTTTAACAATATTCATTTGTTAGGATTTTTTCAATAATAATCGTTCATACCATTTTGTGCGATATTCTTAACAAATATGAGTATTTATAAATCGGTTATGGTTGGTGACATTTTTTTCGTTGTTTTTTTTTTTTTTTATTAAAATTTTTGTGCTTGCAGCATGTGTGTCGATAACAATTATTAACAAATGTTTTAAAATTTGTAGCAAGTTAATAGGAGAGCTTTTGAATTTTGAAAATTTTGTGTAAAAGACAAATAACAATGATTTTTGCCAATTTATTTTCTGGTTAGGCAAAATTTAAAGTCAACGATTTGTTTTAACCGAAAACTTACGACTACGACTCCAAAATTTTTCGTTATTGCACGTTAGCGCGTCCCGAATTGGTTTATTTTTTTTTTTAAATTGAAAATGCTTGCCCCCCAAATGATGGGAATTTAGGAGCCTTTTACGGGAAAAATAGCAACAAAAAAATTTTGGACAAAAAGCCAGATGGCTACCGGATCCTAAAGATTGCAATCCTAGTGCATTTAAAAAAAAAAAATATTTTTGGTTTTAAAAAAATTGACGCTAAAAGCTGCGCAATACAGAGTACATTCCGGGAAAAATATTAACAAAATTTCCGTAGAACAATTTTGGTGCAGCGTTGCATCTTAAAAATGGAAAGTGAGTATATGTTTTTTCTTTCTTTCTTTCAAGCATAATTAGTCTCAGAAGCTGCGCAAACTAGAGGATATTAGTTAAAACTATTTCAAAAAATGTGATAGAGCTTTTCTGGTCCAGCGCACAGTGGAACGAGATGGACTTTTTTTTGTAAAACTTACTTGCAGGCCGCAGTTTTTAACCGATTTTAACATTTGTTTTTGCCGCTTGTACCATATTTAAATAGGTTTAAAAAAAGCGCTCTGTTTCTCGTAGCTTTTGAGATTAATTATTAATATTTTTCCGTGAATGTACCCTGTATAACGCTACTTTTGGCGTCAATTTTTTGAAAATCAAAAATAATTTTTTTTTTTCAAAATGCACTAGGATTGCAATCTTTAGGATCCGGTAGCCATCAGGTTTTTTGTTCAAAATTTTTTTTTTTTATTTTTCCCGTAAAAGATTCCTAAATTTCCATCAAGCTAAAAAAAATAAAAAATTCGGGACACGCTATTGCACGTGCATGAAAAATTCAAATAATTTTTAAAATATTTCCAAAAAAAATTCTTCGAAATTGGCTACGCCTATGGCTGTAATTTTGATTTCATTGGCCAAAAGTCCATTTTTTTTGTGACAGATTTTTATAATTTAAACGTCATTTTGTAGGCAATACATCCAAATTAAGGTATGCAAAAAGTTAAGTTAGGAAATAGAATTGTGGATATAAAATTGTGCTATATTTTACCGATTTTTTTAATTTGATGATAGTGATAATTTTATAATATGACGTCAGTAACCCATTTGTACTTGGCGCCAAAAATGACCCCAAGCTGGTATAAGACGATTAAGTCAAAAAATTCAAATATTTTTCAAATACTGCTGAGTTTTTGATCCTTTTAACCCTGAGAAAACATAAGAGTCAGTTTTCGTAAAATATAGCACAATTTTATTTCCAACCCATAGTAATGGTTTCAGCTAGTTTAGTAGAACAATTAATTTTTTTAAATATGCAAAAATTCAAAGTTTGGCCCGGCAAGGAATGGTTCAGTGTTGTTCGATTTCTTCCAAATTTTTAGCATGGAATACTTGCATATTTGGTTATTATATATTAAGCGTCACATTTAAAAATTCCACAGCACTTACAAAATATTTGAATTTTTTTAATAAATTGTCTTTTATCAGCTTGGGGTCATATGCGACCCCAAGTCCAAAAGGGATAATGCGGTTATATGATTTATTTCCGAAACCCTAGGCTATTAAGATAAAATATAACACTTAAAAGTAGAAAACTGATAAATTTTTGATAAATTTTTGAGTGCCACGTTCGCCATTCAAAGTCACATATATGTGACGTAGGAGTTTTAATAAAATCTCATATCACATATTTGTGTCGCATAATTATAAAATGTGTTAAGCTTTTATTTCACGAAAGTGTGTAGGAAGTAATTTTCTTGTATGTTTCAGTCTCTGGCAAGGTGTCAGATATATATGTGTGCTGCGGTTTGTGGCTACGCTAAGCAGTTATTTTAAAATTTCGTTTTTTCGGGTATTCCCCAAAATTTTGTTATGTGATAATTTATGTTAACCAGAGGAACAACAGCATGGTGGCGGAACGCAAACGGCGTTATTGTTTTAAAATGGAAAGCCAAACGGGACGTACTTATGATTTCTACAAAGCATAATTCTAACATGGTTAACACAACATCAAAGAGAGAGTAAGGACACTCAAACCGAAAATGGTTGTTGACTACAAGGGAAACATGTCAGGTATCGATAGATCTGATCAAACGGTGTTGTATAGTGCCTGCCCCAGGCGATCAATTCGCTGCTATGTGAAGGTTTTTTTTCACCTGATGGACATATCACTATGGAATGCCTGCTGGATTTATAGCCAAATAAATTTTGATAATCAAATAACTCTATTGTCATCTAGAGAAAGGATTATAAAAGCATATTTGGCTGACACTCCAACACAAAGATCATCCCACGAAGTAACAGCCAGTAAATCTACTGGTGGTCATTTTCCAGATGTAAGCACTTCAAGAAAACGGTGCCGCCAGTACTCTAAAAATAAAAAGGGAACCACAACCAATTATACAAGTGGAGTCTGCAGAGACAAAGAGGGTGATGTAATCGGATTTCGCCCATATCCATGTTTCAAAATTTGGCACAACCAATAAAGTGTATGCATATGTAATAAATAATAAAATATTTGAATACATAATGATAAAATTTCTTAAATTTCTGTTTTATTAATATAAATCAAACCATTTAGTGACTCACATATGCGACACCAAGTCTTCACAAAACTCATGTCAATTATATGTGACTTTTATGTATGTCACATATACGTGAGACATAAATTGTTTAGAAAACTCATGTCACATATATGTGACACATTTTTTTTTTGTTCGTGAGTTTTTATTGAATGTGCGAAAAATTGCTGAGTGGCGAACGTGTTAATCTCTAACATACATTTAACAAAACTTTAAAGTGTCAGATCCATTTTTTAAAAAAGGAGTTTTCAAAATTGTATCAAAAAAATTTTCCATTTTTGGTCTCATTCGCAATACGTTAAAAACGTGGTAATAAAATAATATTTCATATCTGAGGGCTCATAGGTATAGAGACAAAAAAAAAATGATGGCTTTAATTAATTTGTTAAAGTTGAAAAAATTTTCATCACATTTCATAACCTAGAGTTTTTTTTGGCACAAAAGTGATCTGGGGCATTTGTTATTTCTTGGCGAGTTTTTATTCGATTTTGAATTCATATAGTTTTTTGCAAAGATAATTTAGTACTGATATCGATTCATTAACAACTTGTCGGAAAAATTTAAACATAGAACGAAATTTTCGTAAAATCTAAAAAAAAAACAAGTAAGAGTGTTAAATTCGGCTGGGCCGAATCTTTGATACCCTCCACCTTTTTCATTTTCAATTTTCATTTTTAATTTATCATTTTCTATTTTTCGCTTTTCGCTTTTCAATTTTCATCTTTCGTTGTTCATTTTTAGTTTTTAATTTTTAATTTCTCATTTTCCATTTTTCATTTTCCATTTTCCACTTTTGATTTTCCATTTTCCATTTTCTATTTTTCATTTTTCATTTTCCATTTTTCATTTATTAATTTTCATTTTTCATTTTCCATTTTTCATTTGCCATTTTTCATTTTTCATTTCTATATTTTCATTTTTCATTTTCCATTTTTCATTTTCCATATTCCACTTTCCTTATTTCATTTTTCATTTTTAATTTTTAATTTTTCATTTTCCAATGCCATTTTTAATTTAAAATTTTTCATTTTCCATTTTCCATTTTTAATTTTTCATTTTCCATTTTCCATTTTTCATTTTTCATTTTCCATTTTTCACTTTCCATTTTTCAATTTTCAATTTTCAATTTTCAGTTTTCATTTTTCATTTCTATATTTTCATTTTTCATTTTCCATTTTTCATTTTCCATATTCCACTTTCCATTTTTCATTTTTAATTTTTAATTTTTCATTTTCCAATGCCATTTTTAATTTAAAATTTTTCATTTTTCATTTTCCATTTTTAATTTTTCATTTTCCATTTTTCATTTTTCATTTTTCATTTTTCATTTTCCATTTTTCACTTTCCATTTTCCATTTTTCATTTTCCATTTATCATTTTTCATTTTCCATTTTTCATTTATTAATTTTCATTTTTAATTTTTCATTTTCCATTTGCCATTTTCCATTTTTCATTTCTATATTTTCATTTTTCATTTTTCATTTTCCATATTCCACTTTCCATTTTTCATTTTTAATTTTTAATTTTTCATTTTCCAATGCCATTTTTAATTTAAAATTTTTCGTTTTCAATTTCCATTTTTAATTTTTCATTTTCCATTTTTCATTTTTCATTTTTCATTTTCCATTTTTCACTTTCCATTTTCCATTTTTCATTTTCCATTTATAATTTTTCATTTTCCATTTTTCATTTATTAATTTGCATTTTTAATTTTTCATTTTCCATTTTCCATTTGCCATTTTCCATTTTTCATTTCTATATTTTCATTTTTCATTTTCCATATTCCACTTTCCATTTTTAATTTTTAATTTTTAATTTTTCATTTTCCAATGCCATTTTTAATTTAAAATTTTTCATTTTCCATTTTCCATTTTTAATTTTTCATTTTCCATTTTTCATTTTTCATTTTTCATTTTTCATTTTTCATTTTCCATTTTCCATTTTCCATTTTCCATTTTCCATTTTTCATTTTTCATTTTCCATTTTTCACTTTCCATTTTTCAATTTTCAATTTTCAGTTTTCATTTTTCAGTTTTCATTTTTCATTTCTATATTTTCATTTTTCATTTTCCATTTTTCATTTTCCATATTCCACTTTCCATTTTTCATTTTTAATTTTTAATTTTTCATTTTCCAATGCCATTTTTAATTTAAAATTTTTCATTTTTCATTTTCCATTTTTAATTTTTCATTTTCCATTTTTCATTTTTCATTTTTCATTTTCCATTTTTCACTTTCCATTTTCCATTTTTCATTTTCCATTTATCATTTTTCATTTTCCATTTTTCATTTATTAATTTTCATTTTTAATTTTTCATTTTCCATTTTCCATTTGCCATTTTCCATTTTTCATTTCTATATTTTCATTTTTCATTTTCCATATTCCACTTTCCATTTTTCATTTTTAATTTTTAATTTTTCATTTTCCAATGCCATTTTTAATTTAAAATTTTTCGTTTTCCATTTTCCATTCTTAATTTTTCATTTTCCATTTTTCATTTTTCATTTTCCATTTTTCACTTTCCATTTTCCATTTTTCATTTTCCATTTATCATTTTTCATTTTCCATTTTTCATTTATTAATTTGCATTTTTAATTTTTCATTTTCCATTTTCCATTTGCCATTTTTCATTTCTATATTTTCATTTTTCATTTTCCATATTCCACTTTCCATTTTTAATTTTTAATTTTTAATTTTTCATTTTCCAATGCCATTTTTAATTTAAAATTTTTCATTTTCCATTTTCCCTTTTTAATTTTTCATTTTCCATTTTTCATTTTTCATTTTTCATTTTTCATTTTTCATTTTTCATTTTTCATTTTTCATTTTTCATTTTCCATTTTTCATTTTTCATTTTTAATTTTTAATTTTTCATTTTCCATATTCCACTTTCCATTTTTAATTTAAAATTTTTCATTTTCCATTTTTAATTTTTCATTTTCCATTTTTAATTTTTCATTTTCCATTTTTCATTTTTCATTTTCCATATTCCACTTTCCATTTTTAATTTAAAATTTTTCATTTTCCATTTTTAATTTTTCATTTTCCATTTTTCAATTTTCATTTTTCATTTTTCATTTTTAATTTTCCATTTTCCATTTTTAATTTTTCGTTTTCCGTTTTCCATTTTTCATTTTCCATTTTCCATTTTTCGTTTTCCATTTTTCAATTTTAATTTTTCATTTTCCATTTTTCATTTTTCATTTTTCATTTTTCATTTTTCATTTTTCATTTTTCATTTTCCATATTCCATATTCCATTTTTCATTGTCCATTTTCCATTTTTCATTTTCCATTTTTCATTTTCCATTTTCCATATTTAATTTTCATTTTTCATTTTTCATTTTTCATGTACCATTTTCCATTTCTCATTATCCATTTTTAATTTTTCATTTTCCATGTTCCATTTTTAATTTTCCATTTTCATTTTCCACTTTTCATTTTCCATTTTTATTTTTCATTTTTCATTTTCCATTTTTCATTTTTCATTTTCCATTTCCGATTTTCAATTTTTCATTTTCCATTTTTCATTTTCAATTTTTCATTTTCCATTTTTCATTTTCCACTTTTTATTTTTATTAATTTTTAATATTTAATTTTAATGATAAAAAATATGTGGTAAAACTTGCTTAGGCCAATGTGACACGTGCAGTATTAATATACACAAAACTGTAATGACTTCAACAATACGAAGAAGAATTACAACATATACAACATATCTTAAGAAAAACAACAAACACACTGAAAAATTTTATTTTTTCAAGAGTTTTTTCAAAATTTCATTCATAGCTCGTGAACCCTTTGACCGAGTTTGACGATTTTAGCTAGCAACTCTTTTGGGATGTTAATAAACGATTTTATACAAAAACGAATGGTCTAGCATAGATATTGACTGCGTGATCGTGATTTCCACAGACAGACGGACAGACGGTCATCGGTAAATCAACTTCCCTTGTCATAAGGATCAAGAAAATATATTTTTTTGGCGTCTCAGGAATTTATTTCGATGCGTTACAAACGGAATGACAAACGTATATATACCCTCTGCCACTGAGGTGTGGAGGGCGTAAAAAAGTCATATATAAACATACTTGAAATTTTCAGTCGCGTTGAACATTTTTTTTTTTGATTGACCCAAAACTTTGTATTTCTCAGTGTTTTTGCTATTTGCATATTTCTAGGGACTGAGACCGATAGTTTGTTTACTTTTTTTTATTAAGGGCCACCCTAATCTACATGTATATAGTTTCAGAACTCTTGCTGTCGTAGTACTCCAGATACTATATGTTAAAATTTCATGTTAAATATTCACTTTATATGGGAGGAGCCACTACCACTTGAAAAAGCCAAATAATATATAGGCTATTGTTCCTTCCGAAGAGTTAGTTACCTGCTGTAAAAATTTCAAGATGATCGGTCCAGTGTTGTAGCCTCCCATAAATCACATTTCCATTTTTCTGTATCTATAATATTAATAGGCTAGACGATTTCTTGTGACCGATGTTTTGTTCTACTGTTTTTTTCCCGATTTTGACCAAACGTATATTATTTGAAAGGTATTTCTTTTTAACCGTTTTGTAGATTTACAGATTTTTAAATTTTTTTCTTTAGTTTGGAGTAAATTGCATTTAAAGTTGCTACTAATACATTCATAAAATTATACATATGCTATGTGTGTTTTGTTAAATTTATTAATGGGTTTGCTAATGAGTTTGTTATCTGCATTCACAATAATAATAAACCTCAAAAGTGTTGGTTTGTGAATTAGCTAAGTTTAAAAATAAAGCTGCCTAGAAATTGCACTCGAATTTCGAGCGCTGGAATCTGCTAGTAAGATTAGTAATATCTAAAATTTTCATCTTCTAGTGTACGCATATTTTTACTAGCAACTGTAGCTACTGCTACTGAGGTGTGGAGGGCATAAAAAAGTCATATATAAACATACTTGAAATTTTCAGTCGCGTTGAACATTTTTTTTTTTTGATTGACCCAAAACTTTGTATTTCTCAGTGTTTTTGCTATTTGCATATTTCTAGGGAGTGAGACCGATAGTTTGTTTACTTTTTTTTATTAAGGGCCACCCTAATCTACATGTATATAGTTTCAGAACTCTTGCTGTCGTAGTACTCCAGATACTATACGTTAAAATTTCATGTTAAATATTCACTTTATATGGGAGGAGCCACTACCACTTGAAAAATCCAAAGAATATATAGGCTATTGTTCCTTCCGAAGAGTTAGTTACCTGCTGTAAAAATTTCAAGATGATCGGTCCAGTGTTGTAGCCTCCCATAAATCACATTTCCATTTTTCTGTATCTATAATATTAATAGGCTAGACGATTTCTTGTGACCGATGTTTTGTTCTACTGTTTTTTCCCGATTTTGACCAAACGTATATTATTTGAAAGGTATTTCTTTTTAACCGTTTTGTAGATTTACAGATTTTTAAATTTTTTTCTTTAGTTTGGAGTAAATTGCATTTAAAGTTGCTACTAATACATTCATAAAATTATACATATGCTATGTGTGTTTTGTTAAATTTGTTAATGGGTTTGCTAATGAGTTTGTTATCTGCATTCACAATAATAATAAACCTCAAAAGTGTTGGTTTGTGAATTAGCTAAGTTTAAAAATAAAGCTGCCTAGAAATTGCACTCGAATTTCGAGCGCTGGAATCTGCTAGTAAGATTAGTAATATCTAAAATTTTCATCTTCTAGTGTACGCATATTTTTACTAGCAACTGTAGCTACTGCTACATCATCATATTTTTCCAATAAAAAATTAAAATTTCCTAATTATTTAGCTCTTCACTTTAAAATATGTTTTTTTTTTTTTAATTTTTTAATGCAAATTCTCATCTTTTATCAAGAATTTTTTCCGCCATTCACATATTTTGGTATATTTTTTTTAAATCTTAAATATAAAAATTCTTTAATTTGTGTTTTTATTTTGGCCTTATCCTTGATTAATCACTGTTTGTATAATTTTAAATCTTTTTTTTTTGTATTCCCGCTTATTACAAATTTTCTTTCATTTGGAATTTAAGTTGCTTTTGTCTGAAACAAAAACCTAAAACTTACAAATTGTTGGCAATTTATTTCCAAAAAAAAGCAGTGACTTTTCTTAAAAATAACAAAAAATAAAAGTATTTCTCATATTACTATTGGTTGGTTTTTCATTTCCACCTTTCAGCGTTTTTCCCTCAACCCCCCCCCCCCCACTACATTGCTCACCATTGTATGGTGGGCGGTTTCTAATATTTTTGAAGCTAAATTTCATTTTCCACCTAATTGCTTTACTGTGATTAGTAATATTAAACATTTTTGTTCCCTTCGTTACTTTTTCTGCATGATTTCTGATTTTTACAGTTCCTTTTAGTATTTTTTCTTTTACTTTTTTTTATTATTCTTAAGTGTAAACATTAATTTTTTAACAAGAAATATTTTCTTACATTTTTTTTCAGACGGCGAAAATGATGAGCTACACTGTTGTTGAAGTGGTAAGTTTATCTAAAAAAATTCGAGCATATTTATATAAAACTTAATGAAATTTCCAATTTAACGAATTGCTTTAATATTCAACATTATATTTGACGTTGTTGTCAATGTTCGGTATTTTACACGTAAATTTATTATTTCATAGTAGGATATTGCCGCATTAAAAAGTGGCTTAGTATTTCTTCTTTCACATATCAAAGCCCAAGAAGTATCAGAAATCCACTGCTTCCTCTTATTTATTTTTAACGGTATGTGTTATTTAGCGGCAGTTGAAAATACTTTTTTTTACATTGTTACAGTAGAGTGGGTCAAATTGTAAGGGGCCGAAAAAATCTCCATGCAATTCTAGTACTATGAGCCATAACAAGTACATTTGCCCAAGGAACCATACCTCTGAAATAATTTTCGAACCCTCCAAAATTTCGACGAAAAAATCGATTTATGTTGTATCAATATTTGGGTGACTGCGGTTTGTATGAAAAAAATTGTTGGTCGAATTTTGAGTTGTGCGGTTCAGTTTAATTTCAGAAAATAAGTCCAGAATATTATTTTTCTAGAGCTATTAATATATTATCAACAAGTTTTATCGAAATCCTTCTACAAATATATATTATTTCAATATTTTCTTTAAAAAAAAAATGTAAACTCCTTAAATTTGACCTTTGACCTTAAAGAGGTACAGTTTATAGTGTTTCAATTTAACCTTAATTTACAACATTAAGAACTTATATCAATTAGTGTAAAATTTTGATAAAAGATATTTGAAATATAAAAACCACCAAAAAGGTGTAGCCTAAAAGTTGCAAAAGTACGAGAAATCACATTTTCTGCAAATCGACTGAAATAAAAACGCTGCCCTCATCAAATTAAGAACAGGATAGCTACAATATTTGGCATTTTTAATTAAACATATTTTGTTAGTAAGACCTTAAAGTCCAATTGTTGATTTCGGAAAATTTCTTGAACAAAATTTTTGAAAAAGTAAAATTTGAGAATTTGAAATAGTGCTAAAAAATACGTACCTTTTTGACATTAGTTTATAACGACATAACAATAGCTGAGATGCAACAGACTTTACATAAGATCACCTTGGGTACAGGAGAATGGAAAAATGTTGTAAATTATTTCAATGTCTTTAAAAATGTGAGCTCGATTTTCTTAATCAAGTGGTCTGCGGCGCATTTATTGCCTGGGGAAGTTGATATAACTTGGCTTTTTTTCAACCGAAAATAAATTTTGTTGTTTTATTAGAAAGATAATTTACTCTTGATTATGGCTTATTAAATAATTTAATTGGAACCCAATTATTATTATCAAAATATTTGAGAAAAATGATTTTTTTTTTGATAATATTTACATATATATGCATATTTGGACTTTGAACTCAATGCGCTTTCAGAAAGCATTGTCCGATTGGGCTCAAATTGTGCGCACTAAAGTTTTAGATCCAGTGTCACAATAATCTAACCTGCACGTCTAAATTAAAAAAAAAAAAAAAAAAAAAAATTGGCTCTCACCCTAATCTATGTATTAATACGTGAAGGAAAATTTTTAGTTCCCTTTTTAAGCAATATGCGGGCACGGAGGAGTGTAAAAATTGGTGTAGTTATAGTTCATATGGAGGAGAAGCTGAGAATGATAAAATTTATGTTTAATCTGTCTTAAAAATGTATTAATTGAAATGAAATAAAATATTTATAATAATTCGTTACACCCTGTTAATGCGAATGATTTAAATTATATATCAGATACTCTGTGTTGAATTCTGAATTGCTAAAATTAGTTAGCATACCTTTAGGCTTATTTAAATATTCATAAATTGTTTTATAAATATATGTAGATTAAAAAACATTGGAAGAAAAAAATTTAATGAACAAATATTTCCTAGAATTTGCACTCGAATTTCGAGTGCTGGGCTATACTAGTATATATAATTTTATGTGTACCCATATAAGACATAAATCGATTTTTTCATCGAAATTTTGTGGGGCTCGAAAATTATTTTTTTTTATATATCATAGTGGAACTTTTTTTCCTCATACCTAAAGCTATCGAAAAATTAATGGCACAATATCGTTTGCTAAATCGACCCACCCTATTGTTACAGGCTAATTTAGAATTTGTTTGCGTGGTCATTAGAGAGGCTCTCAGTGATCCAGGATAGTTGTTCAGTGTTGCTGGATCTTGTAATTTCTTAACATTATATTTTCGTTAAACTTTATTTTATATTCCTTACCTCTACGACTTTCAAATGTAGTGCGCCGGCGCACAGTGGACCATTTGACGAGAAGGCGGTCAAAAATCTATAACTTTTGATTGGATTGGAATTTTGATATGCGGTTTTTTTGTTTGGTAGAGACTTTAGCCTTTAAGTTTTGCTATAAAACGTAATTCTCGACCGAAAATAAAAAAAGTTACGGAGGGTTTAAAATACATTTTCATTTGTAGTTGAATTTTAGTACAAAAGTGAAGTTTTAAAAGGTAAAAAAAGGTTTTTTTTTTATATAATGTCTTATTTTTTCAGTTAATTTTACAACTAATATTTTTTAAGTTAATTTTTTCAGAAAATGCCAAACTTTGGCCCCGTAATCTTTTAAGTCCTAATGTGCACAAGGGCCAAAGGTTGTTTTTTTTTTTTGAAAGATCCCGAGTTAAAATATAATGTGTTAAGCAGCGAACGTAAAAGTTACCTTATATTGGTTCAAGATAGAGAAGTTTCAATGAAAAACTCGTATGTTTTTGATTTAGTTAAATTTTTTTTTATTGTCTTTTTAAATATTTCTATATCAATTTTTATGGTAAATTTATGAAATATAAAAATTTTTATTGTAAATTTACAAATTATATAAATTTTTAAATCAAGAAAATTTTTTAACTAAATAAAAAAAAAGTGTAACTTATTGTTAGTGTAATGAAAAAGTACTTTAAATCAACCAATTTTAGTAAAAATTTCTTCTAAATAGCCTTGATTTTCATCTTCTAGCAGTTGTTTAGCTTCTTCGTCTAATTCAATAGAGGTAGTTTTCCATTTTTGACGAATGTTGGACAGATATGGATCTGAAGTGCACAACAGAATAGTGGTAAGGTCTTCATTAGTACAATATCTGGACATTTTCCTTGTGTTGTGCTCGCGAAAGAATCTGTAGTCTTTGTTCCTTTGTTCTTGCGCTTCTTCAGATAGATCTCCTATTGGTAGCATATTGTTTTGAATTATTTGTTCCCCATGGTACAAAATTTTATGAACTGTTGATGGCATCTATCTCCAAAAGTATTTTTATCGCTATAAAGTATAGCTGTTTTATTGGCGTACTCTCCAAATTTTTTTGCATTTATCTTTCTGATGCATGCTAGAACTTGTAATATGATTTTGAACCGTCTTATTAATTCACTATCTAAACCTGTGATAGATGCTGCAGTTTCCGGATCGGAAAAAATCTCCTTGCAGTATTTCCATCATTTTTGTTTCCTTCCCCTTGCTTTGGTTGGTCGATTACGAGGCCTAGCTGTAGATATTTTTGTTGAATTTGTTTTTTTTTTTTGCTTTCTTTTTTCTTCATTTTCTTTGTTTTTTCTCACTGTTTCGCCTAACGGACCAAATTCAAAATCATAACCCAATTTAAGAATATGCTCCATGAAACGTATTCTAGCATGAAGAGGGGACATTCCAAATTCGTAGGCTTCCTTAAAACAATCGTCTTCTGGTGGGGGTTGGCTTAATTGACTTTACGTCTTTTGGCATATAATGCAGCTTGACGTTGACTTTGTTCCAGTTAAAGCTTGTGCAACTTTTCCATCAATCATTGTGAGACACATTTTAAAATGTACTTCAATGTCTTGGTCATCAAATTTAAATATTACTGGTTGAAGTTCCTTAATTTGATCTTTTATTTTTTGAACTTCTTCAGTTATGACATCTTTGGTTTCCTTTTTGAATGCAAATTTTATTGGTCTGCAATACTTTGTTGAAGAAGGAATTTCATTTTTCCATATATCAATTTCTGTTGCTCTAATAGTTGACGGCTCTAAGACGCTATACCTTTTTGGAACGCAATGGAACGAAAGATACCATGAATAAATTAGCATCTGATGAATTTTCGGCATTAAATTGCTTGTATTGTTTCTGACCAGAGGATCCATCACATCCCCATTTAGAAATTAAAGTAATGCTGCCATTACCAATTTTTTTTAAATGATCAGTATCAAGCGTGTTTAGCAACCGTTCTGCAGTATGTTCAAGGAGATCTTGCAATTTTATTTCTGCTGATGTTGAAGTGACACTAATAGCAGATTGTGAAGGTAAGCATTCTTTTTTGGCAGAAACTAAATCTCGATACTCTGGAAAAATCCCACAATTCTTTTCATTGGTTCGCTTCCGCAATTCCTTATATTGATTTTTGGTCAATTTCAAATCCAAAAATAGGGCGAACGCTTTTTCCGGCGTAAATTTTTTATCTTCAATTGGTGTAGGAATGCTTTTCAAAATCCTCTTTGTGCGCCTTGGACTCGCTTCTACTATTTTTCAATTATTTCAATTTTTTATTTTGGGTTGGTTGAATTTGATGCAAAAATTAATCCTTAATAATTCTTTGAGAAATTTCTTCATTGATATTCTCCAGCTTGCGCCTTCGAGATCTTTCACTACATCCGTCAATTGGTTTTGCTGGTCGACCCTTTTTTCCACTTTCGTTAGCAGTTGTAGATGCTCTCTCAAATATAAGTTCCTTTATTAACCAGTCTCGGTAACGTTTGTACATCTTTGCCTTGCTATGAGAGCATTCAATGTACCGTCTTTTCAAATTCGATGCAAAATTAGTAATTTTTCCTTTGTGCATTTCAATGTCTTCTAGGTTACAATTCTTAAAGAAGTCGTTGCTCACTATGTGCAAAATTATATCGTCTACATCATTTCGTAGAAAATAAATATCTGCCAGATCTCTGTAACAGTACTTAGCCATTGCACAAATTATAATGAATAATAAATAAATAAAATAAAAATTTTTATCTTTTATTACCACTTTTAGAAGCATAAAAAACCCACACCCTAACCCCTTTTAAAAGGTGAAGCATACCTGCTCATATCTTAAAGGGCTATATCACAATAGTTTTTTTTTACCATTTACCTGTTATTTAAATTGTTTCCCATTTTGTCAGGTATTTAAACTATATAACTCTAATTCAGACTATTAATGTTTTTGAAAGATACCTATATAAATGTACCTGTAACAATTAAGCGTATCATATCTCAACCCTTTTTTTATAAGTATATAACAACTCCTGACAACTCTACCGACACGCAAAAAAAATACACCGCGATGCACCGGTACGACCCACTTTTGTATTCATAACACTCAGACGGACGGACGGACATCGGTTAGTCGACTAAGAAAGTGTTATTGACTCGATCCGTATAATAAAAGATGGATAAAGGATGGATAAATCCCCTCAAACTTAATGTATCCTAACCACATAGTGGACAACTTTTGTATTAATAAATTTTGCAGAAAATATCTAACATTGGGTCAGAAAAATTGTTCTGGTGCACACGGGCGGAAACTGGCGTGTGCATAATGGGGTATAGGAGTATAGGGGAGGGTTCGGAGAGTGCAAGATTTTTTCTGACTGCTTTTGACTGGCAGGAGTTATGCTCTATTAAGTAGGAGATTTTCGGAAAATTTTGACCTTTTTTAAAAAAAATTTTTTTTTAAATTTCGGAATGACTCAGTGATTTTACATTTTTAACGTTTAAAGTATGGAAGTCACAAAATTATACAAAATTTATTTCACTTCAAAATCTTTTAAATCAAAAAGTTACAGTCATTCAAAAATAAAAATTTACAAAGAAATTTTTAATTTTAGCAAAATACTGAGAAAGCCCATTTTCGAAGACCCTGTTCGCTGTGATATAGTTGAGATAGTGTCGCAATTTTTTGGCTCCCGAGGTTTGCTAGTATTTACTTTCAAATGAATGACATAACTTTAAAAGCGGTAACAAAAAAAAAAAAAATTATTTTTGGCCGCCTTCTCAAAATATCGTCCACTGTGCGGCGGTTACAAGATGGTGGTCACTAAAATCAACGGCACAATGTTTATTGTGAACATCGAGCAACGATCTTCTTCATTTCCAGCTGACAGCAATATGATCTATTTGGTTTTCTGTTATGTCATCGGTAGAAACCGAAGTGTTTTAAAGTACTCGTATATGGTTCACAGTTCAGAAAATAGCCAACCATTTTCTGTCAATCTACCAGAACCCTGACGACCCATCACACTGATATTTAATGCCAACAAATTTTAAAAAGAAACTGTTATTTCGCTTTCTGCTATTTTCTATTACCTTTAATGACCTCACCCAGCAATGTTGGAACATAGACTTCTAAGTAAAACTCACGGTCAGCCGACTTAGCGCGAAATAATTATTTTTTTTGTATTTTCGAACAAAAAATGTATAATATTAATAGGTAAGACGATTTCTTGTGACCGATGTTTTGTTCCACAGTTTTCTCCCGATTTTGATCTAACGCATCTAATTTGAAAGGTATTTCTTTTTAGCTGTCCACCAGATTTACAGAGTTTTACAATTTTAAATTTTTTATGGAGTTATGCTCATTTCAAGTTGCTAATAACACATACATAAAATTATACAATGCTATGTGCATTTGTTTTAAATTCATTAGTGTGTTTGTTTTCTTCATTCACAATAATAATTGTGTTGAACTGAAAAATAATTTTGGACATAAACCAATAACATTTAAAAATAATTTTGGACATAAACCAATAACACAAGCGATATTTCAAAAGTGTTGAACTGTGGATTGGCTAAAGTTGTTTATCATACCTTTAGGGTCTTGTAAAATAATTTATTAAATGAAAAAATAAAACTTTCTAGAAGTTGCACTCGAATTTCAAGGGCTGGGATCTGCTAGTATAAATAATTTAATTGTTTACATTTTTACTAGCGATTATATAAAATTAGATTAAATATGAGATATAATTGTTTTTCCTCATTCTAAAAATAAATTCAGTATCAATTGTACATACTTGTGCTCTACAAGTCGTCTTCTACCTAAGTTTTCTTTTTTTCATCATTGCTTTATATGAAAACTTTTCTTTAAAAACTTATATACATTTGTTTCAATTTTTTTTCTTCTTCGTTTTGCGCTACGTTTTTCATTAGAATTTCCATTTTTTTCTCGCCATATTAAAACCCAAAATGCAAAAGGAGAAACAGATAAAATAAAAAAATACATAAAATGTTAAGTTGCAATTACAAGGATTGATTACTTTTAAAAATACTTTCGAAACTAACAGAAAGTAAAAAATGATGAGAAATATAAGAAATAGATGAGAAAAATTTACTAATTTAACTGAAGGTATGACATTTTTCAAATCTAAAGCAAAGTTTTCTAAAAAAAAAAGAATACATTCTCAGGGTGGAAGAACTCTTGAAAGGAATATATCACAATAGTTTCAGGGATATCAATTTTTAACACTTGAATAAATATTATTCTAAAAGGATGTAATGAGAATTTTTTTTACCCAAAAATAAACTCCACAACCACCACCAAAAATGTAATATTAATTATTCAATATCCAACCAAAGAAAAAAAGAAAAAGAAATTACTATATGTCAAAAGGACATTCGGCTCATTTCACTTTTTTATTGTATTTGACAAAGTAGGCGTCTTATATACGGAAGTGTTGATATTTACATTTACATATTTTACGTCCTGAATTTTCTTTTTTTGGTGGCAAAAAAAGTCATCTAAGCGTGTGTCAAAAATTAATATTAATTTGTTGTGTCAATGACGTTGTTTATATTTCACTCTCCTCTAGCTGTTGCTTGGCTGATGTGCACATGCACATCTTCCCAAAAATACCAAATAATTTTTAACCTTAACCCTCAAGTGTTTCAAGATGAGGATATTATTTTTCATAAATTATAAATATTTTTGTTAGTTTTTTAAAGGTGTTTGTTAGCAGTAGCTTTTAAACAGATACATTTTTAGACTAGCTGTAACCCGCTGCGCTTCGCCAAACCCATCGTAACGAAATAAAAAACTGGGAATACATATTGCTGATTTATATATTTTTGTGTGTTTCGATTTTTGGCGTTTTTCGATTTTGGCAATATGTGTTATTCGCGATTTTCGGTTTGGGCGATTTTTGATTTTGGCGTGTTTTATTTTTTGCGGTTTTCGGTTTTGGCTATTTTAATTTGGACAATTATTGATTTTAGCGATTTTTGTTATTCGCGATTTTCGATTTTTGTTTTGACTTTGGCGATTTTTTTTTGTATTTTTTATTTTGGCGATTTTGCGATTTTTGATTTTTAGCAATTTTTGATTTTGGCGATTTTTGGCTTCAGCGATTTGTTTTTTGAGTTTTCATATTTTTGGCAATTTCTGTTATTTGCGATTTTCGGTTTTGGCAATTTTTCAATTTGGGAATTTTTGTTTTTTGCGTTTTTTGTTATACGAGATTTTCAGTTCTGGCAATTTTTTTGTTTTTTGATGATTTTTGTCTTTAGCGATTTATGTTATTCGAGAATTTCGGTTTTGCCGATTTTTGACTTTGACGATTTTTGTTCTTCTTTTATTTTTGTTCTTGGCGATTTTTGATTTTGGCTATTTTTGTTATTCGCGATTTTCGATTTTTGGCGAATTTGACTTTAGCGGTTTTTTTGTATTTTTGATTTTGACGGTTTAGTTTTTTTACGATTTTTGATTTTAGCAATTTTTGATATTGGCGATTTTTGGCTTCAGCGTTTTTTTTTTTTTTTTTTTTGAGATTTCTTATTTTTGGAAATTTTTGTTATTTGCGATTTTCGGTTTTGGCAATTTTTCAATTTGGCGATTTTTGTTTTTTGCTTTTTTTGTTATACGAGATTTTCGGTTCTGGCATTTTTTGGTTTTTTTTTTTGGTGATTTTTGTCTTTAGCGATTTATGTTATTCGCGAATTTCGGTTTTGCCGATTTTTTACTTTGACGATTTTTTTTTGTAATTCTGGCGATTTTTTTATTCGGCATTTTCGTTTTTGGCGATTTTTGACTTAGCGATTTCTGTTTTTTTTTTCGATTTTTTTTTTTTTTTTGGCGATTTTTGATTTTTGCTGTTTTTGTTATTCGCGATTTTCGGTTTTGTCGATTTCTGATTTTGACGATTCCGCCCATATTTTCCACGACTACTCAAATTGGTACATAATGTACTCGAAAAAATTTTCAAAACTGTAATTTTCATAGTAGATTATTATTTTTTGTATAGGAGGTGCCACACCCATGGGTCCGATTCCGTTAACTACTCACATTGATAACTTGTGAACTCACACAAAGTCACAAGGCTTTCTCTGTTACAGTAATGTTGATAAATGATATTAAATATTTACTTTCAATGCGGGTGACACGCCCTTCCGATCCTGGTCATTCTTAATCCGACTATTTACATTAATAATTATGAACCCGCAGAAAGTCCTAAGGATTTTGATGTTACAGTACTCTAGATATATGGTATTAAATACTTACTTTTTATGGTGGATGCAACGCTCACTGCTCCGATCCCGCTAATTTTTTCCGCGATATATTTTCAGAACTCTTGTTGTCGTAGTAATCGATATATTATATGAAAACATTATATGTTAAACATTCACTTTATATGAAAAATCCAAAAAATATTTGCCTATTGCAGTTACCTGCTGTAAAAATGAAGACGTAGTCTCCTATAAACAACACTCCATTTTTATATGGGGTTAGGGTATAATGACTTTGTGCTAATGTTTATAACTATTAAAAATATTTTACCTAGATCCATCTTTTATTATACCGGTCAATTGAGAATCACTTTCTGCGTCGATTTAGCGTCCGTACAGGTAAACATTATAATCAAACTACAGGTCTCAAATATGAATATATTTTGATGAAATGTGGTATATAAGCATCTACTGGACGAACGATATTGAAATTGCTGAAAATCGGTGCATGTTCACATTTAGTCCCAATACAAATGACCCCTATGAGATCGACTTAAATTCCCATAAAATCCAATTTATCATATAGATCTCGGTAAAATTTGGCTCGTTTGTGTTTCTTAAATCCAGTATTTCAAAAATAAACCCTATAGGACAATTCTGTGTCATATCTCCTCCCGATCTTCACTTAAATCTATCAAAACCAAGAATATTGCACAGATTTTTTAAAATTTTAACAAAAAATATATATTTTTTTTGACTAGTCCCCATAAAAATAAATATTGCATTTAATATGGACTTTTTCATATCTGCAGCTAAAAAAGTTGACAACAGTGCCACTCAAATTTTATTTATGCTTATTTTCTATGCCGAATTACTTGGGCTTAAAACCAACTTTCTAAACTCACTGTATAAGATATCGTATAGTATTTTCGATATTTCGCTGTTCATCTTCAGGAAAAAATAAAAACAATACAATTACAAAATTTTTCAAAATTTTTTTGAAGATGAACAGCGAAGCTCTTCGAAATATCGAAAATATAATAAATATTTAAAAATAAAACATTAAAATTTGAATTTTATTTTTAATTGATGACTACCAAGAAAACCCCATCACATATTAATAATTTATTAATGGAAAATGTTTCAATGATTTTTAGTTTTTTCTATTGGATTTTATTTCAAAAATTATACTTAAATATATTATAAGTTCGTAAATCTATAATATTAATTGGCTAGGCAGGAAATTTCTTGTGAATGATGTTTTGTTCTACCGTTTTATCCCGATTTTGACCAAACGTATATTATTTGAAACGTATTTCTTTTTAGCCGTTTTGCAGACTTACAGATTTTTAAATTTTTTCCTTTATTTTCAGTAAATTGCTACTAACACATACAAAAAATTATACAATGCTATGTGCGTAATTATTAAGTTTGTTAATGTTTTTGTAATAAAAATGAGTTTGTTTTTTTGTGTTGATCTGCAAATTGGCTATAATTGATTAGCATAACTTTAGGGTCTTTATTTAATGAAAAAATAAAATTTTCTAGAATTTGCACTCGAATTTCGAGGGCTGGAATCTGCTAGTATATATTTTAAAAAACATAAAATAATTCTGTTTTTGATTTTACCTATATTTACAAAATTTTATATATATCTTGTATGGCCTCCTCTAGTTTTTTTTGCAGAAGATGGTCGAGATAGCACGGAGAAAGGTAATTTTTTGTTTGTTTTAGTTGTAATTCTGCTCCACTCCATCAACTTTTCCTTCAGATCTGGTATGGATGTAATTTGACGTTTGTTTAGACCTCTCTTTAAAGTGTCTCATAAATGTTCAATAACATTTAGGTCGGGGGACTGCGGATGATGTTCTAACTTGTGACTCACGTTGTATCGTTAATCTGTGTCATGCTGTACCGACCATCTCCTCCGAGAGCTATAAATTTGCATTCCTTGGTGAATGTGTTTTAAGATTTGGCGATTTTGAGAGTTTTAGAATTTGCATTATTACAATATTGCATTTTTGCGAATTTGTATTTCTATCGATTTTTAGTTGTTGTGATTTTGCGATTTTGCGTTGTTGCGCTTTTATTTTTTTGTGGTTTTAAGTTTTTTCGATTTTGCGTTTTTGCGATTCTGTTTTTTTTCGTTTTTGCGTTCTAACGTTTTTGCAATTCCATCAGGTATACAAAAAAGTTTTAAAGGATTTTCAAGAGATGGCAACACTGACATTAAATAGAATCAGACAATATTGCAACCAACTTCATTTTGAAGCCTCATCATTAGGCTTTCCTCTTCATTATGTGGCATTTTTCTGAAGTGTAAACAACATAGGTTTCTGTGCTCTGAATATGCCAACTTTTGTACCAACAATACACAATTTGCGGGTAAGATTACTTCTTTGCTTTCATTTGAAGAAATCTGCAGCTGAAAGTCGTCGTGTGCTGCAGAAAGCCTATGGAGATCATGCTCCATCGAATTCTACTTGTAAGTACTGGTTTCGACGTTTTAGAAGTGGTGATTTTAATTCCGATGACAAAGAGCGCGAAGGACGACCAGAAAAGTTTGAGGATGCCGAACTGGAGTCTCTTTTGGATGGAGACTAGTGCCAAACGCAAGAAAAACTCGCAAAAGCATTGGGAGTGACTCAGCAAGCTATATATGTTCGCTTAAAATTCATGGGAATGATCCAGAATGAGGGTTATTGGGTGCCGTATGAATTGAAGCCGAGAAAAGTCGAACGACGTGAACAGCTGCTCTAACGGCAAAAAAGAAAAGGATTTTTGCATCGTATTGTGACTGGTGATAAAAAATGGGTTCATTATGAAAATCTGTATTTGGTGGGACCAATTGGGCGTGGTGTGCTATGAGCTGTTAAAACCAGGTGAAACCATCACAGGGCAAATCTACCGAATACAATTGATGCGTTTGAGCTGAGCATTGAAACAAAAACGGCCGCAATGCGAGCAAAGACACGATAAAGTTATTCTTCAGGATGGCAATGATCGACCACATGTTGCAAGGCCAGTCAAAACATACCTCGAAACGCTTAAATGGTCAGTCCAACCCCATCCGCCATATAGCCCGGACATTGCCCCTTCCGAAACTACTTGTTTTCTTCGATGACGCATGGCCTTGAGGAACAGCAATCCGATATTTTGGTAACTCCAAAATTGGATCGAATCGTGGATAACCTCAAAAGATGAGTCGTTCTTCCGACGTGGAATACGTAGGTTACCAGAAAGATGGTAAAAAGTAGTAGATGGCGATGGACAATACTTTGAAAAATGAATTTGTAACAAATTTTAACACAATAAAGCCCAAACTTGAAAACAAAATCCTTTAAAACTTTTTTGTACAGGTGATACGATTTTGAGTTTTTGTGATTTTTGCGATTTTATTTTTTTTCCGATTTTGCATCTTTGCGATTTTGATTTTTTATATTTTGCGATTTTTTGATTTTGTGTTATTGCGATTTTGCTTAAATCAAATTTGCGTAAATTGAAAAAAAAAAAAAATTTTTTTTTTGTATGCTTGAGTTAAAAATGTACGTATAGCATTGCACAATCAGCAAGTCAGTTATCAGCGTAGTTATATACGAACATATGGGCGCTCTGTTACTGATCCTTTGCGGTATATAAATTCGTAGATATCTTACGGCTTAAAGTCAATCCCACATCGTAGATTTTCAAATAAACTAAAAACATGTATGTCTTTTAAAGATATAAAGATATCTTTGAATAGCATACTTCGATGAGTCAAATAGTACTAACAGTACTTATGTTTTTATGAGTCCAACCATTATTTGAATTTTGAGCTTTTAAAACAAGATCCGTATTTAGAAGACTTTTCAAGGACCAAACTAGTACTTGTATCTTAGATTTGAAAAAAAAAATAAAATTTATTTTTAATAGTACCAAGTGTGTATGTGTTTATAAATATTCTTATATCACATAATAATAATATAAATATGCTAGGCGACTTCTTGTGACCGATGTTTTGTTCTACCATTTTATCCTGATTTTGACCAAACGACATTATTTGAAATGTATTTCTTTTTAACCGTGTTGCAGATTTACAGATTTTTAAAGTTATTCCTTTATTTTGAGTAAATTGCATTTAAAATTGCTACTAACACATACATAAAATTATACATATACTATGTGTGTTTTATTAAATTTGTTAATGAGTTTGTTATCTTAATTCACATTAATAATAAACCATAAAAGTGTTGGTTTGTGAATTGGCTAAGTTGAAAAATAAAGTTGCCTAGAAATTGCACTCGAATTTCGAGCGCTGGAATCTGCTAGGCAAGGTGATTTCTTGTGACCTCTTCCACACTTTTAGTTACCAACCGATTTTGACAAAAAGTATACCATTTGAAAGATATTTCTTTACAAATGTGCAACATCTATGAAGATGTGCACCATCTTATACATTTTTTTAGTTAATAATCATTTAAAGTTTCTACTAACACATACTTAAAACACATATTTAGGATTCAACTAAAAAACTTTACAATGCTGTGTGTGTGTTTATTAAATGTATTGAATTGTGAATTGATTAGCATTCCTTTAGGCTCTCATTTATTAACAATCTTATTTATATTTCTTCTGTGTGTTCAACAAATATTTAAAATGGAGTTTAATGAATTTTTTTAAAAATTCACAATTGAATGAATTTTATTAAATATTTATATTTTTTTTATGTATATAGAATAAAAAACAATGAAAGAAAAAATTTTATAAAAAATAAAAGTTCCTAGAATTTGCATTTGAATTTCGAGTGCTGGGCTCTGCTAGTTTCTAATTAATATGGAATTATAATATTTATTGGAGTAAAACAGAATATCCTTAATAGATGCCTACATTTTGAACCAAAATAATTTAAAAATTAAAATTTTCAAATTAAATTAGCAAAAATGAATATTATCAATGAATATATTTAGAAAAATTAAACGCTCAATAGAGGGTTAATGATTTGATTTTCTTACGAATACATCACCGCTCAACTGTACTTGTGAAGAAGCTACAGTGAACATAAAAATCTATCATCGTGAAATAGTTACAATTTGAGTTTAACTTACTCGTAACTCATGAATAATATAAATAGTATGGGAACAAAGGTTCCTTAAATTGTTATAATAATAATAATAATAATAGCAACAACAACAACACAAATATTATATTAATGTCTACGTTCAAAAGCAACACTTGAAATCCATTTAAAATTTGATTTGTTTATTTCGTCGTATGCCAATCGCCAATGCATGCACTGTCTGTCTGTCTGTCTGTCTGAAAGGGTGAAAATTAAACGTATCATCAGCAAATATTGTATTTAAAGGTTTTTGGTTGGTCACGTGCCATTTTAACTAAATATTTTGCATGATATCTGTTTTAGCACTTGAAAGTTTCATCTTTACGAATTCTCATCTCATCGCAAAGGTGTCTCTGATGGGGGTTACTTATTGTTTTTTTTTTTTCATTTTTGGGTAGTTTGTTTACATTTTTAAGGTTTGTTAATGATTTCATTAATATCCCTTATAGAAGAAGAACAGTACTCATCATCATCACTTTCAAGTATCACACGTTTCATCCAGGGAGTTGTGTGTTTCTGGTCGTGTGTGCATTTGACGCTGATGCTGTTTCACCAGATCTCTAGAGATTCTCGGTTAGATTTATTGTGTGAATAGAGAGATGTGTGTGTGTGTGTGTTTGAATCAGTGTGTGAGTTTACTATTTTGCTCTTTGCTTTATCTAATGTATTTTCTTTATAAATATTATTTTTGCTGTTAATGATTTTTTATATCGTTTTAATAATTTTTGGTGTGAGAATAACACTTTAAAAACACACTCCGAAATTCAATTATCTTTTCCTCATAAATATATGTATGTAATGTGTAAAGTTTTACTGCTGGCGTAAGGTGGCAAAAATGTAGATCGACATGTAATTGAAAAGACAACAAAAAACCACTTAAAAATAAAGGAATTTTCTAAAATTATGAAAAGGAAATTGGACCAAATTGCATGAGATCGCCATTCTTTTATCCGGGCTTGTCATACTGCATCTAATACAATAATGTATTTGTCTCTTGATCCCGTCGAATTAAAAATTAAAAAAAAATTAAAAATGTTGTGTATTATTAGGAATGAAAAATTAAAAATGAAAATTAAAAATTAAAAAAATCGTTCAACTCTCAATTGATGGTTTCGAACCCGATATCCCTAGCTCCTCCTTACTATTAAACTCTACTTTGTGCTTATATTTGATATGATTGAAAGCGGACTAAAACCATTATATCCCAAAGGGACAACAATGTTAATAGCCGTTTCCTGAGGTTTAAGTTAAGCAATTTGTGCTTAAGCTAGTTTTAGGTGAGTAATCGAAGCGAGATGAAACGTAAAAAAAATTCAAACCGCTCACCATTTTTTGTTGTAAATATACACTTTCTAAGAAAAGTATCCGTACAATTGATGATAAAAATTTATATTATATTAAAGCCCTAAACACATAACGGCGAGTTGCGAGTGCTTGTAAAAACTAAGCTTTTTGCATGCGAGAATTTGTGCTTTTGTGCTTTTACAAAATCATCAAAATGCTTTCAAGCAGCTGATTGTCCTACTGTCAAACATAATTCAATTGTCAATTGTATACAAAGCTGTTCATATATGACCTTCTCCGAGAAAAGGGACCTAGCGTGTCAAAAAACGGGTTGTGTCAAAAACGGTGGATTCTGGTACCTAACAGGGTGTAGAAACTTTAATTGTCTTTTTTTCTCAAAACTTAATTTTCACACACTAGGTCCCTTTTCTCGGAGAAGTCACATATAACAAAAAAATCATGTGAGTCCGATCACAAGGGAGATGTGTAAACATATAATAATTAAAGAAAACATCAACATCATATTTTCCAGTGCATAAAAAATAAGTCGATAATGCTGTTTTCTGAAATTCAATTGATGTTTTCTGAAATACAACTAATGTTTTCAGCAATTCAAATGATGCTTTTTGAAATTCTATTGATGTTTTCTGAAATTCTAATTATGTTTTCTGAAATTCAAATGATGTTTTCTGAAACTTGAATGATGTTTTCTGAAATCATATTGATGTTTTCTGAAATTCAAGTGATGTTTTCTGAAGTTCTATTTATGTTTTCTGAAATTCAAATGATGTTTTCTGAAATTATATTGATGGTTTCTGAAATACAATTGATGTTTTCTGAAATTCTATTTATGTTTTCTGAAATTCAAATAATGTTTTCTCAAATTTTATTGATGTTTTCTGAAATACAGTTCATGTTTTCTGAAATTCTATTGATGTTTTCTGAAATACAATTGATGTTTTCTGAAATTATATTGATGGTTTCTGAAATACAATTAATGTTTTCTGAAATTCAAATGATGTTTTCTGAGATTATATTGATAGTTTCTGAAATACAATTGATGTTTTCTGAAATTCTATTTATGTTTTCTGAAATTCAAATAATGTTTTCTCAAATTTTATTGATGTTTTCTGAAATACAGTTCATGTTTTCTGAAATTCTATTGATGTTTTCTGAAATACAATTGATGTTTTCCGAAATTATATTGATGGTTTCTGAAATACAGTTAATGTTTTCTGAAATTCAAATGATGTTTTCTGAAACTCGAATGATGTTTTCTGAAATTATATTGATGTTTTCTGAAACTCGAATGATGTTTTTTGAAATTATATTGATGTTTTCTGAAATTCTATTTACGTTTTCTGAAATTCAAATGATGTTTTCTGAAATTATATTGATGGTTTCTGAAATACAATTGATGTTTTCTGAAATTATATTGATGTTTTCTGAAATTCTATTTATGTTTTCTGAAACTCAAATGATGTTTTCTCAAATTTTATTGATGTTTTCTGAAATACAGTTCATGTTTTCTGAAATTCTATTAATGTTTTCTGAAATACAATTGATGTTTTCTGAAATTATATTGATGGTTTCTGAAATACAATTAATGTTTTCTGAAATTATATTGATGTTTTCTGAAATTCTATTTACGTTTTCTGAAATTCAAATGATGTTTTCTGAAATTATATAGATGGTTTCTGAAATACAATTGATGTTTTCTGAAATTATATTGATGTTTTCTGAAATTCAATTGATGTTTTCTGAAACTCGAATGATGTTTTTTGAAATTATATTGATGTTTTCTGAAATACTATTTATGTTTTCTGAAATTCAGGTGATGTTTTCTGAAATTCTATTGATGTTTTCTGAAATTCAATTGATGTTTTCTGAAACTCGAATGATGTTTTCTGAAATTATATTGATGTTTTCTGAAATACTATTTATGTTTTCTGAAATTCAAGTGATGTTTTCTGAAATTCTATTGATGTTTTCTGAAATTCAATTGATGTTTTCTGAAACTCGAATGATGTTTTCTGAAATTATATTGATGTTTTCTGAAATTCTATTTATATTTTCTGAAATTCAAATGATGTTTTCTGAAATTATATTGATGGTTTCTGAAATACAATTGATGTTTTTTGAAAAACAATTGGAAAATGTTTAGAAAAGAACATATCATAATTTTTTCACCAATACAATCATAAGTCACACAGCGTTATCTGCTTCAGCTCACACCGATATGAGTTACGCTGTTTTTGTGATTGTATTGTGAAATAGAAATTTACCCCCCTGCGCGTATAGATGTTTACACATCAACAATAAATATAACAACATGAATAAAATCGAAATTATTAACGGGTTAAATAAAGTAATTACTATAGTAGGCATCGGGTTTAATGCCTATCAGCCGACTCTCGTGTCATCTGATTTTTCTCGCACAGAAAATTGAATCAATTCTATTTCCCTTGCGAGTGTTTTTACAACCTAACTTGGAAACGCCACACAAAAAAGCTTTACTATCGATCTCGCTTCCACATTTAGAAAAAAATCACACTGGCTCATTCTCGTTTTTTCTCGCACTCGCAACTCGCCGTTATGTGTTTAGGGCTTGAGACAGACAGATAGACAAACATTTGCTTCGAAGTTTTTAATGCGCAAACAAATTTTGTTTATTTTGGCTCATCTTTTATATATCCATGTTTCGTCAACGTCTTTTAAACCGATCGAATTTCTTCAGCAGTTCTTTGGATAAATCAACACGAGCCGTTTTTGGTGGCCAGATGTTCTTGCAAGGCATGGAATTAATATTACAGCTGATAAAGTACCAAGAGCATAATTGGAAAATATGCCGCGATCTGAAAGTGGTCGGATTACTCATGGGTGTTAAGCGTGGATTTCCAACCCACCAGTGCTTTTTGCGTTCATGGGAACGTCGCTAAAGAGATCAGCATTACACAGAATTTAAGTGGAAGCCGCGAACATGCTACAAATTAGGCGTAGAATGTATAGAGAATCTACCATTGGTGCAGCCATCTCAAATCATTTTGCCACCACTACACATTAAGCTCAGTCTCGTATCAAATTTTGTTAAAAAACTGGATCGTGAGGGCGAGGCGATTGCAAGTTTGCGCAAAATTTTTCCGAAATTGAGCGGCGCAAAGATTCATGCAGGTATTTTTTGAAGAAGTCAGTAACTTTATTTCTTTTAATGATGTGTATGATTTAAGGTGTTTTCAATGGTCCGCAGATAAAAAAAAATAGTTGCAAGTTATGAATTTTCATCAAAATTGAATGCATCGAACAACGTGCATGGAAAGGCACAGTTGCCGTTACTGAGCAGTTTCTTGGCAACAAACGAGCTGCCAATTATAAAAATATTGTCGCAGAAATGATTTCGGCATATGGCGAAATAGGCATATTAATGTCGCTAAAGATCCATTTAGATCATTTAGATTTTTTCCCTGATGATTTAGCGATGAGCATGGCGGAAGGTTCCATCAGGACATTGCGGCTATTGAAAAGCGCTTTAAAGGACAAGACATTACGAATATGCTTGGCGAATACTGTTGGTCTATTTGTCGCGATACTGACACAAATGCTTACAAACGCAAAAATAAAAGGCCTAAGTAACAAAATTAATAAAAAAAAATTCGGTTTTTTAACGAACTGAAACCGTTACAAAAAACCGATAACCATTAAAAAAAAAAAAAATCAGGAAAATCTGAGAATTGATAAAAATCTATTTTTTTCAAAATATTTGACGTGATACAGACATTTCCACGAGTGGCCCTGCAAAAATTCAGCTCGATTGGATCACGGAAAAAGGGTTAAAAATCGATCCAAAGTCTTTCACACAGGCGGACAGACGGACACTACGAGCTTTATACTTTATACATAAAAAAAAATTCTGACGTGTACATGAAAATCGCCGATACACGTGTATTTTTATTTTTTCTCCCCTTTCCGAAAAAGTATAGTTGGTTCATAGGACAGAACAAAAGCTCGTTTTTGTAACGCGGTGATATAATAGAACTTAGAAAGAATTTTGTGGGCAATTGAAAAGATACTTATTCCTCGGTAATTAATGCACATAGTGGGGTCTCCTATTTTGTTGATAGGGCAAAGAACACTGAGGTTCCAACCATCGGACATGTATTCATCAGACCATATCTTGCTTAATGGGTGGTATATGCATATTTGTTATACATCATCACTTAGGGGATTTCCCCTCTTAATGCAGTGCACTGTGCTGATATCAAGGAAATATGTTATGGGTTGGAGGAATGAGGGAGTAATATTTGTGGATATTTGATTTTAATTTATCTGTTCTGTAAGTGACAAGAAAGACCTCAGTGGGAAGTTTATTCCACATACGACTTGTGCGGCTAGTAAATGAATTGTCCACTAGACAATTGATTGCAAATGGATGTGATCTACTAGATAGGCGAGTGGTGCGCCGAAAGCGGGGACCTAGAGATGAGTTCACTTATCTCAGCAGAACACTTCTCATTGTTATATCTACAATATAGTGTAACACAACCAACATTCCCACGATAATAAGCACCAACACCCTCCTTTGCACACAGTACAGAAGCTTCAAAGTAGACTGTGAAGCCCCTGCCCATATATTGGAGTCGTGTCCATTTTTGTTCGGATAGAGGTGGTATAAATAGTAAGGAAAACAGATAGGGTAAAGTATTTTACACAGATTTACGACACCTAGGCACTTGAAAGCTTTTTTCACACTGAATTTTCATGCCCAGAACATCAGGAGCATCTGGTTCGTCAATATCTGCACCACCCATAAATACAGACGACATTGATGATTCAATGGCGCGTCTGTGCGTCAATACACAACATTGGGCTTTACGAGTATTAAAATCGTCCCTGTTGATTGATCGTGTCATTCATATATTACCTTATGACCCCAATCTCCTTACGGCTTGGCCTTTGATCGAATGAATATGATTGACAAATATTGCTATCATCTGCAAAAGAGTATATGGGACTGGAAATTTGACATAGAAGGTCATTAAGAAAAATAAGAAAAAGTGAAGGAGAAAGAGCAGAGCCTTGCGTACCCTGCGTTTAACTGAAACTCTTTGGATGAGACCACATCTAGAATAACTCGTATAGTTCTATCTATGAGAAAACTCTATATAAATCGAGAGAAATCATTACCAGCACCAAAAGTAATTAGTTTTGACAAGAGTGTGCTCTGCCACACCGGACCGAAAGCCTTGGAAATATCCAGACCAACAACATTACTTTCTCCGAGTCGCTGAATGGACTGACTCTGAAGTTCCGAAAGAAGCGCCATCAGATTACTCGCAGAACGACTTCTACGAAAGCCATACTGTCTGTCGTTAAGTAATACGTTGGTCTCTATGTAGGGCACAAGATGATAACTCACCATGCTCTCTATTACCTTTGAAAGCGGTTGTTAAGGTCAGAGCAAATTGAAAGTGGTTGTTAGGGTCAGTGAATATTAGGTCATCTTTTCTAAGAGTTGGAATGGAAGAACCAGCATTGTCCTTTACTCTTTTAACGTATGACCAGAAGGTCTTACTGCCTCGAGGAGCAGAAAGAACTTTAGTTCTAAGAAGCTGTTCGTGAATAAACTTTTCGCGTCTAAGTACTTTTATTTATTAATCAACACTCAGGGGATGCCCCCCACAGATGCAGTTCATTGTGTTGATATCAGGAAAATAGGATATGGCCAGGAGGAGAGAGGGAGTAGCGGGGAGTTTATTTCACATACGGCTAGTTCAACTGGACTATAGACTACAAACGGATGTGATCTCCTAGAGAAGCGGGTAGAGCGAACCGAAACTCGGGAACTTGGAATAAGTTTCCTAATCTCAGAAGAACATTTCCCATGGTAGTGTCTATAGAACAGTGCTACACAACCCACATTCCGACGATGTTCCAATGAGTCAATAAAGTTGGATACCCTACTGTCATTGATAAGCATCAGTGCCCTCCTTTGCACACGGTCCAGTAGCTCCAAAATAGACTTGAAGCCCCTGCCCATATATGGGAGTTGTATTCCGTTTTCGGTCGGATGTAAGTGGTATAGATTTTAAGGAAATCAGAAGGAGTGAAGTAATTTTTGCACGCTTTTAGAAAACTAAGACACTTGAGTGCTTCTTTCGACACTTCAAAAACCTGCTCGTTCCAACGTACATCACATTGAATTCTTATGCATAGAACATCAAGAGTATCCGATTCCTCAATACCTATACCACCCATATATACAGATGACATTGTTGAATCCATGGCCGTATAGGTCAACCCTATTCACGTTACCCCACTCGGAGATTGTTAACATGTCTTTATTGAGTGTGTCATTCATTGTCCGCCTTTTACCCCCAACCCAACATACAAGAGGCTTGGCCTACAATTAAAGGAAAATGAATGACAAATGCTGCTGTCATTTGCGAAAGAGTATACAGAGTTAAAAGTTTGACCAAGAAGGTCAAGGCAGCTAGCCGCCGGTTTAAGCCAGCTTAGCAGTCGGGTGGCGGTACATCACTGCCATCAGGTGCAAATTCTCCACTTGCGGAATTGTTGTCTTTATCGCCTGCTGAAAGCTGGGGAAAATGCTCCTTCCATCACCTGAGTACTCCTTGTGTGTCGGTGACAGGACTACCACTATTAGGTCTCCTGAAAGTTAACCCACTTTTAAATCCTTTATTTTTTGAAAGAATTTCCAGATTTCATTCCTGTCGTAATGCACCTGAATTTCTTCCAACTGACGCCATTCTTGCTTTTGTTTTTTACGTTTGACAAGGTCTCGCTTATCCTTTTTCTTCTCTCTATACTGCAGCATTCTCTTCATCTTTAACAACAGCAGACAGCGGATTTGCTCTTTATCCCATATTTTTCTCTATAGTGCCGTCGCAACACTCTGGACCGTACCACTGGTGTCTCCGAGGTTGATCGTAGCCGAATACCTCTTCGGCAGTAGTACGAATTAAATTAGAAATTTGTGACCATTGTTCGCCGATAGCACGGATTCGAGAGTTTCCTTGTAGCATTTCGGAGAGCCTTATTGAATAGCTTCTAGATATCTATTGTGATTGCAGATTTGTGATATCTTTGGAACTTAATATCCATTAATGTATCGCATGCGATAGCAATCCAGACATGTCTCTAGGTAACAACAACACGACAATCTCAGTCAAACTGGTTTTATGCTTGCCTCACCTGACATGGTTCGGATCCCTTTATTTTTAGACTTATTATGCATCCTAAAACTCATATTGTTGGTAATCGATTAGTCGGCCTAGACTGGCTATAGCTTTCTTAGATGTTTTTACTTAACTTAACGTATTAATCTAATAATAATATTTTCATTGATTAATATTCATAAAGTTTTTCTTTATTAAAATGTCATAAAAACTAAAGTAATCCTTAAAATAATCCACATTGTATAGATTGTATAATGATCGCCAAAAGCAATATCAATTTTAATATACACAAATATTTTCTTTTAATAAAAATATTAACAATATTCACGAAAACTTTGAAATAAATAAATTTTTATCGTATTTATTTACGAACTACGCCACATGACATTTATCAATAATCATAAAATTCGTTTATATACATTACGAGTACATTCATCTATATGCATATTGTAGATTAAATGCACTTAAAATATGTTTTTTCTTGTTCTTCTTCTAAACGAACCAACAAATATACTAAATACTTGGTGAAAATAATGAAAACAAAATCTTAGCCTTAATTAACAAGACTTTGAATTTATTTATTTTTTGATTTTCTCCAACAATATTGAAATGATAAATCTGTTTAAGTACAGGAGAGGCATCATGATTAAAATGGGTCATAAATCGATATAAAGGATACAGCTGTGTATGAAAAATTAACCAGAACAAAACAGTTTTCCTATATGTACATATGTATGTGTATTTTGCTATAGTAATAATAATAATTATGAACGCATGTAATAAATGGGGTAAACAATAAAGATTATTATTTTATGACATTTTCCATTGACAGACGTCAAAAATCGTGTTCATCAATCGTAAATCTGATTTTTATAAGACCATGAAGTGTGTGCTGTAAAAATTTGATTTTTATTGTACGAACTCGAGCGTATGTATGGTTAAGTGTTGCGTCGGATATCTTAGCCAGCAGGCATAAACATCTATTATTTATGAATCGTATGTAAATATTTGTTAATAAATTTTTAATGGTTTAATAGTTTTAATAAAGTTTCGATTTAATCGCATACCAGCTTTAGAATGATACATGCATTTATTGTTTATTAGATATTGTTTATTCTCCTGCTAGTTTAACATTAAGTAGATACAGTACTGGACAAAATAATGTAACCAATTGTTAACTTTATCTATTTCGGTCAATAACACTTAATGGTTCACATTAGATACTAAGTGTTTCGTATCCATTGCTCTAGTAATTTTTCTTCAAACTTTAGTTCTCCCGCACTTCCATTATTTTTCAGTATGCTGCTTGGCTTATAAGAGGTTTTTGCGCGGAGTTCTGCTGTGGAAATCACTATTATTGTAAGTTCTTTGCATTGTTCTCCGGCCAGCTTTGTGACATTAACTTTCGGATTTTTGTACGCTTCTTTTATAATGAAGCTGACATCTCTACGATTTAGGGAGACCACTGCGTGTGTTTTCAACAGAACCAGTTTTTATTTAAGTTTTTAACCGCTGCTTTGATATCTCATAAAAAGATTTTGTTTCTTTTATATTTTACTACTGGAAATTTCTATCCGAGAGCACATTATCAAAATTAAATAATTCTTGAAACGGTCCAAACTGATACTATATGCTTTTTTGTTGTAAATCAGTTTTGCAGTTTATACTAAAGTTATTTTTTTTTCCCTTAATATTAACAAAAATGGATTTCGAACAAAACTACATCATTCCTTTTCCTTATATTGTCTTTACCAGGGACAGAAAATAACAGTTATTTTGAAATTTTAAAACAAAAAAAAAGCATATTGATATAAATGTCGGAAAACTGATTCAGGTATACCATGTTCATCCTTACCCTGCAGGAAGCCTGGGGCTTCCTTTTGTCTACTATTTTGTTGACATTGTCAGCTAAGCGGCTACACTATTTACTTTACTTTATCTGTCAAAAAAATTTTCCATAGTGAAGTTGTTAGTCCCGTTTCTTCTTGATTTCTATAGTTTTGTTTGAAAAACACATGGTTGGACGAAAAACTAAAGTTTTAAAACAAGATATAGAAAAATTGAATATAAAAGGTAAATAAAAATATATTTTATAATAAATTAAACTAGCAGATTCCAGCCCTCGAAATTCGAGTGCAAATTCTAGGAAAGTTTATTTTTTCAGTAAGTAAAGACCCTAAAGTTATGCTTATCAATTATAGCCAAATCACAAATCAACACAAAAGCAAACTCTTTTTTATTACAAACACATTAACAAATTTAATAAACACACACGTAGCATTGTATAATTTTATGTATGTGTTAGTATCAAATTTAAATGCAATTTACTCAAAACAAAGGAAAAATTTTAAAAATTTGGAAATCTGCAAAACGGCTAAAAACAAATACCTTTCAAATAATATACGCTTGGTTAAAATCGGGATAAAACGGTAGAACAAAACATCAGTCACAAAAAATCGCCAAGCCCATTAATATTATAGATAAAAAAACATAATAAGTAAACGAAGTTATAAAAGAAAAGTTAAAGGACAATCAAATTTGTACAAGACTATTTGGTTTCAATGTCTACATATGGTCCCATGAGAACTACCTGGTCACTACTTCCAATGTCTACATGAGAACTACCTAGTCAGTACCTAATCAATAGTATTAATGTCACTAGTGATTTGCAATGACACGTACATTTTAAATGTCTATAGAAAATTACATTGTCTGGGATATAGTTGGTCAGTAGTACTGGTGACAAAGTCAATAGTGAATCAGTACTGTTTCACTATTGACATTTCCTGCAGGATTATGAACTAGTGTATGATGAAATATATTGTTTTTAAAATTTTGATTTTTATTTTTTGAGCAAAAGTAACAGTTATTTTTCGATTTTTATTTTTGCGAGAAAAAATAACAATTATTTTCTATAGAAATGTACGTGTTATAATAATTTAGTTGACTTTAAATATTTGGTTTACATGTCTATTTTAATGTGCGTAAGAAATCTCCATGATGAACCCATTTTCTGTGATTTCTCACATTTACTATTCTAAATACTCCGAGACCAAGAAATAGCTTTTATTTTTGCTCGAAAAAATATAAATCAAAAAATAACTGTTAGCATCTTGAGGAATAACTATTATGGTCCCTGGTTTTTACACTAATTAGGATGCAAAAATGGGAATAGTATATAGAATTTTTTTCGGTCCCTGCACATATATTTTGGATAGCTGGTGTAATTTTTGTAATTTTTGCACTCTAAACCAGTGAAAATAAGTATCCAGTGAAATTATCAAACTTTGTTATCAAACAAAGTTTGATAATTACCACACCAACCGGAAATATGTTCTATTATGTTTTTTACTGTGCGTCGCGTAAACAAATGAGTAAAGGCTTAGTTACCCACGCGTAACGGTATCGTCGCAAATCAGCTGATTCAACCCGTCTTATGAAAAACACATACAAGTGCTTACCCAACTTAAGCTAAACGTATAGTATCGTTAGCTTCTGTTGATTTTAGATTTTTGATACGTTTGTACGTGACATTTGTGAACAGCTGATAACATTTGGTTAATTTTACACAGCAACATGCTGGTACGGATTTTAGGTTCTATAATTGCACTAAATGCGAACTTTACGATACGATACGGTTACATTTTAACAACGTGTGGATAACTAGGCCTTAAGGTATTTATCCGTTTCAGAACAATTTAAGAATTCTGCCATCGATTTGTTAAAGCATATTTCTGCATATTTGGTCATAAGAGCATATTTCTGCATATTCTACGTTTAAGAGCATATTTTAGAATAAATGCATAGTTTTGAGCATATTTTTCTTCTTTTTTTTTATTCGTTCTTTTTTTTTTTTTTTTTTTTTGTTTCTGCTAATAAAGTGTACAATTGGTGTTGCCAACTTTTTTTTTATTAATTCTTTAAATCTTCTTTTTCTTGAAAGTTTTACGGCATATAGTGTCATCAGAATCTGTAC
Source organism: Cordilura impudica (assembly GCA_963682025.1). Classification (NCBI taxonomy): domain Eukaryota; kingdom Metazoa; phylum Arthropoda; class Insecta; order Diptera; family Scathophagidae; genus Cordilura; species Cordilura impudica. The sequence continues at coordinate 28,177,255 of OY821517.1, forward strand.
TTCGCTTGAAATTTATTGAAAAAATTTACACAAATTATATGGAAAATATGCTCTTAGATATGTAGCGAACGTCATAGTTGGCATACTGGATTTTAACGAAGATTGGGAAAAGCAAAAGCCGCTGTGTTGGATAGGACAAATCATTCGAATATTGCAAGACTCTTTGACGACTCGATAAAAAAAACTGGACTCCAGTTTTAACAAAGATATAATTTTGCTTTTTGTAACAGATGTAGAACCATATATGGTAAAGGCTACCAAAAGCCATTGAAGTGTTATACCCAAAGATAATACGTGTGACGTGTATTGTCCACGGTCTTCATCGCATTTGTGACCGAATAAGGGATTCGTATGATAAAATAAAGTCAATAAAGTAATTGCCAACGTAAAAAGGGCTTTTTTAATATTGCCTTAAATTATGGATTTATTGTAAATATAATAAAAAATTACAAACATATGGCCTTAGACTTCTTCAAGTGGTAACAGGGTTGCTTAAAAAAGTTAACAACGTACCGGATTGTAATATTAAGTTTATTGTTGAAAAAAGTTAAAAACATTTTAGATAAAAACAAAGGACTGCGAAGAGTTGAGTGGATCTACATCAAAATTGACATTAAAATATGATGTAAATGAAGTATTGGCTTCAGGTGATGTGTAAAGAAGCGTTTCTATATACATACAAAAATATTCTAGGATGCATGAGACATCATTTCTTATTTAACAACTTAGGTGAATACTTTATAGTCTGTTACAACAACAATGAAAATGAATTGATTTCATATCCTATTAAATACCGCTAAAATTTAAATGCAAATCGAACACATCTTTAGTGCAAATTTTATACAGAGAATTAAGCATTAACTTTGACCAAAGATTAACTTAAGCAATTTCTTAGTTAAATGCATTAAATGAATTTAACAAATATTTATATATACTAGCAGATCCCAGCGCTTGAAATTCGAGTGCAATTTTTAGGCAGCTTTATTTTTCAACTTAGCCAATTCACAAACCAACACTTTTATTGTTTATTATTATTGTGTATGAAGATAACAAACTCATTAACAAATTTAATGAACCACACATAGCATATGTATAATTTTGTGTATGTGTTAGTAGCAACTTCAAGTGCAATTTACTCAAAAGAAAGGAACAGATTTAAAGATCTATAAATCTACAAAACGGCTAAAAAGAAATACCTTTCAAATAATATAGGTTTGATCAAAATCGGGATAAAACGGTAGAACAAAACATCGGTCACAAGAAATCACCTAGCCTATTAATATTATAACGGGTGATTTTTTTGAGGTTAGGATTTTCATGCATTAGTATTTGACAGATCACGTGGGATTTCAGACATGGTGTCAAAGAGAAAGATGCTCAGTATGCTTTGACATTTCATCATGAATAGACTTACTAACGAGCAACGCTTGCAAATCATTGAATTTTATTACCAAAATCAGTGTTCGGTTCGAAATGTGTTTCGCGCTTTACGTCCGATTTATGGTCTACATAATCGACCAAGTGAGCAAACAATTAATGCGATTGTGACCAAGTTTCGCACTCAGTTTACTTTATTGGACATTAAACCAACCACACGAATGCGTACAGTGCGTACAGAAGAGAATATTGCGTCTGTTTCTGAGAGTGTTACTGAAGACCGTGAAATGTCGATTCGTCGCCGTTCGCAGCAATTGGGTTTGTGTTATTCGACCACATGGAAGATTTTACGCAAAGATCTTGGTGTAAAACCGTATAAAATACAGCTCGTGCAAGAACTGAAGCCGAACGATCTGCCACAACGTCTAATTTTCAGTGAATGGGCCCTAGAAAAGTTGGCAGAAAATCCGCTTTTTTATCGACAAATTTTGTTCAGCGATGAGGCTCATTTCTGGTTGAATGGCTTCGTAAATAAGCAAAATTGCCGTATTTGGAGTGAAGAGCAACCAGAAGCCGTTCAAGAACTGCCCATGCATCCCGAAAAATGCACTGTTTGGTGTGGTTTGTACGCTGGTGGAATCATTGGACCGTATTTTTTCAAAGATGCTGTTGGACGCAACGTTACGGTGAATGGCGATCGCTATCGTTCGATGCTAACAAACTTTTTGTTGCCAAAAATGGAAGAACTGAACTTGGTTGACATGTGGTTTCAACAAGATGGCGCTACATGCCACACAGCTCGCGATTCTATGGCCATTTTGAGGGAAAACTTCGGAGAACAATTCATCTCAAGAAATGGACCGGTAAGTTGGCCACCAAGATCATGCGATTTGACGCCTTTAGACTATTTTTTGTGGGGCTACGTCAAGTCTAAAGTCTACAGAAATAAGCCAGCAACTATTCCAGCTTTGGAAGACAACATTTCCGAAGAAATTCGGGCTATTCCGGCCGAAATGCTCGAAAAAGTTGCCCAAAATTGGACTTTCCGAATGGACCACCTAAGACGCAGCCGCGGTCAACATTTAAATGAAATTATCTTCAAAAAGTAAATGTCATGGACCAATCTAACGTTTCAAATAAAGAACCGATGAGATTTTGCAAATTTTATGCGTTTTTTTAAAAAAAAAAGTTATCAAGCTCTTAAAAAATCACCCGTTAGATATATGTTATATTATAGATATGTCAAGTGCACCAACTTTTGAAAGCGATGTCTTCCGATCGGGATGAAATTTGCACCAAGGTTAGTCCTATTGGATAGTAGTATAGACATAGTTTTTCAACAAGATCGGTCCAGATCTATCTGAGTTAGAGGGGATCAGAATTTGACATTTTGGCCAAACAGGTGTTTTTTCTCATCCATGTAACTTATTACCTATTGTTCTTAGAAAATTTTTTCCCAAAGGGTTTAGATAGCTATTTCTTCAATATTTCGGAAAAAAATACTTAAAAAAAAAATTTGTAGACTTTTTTTTTGCTAAATTAAAGCATTTTTTGCCTTTTTTTTCAAAAAGGACATTTTTTTTTTTTCATAAGAAAGCTTAGGATTTTTCCTTTAAGAGCCTTTTGGTCGCTTAGTGGGATGGGAGTGGGATATCTATCAAAATAAATGTTTTGTAACTCAAGACAACGGTTTTTCAATTTTTCACAAATGCACTATTTTGAATTTTTTCCTATTTGTGTGTAAAACCTTACAAATAGAACTTATACTGAGAAACTAGACAAACTAAACTTTCCGAAGGTATGTAACATACCTTCATAACATAACAGAAGAGAATGGTTATCTGTAACCTGAAAGAGTTTTTTGCAACATTTCAATCTGAACACGAGGATGTCAAAAGTGGCTTCACAAAATTTACCCAAATGAGGCCAAAACATTGCGTTTTGCATCAAAGAAAATTTGATCAACTCTTTAGATCGAGAATATATAGAGGAGGTCAGATTTGATTCTTGGATTCTGACTGACAGATGCACATTGAAAACAATCATTTTAAATGTGGATGATTTTGTGGAAGAAATGTGTACAGGATTGCTAAACTTGAGAAACCATGACTTTTTAGTCAAAGAGCAATGGTCATTCTTCAAGGATTTGAAGATACATTTGAAGTCTGGTGAATTCGTTATTTCATATGATTTCGCAGAAAACTATAAATATGTTCTTCAGGATGCCATACAAGCATTCCACTTCAATAACGACCAAGCAACTATATTCACAGTAGTTATTTACTACATGAAAGATGAAAAACTGGAACACAAAAGTATGGCAATCATATCCGACGATTTTAAACATGATACCGTTGCGGTTTATGAGTACCAGAAGAGAATACTAAAATTTCTAAAATCTAAATTTACAGTAAAGAAGGTATACTACGTTTCGGACGGAGCTCGTCAACATTTTAAAAACAAAAGTAGCTTGGCAAATCTTATGGCCCATGAAAAAGATTTTGGAATGCCAGCTGAGTGGCATTTTCATCCTACTGCTCATAGTAAAGGAGCATGTGATGGTATTGGAGCAAACCTTAAAAGAAATGCAGCGAAGTATAGCCTCCAGTGCTCTCATCAAGATCGCATCTTAGATGCGACTGCTTTATTTCATTGGGCGAAGAGTTATTGTAAAGAAACTAAAATAGTTTTTAGTAGCAAAGAGGATCATCAGGAAACATTGAAAACACTGAAGAGCAGATTCGATGCTGCGGTAACAATCGATGGCACCGCTCAATACCATGCTTTTATACCGCTTGTCGATGGAAGACTCAAGTTGAAAAAGTTTTCTGCCTCTATTCAATGCGATTTCTTTCCAAAGACAACAAATAAACCAGCAGCGAAATCAACAGCTGAACCTAGGATTGACAAAAAAACGCAGTAAATAAAGGCGACAAAAAAGCTGGATGAAAGACTGGGTATTTAAAAATTTACCAGACTTAAATACTTCATCAGCTACAATAAATTAAGTATAAAAATAGTTATGATATAACTGGATCTAATGTAATTAAGATTAAATTTTATTAAATTATTTATCTTTTTATTTTTAATATTATTATTATATATTAATTTAATTATTATTACAAATAAATAAAAAATAATAATTTTTCAACATTTCTATAGAAAAAAAGGGTATAAAATTTTAGTTAGGTGTGTTATATACCTTCGGAAAGTTTAGGTTGTCTAGTTTCTCAGTATAAGTTTTATTTGTAAGTTTTTAACACAAATAGGAAAAAATTCAAAATAGTGCATTTGTGAAAAATTGAAAAACCGTTGTCTTGAGCGACAAAACATTTATTTTGATAGATATCGCACTCCCATCCCACTAAGCGACCAAAAAGCTCTTAAAGGAAAAATCCTAAGATTTCTTATTAAAAAAAAAATGCCCTTTTTGAAAAAAAGGCAAAAATGCTTTAATTAAGCAAAAAAAAAGTTAAAAAAAAATTTTTTTTTTTAAGTATTTTTTTCCGAAATATTGAAGAAATAGCTATCTAAACTCTTTGGGAGAAAATTTTCTCAACAATAGGTAATAAGTTACATAGATGAGAAAAATCACCTGTTTGGCCAAAATGTCAAATTTTGATCCCCTCTAACTCAGAGAGATCTGAACCGATCTTGTTGAAAAATTGTGTCTAAGCTACTATACAATAGGACTAAACTTGGTGCAAATTTCATCCCGATCGGAAGACATCGGTTTCAGAAGTTGGTGCACTTGACATGAAATCCCCCATATATATATATTTTTTTAACTCAAAAACGGTTTTTTTTAGTTAATTCCCAAATTTGTGTATGTTTTTTAATTTATTTTTTATTTATTTGATTTTTTAAGTGCATATTTTTGAAATTTTCGATTTTTACAGCATATTTTATAGTCATAAAAAACTTTTTTTATAGCATATTTATGTTAGCCCTGGTAATTGCTAATAAATTTACATGGGCTTGTCACAGGATGGTAAAAGTCTTATGTGGAACTTGTGCAGTACATTTTGACTAAGGTTTAGAATTAATTCTTTTGAATATGCGTTTTTTTGAAACCCGATACCAATTTGTAATGTCAAATATTTATTTTAACTAGCAGGTCCCAGCACTCAAAATTCGAGTGCAAATTTTAGGAAATTTTATTTTTTTATGTAATAAATTATTTTATAAAACCCTGAAGGTATGCTAATCAATTTTAGCCAATTCATAATTCAACACTTTTTATTGTCCATTATTGTCATTATTGGTTTATGTCAAAAATTATTTTTCTATTCGACACAGGGTTTTTTGCAAACACATTAGCAAATTTAATAAATACTCCCACAGCATTGTATAATTTTATGTAGCAACTTTAAATGGATTTTACTCCAAAAAAAATGTAAAAATTTTAAAAATCTGTAAATCTGGTGGAGATCTAACAAGAAATACCTTTCAAATGAGGGCTGTTTGGTCAATATAGAATTAAAACTGACTCAGTTACATCGGTCACAAGAAATCGCCTTGCCTATTAATATTAAAGATTCCCTTAATTATACCCTATACCACTACTATGTGGTCAGGGTATAATGACTTTGTGCTGATGTTTGTAACTACCAAAAATATTTGACCTTGACTCATCTTTCGTTATACCGCCCAGAATCAATTCCTGACTCGATTTAGCGATGTCCGTCCATCCGTCTGTGTGTCCAAATCATTAATATTAAATTAAAACAACAAATAAAAAACAACCAGTAAGAAAATTGTAGTCGCTGTAGACCGACTATGCGTTACCCTCACTGTAACATGCGTCCAACAAATCCAATAAATTGGGTATATAAAATAAACATAAACCAAATCTGTGTGGAACTTTTATTATTCTATTTTAGATCTTCACAATATCATATAAAACAAGTAAGGAAATTATAGGTGGTCTAGACCGACTACGCGACACCCTGTACCATCCGTTTAGAGACCCTATTTCTTAGGTTCAACTCAATAGATATAGAAAGTAAGCATAAACCAAATTTGAGTCGCATTTCTATTAATTTTGTTTCATATGGACATATAAAAGTTTAAATCGGATATTTGTATGGGGACTAGTCGAAGACTGGTCCGTTCCGGAGCATATTCGGTACAGTCACTTATTTTTTGTAAAAAGAATTACAAACGAAATTTTAGAAAAATCTGGCAATATTTTGGTTTTTTGATAGATTTAAGTGAAGATCGGGAATCAGCTTCATATGGGGGCTATGACTAAGAGTTGTCCCATAGGGATCATTTTTGGACTACTCATTAACGGATGTAATAAACGCATACAAACCCAATTTGAGTAAGATCTATATGACCATTTGGATCTTATGGCAATTTATGTCGATTTCATAGGGGGCTAGGTCTGAACATGGACCGATTCTCACCAATTTCAATAGCGTTCATCCTGTGGCCAAATTTCATCAAAATATATTCAAATTTGCGACCTGCAAATTGATTACAAGTATTACATGGACACACAGACGTACGGACGGACGGACATCGTTAAATCGAATCAGTTAGTGATTCTGATTCGCTCGGTATAATAAAAGATGGGTCTAGGTCAAATATTTTTGGTAGTTACAAGCAGCAGCACAAACCACATAGTGGTATAGGGTATAAAAATGCTCTTGGAGATATATGCGATCCACAGTTCATATAATTTTGTACCATGGGGAACAAATAACTTCAAACAATGTGAGATCTATCTTAAGAAGCGCAAGAAAAAAGGAACAAAGACTACAGAGCATAAGATAAGAAAAGTTTCAGGATGTTGCACTAATGAAGACCTTATCACTATTATGTTGTGCACTTCAGATTCATATATGTGCAACGTTCGACAAAAATGGAAAACTACTTCTATTGAATTAGACGAAGAAGCTAAACAGCTTCTAGAAGATGAAAATCAAGGCTATTTAGAAGAAATATTTACTAAAATTTTTTGAGTTAAAGTAGTTTTTCAGTACACTAACAATAAGTTATAATCTTTTTTATATAGTTAACAATTTTTCTTGATTTAAAAATTTATGTATTTTATAAATTTACAATGAAAATTGATTTAGAAATATTTAAAAAGAATTTAACAAATTTTTAACTAAAGTAAAAACATACGACTTTTTAATTGAAACTTCTCTACCTTAAACCAATATCAGGTAACTTTTACGTTTGCTGCATAATAAATTATACTAGCACATTCCATCCCTCGAAATTCGAGCGCAAATTCTAGGAAATTTAATTTTTTCATTAAATAAAGACCCTAAAGGTATGCTAATCAATTATAGCCAATTCACAAATCAACACAAAAAACGAACTCATTTTTATTACAAACACATTAACAAATTTAATAAACACACACATTGCATATGTATAATTTTATGTATGTGTTATTAGCAACTTTAAATGCAATTTACTCAAAACAAAGTAAAAAATTTAAAAATCTGTAAACCTGCAAAACGGCTAAATGGAAATACCTTTCCAATAATATACGTTTGGTTGAAATCGGGATAAAATGGTAGAACAAAACATCAGTCACAAGAAATTGCCTAGCCTATTAATATTATCGATTTTAACTCCGGCTCTTTCAAAAAAAGCCAACCTTTAGCCCTTATGAAAGTTTGGCATTTTCTGACAAAATTTAACTTACAAAATTTTCAAAAAGTATTAGTTCTAAAATTAACTGAAAAAGAAGACATTATATAAAAAAAAAACCTTTTTTAACCTTTTAACACTTCACTTTTGTACTAAAATTCAACAAAAATTAAAATTTATTTTGATTATCGGTCGTTATTTACGTTTTATAGCAAAAATTAAGGGCTTAGGTCCCACCTGCTAAACCAAAAAAAAAAAAAAACGCATATCAAAATTCCAATCCAATCAAAAGTTATGGATTTTTGACCGCCTTCTCGTGAAATGGCCCACTGTGCGCCTTTTTATCTTATATTTTAAAGTAGTTTTCAACAATTCTAATAACCTTACCACATACTGTAGTTTTTGCTAAATAAAAATACTAAAAGTTTGACTGACGTCAATGCTTATGGCAAATGTTGAACAATTGTCTTATTGGTTGACAATTCATTACTTGTGTCCTTGTAAAAGTGTGTGTTTCAAAAGTTGATTTACTTAATTTTTCCATCTTATCTGTCGATAATTAATGAAACCATAAAAACTAAAAAGTCAATTAATTAAAAATGCACATACTTGTAAACTAAACCTCACTCTTTCAATTACCCCTCCCCTCCCCAATCCACTACCAATACACCATAAAAACTTATACATCTTAAACTGTGATAATAGAATTGTTTGTAGTATGATTCTTGCTGCTTTTCGTTTTCCATGGCCGCCAAGTGCTCGTAAAAAGTGTTAAAAGTGTTTTATTTTTTTTGAACACTTGCGTTTTTATACAATTTTCCAATTTAAGTTTTCTTTCTTGCTTTTCATGTTCTAATTCAAAATCAATCACAATGAAATGCTGTTGTTCGTCTTACTATGGTTGAGTCGTTGAGTCGTTTACTACGGTCATTATTTTACGATGGGTTATTTTAAACGGACGATAGGGTTGCTTTGGATCACATATGAACGAGCGGCTGTTGGTCTAAATGTTCTTTTGTTTTCTGTTAAATGTTCTGTTGAATTTCAATGTCTTGTTATGAACCCATAATACAAATGAAAATTATCGTAAAAAAAAAAGAAATTTTATATTTTTTATTTCAATCGTAAATGTCAAATGTAATTTAAGTACTTATTTTATGTCTATAGTTTTATTTTTTCGTATGTATGTATGTATATGTATGTACTATATAAACAATAAATAGTCATGTGGTACAAGTTCAAGAGTCGGAAGAAGCCAGTATGGGAAATTGGTTTTAAGCCTTTTGAAGAAAATCTTTAAAATAACTCTTTAAAGGAAAATAAAAAAGTTAAGAAAAACCAAATTAAACCATTTAAACCGAAAATCTAAAACAGTTTTCAAAAACATGCAGATTCCTTATGATAGAACGCGGAATCAATTTCGGAAATTTTCGACACTAATTATTTTCTAAATTGTGAAAAGTAACTTTTCCTAAAACTGCACAAAATATATTTTCCTTGAAAGTTGAGAATATTTCTAGTTTTTTCAGGAAAAAAAATACAGACATTTTTATACGGAAATTCTTTTATATATCTTCTTACAGTGAGTGACAATACAATGGAAACTTAACCAAATATAATTTTGAAGACTTGAACGGTCATACCAAAAAATTGTATCATTAATTAAAATATTCTTAATAATTTAAAAACAAAAAAACTACTATTATTCAATTTTATGCTGCTGACAAAGCAATAGAACCTTTACTATACAATAATTGAAAACTTGCTTCTATTGTTCGCTTCAATATTTTGTTGGGTATCCATTATTTTTGGATACAGCCTCATAGCGCCGAGGCAAGGGGTCAATTAAATTTTTGATGGTATCCATTGAAATTTTTTGCTAGTTATTGGTCTTTTTTCCTTTGGTTGTCATACATACGTTCTTCCATCATGGCCTCTGAAATTAAACTTAGACGCATCTGAAAAGAGAGCACCATTCCGGTTGTCTTGACCAGGTCTTCATGTAATTTTTGCAAAATTAATGCGAGCCGGGCGATTTTTCTTTGATATCAGTGGTTTTTTCACACGAATATAACCAATTGCTCGTCGGGAAACAGTTCGAGCTCATATCTTTAGTTTCACACATTTTTGGCAAAGTTTTAAACTCTATTTATATTAAATTATCCTGTCTTTGACTCAGTTAAATATTAAGTTACAATCCTTTCACTATATTTCTTGATACTGTTTGAAATTATGGTTTTATATTTAAAAAACACCCTGATAAAGAAAATATTTAAAGATTTTCATAAAGAGTCAATTTGACATCAAGAGAACCCCACTGGTTAATTTCAGAAAATAAGTCCAGAATATTATTTTCTAGAATCACTTAAATATTATCAATAACATTTATTGAAATCCTTCCACAAACATATATATTATTTCGATATTTTGTTTTAAAAAATGTAAATATCCTTAAATTTGACTTTTGACCTTAAAGAGGGACAATTTATAGTACTTCCATTTAACCTTAATATACAAGATTGAGAACCTATATCAAGTAGTATAATATTTTGAGAAAAAATGTTTGAAATATGAAAACACCAAAAAATGAAACCTGAAAGATGAAAAAGTATGAAAAATCACATTTTTCTTCAAATCCGCTGAAATAAAAACGTTGCCCTCACCAAATTAAGAACAGGATACCTACAATATTTTAAATTTTTAATAGCATATACTTTGCTAATAAGACCTTAAAGTCCAAGCTTTGATTTCGGTAAATTTCTTGAACAAAATTTTTGAAAAACTAAAATTGGAGATTTTGAAATAGCGTTAAAAATAAGTACCGTTTTGACATTAATTTAGAACGGCATAATAATAGACCAGATGCAAAATACTTTACATAAGAGCATCACTGGATCAGGAGAATTAAAAAATGTTGTTGTTTTAAATTATTTCAATCTCTCTAAAAATGTGAGCTTGATGTTCTTAATCAAGTGGTCTGCGGCGCATTTATTGCCTGGGGAACTTGATATAACTTTTCTGTTTTTCAACCGATAATAGATTTTGTTGTTTTATTAGAAAGATAATTTACCCTTGATTATTGCTCGTTAATTAATTTTATTGAAACGCAATTATTAATATCAAAATTTTTGTAAAAAGTGATTTTTTTTTGATAATTTTTACATATGAATTCATAATTGAACTTTGAACTCATTGCGCGTGCAGAAATCATTGTGCGATTTGGCTAAAATTTTGCGCACTAAAGTTTTACATCCAGTGTCATAATAATCCGATCTGCACGTCTTTAAATTCCAAAAAAAAAAATATATGGCTGTCACCCTAAATTTTTTTTTTTACACTTTTTGGAAAATTTCCGATCTTTTTGGATTATTTGTTCCCACACGCCAACATTTTTGTGGAAAGCTTTAAAATTTTGAAAACGTATTCTCCACATACATATATTCAGATTAAAATACTGAGTACCTTTTCCAAGTGTTCTTGAAAAATTTTTTGTAAATAGGCCTCAAACATATACGAAGATCATATTTTCATACATTTGACTGGAAAGTGGATGATCTCTTTCTGGTAGTAGTTAGCCCACTCTATAGTTTTTACCAGAGTGTTTTAATATTTCAGAATGGTAATCAATCAGTATAATTGAAAATATATAAAATCATACCATGTATTTTGGGAAAAATTGTTTTAAAATTAAGTCAAACATCAATGAAGTGAATATTTTCATACATTTGTATGGAAAGTCGTCGAGCTTTTTCGAGTAGTAGTTTGGCCACCCCAGTACGACAGTCCGATTCAAGTGAAATTTAAGGATAATATTCTTGGTGCTTTTACGATTCCAAAAAGTATACATTTGTTATACTAAATACTTACATTTATCGCTTTACATGATTTCAAACATGAAAAATATTATTTTTACTACGCGAGCTACTCGTTAAGTTCGAGTAGCTCATTTACTACTCGAGTAGCTAGAGTACTCGTGCTTGATCATGGGCTCTGGTTTAAATCACTCCGTGACTGTGCGTAACTATGCGTGACTGTGTGTGACTAGATAGTGTTATAACAATTTTCATATATTAGCAAATGGAATTTTGAAATTTTTTCTAAAATATCTTTTGTTAGCATTTAAAATATAAATTGTTATTTAAAAAAAATGTCCTTGAACTGTTAAAACTTCCTTTAAAATAATTTTATAACATTAACCTTAATATATTCTATAGACTAAGCATCTAGACTTTTAGTTTGTATTTATTTTATTAATATACTCCAGAGACGTGATATAGTTAAATTTTCACCAACGTAGTTTCTACCGCTTTCCCAAAAATAAGACATATCGCTCTAAATTTTTTTTTTCTTTATTTTGAACAAAAAAAATCAATATTATTTAAACAAATTTAAAAAAGTCACTAGAAAATTTAAAAAATGCAAGCCGACATAATGTCTACATAACTGCAATGACAGTGAAACGACAAGAATTAACACCGTGAATATAAAAGCAAGGTGCTCTCTAGTACACACTAAATACGGCTGCATTATTTAGTAGCGGCCAACAAAATGTAAAAATCAACCATTTTTTTCTTTTTTTTTTTATATGGCGTCAACCTAAATTAAAATGAAATTAAATTTAAACTCGGCCAACAGCATAAGAAACACATACGTACAAAAACAAAAAATTGAGAAATTCGTAAATTATAGAGAACTTCCTCTTGCAGAAACTGGCATTGTTGCATTAGACACTTGAAAAAAAGAACTAACAAACATTTATAAAAATCTCAAAACTTCAGTTTAATAATCTCCCAATATGAAATCGATTTTCTAGAAATTAGAAATTTAAATCAAATCAGGTAAATTGACTAATTGGATTCTAGTTTTATGAAGATTTTATTAAACAGTTTAAACTAGTTTCTTATTTACAGTGTAGCTACAATAATAATGCGGATTATAGGTATGCATGAACGACATCAAACTTACTTCAGTCAATAGGGGTTGAGTTTTACCTATCAATAGGTGTCATTTGAAATTCTTACTGATCTCTCTGTCATTCATGTTCGCCAAGTTTGTAAGCGTTGAAGAGTGATAATGAATGCACCCATGAAATTCGTATGCTAAGGGCCATGCCCACCAATGTCTGAATGGTGTCTTTGCGCGAAATGTTATATTTGTTGGCAGCCACAAATATACGAGCATTTAGCAACAACACCCCAAAGAACATATCGTCGGATAAGTGGCGTCTAGATTACTTCATTTTGTGTAAATACTCGTTTGCTTAATGTTTTCAAATCAATTTCGTTTATAATTTTTGAACGGATAAATTTTCAATTAATTTATTTTGTTGCTGCAAATGAGTGAAAACACTAATTTGAAAAATTCATAGCAAAAATGCCTTAAACATAAGCACGTTGTCTAGGTTGTTGTGTAGCCTAGTTTTTATGTTTTTTTTTCTTCATTCGTTTTGATTATGCAAATATTTCTGAAATACATTTTAGTTTCTGTTATGCATTTCCGTAAATTCACTTTAAAATATTTACATTAAAATTTTATACAAATTAATATTGATTGTTAAAATTTTTCGCTTGTTTTAGCTTGAGTCATTATTTCCATGTAATATTTACTTTTTAGCGCCAAAGATCATTACATGAAATTAACATATTCCAGCTCACGTACGTTTAGTACAAATTGAAAATGTTGTTTAAGAATTTTCATTTTACTTTATGGTTCATTGGAAAGAAATAACGCTCATACTTATATGGAAAAATAAGATTTGCCAAACTCTAGCATGTGCCTGCGGTCATTTTTAATAAACTATTCATTATTCAAATGTGTAATTATAACCTGAGAGACAGTGATGTTTTCAAATTGTAATGTCACTTTTATTGCAGATAATTCAAAACATCTGTATATTAAAATCAATAAGTTGGCACAAGGTGCCAGCATATTGAAAGTACTGCTCTATCGAAACCAGTCAAAATGACACATAATTGAAAAAATCAGCCACAAATATATTTAGTGCACAATATTAATGTAATTTATACAATTAAAAGGTACAAGATAATGGATATATTGTACTACATATGAGAAATTATATTTAATTAATTAACTAAAAAAAAAACAACAAATTGTCGTATTATGAAGTTATTATTGACTTCCGATAAAAAGAAATATAACATGAAATAAAAAAAAGTAGGAACATTGCTAAAATTTTCCTGAAAGTGAAAATGCATGAGATTTTAAGCGTGAGATTTAAAGTAAACTTACTTAGATTTTAACCGTTAAAAATTTCGTAATAGCAGCTCATTGATTTTTGCGTTACCAATAATGACCTACCCCTGCGCACTGCATTACTTCTAGAGTGGAAATAAGGCGTTACTAATAATGTGTTATACAGCTACTTATATTTCATGCCAGCTCCTTGCATACTGCATTACTTTCAAAGTGAAAATAATGAGTTCCTAGGCAACTAGTTACCTCCAATGACATCCCCGTGTTAAAATAATGAGCTTATCAGGCAAACTTCAACCAGTTACTTCTCCTTCTAAACCCATTATTTGGTAATATTTTTTTCCTGGGTATATATTCCAAACACTGGGAAAGCTCAGTTATAGTTGGAGATGTATGGCGGCAGCAGGTAGTGGTAATCATGATTTTGCTGACTCCAATTTAAACAAAATCAATTATTTAGACACTTTGAAAATTTGGAAAAAGCGGTTACTGTACCGGTTCTAAGACATCATTCGTCTCACTCTCCGGACGAGCAAAATCAGGCAAAGTGCCATTTCAAGCAAGGCATAATTAAAGTATGCTATAAAGGAAGAATGAATCAAAATCTCCCCCGATACACCAAAATAACTTATACAGTCGATGCTTAGAGGAGCCTAAATAAGGAAAAAGAAAACAAACCAAATTTTAAAAAAAGTTATTAAAGTTTACTTTTTGTATTGAAGTTTTGATAAAATTTATTTATTTCTGTTTCGTATTACTTTTGTTTAATGTTTATATTAAAAAATTGCCTTTTTCCATAAATAATCTTTTCCTAAAAAGTACCTTTTCTTAAAAAAGAAAATTTTCTTAAAAAAGTAGTATTTATTAAAAAAAAGCATTTTCCTAAAAAGTGAATTTCCTAAAATGTACCTTTTATTGAAAATTACTTTTAATTACCAAATTAACTTGTATTTAAAAAGTAGCTTTTATTAGAAAAGTGTGTTTCCTAAAAAAAATACCTTTTACTAAAAGAGTACCTTTTATTAAAAAAATACCTTTCATTAAAAAATTACCTTTTAATAAAAAATACCTTATATTAAAAAAGTACCTTATATTAAAAAAATTACCTTTTATTAAAAAAATACCTTTTATGAAAAAAGTACCTTTTATTGAAAAAGTACCTTTTATTAAAAAAATACCTTTTATTAAAAAAGTACCTTTTATTAAAAAAGTACCTTTTATTAAAAAAGTACCTTTTATTAAAAAAGTACCTTTTATTAAAAAAAGTACCTTTTATTAAAAAAGTTCGTTTATTAAATAAGTACCTTATATTAAAAAGTACCTTTTATTAAAAAAGTATCTTTTGTTAAAAAAAAGTACCTTTTATTAACTTAATACCTTTTATTAAAAAAGTTCCTTTATTTAAAAAAGTACCTTTTATTAAAAAAGTAAATTTTGTTAAAAAAGTAGTATTTATTAAAAAACAAATATTTTCCTAAAAAGTGCATTTTCTATAAAAGTATCTTTTATTGAAAATTACTTTTAATTAACAAATTAACTTTTATTTAAAAAGAGCTTATATTAAAAAAGAGTGTTTCCAAAAAAATACCTTTTAATAAAAAAGTGCCTTTTAATAAAAAAGTACCTTTTATTAAAAAAGTACCTTCTATTAAGGAGGTACCTTTTATTAAAAAAGTACATCTTATTAAATAACTACCTTTTATTAAAAAAGTACCTTTTATTAAAAAAGTACCTTTTATTAACTATGTACCTTTTATTAAAAAAAGTACCTTTTCTTAAAAAAGTACCTTTTCTTAAAAAAGTACCTTTTATTAAAAAGTACCTATAATAAAAAAGTATATTTCCTAAAAAATACGTTTTAATAAAAAAAGTACCTTACTTTAAAGTATTAAAAAAGTACCGTTTATTTAAATATTAACTTTTATTAAAAAAGTACCTTTTATTAAAAAAGTACCTTTTTTAAAAAAGTGCTTTTTATTAAAAAAGTGTATTTCCTAAAAATTACCTTTTTTTTAAAAAGTACCTTTTATTAAATAAGTGCCAAAAGGTACTTTTTTAAAAAAGGTAATTTTTAGGAAATACACTTTTTTATTAAAAAGCACTTTTTTAAAAAAGGTACTTTTTTAATAAAAGGTACTTTTTTAATAAAAGTTAATATTTAAATAAACGGTACTTTTTTAATACTTTAAAGTAAGGTACTTTTTTTATTAAAACGTATTTTTTAGGAAATATACTTTTTTATTATAGGTACTTTTTAATAAAAGGTACTTTTTTAAGAAAAGGTACTTTTTTAAGAAAAGGTACTTTTTTAATAAAAGGTACTTCCTTAATAGAAGGTACTTTTTTAATAAAAGGTACTTTTTTATTAAAAGGCACTTTTTTATTAAAAAACTACATTTTATTAAATAAGTCCTTGTATTAAAATTGCACCTTTTATTAAAAAGTACCTTTTATCAAAAATTTCCCTCTTATTAAAAAACTATCTATTATTAAAAATTTACCTTTTATTAAAAAGTGCCTTTTATTAAAAAAGTACCTTTTATTAAAAAAGTACCTTTTATTAAAAAAGTACTCTTTATTAAAAAAGTACATTTTATTAAAAAAATACCTCTTATTAACTATGTACCTTTTCTTAAAAAAGTACCTTTTATTAAAAAGTACCTGTATTAAAAAGTGTATTTCCTAAAAAGTACCTTTTAATAAAAAAGTACCTTACTTTAAAGTATTAAAAAAGTACCGTTTATTTAAAAATTAACTTTTATTAAAAAAGTACCTTTTATTAAAAAATTACCATTTATGTATTAAAAAAGTGTATTTCCTAAAAAATTACCTTTTATTAAAAAGTATCTTTTATTATATAAGTACCTTTTATTAAAAAAGTACCTTTTATTAAATAAGTACCTTGTATTAAAATAGTACCTTTTATTAAAAAGTACCTTTTTTCAAAAATGTACCTCCTACTAAATAAGTACTTTTTCTTAAAAAGTGCCTTTTATTAAAAAAGTACCTTTTATTAAAAAAATTACCTTTTATTAAAACAGTAAATTTTCTTAAGAAAGGAGTATATATTTAAAAAAACATTTTCCAAAAAAGTGCATTTCCTAAAAAAGTACCTTTTATTGTAAATTACTTTTTATTACCAAATTAAAGCAGATTCCAGGGCTCGAAATTCGAGTGCAATTTCTAGGTAACTTTCAACTTAGCCAACTCACAAACCAACACTTTTTTGGATTATTATTATTGTGAATGAAGATGACGAACTCATTAACAAACACATTAACAAATTTAATAAACACACACATAGCATATGTATATTTTTATGTATGTGTTAGTAGCAACTTTAATTGCAATTTTCTCAAAATAAATGAAAAAATTTAAAAATCTGTAAATCTGGTGAACAACTAAAAAGAAATACCTTTCAAATAATATACGTTTGGTTAAAAGCTGAATAAAACGGTAGAACAAAAAATCGGTAACAAAAAATCGCCTAGCCTTTTAATATTATAGATTTAAAAAGTAGCTTTCATTAAAAAGGAAATTTTCTAAAAAAAACACTTTTTATTAAAAAGCACCTACATTAAAAAAAGTGTATTTCCTAAAAAGTACCTTTTATTAAAAAAGTACCTTTCTTTAAGTATGTCCCTTTTCTTAAAAAGTAACTTTTATTAAAAACAACCTTTTATTAAAAAGTAACTTTTATTAAAAACAACCTTTTATTAAAAAGTAACTTTTATTAAAAGTATCAAAAAAGTACCGTTTATTTAAAAATTATCTTTTATTAAAAAGTCAGCTTTTATTAAAAAAGTGTATTCCATAAAAATACTACCTTTTATTAACAAAGTACCTTTTATTAAAATAGTACCTTTTATTAAAAAAGCACCTGTTATTAAAAAAGTACCTTTTATTAAATAAGTACCTTTTATTAAAATAGTAACTTTTATTAAAAAAGTACCTTTTGTTTAAAATGTACATTTTATTAAAAAACTACTTTTTATTAAAAAAGTACCTTTTATTAAAAATGTACATTTTATTAAAAAATTACCTTTTATTAAAAAGTACCTTTTATTAAAAAGTACCTTTTATTAAAAAGTACCTTTTATTAAAAAGTACCTTTTATTAAAAAGTACCTTTTATTAAAAAGTACCTTTTATTAAAAAGTACCTTTTATTAAAAAAGTTCCTTTCTTAAAAAGGTAACTTTTGTTTCAAAAGTACTTAAAAAAAGTAGATTTTCTTAAAAATATATATTTTCTTAAAACAGTACCTTTCTTAAAAAGTAGATTTTCTTTAAAGGTACGTGTTCTTAAATACTAATAAAATACTAACTTTCCTTAGAAAAGTACATTTTCTTAAAAAGCACTTTTCTTATGAAAGTACTTATTCTTAAAAAATTACCTTTACTTAAAAAGCACATTTTCTTAAAAAGTACGTGTTCTTAAATGCTACCTTTTCTAAAGTACTACCTTTCTTAGAAAAGTACATTTTCTTAAAAAGTACCTTTGTTAGAAAAGCATCTTATCTTAAAAAGTTCCTTTTCTTAGAAAACTACCTTTTCTTAAAAAAAGTACTTTTTCTTAGAAAAGCATCTTATCTTGAAAAGTTCCTTTTCTTAGAAAACTACCTTTTCTTAAAAAATTATTCATTTTCTTAAAAACTACCTTCTCTTAAAAAAGGTGGCTTTTCTTAAAATTCGTTTTCTAAAAAAGAGACTTTTCCTTTAAAAAAAAAATTATACATTTAGTTTGAAACTGCCTATTCTTAAAAAAGTTCCTAATATTAAAGAAGTACATTATACCATTTTTACAAAAAGTATATTTTTATACCCTATACCACTATGTGGTTTGGGTATAATGACTTTGTGCTGCTGTTTGTAACAACCAAAAATATTTGACCTAGACCCATCTTTAATTATACCGATCGAATCAGAATCACTTTCTGAGTTGATTTGACAATGTCCGTCCGTCCGTCCGTCCGTCCGACTGTGTGTCCATGTAAACCTTGTAATCAAACTGCAGGTCGCAAATATGAATATATTTTGATGAAATTTTGTATGTAAGCTTTTATCGGCCATGGGATAAACGCTATTGAAATTGGTGAGAATCGGTCCATGTTCAGACCTAGCCCCCATACAAATTACCCCTATGAAATCGACATAAATTGCCATAAGATCCAAATTGTCATATAGATCTTACTCAAATTGGGTTTGTATGCGTTCATTACATCCATGAATGAGTAGTCCAAAAATGATACCTTTGGCCCCATATAGAGCTGCTTCCCGATCTTCACTTAAATCTATTAAAAACAAAAATATTGCACTGATTCTTCTCAAATTTTGTTTGTATATATTTTTGCAAAATAAAAGAGACTTTACCAAACATGATCAGGATCGGTCCATTAGATATATCATCCGATATGAACTTTTTCATATCTGCAGCCAAAAAAAAATAATAAAAATCCCACTCAAATTTGGTTTTTGCTTATTTTCTATGTCCAGTTAGTTGGGCCTAAGAGATAGAGTTTCTAAACGCATGGTATAGGGTATCGTATAGTCGGTCTAGACCGACTATAATTTTCATACTTGTTTAAGTTTTAAAAAAGTTTTAAAGTTTGTTAAAAAATGACATTTTCTTAATTTTTTATTTTTTTTTTAATGTATTTTCGTCTTTTTCATTAGACGTCTTAAGTGATATAATATATATTTTTAAAATAGTTAAACCGACCGGATTGAAAAAGTTTTATCAAAATATAGCATGCATTATTTTTTTATTCATATCGTGAACATTGTTGTATTTTTAGTGATTTTTTTCAATATAGCCAAATTTTTCCAAAATGTGTTGTCCTATAGATTGCTGTAAAAGTCATTGCACCATATCGGATAAAAGCTGAAACGATGTTTTGTTATTTGCAAAGGAATTTTTCAATCCAGTCAAAATTGGTTCCTTCGTTGAATCTAGTGTTACAGAGGTGGTAAAACTTTTGTATCTGTATAATTAATGTGACAGCTTCACGAACTGTAGCTCCCGACTCTAGTTTTGCATAAGACATAAATCACTTCAGAACTTGACTTTTCTTGATATTTCCAAATTTTTAAATGTGCATTTCAGTCATATTTCTCCTCATCCTGAATTTGATTTGAATACAGTGTTTGTAATATGTGCGTTTTCTTATATTACCTTAATATTGATATCTTTACTAATCAGATTGGTAATTTCTTACTCTTGACTATTAAAAGTACTTTCAAGTTGAGCAGGCCAAAAACTTAGTAGCTCTTTGAGTCCCAAATAGTTTTTGTTTAAGGCTATAAAACGCAATAAAATCACCAACAAAAAATTCATTCATAAAAGTTGCGAGTGCACAAACGTAACGTCAATATTTTCTGCAATATTATTGACGAAACATCCGTTTATCATATAAGTTTTTTTTTTTCTTTTGCAAATTAAGAATTCAAATTTAAGCACAATTACATACATATTTCATATTTATTTGCAAAAAGAAAAACAAAATATTCAAAGTGAATCGCACATGTTTCTTGTTGTCGTTTTGTACAATTTAGTATAAAATTGTTATTAAATATTTTTCTGCATGGCATTTAATAACAGAAGACACGACAAACGTGAATATTTTTAATGATTTTTCGGCTAAACAGGCGTTATAATAAATTATTTCATTTAATGAACATCTTGAGCAAGTACATTCGAGCAGAAAATCTTTTTTGTTTCGCCTATTTGTATGTCGGTATTTGTTTGTGTTTTTCGTTTGTAATTATTAAGTATGTACCACGACGATTGCGTCATTTGTAGATGTCTTATATCAAGGGAATATAAATATTTGTTTAATAGGGATGCACTTTTATTCGAAGATTTGTGATTGGTAAGGAGCAAGCTGTGCTGCTAGGCAGCGCATAAAGAAGTGTCTTATTTTCCAAAAAAAAGTAGTTAATTGTCAGGCGGCTAAAGTCACCCGCTAAAAAATTAAGTTGATAACATATGGTCAAAAAATAAAAGTCAAGGAAACATGTATACATATCTTAGAGGATAAAAATAAATAACATTTAACTGCTGCCAGCGCCATTTTATAGCGTTAATAAGTCAGTGAATAGCATTAATATTATATTATTAAACAAACAAAAATTTATATAGTTTTAAGTCTAATGGCATTGAACTAAGATTTCATTAAAATTATAAAAAATACTTTTAAAAGACTATTTAAGCTTTAATCTAAATTATTCAACTTTTATCAGAGTTCAGAAAAAAACACACACTGAATAAAAAACTCGTACATATATGTAAACAAACATAACTTAGACCAACACACACATATTTTTATTTTCATATCAATTATGTTTGTTTTTAAATTTTCTTCGGTGCCCAATACAACCATGACTGTGTTCGTTTTAATATTTCGTTATTTACACGAACATTTTTGTATCACGTACTTTTTGTTTCAATCACACATAAAGCACACATTTCTGAGTGTTGCTTTATTTGAAGTTCATGTTCTGGTACGTGTACTAAAAAAAAAAAAAAAAAACACGTACAATCAACAGGTTCGAGTTCAGTTATATTTTAAGTCGTGTTTAAAATATAACTGAACTCGAACCTGTTTATTGTACATGTTCTATTTTTTCTTAGTACACGAGCCACAACACGACTTAAAATATAACTGAACTCGAACCTGTTTATTGTACATGTTCTGTTTTTTTTTTTCAGTACACATACCAGAACACGTACCATGTTGTGGCTCGTGTAGTAAGAAAAAACAGAACATGTACAATAAACAGGTTCGAGTTCAGTTATATATTAAGGCGTGTTTAAAATATAACTGAACTCGAACCTGTTTATTGTACATGTTCTGTTTTTTCTTAGTACATGAGCCACAACACGACTTAAAATATAACTGAACTCGAACCTGTTTATTGTACATGTTCTGTTTTTTTTTTCAGTACACGTACCAGAACATGAACTTCAAATAAAGCAACACTCAAAAATGTGTGCTTTATGTGTGATTGAAACAAAAAGTACGTGATACAAAAATGTTCGTGTAAATACCGAAATATTAAAACGAACACAGTCATGGTTGTGTTGGGCACCGTAGAAAATTTAGAAACGCACATAATTGATATGAAAATAAATATATGTGTTGGCTGCTTTTGAACAGAACATTGTGTGTTTCATGTGTGTATTTTCTGAACCTTGACTTTTATCTATAATATTAATAGGCTGGGCGATTTCTTGTGACCGATGTTATGTTCTACCATTTTATTCCGATTTTGACAAAACGTATATTTTTTGAAAGGTATTTCTTTTTATCTGTTCACCACACTTACATATTTTTAAAGTTTTGCCTTTATTTTGAGTACATTACATTTAAAGTTGCTACTAACACTTACATAAAATTATACAATGCTATATGTATGTTTATTAAATTTGTTAATGTGTTTGTAAGTTTGTATTCTTCATTCACAATAATAATAAAGCAATAAAGTGTTGCTTTGTGAATTGGCTAAGTTGAAAAAAAGTTGTCTAGAATTTGCACTCGAATTTCGAGCGCCGGAATCTACTAGTAAGTTACTAATTTACGTCGTGCTTCTCTATTGCATTAATAATATTAGGCAATCTTATACCAGAGTCAGTCGTTGATGAGCAAAAATATTAGTATTTTATTCGACCCTAGACTGCCTATGTTAAAACAGCTCTGACAAAAATTTGTTTCCCGTTTGTTCAAGTGTACAGAGTAGGCTGAAAAATTTTGAAATTTGATTTAAAAAAATGTTAATCTTTCTAAAATTAAATGTATATAGTGGCCGCAAAATATGTTAACTGTAGAAAATTGTGGTAGAAATTAAAGTGTGCGAAGTTAGCGCCTCATTTTTGGAAATAAAATTTTTTGAAGATTGTTCTGAATTGTTCTAGGCTTGTTCTGCAATGTTCCGAAACGATGAGTTTCTAAAATAGAATTTGTACCGGAAAATCGAAAAAACCCAATTTTAAACCTTGCCCCCCACTTTTGGAAAAAAAAAATTGCCGGTTGCTCTAAACATTGCTCCAAAATAGATATGTCGCAAACCGTAACGTACGCAAATGAGAACATTTTTCCGCGATATCAACGTTATTAAACGATATCAACATTTTTATGCAACATGAAAGTACAGATTCCAAAATTTAATTCATTTTTTGTGACTGAACTTGATCTTCTGCAGAGTAAAAGTTATGTAACTGGTATCGGCCGGTGAAGAGACAGATGTTTTAGTTGCGTCAATATATAAGTTTCGTCAACTTTATGAGGTGTCCAACGTCTGCTGCATTGAGTCGCTTCTGCTCACAATTGAGTAATTTTTAGGCGCCACGAAGGAGTTTGTTGTTTCTAATGTTAATGAGAAATCGAAATAATTTTAAAGAAACTGAATTTTTTTTTTGCAAAATGCTGTCTGCAATGTGGAGAGGGATTGGGAACGCTTGAACGAAGACTAACTATGTCAAAAAGGAACAGAAAGAAATCAAAACGACATTGCTGATTGCCACGTAAAGTGTCGGTGTACCAAAGTGTCGGAACTCATGCAATCAACTCATGATAGCGCATCGTGTCAACTTATACAAAGCTGGCAAACCGTATGCATCACAAGTTGTTTCCGATGCGTCTAAAAAAATTTGAAGTCTTGTATTAGATCGACGGCTTCCTATTAAATATACGCCAGAAGAAGCTTTGGCTCTGCATCTGAGATCTGCATTAAGTACTGAAGAAGTGAGTGGAGTTGAATCATGATTCATAATATCTTGTGCTTATCCTTATTCGTACTTATTGAAATGTTATCGAACCTCATACTATAAAGTGTGATGTACTCATAACACTCATACCTAACAACATATATCACGTTGTTTGTTTTGACTCTCCTTCACTCAACGTGTATAGATTATGCAACATAAATATGATTCGAATACGACCATTAAAATACGCATTGTGAGGATGCATGGATGAGTTGTATCAATTGTAAGTATTATAAGTATTTTCCTAAAATTATGAATAAGAGTGAATAAAACCGATTTGGAATGGTGTGACGTCAACGTCGGCTTCATATTTATTTCAACTTATCTACATAATTAATAGGTAAGGCGATTTCTTGTGACCGATGATTAGTTCAACAGTTTTCTCCTGATTTTGACCAAGCGTATCTTATTTGAAAGGTATTTATTCTTAGCTGTCCACCAGACTTACAGATTTTAAAATTTTTTAATTTTGCTGGAGTTATGCTTATTTAAAGTTACTACTAACACATAGGTACATAAAATTATACAATGCTATGTGTGTGTTTATTAAATTTGTTAATGTGTTTGAAAAATATATGCGTTTGTTTTCTTTATTCACAATAATAATTGTGTTGAATTGAAAAATTATTTTGGACACAGCATACCTTTAGGGTCCATGAAATTATTAATTGTAAAAATAAAATTTCCTAGAATTTTCACTCGAATTTCGAGGCCTGGAGTCTGCTAGTACTTATAAATCAACGTTATTGTGAGTACGAGCATGATCTCTACTCAGTTAAACTTCAAATTTCATGAGTGACTCTCAGTAGCGAAAAAACGATTCATTGCTGATTTCTGGTCTGCATATTGCCTGAGGATTTACCAAAAAAGCAAGCTGTTGGAAAAGCTTGAAATTGTAATATCTACCCAGCATACGAAATTTTACTCTCTGCCAAAAAAGAGGTGTTATCCATATGTATGCAAAAAGATCTGAAGAATGTTGTGCTGAAGTGCTCCTGTAAAAACTGCTGGGTCACACAATTGAAAAAATTGTTAAAGCCCACCCGGAGGCATTTAGAGAAAAATGAACATTTAACTGTTTTTTAAAAATGGAAATGGGAGTTCAGGACACTCAAAGTCTCGGCATAGCTTCACCAATATGGTAGATGAACTTTTGCGTTCTGTTTGTATTTTGACACTAAAAGTACAATTGGATAGATTCATTCTCCGGAAAATTCGCTACCATCATCAAATGGGTATTGTAGACCTCTTAAAATAATGTTTGCAAAAGAGTCTATAGATTTGTTTCGTGCCGAGGTTGGAGGAATTGGATCAGAAATTTTGAGAATTGAACCCTCGGGTATAAGCTGTTTTCAAGTTCAACATAATTCGCAGCTTACAAAGTGTTTATCGGGATTGCAGAGACTTCCTCGCAAACATGCGGCACTTGCAAAGCCTGACCTAAAATGATTGATAATCAAAAAGTGTCAGGTACGCGTTTTGGACAGGAGCATAATCAACTAAACAATAATAGAGATCCAATATAGATTTATGGTTAAAATGTCTTTATTAGTGGATAGCCCAATGCAAGATTTCGGCAATACAGTTCGAAGGTTTTTAAACACCTCGAATTGTCTGCTCAAATAACGTTTCGTGAGCACGCCTTACAAACCGCAAATATATATAAATATCCATAATTCTGAATGCCTAAGATATTGCTCCACTAGCTGATATAATGGAATGTGTACCACTTCCTATTGGTGTGATGTCGGAAGAAGTCTTGAAAACTAAAAAATTAAATTTCCACAATTTTCGTCTTAAACAATGGAAGGTGCAGGGTGCGGCTAAAGTTACTATATGATGTAAAACAATTGTAACTTCTTTGCTTGCGAGTATTTAACTTTTTCTTTTTTCCTATTTCAGAAATTAAACTTGGGAGAATATTTAAAAATGGAACGCTATACAATTGCGCAAAGAACTAAGATTGTTTTTCTATTCATTGAAAATCATCGTTCGGTAATTAATACTCAACGTGCATACAGAAGATTTTATGGTGTAAGAACTGCTCCAACGGGTCCAACCATTCGTTCGTTGGTGAATAATTTTGCTGAATATGGGACTGTCGGAGATTCAAGACGTACGGGCAGACCTCGAACTGGCAGATCGGCCGAAAATATTGATGCTGTGCGACAGGGCGTCGAAGAAAATCCGCAGACATCAACGAGAAGACGATCTTCCCAGTTGCAGCTTTCTGACCGCACTCTTCGGCGAATTTTAAAACACGATTTGCACCTCTTCCCTTACAAAATCCAAGTAGTCCAAAAACTAAATCCTGAGGACTTCGTATTGCGCTTGGAAACAAATCATATAGTTACTTTAGCCGCACCCTGTACTATGAATTATTTATTAATATCTTCGAATCCTTTAGTAAAAAGTCTTTGAAATAAAGAATTATTTTTTTGGATAGGGAAATGAAATGTCTTCTTTAGATCTTTTGTTGTATCAGAAAAATCAGATTCAGACTGGAGTACTAGCTTAGAATATTTAAATAAATTAATTTAATCTATAAATATATAAAAATCAAACGCTGTGTGTTAGGCTGTATTAAACTCGAGAACTGCTTTAGCGACTTAGAAACCAATGTATGTGTTGGAAAGGTCTACTTTCACTGATGGTTTAAAAGAAAAGAACATCGAAAAATGTCTACGCATATGACATAGTTATAGTACGTTTTTCCAATATATACAATATATGAATATATACAATGTATGAAATTATAAAGGAATTTATTTTTATTTCTTTTTATGGCAGGTGTTAGCGCTACGAATTATTATCGATTAATTTTTCGACACGTTTTAGTCTGGATGGTTGATAAAATAATGCCAGAACAAATTGATCCTGAAATTGAAATTGAATTGCATAAAGTTTTTACCAAAAACATGATTCATGGGCCATGCGTTACTTTGAATATGAATTAAGTATGTATGCACAAGCTTTAGCTTTTGAAACTGTTACTGCAAATGATGGGTATCCAAAATATCGTCGACGATCAACAACTGTCAAAGTGGGAACATAAAAAATAGATGTCGACAAGCAAGACAAACCTGTTCAAGGCCCCCCAAATGTGTTAAAAACTGACTATTTAGGTCGAATTTATATCCATTCGGATATCAATGTACGATGACTAAATTGAACTAAATTTGTATTTCTTCTGAGTTGACTAAAACTCAAATGATTAAGAAGATGACATAGCTCTCGGGTTATTATAATTTTATGAAGAAATATTAAAGTTCTTACTTTTAGCAGGTCTTCGAACAATACACCAAATATTCCCTTAGAGTAAGGAGTTATATTGAGGTAATCTCCATTAGTTCTAAAATTACTGAGACCATAAACGTATCTTGCAATGTTGTTATAAGTAACGTTTAATTTTGATTTGCTTGCGCCATCACAACTTGCAAAAATCTCACATCCGTAGGTAAGAGTAGTAATCAGATACGTTTTAGCAAGCAGTAATCTTTTTTTTATTGGTGTGTAATATTGTGTAGGCCAAAGTGTTCTGAGCATCCCGTATGTTTTGCCACAGGCAGCTATTACGTGATCTGACCAGGTGAGACCAGGTGTTATTAAATATGATATCAAGATTTTTTGCTTTATTAACCATTTCAATTTGTTGGTTGTTAATACAAACAATGGGACTTTCAATAATTTTCTTTGTCCTTTCATGTATAACGATACATTTGGATTTTTAGGATTTAATCTTAAACCATTCAGATCCGCCGAAACACGCTGCAGGTTATCATTTAATTTCCCATGTTTCCTTGTTTATTGCTTATGTACAATTGGACGTCATCAGCATACATTCTAATGTTGCAGTGGAGCAACTGTTCAGGAAGATCATTTGCATAGATGGAAAAGAGGAGAGGACCAAGAATGGAGCCCTGTGGAACACCCTTGATAACGGGAAGAAAGGATGAGGTTGTTAATGGTTAATGGTTTTATTTCAACACACTGCACTAGATCCTTTAATTTGGTAGATGCTGAGGAAAAATGCATGATTTTTCTAATTTTTGAATCAATATGGTGTGGTAAACGGTATCAAAAGCCTTTGAATGATCCAACAACACCAACATTGCAACAAAGCCATCGTCAATTTCCTTTCTGAGATCTTCGACAGTAATGCAACTATGTTTGGCTCCAAATCCAGATTGTTTATCGGTCAACAAATTGTGATGATTAATGTAATTAGTTATCTGTAAATGTAGAAGTTTTTCGAATGCTTTTGACAGATATGGCTATGGGCCGATATTCAGTGGGTGACTTTGGTATTGGAAGAATTTTAGAAGAATTTTATCTTAGTGGATAAGTGCTGGTCATATATAAAAGCGGGCTGGATAACATCAATGCCTGTAGCGTTTTATTTATGTATAGACAGCTTTTGAGTACATCATTCGGACTTACACTTTCGAAATTGAATAGGCTATGCAGAAGATTGGCAGCACGATAGTTAATATAATAACTATGGTCCGCTTGAGACATGGGCATGTTAACAAATTTTTTATTTATAACATCTGGATCTGATATGATATTAACATGATTATTTTTACTATTAACTATTCCAATTTCTTTAATGATTTTCCATTTATTTTTCGTAGAAATTGAATTTGAAAATTTGTTGGCATAGTATTTTGACTTTACGTTTCTTATGGTTTTGGTAACAATTTTTCTTGCGTTTCGATAAGTGTTATATAGATTATCAGTTTTAAAGCGCTTCCAGCGAGAGTAAGCATGGCCCCGATGATACTATGAGATGCTTTATTTCAGCCGTGAACCAAGTCTTCTGGCGGTAACTTACTTCTTTTCTTTGCATTGGCACTATTGAAATAAATAAAGTTGTTATGTTTTGTTCCAAAAAAGCCAATTGATCATTAACCGATGTCATATGATTAATGCAATCCCAGTCGATTTTGACAAACTCTTCTTCAAGAGTGAGATAGATAGTTTATACGTTTCAAGTTACGAAATTGGATTTTTTTTGGCGTGGATGTGTTGGCGTTAGAGAATTTGCAGAAACAAGATGAAATGATTTCATATTGATGGTTAAACATGATGCTGTTAGCAGATTAGAGCTAAAGTCCCCAGCTATTAAAACGTCTCTATATAATGATGTGAATTCCCCAA
The DNA here is from genome assembly GCA_963682025.1 of Cordilura impudica. Lineage (NCBI taxonomy): Eukaryota > Metazoa > Arthropoda > Insecta > Diptera > Scathophagidae > Cordilura > Cordilura impudica. The sequence goes on from OY821517.1 coordinate 28,206,380, forward strand.
AATTTTATACAAATGTGTGAAATCAATATTATTCCTTGGCCTGTAGACGCAACCAATAAGAAATTTTCTTCCATAACTACATGCTTCAAGAAAAAGATATTCTATTTTGTTGTTAGGGTTTATTTTTTCGTCACTTTTACTTTTTAATGTATAGACCAACCGTTTTTTTTACATAAATTGCCACTCCGCCTTAGCCGACAGATCTATCATTTCTGTATAAATTATAACCATCCAGCGATACCATGTCATCTGTGATTGACTCATTAAACCAAGTCTCCGACACACATATAATTCACCCAAATAATAGGTGTTATCATTTGCGTTTTGATTAACGTCCATGGTCCACCATTATTTAGTTATTTGAGAACTCCTATCGTGAAGAATGTCAAAAATTAGGATTGCTTGACACATTGGGAAAAAGCATTAATTGATGCGTTGGTATCAGCGTATCCACAACAAATTACAATTTTATTTTCTTTCATTATCTCGACCTGCAATCTGGCTAATCCATCTGATTTATGGATGAAATTCCGTGATTACATGACGGAAGATATTTTACATCGAATGCGCACCTTAACTTTTAATATTCAATTTAATTATACAGACCGGATGTATAATGAGACATTGATATTGATTGAGGATATGTGTTTAGGAATTAAGAAGCTTTGGCTCAGTGGGGTATACCATCACCAAATCATTCAAGAAATTATATTTTGAATTAAAATTTTCTTCGATAACAGAATTACGATCCGAATGTATTGACAAATTTTGTTCTAGAAAATATTCCTAAATTAAATCAACAGCAAAAATTGGGTTATGGAAAAATCGTGCAAGAAATTGATAATGGTAATGGTGGCATGCATTTTTTGGATGACCTGGTGGCAACTGTACGAGCACGTGGTAGAATTTCTTTGGCAATTAAATCTTTTGGAATTGCAGACACTTTATTCGATGCATTCAGCAATAAAAATGCCTTTGAATATGACGATAAATGAAGCACCATCATCAAAAACCTCTGATATTTTATTGTGCGATGCATCCCCATGGCACACAAGAAATCAATTGAAGCTTTGGATAGAACAACGAAAGATTTCCGTGGAAATAAAAATGTATTTCGTGGTGCTTTGGTATTTCTTCAGACAAACACTACCAGTTTCTCAAAATCAACACCAACTGATAAAATAAATGGGTATTTGAAGCTATAATATCTACTAAGATATGTTAAAACGTTAAGGCTCACCACCAATGCATGCATGCGATTGCAAAATGATCCATCAGCTGTATTAATTTTCAAAACAATTGTTTTTAGTGGGTGATGTTAAAATGCCAATTGCTAATGATGATTTCATTACAATTCCAAAAGATGTTTGCGTATTCACAGAATTAAAAGAAGAACTAATTGAAAAATTGTTCCCAAATATACAACAGAAATACAAAAATCATGCTTGGTTGAGTGAGAGACCTACATATATTGCCAGGAAAAGATAAGGATGCCAATGATTTGAATTTCATCATTCAAAATCAAATAGTTGACGAATTGATCACATATAAATCTGTTGATACTGTGATGAATAAAGAAGACATATGATGTAATCCAGCTGAATTTTTGAATTCTCTTGATTTGTCAAGAATAACACCGCATAATTTACAATTGAAAATTCGGATCTGGAATAATTATGCTTCTTAATATTAACCCACCCAAATTATGCAACGGAACAATATTTGCGGTCAAAAAATTATTGAATTATGTAACTGAAGTAATAATTTTAACTTGGGAAATTCAAAAGCGAGGATGTTTTAATACTACGCATTCCAATGATTCCCACTGACATGCCATTTGAATTTCAGTTATTACAGTTTCCCGTTCGTTTGATTTTTGCAATGACTATTAATAAAGCTCAAGGTAAGTCGTTGCAAGTTTGCAGCATAACTTTAGAAGTTCCTGCATTTTCACACGGTCACCTGTATGCTGTGCATATTCACGTGTTGGTAACCCGTCGTTTTTATTAATTTTCTGTGAAAATGGCAATACTAAAAATGTCGTTTACCACCAAACACTACAAAAAAAACTTTTTTTTTTTTTTGATGTTCTCACTTTAAAAACTGTATGCTTTTCTTTCTTCTTTGTCAGGAAAATGTCAATTCTTTCTTGAAGATTTCATTTTTAATACAAAGGCGTAAATCTATAATATTAATAGGCTAGGTGATTTCTTGTGATTGATGTATTTTCTACCGTTTTATCCCGATTTTGACCAAGCGTATATTATTTTAAAGGTATTTCCTTTTATCCGATTTGCAGATTTACAGATTTACAGATTTTTAATTTTTTTCCTTTATTTTGAGTAAATTGCATTTAAAGTTGCTACTAACCCATACATAAAATTATTTAAAGAAAATTCATGTATGTATTTAGAGCTATAAATAAACAAATAGTAACTATAAATTATTATTATACATAGTCCCATAATCGGGCTCTCAACTATACTAATTCTATATGAAGTTTTAAATATATTTTTTATATACATAAGATTTATTTTATATACATAAGTATAATCGATATGAAAAAATTTCAAAAAAAAGTCACTTCTATATCTATTTGATAAAAGTTCAGTCAGGGGGTAAAAGTAGGAAGGGGAGATTTTAGTTAAGCCACCAAAATTTTCTTTTATTTATGTTTGGAAAAATGTTTTTATCACCTGAATAAATACTTGTATCAAATCTAGTATTATCAAGTGTAATTTGATTGCAATAGATAGCTTTTTTATTGGCTCTCTTATATAAATGCAAAATATAGGTATGCCTATTTCATTTTGGATAAATCATTTAATGTCGAGGTATACGAAAGCTTCAGGTGGTACATATCCACTTTGGTGGGTTTTTTTGTATGTATCTTTCGTCACTGTAATATGGTGACATAGTTAAATTATTTTCATAGCATACAGAGCTCTTTGCAATATGAATAATAAAATTGTCTATTCTACTTATTTTTGCTGCATTGTATAATTTTTGATTTGATATGTATTTTACATAATCGCTATTTGGAGATCTATACAGGGATGTGCATGATCTTAGACACTTTCTTTCAAAAACTACAATTTTCTCCATATATGATGGAGAAATGTTAAACCAGATTTGGCAACCGTATGATATAACAGGTCTAATTAGTGATTGATACACAGTAAGACATTGGCTCTAGAATTGATCTATTGTGAATAAAACAGTTTTTTGTACATGAAAAATGCATTTCTTGCTTTAATTATTTGTGTATTTATATGAGAATTGAAATATAAAAACTTATCTAGATTAATTCCCAAGTATTTTACGACTTGTTTGTTGGAATCTGCTAGTATATATTATTGTATTGTCCAGCAACGTGGGCAGGGCTACAATAGTATGTCTATAAAGCGAAACAAATAATATTTAAAAATTTTAAAAATATATTCGTGAAAAAAGATTATTTCAGTTGGTTCCTTATGTGGTAACTATTATCATTTTGAAGAACACTTTACTGTTTACAAATCGGCCACTGTGTACAGTTCCAATTTCGTATATTTTACCACTGATATTCATGAACCCGCAAAAATTGCAAAGCTCTCGCCATCTTAGTACTTTTTATAAATGATTATTAATATTTAATATATATGGGAGTTGCCAGGCCTATTTGAGCCACGTCTATTTTTCCATCGACCACCTACACGAATAATATGTATGTGTGAGTCCGAAGTCACACACAGATGCAAAACTCTCACTTTCATAGTACGTCAGATATTTTAACAACTACAAATGGATCGATCCACATTAATAACAATGAGCTTATACAAAAGTTCGTTCGTAATGCTCCAAATATTTGATATAACAATTTCACTTGCTATCAAAGGTGTCACACCCACTTAATGTATTAAAAATATTGCCTACTGTTGCTTACAAATAAGCAGTTGGACTCCTTAAGAAAAATCAGTCTAAATTTTCTCTTTAAAACAAACGCACAATAAACAAGTAAAAAAATTATAGTCGTTCTAGACCGACTATACGATACCCTATACCATGCGTTTAGAGAGCTTATCTCTTAGGCCCAACTAATTGGATATAGAAAATAAGCATAAACCAAATTTGAGTTGCATTGTTATTAATTTTTTTCCTTGGATATAAAAAAGTTCATATCGAATGCTATATTTATATGGGGACTAGGTCGATCCTGACCCTATTTGGTAAAGTCACTTATATTTAAAAAAAAATATAAAAAAACAAATTTGAGAAAAATCTGTACAATATTTTTGTTTTTGGATAAATTTAAGTGAAGATCGGGAAGCAGCTTTATATAGGGGATATGACTAAGAATCACGTATAGGGTTTATTTTTGGACTACTGATAAATGGGTGTAATAGACAGACACAAACCCAATTTGACCGATATCTATATGCATCATATGGCAATTTAAGTCGATTTCATAGGTGCGATTTGTATGGGGACTATGTGCATGCACCGATTTTCACCAATTTCAAAAGCGTTCATGCTATAGCTGATAGAAGCCTACATAGAAAATTTCATCAAAATATGTGCGACCTGTAGTTTGATTACAAGGTTTACATGGACACACAGACGGACGGACCGACGGACCGACGGACATTGCTAAATCGACTCAGAAAGTGATTCTGAGTCGATCGGTATAATAAAAGGTGGGTCTAGGTCAAATATTTTTGCTAGTTACAAACATCAGCGCAAAGTCATTATCATGTAGTGTACCTATTGCAATGGAATGCACCATACCAGGGTAATTTGGTGGGCTGAATTCGAATCTGTTATTCGTTCTTATCTATCACGTCAGGTTTTCGAGATACAAAAAAAAATATATTTTTATTCATTTTTACATAAAAAATCATTGGTTTCTTTAAAAATCAATGAATTTTCAAAATCAAAGAATTTTATTTGAATTTTATTTGAACGTCGTGTGTATTTTGTTGCTTCGGTTTCACGTGTTATAGTCCAGCAACAGTCTCCCAGCATGCTTTTGTCCCAAAATCCTTGATAATTTCTTTAAATTTTCATTAAATCTTGGTGAGCACGCTCCCCTTGTTCGTCGCTCACCACACCTAGGTTTTGTGGAAAAAGTCTAAGTGCGAATGAAGAAAATGCATTTTGAGTGACATTCCTGCACCTAGTTCGTGATAATTTTTCAATAATTAAGCAACAATTTGACTGTAGTTTTCAATTTTATTGTTTCCAAGAAAACTGTCCACGATGCTCTAGAAAGATTTGCAAGCTGCATATTCTTTCTCCAATAAACATTGTGAAAAATTTACATCATTCAATAGCTTCCTGATCTGAGGGCCAACCAATATGATCTTAGCATATGAAATTTTAGGAAAAACCGCTAAAAAATACTTAAATGCTGCACCATCTTTGTCCAGAGCTTTGACAAAGTTCTTAACAAGGCCGAAATTTATGTGCAGCGGCGGAAGAAGAACGTCATTTGGATCAATTAATGGTTTATATGAAATGTTTTGTTTTCCTGCTGAATAATCAGTTCTTTTTGGCCACTCTCTTCTGACACAATGATGACATGTAGCGCGACTATTCCGTCAACAAACCAATGACATGAAACAGATTAATTCACGGTTATTTACGATGGTCTATACTATATATACAAAGAAATTTAAATCACACACCTTAAGGTCACCACAGATCTTCCATTTATGATCGTTGTATTTGAGTAATGTCAAAATTTCAGTCATTGATTGGTAATTTTCTTTTGTATTAATGGCATGAGCAATTGATATGGATGGAGAGCCTTTAAATTGTACTTAGAGCCATCATTAATAATCTCCATTTAGTTTTGAAATAAACCATTTTGTGAAATAAACCATCAACATCAGCACAGTATAGAATAGAGTGTTTCTTTTCAAAATATGCAGCCAATGCAAAGCTTCTATCACTATGGATTGTTACTTTCGTCTCAACTGCAAGATGTTTCCACTGCAGCATGAGTGAAGCTAGTAGTTCTGCGTCTTGCTTCGCTAAATGCAAATCCCGAATTACATCATTCAGCTCAGCTTGAGTCTCTAAATGCCGATGGGACATTCGCGTAAGTAATATTTTTTTGATTTTTCATATTGAATCTAGCAACTTTTGTTAAACAGAAATAACAATCGGATTGGTGGTTACTTGACTCTCTTCAAAGTATTGGAATTGGAAAACCGAAATAGATTTTCTTGCCATTTGACCACTTCTTTAAAACAGTTCCGCAGCTATTGAAAAACATTGTCGGTCTCCACGGTTTGTCCAATTTTCTGACAGCAAAACCAAAATAATGGTAATATGCATTTTTTAATGATTCTAATATTGCATATCCTTTCTTCCAACCAAAAATTCCCCACACACAAAGGAAAAATAGTTTGAATCAGTAACATACGAACTTCCTTGACATGCTTAAACGCTACTATTATGAAGATTTAGAATGAATGTGTTAAATTAATAATTGTGAAATTGTAGTGTCAGTATTGACTGTTTTACATTATTGCCAGTATGCGATAAAAAATGAGCGAGATGTGAGAGCCCAATTTTCGAATTCAACCAGATTCGAATTCAGCGCACCTAGATTAGTTAAAAAACATGTTTCGTTTCTGCAGTCATTTTTTTTTTAATTTGTAGACCAGTGTAATTATTCATTATCGTAACTAAATAATCATAAACATATAAATTTGAACCTTTCAAAAAAGTGTGTCACATATCTTAACTTGCAAAAAATTTTGTAACATATGTTTAATAAAAACTATATGTAACTTAATATGAGAAATAATTTTTAGCGATAACAATGAAAACAATGTTAGTCTTATAAAAACTATGTATAACAAATTATTTTTGTATAAATACTGATACGAAAACAATAATAAATCAGAATCAATTTAGGTTAACAAACATTAACTTGTCTTCCAATTTTGATTCCCAATTCTGACTGAGCACCTTAAACGGTGCTTAGATGAATTAAAACTGTTGCGACCAGACGCAATATCCTAAAAAACTGGAAAACCAAACTATTTATCCTACTTTATTTGTGATATATAATAGGACACATGATAGGATATCAATATTAGTATAATAATCACCATAATAATAATAAAACTCTTTAGTGTTCATCATCATTTATAATAATACACTGACCACATAGTGGTATAGCGTATAAATATTTTAAAGGTTATTTTAGAAAATATCGAATGTAAAAATATGCGTTGCCCTAATGTTCCCACTTGTACCATATGCAAAATATTCGACATCTACTAAATTCTACATGTATCAATGTTGATTTTACAGTTTATCTATTTGTTAGTCAAGTGTTTGTTTTGTTTTTGTTTTCTCTATTTTTCTTTTTTTCATTCGTACACTAAATCCATATGGTTGACATCACTTTGGTTAATCTAAATATTTATGGTAAGTAAAAAAATTTAATTGTTTTTTTAATTGTCAAAATATACGGAACACATTTTTCAAAACGCAACACTACATTTTGAGTGAGGTGATGTGATGGAAATAGTTATTGCTAAAGAAAATAAAGAGGTTGTTTTTGATCATTTGCAATTGTTATAAATGCTTTCAGGGAATTGGTTATTTGAAAACATAATCAGAAATTAGTTTTCTTTTATAAAATAATTTGAACAAATTTTTACCTCAATTATGGAATTCAGGGAATCTTTCTAACATCTGTCAGTTTATGAATTAAATGAATTGAGAAAAGCATTGCTGTGTGAACAACAATTTTATGAAATAAATTTAAAGCAAAAATATCTGCCTTTCATAAACTTTGTTTTGATTGTTAACTGAATATTTTCTTTTCTTATAAAAATTCCAAAAAAAATAATCTCTCAATAAATCTTCTTTTATTTTATGCCTTTTATACACTCAACCAACTTATTAATCAAAATATTTATAAAACTGTATGTTTAGTTTATTTTTCAAATAAACATTTTCCACCATCGAAACGTATTGCACCTTGTTTAGTGATTTATTTCCTTAATTTTTTTATTTTCGCTAAAGTCTAATAAATGCCAACAATAATAATTTCAAACGTGTAAATATATCGAAAAGTCTATAAAACTGATTGTTTGGATTACAGATGAAACGCAAGGCAAACAGCTAAAGCAAAATAAACGAAATATATTTATGTAAACGTATGTAAGTGTGTATGTAAATATGAAAAAAAAAAAAAATAGCTTGTTTGCTAAATTGTTATTGGCTAGAATGGAATGGGCAAAAATAAAAATATATTTCATTTGAAAAACATGTTGGGTGGTACGAGTATGTTCCGCGATAAATGAAACAAATTATATCCAAAAGAAAAATTTCAAATATGCAAAAACATAATTCTAAAAAATTAGGAATTTAAAAACTTGGAAAATATCATAATTTTTAAACAAAGTTATAAATTGTAATTTTTAGTTTTCACAATCCATTATGAATCCAAGCATTACGAATATTTGCTTATAAACTCGATTTTCATAATTCTTTGGTTATTAAAAAAGATTTACTAACTTTATGTATATTCCTAATTTTAATGTTCTTGATGTCCATCTGCCTGGCTCTTAGAATTATGATCAAGTATACATTGGTTCAAAATGGTTTATAATATAAGTAGTAGCTTAATGGATCTATTGCATTTGAAGTTATAAGTGAAAATATAAGAGATGATTTCCATGCAAATTAGCAAATTTCGTAACGACTTTGTATGAAAAAATCTGTAGAAAAATAATTCTTATCATATTTCAAAAATTACTTTTTTTTTTAAATAATTCCATAAAAAATGTGGTCTTTATATCCCACACCACTATATGGTTTGGGTATAATGACTTTGTGCTAATGTTTGTAACTACCAAAAATGTTTGACCTGAACCCATCTTTTATTATGCCGATCGACTCAGAATCAGTTACTGAGTGTTTGGTGATAAATAGTGCCACTCAAATTTGGTTTATGCTTATATCTAAGAACGTTAAAGATAGGGTCTGTAAACGTATGGTATAGGGTATCGTATAGTCGGTCTAGACCGACTATAATCTTCTTACTTGTTTTAAGAAATATTTTTTGAAACTTTAGGAATTTAAAAAGTACCTTTTCTAAAAAAATAACTTTTCTTTAGAGACACCAACTTCTTTTCTTAAAAAAAATCATGTGAGTCCGATCACAGGGGAGATGTGTAAACATCTAGTAATTAGATTTTTTTATCCCACTTTCTTAAAATCAAACAGAAAGCGTCATCTATGTATCACTTATAGCAATCCACAGCAGGGGCTGTGCTAATATAAAAATATTTATTGTTATTTGTTATTTCAACCGGTTAATTTTTAATTTTTTAGTTCTCATTTTTCGTTTTTGGTTTTTATATTTAATTTTTTCATATTTCATTTTTCATTTTTTTCTTCATTTTTCATCTTTTGTTTTTCTTTTTTTAATTTTTTATTTTTAATTTTTTATTTTTAATTTTTTATTTTTAAAAATTAATTTTTAATTTTTAATTTTTAATTTTTAATTTTTAATTTTTAATTTTTAATTTTTAATTTTTAATTTTTAATTTTTAATTTTTTATTCTTCATTTTTCATTTTTTACTTTCCATTTTTCTTTTTTATTTTTCATTTTATATTTTATTTTTAATTTTTTATTTTTCACTTTTTATTTTTCATTTTTCGTTTTTCATTTTCTATTTTTCATTTTTTATTTTTCATATTTATTTTTTATTTTATATTTTTAATATTTTATTTATCATTTTTTATTTTTAATTTTTTGTTTTTCGCTTTTTTTTTCATTTTTTATTTTTCATTTTTTGTTTTTCATTTTATATTTTAATATTTTATTTTTCATTTTTTATTTTTAATATTTTATTTTTCATTTTTTATTTTTCATTTTTCGTTTTTCACTTTTTTTTTTCATTTTTTGTTTTTCATGTTTCATTTTTATACCCTATACCACTATGTGGTTTGGGTATAATGACTTTGTGCTGCTGTTTGTAACAACCAAAAATATTTGACCTAGACCCATCTTTAATTATACCGATCGAATCAGAATCACTTTCTGAGTTGATTTAACAATGTCCGTCCGTCCGTCCGTCCGTCCGTCTGTGTGTCCATGTAAAGCTTGTAATCAAACTGCAGGTCGCAAATGTGAATATATTTTGATGAAATTTCGTATATAAGCTTTTATCGGCCATGGGATGAACGCTATTGAAATAGGTGAGAATCGGTCCATGTTCAGACCTAGCCCCCATACAAATTACCCATATGAAATCGACATAAATTGCCATAAGATCCAAATTGTCATATAGATCTTACTCAAATTGAGTTTGTATGCGTTCATTACATCCACTAATGAGTAGTCCAAAATGATCCCTTTGACTCCATATAGAGCTGCTTCCCTATCTTCACTTAAATCTATTAAAAAGCAAAAATATTGCACTGATTCTCCTCAAATTTTGTTTGTACATATTTTTGCAAAATACAAGAGACTTTACCAAACATGATCAGGATCGGTCCATTTTTGGACCTAGTCCCTTTATAGATATAGCATCCGATATGAGCTTTTTCATATCTGCAGCCAAAAAATTAATAAAAATCCCACTCAAATTTGGTTTTTGCTTATTTTCAATGTCCAGTTAGTTGGGCCTAAGAGATAGGGTTTCTAAACGCATGGTATAGGGTATCGTATAGTCGGTCTAGACCGACTATAATTTTCTTACTTGTTTGTTTTTCATTTAATATTTTTAATATTTTATTTTTCATTTTTTATTTTTCGTTTTTCTCTTTTTTTCATTTTTTATTTTTCATTTCTCATTTTTTGTTTTTCATTTTATATTTTTTATATTTTATTTTTCATTTTTTATTTTTTATTTTTCATTTTTCGTTTTTTGTTTTTAATTTTTTTTTAATTTTTTATTTTTCATTTTTCATTATTTATTTTTCATATTTATTTTTTATTTTTAATTTTTGATGAAATTAAGTAGATCAGCTTCTATCGGCCATAGGATGAACGCTATAGAAAATGGTGAAAATCGGTTCATTTTCAGACCTAGTCACCTTACAAATGACCTTAAAATTGCCATAATATCCAACATATCATATACATCTCGGCCAAATGCGGCTTGCGTATGTTTATTACACCCATTTATGAGTAGTCCAAAAACAAACCCTATATGACAATTCTTCCGTCCACTTTTCGATCTAGTCCCCTTATAAATGTATCATCCGATATTAAATTTTTCATAACCGAAAGCAAAAAAGTTAATAATAATCTCACTCAAATTTGGTTTATGCATATTTCCTGTATGTAATTGGTCGGACCTAAGAGATAGGGTCTCTAAACGCATGGTATAGGGTATCGTATAGTCTAGACTGAATGATTTCTACTTAAGTATTATTTAAATATGATTATCCGTCCATAAATTTGTTTAAAGCCATTTAACTGGAATTTTTGACGCAGACTTTTACCAATCTGTTATTATTCTATTATATTTTTAGATAAGTAAATTTGGTTCAGATTTTCAATGAACGGATTTTGTGATGGGACTTTTAACCAAAATGTTGTATCACATTTTTATACCCTCCACAACATATCAGCTTGTCATTCCATTTATAACGCCTCGAATAAATAATTTGCGACCCCAAAAAGCTTATGTATTCTTGATATTTATAACAACTTAATCCGATATAGCGACGTCCGTCTATCAATTCGTCTGTCTATTTAAATCACGCTCATTGTCATTTGTCATTATATATAGCATTGTCATTATATTAACACGCCATTTAATATTAATACCAATCAAATATAAATAAAAATAAAAAAATAAACGAATGGTGGTAAAAAGGAAGTGTTTGGAGATGAAATAAAGGCACAATTCATTGGGAAGTGTTAAGAGACAAAATGAAGGCACGATTTCATTAGGAAGTGTGTGGAGATAAAATCAGGGAGCTAATAGCGTTATAAAAACGTTTTGTTCTAAAACAGGGACCTAATTTCGGTATTCCATATAGAATGTTGCTACTTTATTAAACATTTCTTTTTAAAAACATTTATAAATAATTTTCTCAATCATTTAAAATTATTCATAACATTACAATTTATTTCATATATATTAAACCATTATCACTGCATTTAATACTATTTTTAATAAATAAATTAAATACTAAACACATGTAACCAGTACTAGAGTTTAAAAAAGATTTTTAGCAAAATCACGAGATTTTAAACCAATTTCACACTTTATAGATATCTACATATTTTTGATGTGTAAACATCTACACGCTCAGGGGGTAAAAATCTAATTCACAATACAATCACAAAAACAGAGTAAGACAAAAACGGTGTGAGGTGCGATTGTATTGGCGAACAGATTAGGAAGTGTTTGGAGATAAAATGAAGGCACGTTATAAAAACGTTTTGAAAAATTAAAATGGAAAATGAAAAATAAACATAAAACTGAAAAATAAACATGAAAAATGAAAGATGAAAAATTAAAAATTTTAAATGTAAAAGGAAAATAAAAAATGACAAATGGAAAATAAACAAGTAAGAAAATTATAGTCGGTCTAGACCGGCTATACGATACCCTATACCATGCCCTATCTCTTAGGCCCAACTAAGTGGACATAGAAAATAAGCAAAAACCAAATTTGAGTCTGATTTTTATTAATTTTTTTGGCTGAAGATATGAAAAAGTTCATATCGGATGCTATATCTATATGGGGACTAGGTCCAAAAATGGACCGATCGTAATTATGTTTGCTAAAGTCTCCTGTATTTTGCAAAAATATATACAAACAAAATCTGAGAAGAATCAGTGCAATATTTTTGTTTTTTAATAGATTTAAGTGAAGATCGGGAAGCAGCTCTATATGGTGCCAAAGGTATCATTTTTGGACTACTCATTAATGGACGTAATGAACGCATACAAAACCCAATTTGAGTAAGATCTATATGACAATTTGGATCTTATGGCCATTTATGTCGATTTCATAGGGGTAATTTGTATGGGGGCTAGGTCTGAACGTGGACCGATTCTCACCAATTTCAACGGCGTTCATCCCAATGCCGATAGAAGCTTATATACCAAATTTCATCAAAATATATTCATATTTGCGACCTGCAGTTTGATTACAAGCTTTACATGGACACACAGACGGACGGACAGACGGACGGACGGACGGACGGACGGACGGACATTGTTAAATCAACTCAGAAAGTGATTCTGATTCGATCGGTATAATTAAAGATGGGTCTAGGTCAAATATTTTTGGTTGTTACAAACAGCAGCACAAAGTCATTATACCCAAACCACATAGTGGTATAGGGTATAAAAATGAAAAACTAAGAATTAAAAATAAAAAATTAAAAATGAAAATTGAAAAATAATAAATGTAAAATAAAAAATGAAAAATTAAAAATAAAAATTGAAAATAATAAATGGAAAATAAAAAATGAAAAATTAAAAATGAAAAATGAAAAATAAAAAATGAAAACTGAAAAATGAAAAATGAAAAATGAAAAATGAAAAATGAAAAATGAAAAATGAAAAATAAAAATGAAAAATGAAAAATAAAAAATGAAAAACTAAGAATTAAAAATAAAAAATTAAAAATGAAAATTGAAAAATTAAAGATAGAAAATGAAAAATTAACCAGTTGAGATAATAAATAATAATAATTATGTTTATATTAGCAGAGCCCGTGCAGTTGTTTGCTATAAGTGATACATAGATGACGCTTTCTGTTTGATTTTAAAAAGTGCCATAAAAAATCTTTAATTAATGGATCCCCTGTGATCGGACTCACATGATTTTTTTTTTTTTTGAGTTGATCTTTTTATTAAACTCGCCGAAAAGCGGTTGCTGGCAAAAGTATTTGGCCAATTCTATAAACAAATAAGAAACCACCAAAAAAAATTTTTCTTAATAAAAAAATTAAAATTTTAATTCAAATTTCGAGAAACAAAAAATTATATCCTTTTGTAAACCATCTTTAAAATTTGATCGTTAAAAAAAATCACAAGATTTTTTAGCTGGTCCAATTACACACTGCTACAAAAAAACACTTTTTGGCAGAACTTGAAAAGGACCTAGTGAGGGTTGTAGGACTAGATGAGAACATACAAAAACCGTTTTAAAAGATTTTGTAACACCCTTTAAATTTTGAGTTATTATGAAGAAACAGTTTTAGGGTAGGTCATAGTACTTTAGTACCTATAACTCGCACATTTTTGAACCGATTGAAAGGGCAGAGAATTACGCTTTCATAAAATGTATGCATAGGATGTATATTCGAAGAAATTAGGTACGTTTTGATCAAAAATTTTGCATTTTTTTTTTTAAATTTTTCAAATTCAATAATAGTTATTTAAATTTTTTCTATAACAACCTATTTTTTGTTGGACAGTGTTTTAACCCATTTTCGGCCGCTGGTCGATTTTTCGACCAGCAACTTTGAAGCGATGTAACTCAAACGTTAGATGTGTTTTGTTTAAACCGTTGATGGATAAGACAATTTTGATCTTTTGTTAACGCATTGATTTTAGCTTTTCATAAAAAAATAAAAGTTTCCAGATTTTCGTGAAAGGAAGAAGAAAGGACTTTTTTGGACCAATTTTCAAAATTCAGTAAAAAGTATTAAAACTAAAATTACTTCTTTTATTTTTGCATGTTGAGGAAGCGGAAAGACCAAATAGCAATAATCAATTGATATCCGCAACAATATTGGAAGTTTTCTACTTCCCAGAAGAGCGTTATTTTTGGTGGTCGAAAAATCGACCACTGGCCAGAACTCGTCAAGTAGATATTTAATTGAATTTGACATTTTGCTAGTAGGCTGTGAAAAATTCTGCGATTTTTTTTTTATTTTCGCTGTGGCTTTGTCATAATTGTTGTTCTTTTCTGCAGAGCAGACGCGTGTGTGGCAAATAAAAGTGAGATAATTGCATTTTGGTGTGGTTTTATATAGGTTAGGTTAGGTGGTTTTATATAAAGAAAATGTCTTTTCGAAAAGTGTTAACCATGGTAGAAATCATGGGTGCTTTGATCGAGCCGTGTTCGGAACACGAGGAAGATCAAGCCATTATGAGTTCAAAAGATGTTGATGTCGTGTATATTCCATCTAAAGTAGAAGATATCGACGATAATCAAATTGCTCTAAATGATGGTAATGATTGTGCGAATGAAATTACCGGGGAAGTAGAGTTACAGTACGTTCGAGACAATGACTTAATACCTAATGATACTGAAGAGCCGCAACCATCAACATCGAAATTCGCAAAAAGACGTGGAAGACCTAAAAAAGCTGTTAATCCATCCTTATTCAAAGGAAAGGCAGATTTTGAAGTTCCTGATTGGCAGAAACCTGGGGATTTTACTTACACCAGAGCACCAATCAACGTGGAAGGTTTGAAAAAGGAAGAAATTTGCGCAAAAGTTGGTAAGTGAACAATTTTTTTTAATATCATTTAGGCCCGGTTGTTCAATAGACAAACAAACCTCAGATTTCTAGCGAACAAATTTGTAAAATTTGTATTGAATTTGACAGAATTTAAAAAATTTATTCGATAGATAGCTTATTCATGAGTTGTTTGACTATTGAACAACTGGGCCTTAGTCGCTTTAGAGTCTTAATTTTTAGTTTTTATACCCTATACCACTATGTGGTTTGGGTATAATGACTTTGTGGTGCTGTTTGTAACAACCAAAAATATTTGACCTAGACCCATCTTTAATTATACCGATCGAATCAGAATCACTTTCTGAGTTGATTTAACAATGTCCGTCCGTCCGTCCGTCTGTGTGTCCATGTAAACCTTGTAATCAAACTGCAGGTCGCAAATATGAACAAATTTTGAGGAAATTTGGTATATAAGCTTTTATCGGCCATGGGATGAACGCTATTGAAATTGGTGAGAATCGGTCCATGTTCAGACCTAGCCCCCATACAAATTACCCCTATGAAATCGGCATAAATTGCCATAAGATCCAAATTGCCATATAGATCTTACTCAAATTGGGTTTGTATGCGTTCATTACATCCATTAATGAGTAGTGCAAAAATTATCCCTTTGGCCCCATATAGACCTGCTTCCCGATCTTCACTTAAATCTATTAAAAAACAAAAATATTGCACTGATTCTTCTCAAATTTTGTTTGTATATATTTTTGCAAAATAAAAGAGACTTTACCAAACATGATCAGGATCGGTCCATTTTTGGACCTAGTTCCCATATAGATATATCATCCGATATGAACTTTTTCATATCTGCAGCCAAAAAAATTAATAAAAATCCCACTGAAATTTGGTTTTTGCTTATTTTCTATGTCCAGTTAGTTGGGCCTAAGAGATAGAGTTTATAAACGTATGGTATAGGGTATCGTATAGTCGGTCTAGACCGACTATAATTTTCTTACTTGTTGACTTTGTGTAGGTGGTATGTCACCGTATGACATATTTTCATTGTATTTTGATGGAACATTAATCGAGGATATTACTCACTTCACGAATTTATATGTCACTCAAAATAATGCAACCATCTTTTCTATAGATGAACAGATGATGCCCTATTTTGGAAGACACTAGTGCAAGATGTTTATTCGCGGAAAACCGATTCGGTTCGGATTCAAATCATGGTGCTTGTGTTCAGAGCAAGGATATCTATTCTTTTCCATACCATACGGTGGCTCGGCAACTCCCCATGATAAAAATATCGGTCTTGGCGCTCAAACGGTTTTGAATTTGCTTGAAAATGTATCTGATCCCGATTGTCATATCATTTACTTTGACAATTTTTTTTCCTCCTATCATCTTATGTGTCTACTGAATGAACGCCGCTTCTTTGCAACTGGCACAATACGTGAAAACAGAATGGCGAAAATTCCATTAGCAAATTTAAAAAAGGCTGTACGTGGCGAATTTGACCAATTATTCAATGCTAAGCAAGAAATATTGGTCATCCGTTGGAATGACAATGCAGTTGTGAATGTCATTACTAATAATTCTACAGTCGAGCCATTGTTCAATGCTCGAAGATATTGTCGTACGCAAAAGAAAACAGTTGCGATTCATGGCAAAGCATGAAAACACAAAGCCACTTACTCAATTAGAGTTTCGTTCTGCTGTTACTACCAAGTTAGTGACTTCCAATATGATGAACGAAGACATGGAAGATAACGCTGCTGATGTTGATAAAAAAGAATGCCCTCCTGGTTTCCCACGGATCGACGAAAAAAACCATATTGTGGTAAAAAGCCCTCAAAACAAATGTAATGTTTACTTGCACACCAAATGTTTTGATGAATACCACCAAACTATCTAACCTTTTTGCGTTAATTATTCATATCTTGTCAATAAATAACATTTTTGATACAACTAAAAACGAATAAATTGAATTAAAGCTAAATATTCGTAAAAAACGCTTTTCTTTATTTATATATGTAGATGTTGACTTCTGGCCAATGGTCGATTTTTCGACCACTTCATATCTAGAGAACAACAATTAAAAAAAAAAATTTTTTTTAAATTTTTCTAAATTGAGATCCTAAAAGTAAGTATTTAAAAGGAATTCAAAAAATTCCTGCGATTTCTGGTAGCGGCCGATAATGGGTTAAACACAATTTTATATATATAAAAAAAAGAAACATTACTTTTTAAAATTGGTTTGTATTTACAAAAGTTATTCAACTTTTTCTAAAGTATCAATTCTGCGATTGCTGACTTTTATTTTGGTAAACCACTTGTAAATTAAACACCATTTTATTGTTACAAAAGATTACTAGTAGTCTAACTTTTGTTCAACAAACCATCTGTTGCTCGTTTGAGAGACCAGCAATAATTTTCCAGCATTCGTATGTGGCTCTTTCCATCGAAACGCTTTTCCATTTGTAAAATTTCTTGGTGATATCGTTCTTCCTGCTTGTCACTGAATTGACCAAAGTTTTCGGGAAAAAATTCAAAATATGCATGCAGAAAATGAATTTTTATCGACATTCGACATATCACTTCAGCATAAGATTGTTTCCCAAAAAGTTTTGACATAAGAAAACATGCCCTCTTTTCTATCTCATTAAGCTTCTGGAAAAATTTTCATCAAGCATAAAAAATAAAAATACCTAAAAAGTAACAATAAGATCAAATTAATATAACCACATTTCAGAAAAAAAAATAACAAGTACTTTCTTTTATTTTGCCTTATTATTTGTGGGAAAACAGATTTCAAATACAAAAAAACACCGCCTTCTACAGCTTTACAAACTGTTTCGTATAGCCCAACTTAAGATACAGTGACAGTAAATGACAGTTATTGTGGCCTCTTTTAAAAAATGTCCTTCGAGGTAAGTTTTTACGCCTGTATTGGTTATCGCTACGACAATATAGCCAGCACTTTTAAATCTGCAACAATTTACCTTTGATATTTTCTATAATTTATTAGAGTATATTCTACAATGGAAAACTCTTTCATTTTTGTGGCGTAAGCACTGATGGTAATTCATTTTTCTTACTCACTAACATTTAAGGCCTTCAAAATATGTTAGTTGGTTGTAAATTAAAAAAAAAAACAAGTAAGAGTGTTAAATTCGGCTGTGCCGAATCTTTGATACCCTCCACCTCGGTTTGAGTATTGATAATAAATGTAAACAAAATATTGGAAAAAGTAAACAATTTGTTAAACTTAATACCAATTTTTTTCAGAAAATTCTTTGGGTTGGTTTTCGTCTTTTCTATTATTTCGGATTTATTTCGGTGTTTGCTTTCTGGTCATCGTAGTTGCTGATCGGCATGCATTTAGGTTATATACCTATATACATGCGTTTCCGGTTATATGACATAACTTCTCGTTTAATTTAGTTTTTGCTAATTAAATAGCTCGCCCTAACCTCCATTGCAAAGGTAATGGTTGTGTAGAGTGGCTATATGCATTAAATCGTGCTAATTGGAGATGGCTGTATAGCTTCTTTTAACTGGCCAAATATTTCTTCATTGTGGCCATATAGGTCGGATGGAGTAACAAAATAATAACCAAAAAAAAGCTCTCTCAACTTTTTTTTAAAATATTGCCATATTTTGAAAACATAGAGAATAAATTTATAATAATAAATAATCAAATTAGGGATGAAAAACGCAAAAAACGAAAAGTCCCAAACATTTTAAATAAAATAATTTAATGTTATCTTTATTTTCTGAAAAACATCAAATTTTCATCCAAAAAGAATTGTGAAAATTTATATATAAAAAATAACATTCTCATAAAATTACGTTTACTTATGTAACAATTTTTATGTTAGCAATTCTTAAATATCATTTGAGGTTTTCTTAAATTCATTGAATTTAAATTAATATCGACAAATCTGTTTTTCTATTTATTTAAATTGTAAAGGAGTGGCATCTCTGTCAAAATAAGCGAAAAACACAAAGAATAGAAAAAGCAAATTACTTCGTGTTTGACAGGATGATTTTATGTTTAAGTTTATTTTTTTTACTAATATTTCTGTTTATTTATTTGAAAATGAAATAATGAATTTAATTTTTTTTTTATATAAAAAAGTTTTTTAATTAAAGCAAAATATTTTCACTATTTCATGATTTTTATTTATGTATGACTACATTTCAACCTAAAAATTAGATAACAACAACAGCTGACTTTAACAACAGCGAATATCGTTTAAAAATTTTACTGATAATTTTGCAATTTTCTTTTTTTTTAACGATTCGACTATCGTTAAAAGAAGTTACTGAATCGCGGTACTGAAAAGTTATTAATATCTCTTGAATGGCAATATTTTTTTTAAATGTAAACATTTTTAAATGTAAACATATTTCTAAATTTAAAATTATTATTTCCGACGTTGTGATATGATTTTCTGAAATTCAATTAATATTTTCTAATTTATAATTGGAAATTTTACTTAAAGTTTTTAGAATTGATATTTTCTTAAATTTGAATGGAATATTTAAAAAGTGCAATTTTGTATTTATGTGAATAATAATGCTTCAGTAATTATAAACAATTTTTAAAAATTAGATGCAATCGCAATCAGATATTTTATAGGTAAAGCAGAATAATAATTCTATATAACTATGTAGAACTGTTTTGTAAGCAAAAAACTCATTGACGAACTCGGTAACTCTATTTTGTAAAGACAACAAAAAGTTAATATGCCAAACTTATGTTCATATTTGTAAAAGAATAATGAAAAAACGTATGAAGTAAAAGACCAGCCCGTGTATACTCTTAACATTGTTCTGTATGATATCTAGTTGAAAATATTAACATTCATGTTAAAATAGAAATAACTATTGCAAAGCTAATTAGAACAAACAAAAATTATGGCGCCATCTACTGTGGCATAGTCACGCTGAGCAAAATGAAGTGACACTCTGTTAATGCAAAAGAAATGTATTTTCCCCACAACAAAATACTTCAGAATTTTATGTAAATAAAATAACCGATTTATTTCTAACATGCAGTTACTATGAATATACATACATACATACATATATATAATATATGTATATTTTTTGTATTATTTAATATGTGTATGTATGTATATTTAAATATTACACACAAAAAATACAACATCAAACGTTATTTTTGTGTTTTTCTCTTTAAATAAATTAATACACAAATTTTTTTGCTAAATTTACATTTGGGCAATTCACAACAGGTGTTGTATATTGTATGTTGTATTGAAATACACAATACAATCATTTGTTGTGAACACTCAGTTGTATTTTCATATTGTAAAACGCTTTCTTTAGTAATTTTCGATCCAACGAGGAAAGATCGCTTCGTCGCTTCTGCTATTTTGTATAAGAGAAAACACTTGTCAGTGTTTGCTTTTTGGTCATGAGATATACCCTGGAGTTTTAGTTACGTACCTCTTGCATTTTAATTTATAATGAAAAAAAAATGTTAAATATTTTGGTTGGTACTGAAAGAGAAAATATGTACATACTAAAAAAATATAAACATTAATTTTTATATAAATAAACTTATCGATGTATTTGCGTTATTTGCATTATTTGCCATATTTTATTTTATAATTATTTATGCTGATAAAATTCTATGTATTTGTTTTTTCTTTTTCATAAAAACTGGCATTCACTTGGAACTGATATGTTATGATACAATATACAACATTTACTAAACATAGCAAATGAAGTTGGATTGTGTATCAGATTTTTCAGTGAAAATTACCAACAACAATTTTACACTATTGTAAAGTGATACACGATACAACAGATACAACGATATATTACCCATTGTGAATTGCCCAATTGTTTTTTTTTATTAACAACTAGGCATTTTAGCATTATTTGCTTTAGATGTTGGTGAATTTTTGCTCCCTTTATATTAACTCGTGTCTGCTTGTCGAAAAAATTTTGGATCGATTTTAACCACTTTCCCGTGACCCAATCGATCTGAAATTTTGCAGGCAGGCTCGTGGCAGTGACGGAAATGATCTAACATATTTTTTTTAGTGATGCCAAAACAATGGAAACTTTTAAATTTTTCTACCAGAGTTGATAAAAAAATGTACAAAGGGTTTGTTTTTGTTATATTATTACCATAACGACCACAAAAACAACAAGTCCAGCTATGAAAACAATGCAACATTTAGAATAACAACAAGAACAATATAGAAATATCATGTTTTTCATTTTTTTTTTTTACTTTTTCAGAGATTTCCCTGGACCTGTTCCACCGATTTTAATGATTTTTGAAGTAGAAATCTTCCCATGAATTTGGTGAATCATTCTCACTAAAAATGATCACTGTAGCTGCACTATTGAGGGCGTGATCCCGACAAGAACAACATAGAAAATTATTTTTTTTCAAGACGTTTTTTAGTTCTTCATTCAAATCTCGGGCCCTAATCGACCGATTTGGACGATTTTAAATAGCAAACTTTTCAGGATGTTAATGAATCATTTTTTATGCCAACGAGCACCCTATCTGCCCGATTGATGTCGTCATCGTGATTTCCACAGACGGACAGAAAAACAGACGGACAGACGGACATCGCTATATCAACTCCGGTTGTTATAAGGATCACAAATATATAAATTTTATGGGGTCCAAAATTTTTTTTCTAATTATTACAAACGGAATGACAAACTTATATATACCCTCTGCACACTGGAGTGGAGGGTATAAACATTAATACCTACTTTTATATGACCCGTCCTAAAGCAACCTCCAATCATTCGCCTCATGTCGGTGATTAAGATAACAACACAACTTTTCTATATTTGAACAATATAAAAGGTCATCATTAATTTAAAAATTTCCTCATATTTAATTCTGCATTACCGAATATAAGTAAATACCAAAAAGTAACTGTAAAATTACAACAAACAATACACTGCGTAATTAAGTTGATCAATTTGTTTGTTTAGTTAATAATGTTTTTTATACCCTATACCACTATGTGGTTTGGGTATAATGACTTTGTGCTGCTGTTTGTAACTACCAAAAATGTTTGACCTAGCCCCATCTTTTATTATACCGATCGACTCAGAATCACTTTCTGAGCCGATTTAGCGATGTCCGTCCGTCCGTCTGTGTGTCCATGTAAACCTTGTAATCAAACTAAAGGTCGCAAATATGAATATATTTTGATGAAATTTGGTATATGAGCTTTCACCGGCCATATAATGAACGCTATTGAAATTGGTGAAATTCGGTCCATGTTCAGACCTAGTCCCCATAAAAATGACCCCTATGAAATCGACATAAATTGCCATAAGACCCAAATTATTATATAGGTCTCAGTCAAATTAGGTTTGTATGTGTTTATTATATCCATTAATCAGTAGTCCAAAAATAATCCCTATAGAACAATTCTTAGTCATAGGCCCCATATAGAGCTGCTTCCCGATCTTCACTTAAATCTTTTAAAAAAAACAAAAATATTCCACAGATTTTACTCAAATTTGGTTTGTATACATTTTTTGAAAATGTGGTCAGGATCGGGTTATTTTTCGACCTAGTCCCTATATAAATATAGCACCCGATATGAACTTTTTCATATCTGCAGCCAAAAAAAAAAAAAATAAAAACAATTCACCTCAAATTTGGTTTATGCTTAATTTCTATATCCAATTAGTTGGACCGAAGCGATAGGGTCTCTCAACCATGGTATAGGGTATCGTATCGTCGGTATAGTCCAACTATGTATAATTTTCTTACATGTTTATTTTTATTTTTTGGCGCTGGGGAAGAAAATACTAAAAAAGGTGTTAGGAAAAGTTTAATAACTTTCACAATTTTTGTCCAATTTAAAAAATAAACCACGTTTTGTTAAGATCTAAATTTTCTTTATATATTGATATAAGCTGTCATATCAGGAAAGCTACTAAAATAGAAAAAGTTGATAAATTTCACCTTTTTTTTTAGATATTCTTAACAAAAACGATACTCATTCATAACTTGCAAATGTATCAAAAAGTGCTCACAATTTTAAAGCGTAATAAGTTTTCTTCCCAAAGCCGTTAAAAACATTAAAATCAGAAAAAATGACTGAGTTGCAGGTCGATAAGTTGACGGACAGCACTGAAAATGTTTTTTTAGAATAACTTCCGAATTTGAGGATGTTTCTGAAATTATTTGATACAATTTGAAATCTACTCAACGAGACCTATAATTCACGCTAGGTCGTTTTCGAAGTTTTTTTTTTCACTGTAGCACCGTGTTATTCTTATATTCTACAAATGACGATATTTTCGATATTTTTGGAATTTTATTTTTATGAATGAATAATATTACCTAGAAAATAAATTACTCTACTTTGGCGTAAACTCATTCATTAAGTATTATGTCATGCATACATTGACCGATGTGTTTTTTTTTATTCCTATTTCCATCTAAAATGCAGTTTTATTAGTCTACTTATTATTGGTGTTTCTCCATTCAGTCAGTCAGCCAAACTACAACATTGTTGTCGGTTCTCCAATTCCTGTAAAGAAATTAAAATGGAAATAACAACATAAAAACAAAAATAACACTTAAAATCATTAGCTCAACGTAAACAAAACGTTTAAAAAAGAAAGAAAAAAAGATTCTTCTAATGCTACAGATGAAGTCAAATAACATGTTAATGGCTGGTGCGGAGGGAAGAGCTGTGCCTTAGCTATTTTCGCTAAATTTCAATTTGAAGAAAATGTGGAAACGCGAAAAAAATGTACATTACAAATTATTTAACGATCACTGGTAGTTGATGAATTTACGATCGATCGTAAAAATCAATTGCCATGCAAAAGCTAATGAGGCATTTGAAAACAAATGGTCACCGCGAAACACACACACGTGCCATCTACATATCAAAGACAACGTAATTATCAGAAGCTTAAGAAAACAGCTTCCTTAGATGGTGATTTGTAAGGGATACATACCTCTTTCATTTGTGTGTATAAAGAACATAATATTGTTCAAGGTTCTACACTGTAAAGCAATTCTACCTTTCAATTGATTTTATAAATTAATTTAATTAATTTAATTCTTATTATGGGGCTTCAGCTAAGTTTCTTGTCTTCAAAAAAGGAATTCTCAGTTTTAAAATCGCCCAACAACAAAATACGATTGATGGTGTTTGAAAATTTTCTAAATGTATTAATTTAGCAACAGCTAATAGCCACAACTTTATGATTTTTTTCAACCCCAT
The DNA here is from genome assembly GCA_963682025.1 of Cordilura impudica. Lineage (NCBI taxonomy): Eukaryota > Metazoa > Arthropoda > Insecta > Diptera > Scathophagidae > Cordilura > Cordilura impudica. The sequence continues at coordinate 28,231,043 of OY821517.1, forward strand.
TAAGAAATATGAAGCAGGTGCCCCAAAAGATTTGTTCCAATTTCTTTTAGATGAGTGAGCAAAACAACATCTAAATACACAATTAAACGTTTTACCCACTTAAGAACTAATATCAATTATCTGCAATAAAATATGTTTAATAGTTCTAAGAAGCTGCATCAACAAAAACAAAAACGATAACGAACAAATATTAATTAATAAATTGGCGTTAATCCAACAAAAAGAAAAATCACACAATATTTTTTTTTTTTGAACAAAATTATAGAAAAACTAACTAAATGCAAAAGTGCGAATCTTGGAAAATTTATTTTAAAAAAAATTATGTACTGAAATGCAAATCATGGCATGCAACTAAATTCAGATAATAATGCAGAGATTTATTAATTTTTAACAAAATTAAATTAAAAATGCGTATCAGAAATATGGCACTTATTGTCTGTTCCCATTGTTATGGATAAAATTGATATAAAGAATGATTCACTTAAACACCATATCTTTTGAATAATTAAAAAGGGAATTAAAAATTGGCATCACATTTTAAAAAGCAATTATTTAGCAAGAGAAAAAGTGTATAAATGTTATAAATGAATTGTTCTCAACCATGGAAAAATTTAACTCTTAAAAAACATGTGGAAAAACTCCCACACTAAATCTGGTAACCACACTGATGCTAATAATTATAGAGCAATCGCAAAACTAAATGCTATACATAAATTTTTTGAAAAAATTAAAACAGACGCCATAACCTTACCTGCCGATGTAATTGTCTTCGCTTTCTTTGGACACGATTCTTCCATTGCATTCCACTGTTTTGACTATTCCTTTGTCTCATTGTCTCAGGTGTGAAGTGGTGGACTCATGTCTCATCCATGGTTATGACTCGACAATAAAAAAAGTCGTATTTATTGCGGTGAAATATCGCCAAACACTCTATCGAGAAATCTTCACGACGCTTGCGGATAGCTTTCTCATCTCCATATTTTCGCTTAATAAGCTCACGCACCTTCAGACGACCATCATCCATTTTATAAAAAAAAGGAAAAAAATAAAGACAGCGGCTAAAAGTTATAAAAAAAAAATCGAAACAACAAAAACCTTTTTGGTATGACCCATAAGGCGAACTAAATTTTATAATTCCTTCCAAATTTAGTTTTAAAAATTATAAAACTAGTCAAAATTTCTAACAAAAGCTCAAAGTAATAATGGAAGAACTTATTATTATACCCTCCACTCAGTGTGTATATGGTATATTTTAGTTTGTCATTCTGTTTATAATAACTAAAAAAAAAACATAATCCAGACCCCATAAAATATATATACTCTTGATCCTTATAACAAGCCGAGTTGATATAGCGATGTCTGTCTGTCCGTCTGTGGAACTTAGGATTACACCTCCAATATCTCAACTGGGTTACTCATTTCTAGATAAAATGATTAACTGACATCCTAAATAGGTTGATGTTAAAAATCAACAAATTCGGTTTAATAGGTCCTGAGATATCAACGGAAAAAAAAAAAAGTATGGCTTAGATTATTTATGGTCCCACTTTGGCAGTTATTGATCTACCATTATCTTGTCTTGATCGTCGACGATATTTTGGATACCCATCATTTGCAGGAATAGTTGCAAAAGCTAATGCTTGTGGATAATTTTTTGTACACTTTCCATCTTGCATACATACTGAACTCATATTCAAAGTTCCGCATGGTCCATGAATCATGTTGTTGGTAAAAATTTCATGCAATTCAATTTCAATTTCAGGATCAAGAATTTCTGCTGATATAATGCTATCAATTTGTTCTGGCATTATTTTATCAACCATCCAAATTAAAATGTGTCGAAAAATGAACCGATACGCGTTATAATTTATAGCGCTAACCGTATTATCAGTTACCGCACCTGCCATAAAAAGAAATAAAAATAAATTCCATTATGAATTCACACATTTTATATGAGAAAACACACTGTCAGAATAGTGTGCGTAAAACTCATATGCGTAGACATTTTTCTATGTTCTTGTTTTTAAACCATCAGTGAAAGTAGACCTTTCAAACGCATACATTGGTTTGTTAATCGGGCGAGCCGTTCTCGAGTTTTAGATAGCCTAACACACAGCGTTTGATTTTTTTTTTTTTTTAACGTTTATTTAACAAAACTTATTATAATTCAACTATAAATAAACAACAGTATAACTTAATATACACTGTCCCTTAATCGGGCTCTCAAGTATAATTAACATTTATAAAATGAATATTCTTTTTGTGAAATTAATATTATTTTTATTGATACAATAAATGGGTAAATGTATATAATTATTGTAAAGAAAAACTGTGAAAAAAAATACTTTTATATTAGTGAAAAAATAAAATAAGATGTAGTGAAGAAAATAAAAAAAAGAAAACGAAAATGTTGTACCTAACACTTAGGTCAACCACCAGTATTTTTTTGTGCTTATGTTTGGCAACATGTTTCTGTGTTTAAAGTATACACTTGTGTCAAATCTGTTATTTTCTGTAGTAAGTTGATTGCAATGTATCGCTTTTGCATTGGCTCGTCTATGTATATATGTGATAGAATATAGGAATGCCGAATTCATTTTGGATAAATCCTTGATTGTCAACGTATAAAAAGGCTTCGGGTGGAACATGTCCATTTTGTAGTGTTTTATATATATATTCTCCACTTACATAATATGGAGCCATAATTAGGTTATTTTCTATGCAATCTAAGCTTTTTGAAATGTGATTTCTTATTAAATGAATAATAAAATTGTCGATTTTACTTGCCTTTGCGACATGATACAAATTCTTGTTGGATACATATTTCTTGAAATCACTATTTGGTGATCTAAACAACGAAGTACATGCTCTTAGACATTTACTTTCGAAAATTCGCATTTTATCCATATAGGAAGGGGATACATTAAACCATATTTGGCACCCGTAGGTTAAGATTGGTCTAATTAAGGATTGATATAATAAAACCTTAACCGTAGAATTAATATGTTTTGAAAAGAATAGCTTTCTGTACATAAAAAATGCATTTTTCGCCTTAATTAGTTGTAAGTTAATATGCTTTTTAAAATATAAAAACTTATCTAGATTAATACCGAAGTATTTGACAATTAGCTTGTTTGGAATATTAATATTGGAATTGGATTTTATTCCAAAATCTTTCTAGTATTTTCTAATATTATAATTACATTTTCCCACTGGGGGTCGAAAAAGTATAGTTTCGCATTTACTAATATTTATTTTCATTTTCCAGTTAAAGGCATATTTTTCTATAATATTAAAGTAATTTTGCAATTTTTCATTGATATCCTGAATTTTGTTATCTGAATGATATATAATAATATCATCGGCAAATCCAATTATATTATCGATTTGTTCCAAAAGATCAAGGATAAATAAATTGAATAGAATAGGGGAATTCACCGTTCCTTGCTGATTTTTATATATGGGTGTCTCCTGGGTAACGGACGCGATATTCGCTCGCTTTCAAATACGCCACAAGCAAGAAAGATTCGCACAGAGTCGATATATGTTTTTCGCATTTCGTGCTACATTTTAGAAATATGTGGAAAGTATTTAATTCAATTTAGTACAAAATTATAAGCAATTATAAAATGAAACGGACGCGACAAAAAACAGAATTTCCTTTGAAGCGCCTTTAGAAATATACAGAGCTCAGTGATATTTGGAGACTTTTTTTTTCCTTATATACACATGTAAATGAAGGTCAAAGGATAACTGTTGTTGGTAGACTTATGAAATATGAGAATTATTTGTTAGGTTTTTTTAAATAAGTATAGCATAACTACGGACGCGACATAACGGACGCGACAAATTTTTCCTATAGGAAAAAAAAAAATACAGTAATGATGTTCATTCACTTAAATTTTTAGGTCGAAAAATGGACTGAACCTGACCATATTTGATAAGGTCACTTAGTTTTTTCAGTTTGCCTGAAACTGAGAGGCTTATTTCATTTTTCAACTACAGCTGTAAAGTTAATTTACTCTTATCTTTGCGATAGAAGTCAGTCTGTATATAATGGATCGAATAACTCTAACAGTTGTTTAATGCCTAGAGGAGTGCCACAAGGATCGATACTTGGTCCACTATTGTATGCTATATATGCAAATGACCTGCCTTCGCAAATTCATTTCTGTGGAATACAAATGTACGCGGACGATGTCCAGCTCTACATTAGTTGTAAACCATCGAGTGTTACAGAATGCATTTGGAAGATAAACGATGACTCAACTATATTTATGAATGGGCATCAGCAAATGGTCTTTGCTTAAATGCTAAAAAATCTATTGGTATGATCATTGGTAAAGCAGAGACCTTACGAACAAATCTACCACCTATACTGATTAACAACACAAAAATTGATCTAGCTGAAACTTCGAAAAACCTTGGCGTTATATTCAACAAAAAAACTTGATTGGTGGATCACATTAAATTTGTCTGCGGTAAAACTTTTGCTATGCTGAGGAATCTATGGATGTCACAGTATTATACGCCCTTGCATATTCGGATGTTACTTGCCAAGACCTACTTATTACCAACACTAATGTATGGATGTGAGTTTTTCTCCAGTTGCGATTCATTAAGCAAACAAAGGCTTAATGTAACTTATAATAACATTGCCAGATAAATATATGGCCGCAAAAGACACAGCAGCATCTCAGAATACTCGCAACAAATCTATAATATATCATTCGAAAATTTACTAAAATGCCGAACATTGTTGTATTTACATAAAATAATTTATACAGGTCAACCTGAATACCTTTACAACAGAATAACTTTTTCGAGGTCAATGCGAGGTAAAAAAATTAACACTGTACGATATAAAAAGCAAATATCTGAACGCCATTTCTTCCTGAATTCTATTCACCTTTGGAACCAACTACCCCCCAACATTCAAATTATTAGCAATGCAAGGCACTTCAAAGCAGCTATATTTAGCAACTTAGCGTAATTAAAATATTTTATAATAACTATTATACTTGTTTTACTAATTATTAAATAATTGTCAAGTTATTGTTTTAAATATTTAAAATTGTATAGGTATTAATTTTATTTTATTTTGTTTAACAATATTCTATTTGTGCCTTAATCTACCCAATACTGTAATATAAGACATGCTCTTGTTGTATTGTATTTATCCTCAACAAATAAATAAATAAATAAATAAACCAAATTTGATAAAAATCTGTCCAATATTTTTGCTTTTTGATAGATTTAAGTTAATATCGAGAAGCAGCGTAATATGGGGGCTATGACTAAGAATTGTCGTACGGGTTTTATTTTTAGGCTACTGATAAACAGATATAATAAATATACACAACCCCAATTTGACCGAGATCTATATAATAATGTGAATGTTATGGCAATTTAAGTCCATCTCATAGGGGTCATAAAATAAAACAATAATGAATCCATTCACTTTATTTTTTAATGAAAATAAAACTGAACAATATCAACTAAACATTAAATTATAAAATTAAAAACTAAATTAAATTAAATTTAATTAACATTGTATCCTTTCTCCCAGGAGCATGCACATTAATTCCATCTTGCAAATAAATTTTTTCAATTAACTGTTCCAGCCTCTGGCTTGTTGGTGACTTTGTGGTGTTCTCATCAATCATTTCTGATAGGGTAATGTACTTTTTGTATAAAAATTTGAGAATGGCTATTTTTTTTTATTGAAGTCTTTTGGTAGCGGTGCTTCAACTCTTTTCATTGCTTTTCGCATCGTTTGGTTACAGTTGTATGCTTTGCACTTCTCACTATCAACTGGCTTAGTGTTCTCTTTCTTTTTTGTCGCAACACTTGCTGTCTAACAAGGTCCTTTTCTTTCTTCTTTTTTAAGTTAGTGCTATCACTTTTTCTTCAGCTTTCTTCCAGCTTCTTTCTTCTTATAATGCTGCCATTTTTCGTCATCTTCTTTCATATTCTCCTTATACTTCTTTTGCTTCTTCGATGTTTCTGGCATCTATAAAATATTTATTTTAGTCCTGTTTATACAACTTTATGGAATATTCAGAGCTTACGGTTACGGACGCACAGTGTCGTATTTGCTCGATCTACGCGGCCAAAAGTCCCAATCTCAAAATAACAATACTATTCATAAAAACCGGTTTCCCGAATAAAGGACTAACCAGTGAATAGACCCCGTCCCTTTTCTACCTACTAATGCACACCGCGCACCCGTGGCGTTAGTCGGAATTCAACCTTTTCACCTAGTGTACGTATCTGTTCTCGTTATTTTTTATATTAACAAGTTCTTGTTACAAATTAAAAGTGATGGATTCTAATGAGGAAGGTAAGAAACTGGAAAATTACATTAATAAAGTCATGGTAAACTGCAAAACAACATTGTTATTTCAACTTATAAAAAATGTCTTTTTCGTACCCTGATTTCCTTCAATATTTTTTTTTACTAGTGTTTTTGTTCATGTATCGGGGTAGATCGGGCTATGGTTATTATTACAGGTTGTTATATGATCCTTTTCCTTATAACTAGTATCAAAATCGTGTCCGGAAACTTCCGGATAAATATAGTTTTGAGGGGTTAAAGATATGTAGCGAAATTTCGTATAAAATTAGAAATGTTTGTTAGTGTATTTTAACTTAATGTATGTTTGTCCTAGTTTCAGAGGATGCATCAGGAGTAAAAATTGTGACTCGACAATACTTATTCGACCGCATGAAGAAGGAAAATTTGCTTAGTTTAGATGCAAAACTAAAAGATAAACTTTTGTCATGTGAAAATTATAATGAAGACCAAATTATTAAATTGAAACATGGTTTTGCCCTCTTCAAATCAGAACTGAAACAAAGGTTGGTCAAAGCTCATTATAAGGAAACTAATTTTCTAAAATACAACCAAACTTGCTTAGAAGGTACTTTCGAAATACCTGTTGTTGAGACACAAAAAACGCCCAGGTCGGCCATCCAAGTCATTCGAAGATTTAAGTGAGAGCAGCAAAAGACGAAAGACTGAAGAACTTCGTTCTAATTTTGAAAAGGATATCATAATCCATGCTGCGACAGTGGAACTGGGAAAATCTGGTAAAAAAAAAGATGCATCAAATGTCTTAAAAGATATCACCAGTACTCCGACACGAGCAACTAAATATAAAAAGGCACTTTATTGTACGAAATCAAGTAAAAAGCAAGCATCCTCCTTAACACCAATGCAAGCTTTGCAAATGTTGGTAGATGCCGATTTGACACTTGGACAGTACGAAATTATAAGAAAGACCAATGAAAAGTTTTTTCCATACTATAGCCGCTTACTAAAAGCCAAGCAGACAATTTACCCACCTAAATAATCGATTACGGTGACAAGTACTAGTGCCGACTCAATTGCAGCCTATAATGGATGTTACCGCTATGCGTTTATCGGAGTACCTAGAAGAGCTATTGGAGACTTTAAAGTAGCAAGAGCGTGAATGCCTAACTCTCATAAGTAAATGGGGTTGCGATGGGTCCCAGCAATCACAGTTTAAGCAAAAACTACAAAATGATACCGATTCGGATTCAAATATATTTCAAAGCAGCTTTGTACCTGTGCAATTAGTTTGTGGAGATAATAAAGTTTTATGGAACAATCCAACGCCCTCTTCACCGCGCTTTTGTCGACCAATAAGATTCCGTTTTGTCAAGGAAACAACAGATGTTACTGAAGAGGAAATAAGACATGTTAAAAGCGCTATTAACTCGTTAGTCCCAACAGAGGTCTATATAGCGGAGAAAATATTCTTAATAAAGCACACATTTGTACTGACCATGGTAGACGGAAAGGTCTGCAATGCCGCCACAGGTACAAAGTCCACAAATAGGTGCTATATATGTGGAGCAACCTCGAAAGATTTCAATAAATTGGACTACACAAGAGAGTTAATTTTGCAGCCCTTGAATTCGGCATATCGGTGTTGCACGCCAGAATTCGAATTTTTGGATGTGTCCTACATTTAGCCTATAAACTCCAAGTGCAAAAATACATGGAAAGGAAATCTAAAGAGGAGAAAGATCTAGAAGAGCAAACCAAGAAAGAGATACAAAGAAGGTTTCGCAATGAAACAGGCCTAATAATAGATATGCCTAAATCCAATTTCGGCAATACCAATGACGGCAATACCAGCAGAAGGTTCTTTGAGGACCCCAAATTAGCTGCAGAAATAACTGGCATTAATTATGAGCTAATTTACAGACTAAAAGTAATATTGCAAGCAATTTCAAGCGGATTCAAAATTAATCCCGTGAAATATGAAAAATATGCTTCAGAAACTACTCGTGTTTATGTCGACCTATATGATTGGCACCCTATGACGCTAACAATGCACAAGCTTTAAGTCCATGGCGCAGTCATCCTTGAAAAGGCATTATTACCAATCGGACAGCTTTCCGAGAAAGCAGCTGAGGCTCGCAACGAACATTTAAGATGTTACCGCCAGGATTATGCGAGAAAATTTTCAAGGAAAAGCTGTAATCAGGATATTTTTAATCGCCTTCTACTTACTTCTGATCCTATGCTAAGTAGCATGCGGACTGTAAATAAAAGGAAATCTGGAACATTTTTACCTGAAGTTTTGGCCATATTTGCACCTCCAGACCTCAATATATCAGAAAGTTCATCGGAGAATGATGAAGAATGGCGATAAACTAGCATTTTTACGTTATTTCCCTTCGTACAGACAGAAGATTGTATTATTTTGCTTTTTTGTAAATATATAATGTATATAAACTTAAATATATATATATTTATTGTTAAAAATTGGTTTTTAATTTATTTACATTGTTTAGATACCAATTCAGCACAAAAATATTTTTGACCGCGTAGATCGTGCAAATACGACTCTGTGGGACGCGACAAATTTTAAACACCAATAAATTTTTTAAACCGAGTTTGCGATAGCCAATTATTAACTTTTCTTAAGTAAATGGATGAACTTCCTTAAAATCAGAAAGCTAATTGAATTTCTAAATCTTGTCCACCAATGATATCAATGAATAATGTTTTTGGTATACGGACGCGACAATTAGATTTAGGAAAAAAAAACATACTCAAAAAACTTCCGATATTCGAACTAAACTATACATATGTTTATTCAAATATATTAGGTTATTGTCAGGAACATTTTTATATTACAACAACAATATTATATTACTTTGAATAAGCCAATGACATAAAGAAAAAACTCTGATTTTGTTATATTTTTTGTAGTTGTATATCTTGGCTCAAAATGGAAAAAAAATTCAAAATGCCGTTATAGTAATAAAATATATATATTTAAGCTTGATTTAGATAATAAAAATTTATTTTGAGCAGTCTGAATTTTTCACTCGTGGTTGGCCTTTTTCGGGACATACCCATATATAGATTTATACAATCAGACAGTCCAGTCCTTTAGAAAAAAAAAATAATTTTTTTAATATTTTGTTAACCTTTTAAGCGCTTTCTAATATTTTTCGGAAAAAATTAGCTTGGTTCACAATTTTGGATTCTTAATAGATAAATTAATGAATCAAATTGCAAACTATAGTGTACTTCATGCTCTATTAAAAAAGTTAGTAAACTAATACATATGTTTTTATCTTATAATAAATTTAACTAGCAGAGCCCAGTCCCGGAAATTCGGGTGCAAATTCTACGACATTTTATTTTTTCATTTAATAAATAATTTTATAAGAACATAAACGTATGGTTATCAATTTTAGACAATTTACAATTCAACACTTCTTAAATAAAATTCCTTAAATTTCATTATTAATATTTGTTGAACACGCAGAAGATATATAAATGGGATTGCTAATAAATAATTTCAAAGGTATGCTAATCTATTTAAGCCAATTCACAATTCAACACAGGGCTTTTGATATTTATAATAAACACACACACAGTATGTGTTTTATGTATGTGTTAGTAGCAGCTTTAAATGAGCATTACTCCAAAAAACGTTCCAGACGGTGCAAATCTGTAAATCTGGTGGACATTTAAAAGAATTACCTGTCCAAATATGGTATGTTTAGTTAAAATCGTTTATTATTCACAATTTTTATATCGGTCACAAGAAATCGCCTTGCCTATTAATATTATACATATCAAGTATTTGAATTTTTATTTACTTATACTATTTCTGGCCCTTGATTAACGAATTTATATAATTTGGGAGGCATATAAAACCTCGGGTAGGGCTTAAAGAAATGTCTGGCCATATTGTCAGTATAGTTTTCAAACTTTTCAACTTGAATCACATGTGCACAGTATACAACAATAAGTATCACATGCATTCGTTCTATCAATTCTTTGTCTACTTTTGTAATATGTGCAGACACAACGGAATTCTGAAAAATCGTCTGGTAGTTTTGCATCGATCCCAATGATCCATGTGGCCCTAAATTTCAACACCACTAAACATATTTGGGAAATTATGGAGTAAACTATTAGGAACCGTTGCATTTCCAACAAGCACCAATTGAGAACTGCTTTAGAAGAAGAATTGTACAAAATAATGGTGGATTTTACTTAAAATTGATAAAACTCTATGCCGAGCCGATTAGGGGCAGTTATAGCAAGTAAATGAAGTCCAACAAAACATTTAGTTTATACACTTATATGCACTGAAATACAGATATTACAATACGGAAGGGTACTTTTTCCGTGCCTTTATTCTTTTTGCTATTTTTAGCCATTACAAAGCGAATATGTTCATTTTTGGTGATTTATGTTAAATGGATATAATAAATATAAAAAAAAAATTGTTGTAGTTTTTGGTACTATTTGCATGTCTAATGAAAAATAATGGTATTAACAAATACTTAATATCTTCGAGTTTTTTATGGTTTTATGTATACATCTATATATTAATACGTGAAAATTTTTAGTTCCCTTTTTAAGCAATATGCGCCTAAGGGTTGGGCCTAAGAGATAGGATCTCTAAACGCATGGTATAGGGTATCATATAGTCGGTCTAGACCGACTATAATTTTCTTACTTGTTTTTTGATAGATTTAAGTTAAAATCGGGAAACAGCTTCAGATGGGGGCTATGACGAAGAATTGCCATATGGGGTTAATTTTGGGCAACTGATAAATGTATGTAATAAACACACACAAACCCAATTTGACCGAGATCTACATGATAATTTGGATATTATGGCAATTTAAGTCGAATTCATAGGGGTCATTTGTATGGGGACTAGGTCTGAACATGGACCGAATTTCACCAATTTCAATAGCGTTCATCCTATGACCAATATATGCTTATATACCAAAGTTCATTAAACTAAATATATTAATATTTGCGACCTGTAGTTTGATTACAAGGCTTACATGGACACACAGACGGACGGACGGACGGACATCGCTAAATCGACTCTGAAAGTTATTCTGAGTCGATCGGTATAATAAAAGATGGGTCTAGGTCAAATATTTTTGGTAGTTACAAACAGCAGCACAAAGTCATTATACCCAAACCACATAGTGGTATAGGGTATAATAATCTAACCCATAAAAACAAAGTTTTTATTAAAACTCTTTCTTTCCTTATGCATATGAGTTTTGAATATCTCCGTGATTGTGTGTGACTGTGTGTGACTATCTTAAAATTAATCTTTGGCCACAACGAGCCTATGGACAAAGTTTCATTTCCATCGGATGAGGGACGTGTGGTTTTAAAATCTCCGTGACTGTGCGTGACTACGTCAAAGTTAATCTGTTTTCACAGCAAGTCTATCGACCCAGTTTTAATTCGATCGGACGAGGGAAAATGAGTTTTAAATCACTCCGTGACTGTGAGTGACTATGCGTGACTGCGCGTGACTATGTCGAAGTTGGTCTTTCTTTACAGCAAGTATATCGACCAAGTTTGAGATCGGTCGGATGAGGGTAAATGACATTTAGATCACTCCGTGATTGTGCGTGGCCGTGCGTGACTGTGTGTGACTAAATCAAAGTTAATCTTTTTTTCACAGCAGGTGTATGGACCAAGTTTGAGATCGATCGGATGAGGGGAAATCTATTTAGACCACTCCGTGACTGTGCGTGACTACTCCAAAATTAATCTGTAGTCGCGGCAAAACTATGGGCCAAGTTTCAGATCAATTGGATAAGGGGGAATGGGGTCCACCCATGGCAGCCAGACAGACAGACAGAGAGTATGGGTTAAAAGAAAGAGTTTAAAAAATACGCACAGAAATGCACTTGCATAGCGGCGCTTTTCTCTCATTTGTCAGGTGCCATTTTAAAGGAAAGTTGCGTTATTAAGAAAACTAGGCAAAAAATATGTGAATAAAAATGGCTCCATCTTTATCCAAAGCACCCGGAATGACCTAATTAATAAATGAACGAGCCCGTATATATAGCGGTTTGGAAGAGGCAGTTTATCGTAATATTACTGCCTGCAAAGAGTTTGCCAAACCATGTGCTCCGTCTAACGTCCAAATGGCATAAATAAAATGATTATTAACCATATTAAAAAACAATTTGTAATTAGAGCTGCTGGAACCGTAATGCGTGAATTAGATGTTGATCATCCGGTTGCCAAACTCATGGTTATGGCTAGTGAAATGCAAGACGCTGAAGTCGAAAATGGCACTAATTTCGTGGCGATATTTGCCGGTCCTCTGCTCGACAAAAGCAAAAGAACTTTTACTTTCGGGCATTACCACCTCGAAAATAGCTGATGATTATGAAAAGGTTTTGGCAAAACTTTAGACAGTCTGTCACAATTGGTATGTCAAGAAATTAAAGATTATCGTGATGGTGCTCAAGACAGGGAATGCCTCCATTATGTCCAAACAATAGGTCAAGAAGATTTCCTTATGGATTTAGTTTCTAAAGCCTGTTTAACTACCTTACCAGATAAGGGTACCTTCAATGTTCACAACATTCGCGTATGCAAAATCTTGGGCAGTGATTTATTCAAGTCTGCGGTGATGCATGTCATCGCTTTTAAACGTTTTGTTGAAGGTGGTGTTTTTTTTTGCTGAAAAGGCGAAGGTTGCCATCTTTTACTGTCTCGTTGATATTACTCAAATTGAAAAAAATGGTACTGTCTTGATTAAATCCGCTGATGAGTTACTGAATTTCTGAGCTTGGAGAATCAAATTTAAGCGATTGCCGATACTGGCGCTAAAGTTGTGTGGCTTTACATTTCCTTACAAAATGTATATATTAATACGTGAAGGTAAATTTTTAGTTCCCATATTAAGCAATATGCGGGCATGGAGGAGTGTGAAAATTGGCATAGTTAGAGTTTATATGGAGGAGAAGCTGAGAATGATAAAATTTATGTCTTATCTGTCTTAAAAATATATTAAATTAAATAAAATAAAATATTTATAATAATTCGTTACACCCTGTTAATGCGTATTGAATTGTGAATTGCCAAAATTGATTAACATTCATTTAGGCTCATATAAATATTCATAAATTTTTTATATATATAGATTAAAAAAACATTGGAAGACAAAAATTGAATGAAAAAATAATATTTCCTAGAATTTGCAGTCGAAGTGCTGGGATATACTAGTTTTATATAAATATTCTTAGTAAACATAGCTTTTAAACATTGTTTATATAGATTATTTATAAATAACATACTTATAAACATGGTTAACAAGAATTGCTTATAAACGTTGTATATGGACATTGCTTACAAACATTGTATATAAACATTGCTTATAAACATTGTATATAAACATTTCTTACATACATTATTTAAAAATATATTTTATATATAGTTTCATGTGTACATTTTATATAAACATTTGTAGAAAACATAGCCTATAAACATTATTTATAAACATTATTTATAAAGATTGTTCATGAACATTGCTTATAAGTATAAACATTGTATATAACCATTGCTTTAAAGCAGAGTATTTAAACATCGTACATAAAAATGGCTAATAAACTATGTCTAAAAATATTTTTTATACATGAACAAAAGAAAAATCGAGTTGCATATCATATGCTGGTGTCAATTAATCGTAAAATAATTAAGCCCCATAGGTTCTTCATTTTGAAATTTGCAAAATATCTTAAGATGTTACGTGGGTACATAATTGCATTCTTTTTTTAATTTATTTGGGTGAGCTCAGTGTGCAGTACACAAATGAAAGTTAAAAACAAAAATTTTTTTAAAATTAATTGCATAAATTAAATTAAACAAAAATTAAATAAGTGGAGCTAAAATCAATATTTTTTATAAAACATCTATTTCATTGCTATCATACAGATCGAAGTTTGCATATTTTCTACAAATTTCAAATGCCAATAACTTAAAAAAAAAAAAAACAATTTAAAATTTTTATTTATAATTTTTCAAATTTCCATTATGTCTCATTTAATTCGGCTAGCTCATTTAAAGTAAATAACTATAGTTCTCTAATAGAAAAACCACAAAATACAAATCAAATAAAACTAAATATCAGAACGTTTCTTGTATGCACATTACGAAATGGATCACAATTTAGTGCCAAGATCTGAGTACTTCATTATGTCCTATGAAAAAAAACTAATAAATTTCAGATTTATACGGAAATTTTAAATGAAGTGTAAATGTTATCTAGTTGAAGCGCAGAAAAAATGCCATTATTTTTTGAGTTCATTGAAGACTTTTTATATTTTATTACTATTTTTGTTTTCAATTTGATGAGGTGACAAAATAATTACATACAAAAATTTCTTTGTCATTGCAACGATTAAACACGTATATAAAAATAAAGGAAGATAACGAAAATGTTTTTGGATGACAATCGGTGGCTTAATGTCTAATTACTTGACTAGAGCTTTTTAAATAGGTATTTGTGGTCATCTGCTGTGGTCATCTGTCCATAATATTCTTAAAGAAATGGAATAAATGCAAAAGATTTTTCAAATCAGTTTTCGCAGGAAATCTGAAAATCTCAAATAATGTTTTATTTTTGATATTTTGTATCCCAGATGATTTATTAACCTATTTCGGTCTTTAAACAAAATTGCAAAAATATGAAAAATATGAGATTTATTAAACAGAGATCCAAATTATAAAATTCGATTTAGTTGAGAGCAGTATGTTGGAATTTTAATCCTGTTTGACATGACATATTTATATGCAATTTTAAAACCGATGCTATTTATTTATTTTTTCTAGTTTTGGGACTTTAGACTACTTTTATATTTTTTAGACTACATTGTTAAATTTTCTAATGTTTTATTTTCGAAAAATGGAATATCTAAAATATTCTGGAATTTTTAAACTTTGTTAAAGCTCTCTACTAATGTTCATCTTCAATCAAACGTTTCGGTTGATAATTTGGTGTCTACAGTAACGACTAAAATAAAGCAAGCTGCAATATTAAATGTGAATAAACCATTTTTGGAACCAAAGCAAAAATGGTTTGACTGGCAATGTGCTCGCTCACGGAAACAAATGTTAAAAAGGGTCAAATTATACAGAAAAAATCATACAACCATAAACAAAACACTTTATTTTACATGTCGGGCTAAATACCTAAACCTATGTAATGATAAAAAACTGGATTTGTATAATAATAACCTGGACAATTTAAACACAGTAAAGTGCAGTAGTGACTGGTGGAAACTATCAAACTCACTGAAATCTTATAAGCACTTGGTCAGAGGTAACTTAAAAGCAGATGGGTTCCTAACTCACTTTAGTTCTATGTTACAAACCACGGAAAATAATCATAAAGTAAACTGGTGCATGCCATATTTCACCGATCCCTTTTTAGATTCTCCTATAGAATACGGCGAATTATCGTCCGTTATTAAAAATTTGAAGCATAATAAGGCTCCAGGTCAAGATGGTATTAGCTACGAATTTTATAAATTTGCTCCAGAATGCTTTGTTACCGAAATATCAGTCTTTAACATAATATTTATCCAGGAAAAAATACCATCAAGCTTTCGTAGCTGTATAATGATTACACTTTTTAAAAAAGGAGATCCAACTCCTCCAGAAAACTACCGTGACTTGTCGCTTATTGATGCTACATGCTAAATTTTCAACACAATTTTATTAAATAGAATAACTGGATGGTTAGATAACAACAAAATACTGAATGAATATCAAGCGGGTTTCAGAAAGAATTACTCCACTGTAGATAATATCTTTAACTTGGTAAACATTGTAAATCTAAACAAATTGAATGGTAAAAATACACATGCCTTCTTTGTTGACTTCTCTTGTGCTTTTGATACAATTCCTAGAAATAGTCTATTTTATAAACTCTAATGCATGGGAATGTCATCAAAAACAATCAGAATTTTACAGAACGCCTATGAAAATAATACAAGCCGTATTTGGGATGGCAGCACTTTCTCTAAACCATTTTCTGTTGATATTGGTGTAAAACAGGGGTGCATATTAAGCCCGGTGCTATTTTCATTATATATAAATGATCTAGTTGATGTACTCCCTGGTGGTGTAATTGTTGCTGATACTACAGTGAAAATCCTGCTTTATGCCGACGATATTGTTATCTTATCGGAATCGCCAACAGAACTACAAAGCAAGATTGATGCATTATATAGTTACTGCCAACTGTGGTGCTTAAAAGTTAATTTAAATAAATCTAAAATAATGGTGTTTAGGTCGGGCACAAGAATCTCCAAACTCCTGAATTAGCATTTTGGAGATGAAAACATCGAGATCGTAAACAGTTATAAATACCTTGGTGTAGATATCACATATAACTTGTCTTTCAAGATATATTTAAAAAACAAATTGGCTGCATCAAAATTGGCAATCAACACAACGTGGTCGAAATATATTAACCACCCCCCAAATATCAAAGTCTAATAA
Organism: Cordilura impudica; assembly: GCA_963682025.1. Classification (NCBI taxonomy): domain Eukaryota; kingdom Metazoa; phylum Arthropoda; class Insecta; order Diptera; family Scathophagidae; genus Cordilura; species Cordilura impudica. The sequence goes on from OY821517.1 coordinate 28,247,880, forward strand.
ACTAAAGATGTTTCATGCTGCTTCCCGATCAATTATGTGTTATGCTGCACAAGTTTGGGGCTACGAAAATTTTGATGAAGTGGAAAAGCTGTTTCGTTTTTTTATTAAAAAAAATGCTGTATTTACCAACTACAACTCCAAATTATATGATCTATCTAGAAACTGGTTTAAATTCTTTATATCTCTTTACTTTAAAGATGCATTTTTCCTACATAAATAACGTATTAAATATGAATCAACACAGATTGCCACGTATTCTTGCTGAGGAAATTATAAATAAAAACATCTACTGGGCAAATGAGTGGTAAAATCTTTGTCAACGCCTTAATTTTACGCCTTATAATACTAATCAGCCACTATGCACACAATGGAATTCGATAATAAGTTTATTAGAAATAAAAGAACGTGAAGAAAATGTATTAAACGCAACGAACTCACTAAGCCATGAACTTTATTGTCAATTAAACTACAACGTTGCACCTTCACTTGCTATGAATTTTTCATCTCGCATCACTAGTATGATAAAAAAAGTCAGAGGGGGTCTACTTGACTTAAATGCCAGATCCTTCAGGAACAACACAAATAGTATCTGCACAATCTGTAATTTAAATGCATCGGAGAATACCTACCACTTTGTAGGTGTTTGCCCAATTTACAAAGATCTAAGATTAAGACTATTTGGTAAAATCCAACTTAGTATGAACGACGTACTGAACATTTTAAATGGATCTAGTTTCTACGCATTGTATAAATACCTAGAATTATCTTTAAAATATCGAAAATTAATAATGAATGAATTTGATATATAAGTAGTCTCCATATTATAAAAATATCCATTTCTGTTTGTAAAAATCTTTTTTCCTTTTTATATAATACATTAAAATAATTTCAAATGTATTAAATAATAAACAAGTAAGAAAATTATAGTCGGTCTAGACCGACTATACGATACCCTATACCATGCGTTTAGAAACCCTATCTCTTAGGCCCAACTAACTGGACATAGAAAATAAGCAAAAACCAAATTTGAGTGGGATTTTTATTATTTTTTTTGGATGCAGATATGAAAAAATTCATATCGGATGCTATATCTATATGGGGACTAGGTCCAAAAATGGACCGATCCTGATCATGTTTGGAAAAGTCTCTTGTATTTTGCAAAAATATATACAAACCAAATCTGAGAAGAATCAGTGCAATATTTTTGTTTTTTAATAGATTTAAGTGAAGATCGGGAAGCAGCCCTATATGGGGCCAAAGGGATCATTTTTGGACTACTCATTAATGGATGTAATGAACGCATATAAACCCAATTTGAGTAAGATCTATATGACAATTTGGATCTTATGGCAATTTATGTCGATTTCATATGGGTAATTTGTATGGGGGCTAGGTCTGAACATGGACCGATTCTCACCAATTTCAATAGCGTTCATCCCATGGCCGATAAAAGCTTATATACCAAATTTCATCAAAATATATTCATATTTGCGACCTGCAGTTTGATTACAAGCTTTACATGGACACACAGACGGACGGACGGACGGACGGACGGACATTGTTAAATCAACTCAAAAAATGATTCTGATTCGATCGGTATAATTAAAGATGGGTCTAGGTCAAATATTTTTGGTTGTTACAAACAGCAGCACAAAGTCATTATACCCAAACCACATAGTGGTATAGGGTATAAAAATTATAAGTATAACTAGAATAGTGCCAGTCTGGCTCACAACATTAAGTTATGTCAAATATAGATACAAAATATTGTAAATTAATGAATATGTACATACAACTGGAAAATCTATTAATAAATAATAAAAATAACTTTGTTAAAGCTATGCTGAAAGTTTCATTGAAAAACTCTAATATCCGCCCTTCAAATTTATAATTTTCAGATGTTAAACATTATTGTCAACAACACAACTTTTTAATATTAGCAAATTTGTTATCAGAATAAATATTTTTTTCTTGCGAAAATGTCGAGTTTTGAACAGAGCACAACATTGCAGCATCGAGTATTTTCAGGAATTTTCATACCGAAATTTGCCGAAGCGTTGAATTGCTCTAAAGGAATGGCAGAGAATGTAGTAAATTATAAGCCCCAGAAACATGTCGACGAAAATTAAAGATATCTCCAACTCTTGAAAGAAATATATAGAGAATTGTGAAAAATAACTCCTATGTATTTTGTAATCAAATCAAAAAGTATTCACCAAAGGCAAATCAGTCAAAATTTAAAAGTAAAGATACAAAGAAAAATATCTTTTTGTCCAAACGAAATGTTAATAGAAGATTACTTTTTGCTAACGACCATGCCAAGTGGTCAGTGGAGGAATGGCGCGTTATCAACCTTTTTTACCCTGACTGCGGTACTCAGCAAGTGCACAGGCTATTGAACACAGCTTGTGAATAGCAACATACAGTAAAACAGGAAGGAGAGTCAATTATGGTATGGGGATGGTCGGTCCGATATACTGAATTGTGGACACAGTGATAGCAGTGGCTTACTGAAATATTTTAAACGAAGTTTTGTTGCATTATGCTGACTAAAACATGCTGCTTCGATGGTTGTTTCAGCAAGGCAACTACCGGAAGCACACTTATCAACATACTAAGCTAGTATGCTCAATCGCCGGTCTTGCATCCTAAAGAGAAAGTAGCTTTGAGAAGTAAATAAGCAACAAAAAAGGATGGCTATTAATATAGGAGGCAAGAAAAGCTATTCCCCGGGCCACGTGCCAAAATTTGGTTGACTCAATGTAAAGGATTTGCAACGAAATATTGAAGAAACAATTTTTAAAAATAGAAAGTATTTTTAAAAAATTATAATTTAATATTTTTTATTTTATCATTTCTCATCATAATTCGGGTTAGGTTATTGGATATTCTCATTCTTATTCTTTTTTTTCTTCTTTTGTATTAACTCTTCTATTTGTGAGAAGGTCCCTGGGAACTTTTTGATTTTCAAACTCTCACAACTCCTTAATGTTGTAAGGGTTGAATGTCCGAACCGTACATATGCTCCAAGAAAAAAGTATACTGAATGGATTAAGGCTGGGTTTGAAGCGATACGAGCTATAGTTTACATTTTATTGAGGTTTGATGACGTTTAGTATGGATTAGTGGATTATTGAAAAGGTCCCTATCGAGCTTGTATTATTAGAAGAAATCGCTAATGAGTTTTGTTGAATTGTGTTTTTTTTTTTTGTTATCTCTATTTCTTTTTTATTGAATGCTTACAACAGCTATTTGTAAATTTTTAAATTTGTGTATATATAAAATGGCAGATTCAAATTTGGATGTTGCGGAAATGGTGAACCGTCACAGTACGCGCTAACAGCAAATGACTGAGGAAGAGAGACGTGCTATCGATGATATATTTGCAGAATTTATGAATTACGAGGAGAGTGACAATAATGCAGATGATGTTGCATTTGACATCGAGGTTGAAGATAATGACTACCGTAAATATCAACCACACCTTGACGTGGATGAGTCGGTTGCTGAAACTGAACCGCATGTGGAAATAAATGAGGAGTAAGAAGAGGACGACGAAGATGAATTAGAAATTGCTCCTGCCAATAATAACGTGGTCGACTATATAAGAAGGAAAGCTGGGCCAGTGAAATACACATATAATCCTTACTACATATTCCGAACGCTCATTACTGAAGTTATAGCGTATATTATCATACGGGAAACCAATCGAGAAGCCAGGGAAGTAACAACTGAATGCAATTCGGCAAATAAGAAAAAGGGAATGGAAAACAGTCAGCCTAAAAGAGTTCGATGCATTTTTGGCTATCGTGTTATATGCTGGGCTATATAGATCGAATAATGAGTCTGCTATGTAACTGTGGGGCCTAATCCTTGTTCTAATATACAAAGCCACATTATCATATAATCGATTTATGATTATCAAAAATTCATTCGCTTTAATAACGCAAAGATGCGACGGGAGCGATTAATCATTTACAGTAAAATTGCTGCTATCAACGATGTTTGGCAACTGTTGCAGGTCAATTTGGCGACAGCTTACATGCCGCACGATTCAGTAACCATGGACGAGCAATTACTCCATATAGAGGCCGCACACGGTTTACACAATACATTTCGTCTAAGCCAGCATAGTTTGGAATAAAGGAATGATATACTAAGGGAAGTTGTCTGGTCAGGAGCATGAAGTAAATCAAGGGCAGAATGTTGTGTATCAATTAGTGGGCAGATATATGAATAAAGGCCGCACAATTTTTGCTGATAATTTTTTTTCCACGTTGGATGTGGCGCATATATTGATGAGACAGAAAACTGCATTTGTTGGTGCAGTTCCCCTAAAGTAAAACATTTTTACTACGTGAGTTCCTAGAAAGTCCTGCACGTCAAGTTTGCAGCTCATTGTTTGGCTTCTACAAAGGCGATGTATTACTGTGCTCATATGTTCCGAAATGCCCCGGTAGGTGAGTAGGTAGCGTGCTCGCCTACCATGCTGGGGTCGTGAGTTCGATTCCCACCAGAGGCTTTAGTCTGTCGCTACGAAACTAGCCAAATCCAGCTTATTCCAAAAATTAGAATCTTCAGACAAGCCACTCGGCTTCGCGGAACTAGGCTTAAAAAATAGGAAGAATAAAGCGGTCATTTTGATGTCTACAATGCACTATAGTTGCGATTTAGACACAACCTAAAACAAGTAAGCCCATGGTTATTCTGGATACTTTATATAATCTAGAATTAACAATCAAAACAGACTCTATCAAGCAATATATCATACAATTTGTTATAGGTCCCTGCGGACTTTTTCAATATTTTAAGGCCAACGGGAGATTCACTAATCGGAGGGTTTATTTTAAGTATATTTATTTTATTTTCTTATGGAATATAAGCCCGTTCAAAAATAAAAACACGACTTCAATCTTAATGGAGATATTATTTTTCTCTGTATTCCAACGAGATCCGCAGTGTGTCACGGAATCGGAATCCACATGAACAGACGCCAAGAAATATTGAACGCCGATATTCCACATGTGATATGTTGTTTGTCAAGCATAAACGGAATGGTTTTCTGCATCGCATAGTCATTGCTGATACAATGTGTATCCACTTTGAAAACCCGTGAAGTAATCAAGGTACGAAACGACCATGTTTCAACATCAACAGATAAGTAAAATGTTCATGGAAAAATTTCTTATTGTGTATTTGGCGGGATTAGCTTGAAGTTCGGTATTATAACTTGCTCAAACCGAACGGAACCATTACTGGGAATCCCTACCGAATGTGATTGAGTCGAAAACTCAAGGAAAAGTGCAGGCAATACTTCCTACTCTCCTGCATGGTAATGCTTGTGTGCATGGTACGGCGCCGCTCGCAACCAATTTGGAAACATCTAATTGGGAAGTTTTAATCCACCCACGATATTCACTAGACAGTGCACCTTCTGATTTCCACATAAGACAATCGATTCTCATGGCCCGTCAGTGTAGCGCTACACATCAAATGAAGACAGAAAAAAATTGAGGTTATCCACGAACCTCAAAAGAATAAGCATATTCTCCATGCGGTATCCGTAAGCTGGCAGAAAATAAGAAAAATTGGACAATACTGCCAATAAATTAGAAGATTTTATTCTTTCACAATAAATACCTAATTTTTTATTAAAAAAAAAAACAATGCCGAAAACTTATTTTGACATTTGATAAGATGTAAAATTTTGTTGGCGCCCATGCTTTAGTTTTCTTTTATCTTTGGTCACTCATTAAATGAATAATAGTTCGAATTTTCGAAACATTGAACCAGTAGCAGTGATAGTAGAAATGGTAGAACCAATACCGTTCATGTCTAATTAAATTAAATTTATTATTAATAGTCTGGCCGACAATGAGGGAAACAAATAAATTAAGTAGGCGTTAAAATAGTTCATATTTCATTTCATAGTCAGAGTGAAACAAACGGCAACAGCAGCAGCTACAAGAAATAATGACAAGTGTGTGACAGATGTAAGGCTATGTCGAATTTTGTGTACTCTTCATTATAGTTACTGAAGAATTAAGGTCCTGAAGAAAAATTTTGATAAGATTGTTCTCTAATTTAGGCTGAGTCGATCTTTAAGGGCCAGACAGACAAGGATATTGTCGTGTGAAACTTAAAGAGATCACAAAAGTAGTTTTTAGAATCCACTAGAAACATTAGTAGATCGTTACCAACTGAATGCCCACAAAAACATACCGCCATCCCAAGCAGAAGGGGTATAAAAACTATTAGAAGTATAAAGATGAACATTAAGGGGACATAATATAAATTTTAATGTATTCCACACAAGACAGCAACATAACGGAACGAATAATGAGCAGAACACGGCACTGAACATGAAAAATACCTTGAGAGTTCTTTTGTGCAAAAAAAGATTATCTTGAAATTAGCATGTGTCAACACATATGATCATTAATGATTGGACCTCATAGTTGCAGTCGAAAACAACACAAAAAAATGCTAAAGTGTTTACACAACACTTTTTTTTTTTTGATTAATATCAGGCAGACACGATGAAATGTTAATTTGACGTTAGAAATTGGAAATGACGTGTATTTTAATTATATTTATGTATTTCTCGAGTTCATTCTTTTCGTTTTCGGCCAACAGCAAAAATCGTGCACAAACATGTTGTTGAATGACAATGCAGTGCTCAAGTAAATAATTTCCCAGTTTGAATAAGTTGAAGAGGTGCATTTTTTTTGCAATATTTACAACAAAAACAATAAATAAAAAAGGAAAGAAATATTGCTCGAACAACAAACAATTGCCAAATGTTTTATGTTAAAAAAAAATTAAAAAATTATTCGCACTCATTAAAAGTTGAGTTGCAAAATTTCCACGAATTTGAATGTCTGTTGCTTTGTGGAGGCATTAAAGGTGTGAAATGGCCGGTCATGTTAAATGATGATGTTACATTTTTATCTATTTTTTTTTGTTGGTTTCTTTATAGTTGTCGTCTATGGCGATGCAAAAACAAATGAAACAAATAAAAATGACATCAGCCATAAGTCAAAGTGTTGCAAGCGTGACAATTGCAATATTGTTGCATAAATGTTTTATATATTTTTTTTATTTTGGGCAGAGGGGGTTTATAAAATAATTAAATGCAATCATAAACGAACATGAAAAGCTCTACATAAAATTTTAATAAATTTTGCAATTATGCAGAAAAAAAGAACATCCAATTAAGTGAAAAAGGATCATATACTAGTTGTAAAAAAAATGGATGGGTTGGCTTAGACTCGTAAATGAACAAGATCTCCGAAGTACGAGGGCAAAGTAATTTACCCGTACTTTTTTATTTTGCTTCATACGCATTGTTGAACATTTCTCCAAGGTCATTTGTTGGATCAACGATTTATTCTTTAAAGTTAACTCTGTTTACAGCGAGTCAATCTTCTAGGTTTGGAAGTAGAAAATTTTTACTGGAGGATAAATCCGGAGAATATGATGAGGATGAGGTACCATGTCAAATGCTTTTTTTTTTGTTACAGAATTAAATTTGAAATACTTTAATTTTGTTTTGAAAGTCAGCGTTCGATTACTCATACACAAACATCATATCGAAATTTCTTCATGTTCGAAATTCACCTAAAGCTCCAACAATTTACTGAATGGTTCAGCTTAACCGGCAGGTAGGGTCTGTCTGTGAACTTCCGCGTGCTAGAAGACATGATGCAGTTCGAAATGATGGGATTATTGCTCGGGGGCCAGCAAGCATTAAGGAAACCCCGAAACTTCCACCAGGCACCTTCTCAGCAGTTGGCGGCGTCTAGACGGTCTTCAAATTACTTTACATAAGTTACACGATTAAATTTGCCCACGAATGAAAACCAACTGATGCACCAATACGGATTCATATATAGTAGTTGCCGTTTTCAAGAATTGCGCCTAGAAAACAACAAGTTTATTCACAAACTCATAATGAGCTATGTAACCCATTTTCACTTCAGTGGTCACGTGAATAAAAAAATTCCAGAATATGGGACACACAAAATTCAAGAATAGTTGCTGAACATCAAATGAGTCCTCTTAGATGCACAGAATGGATCACTGAACCATATTTTTTCGACAACGACGAAAAGGTTGCGGTTAATGCGAATGGCACACCATACCGTGCAATGATTGAAAACGTTTTAAGGCCAGATGTAGAGAACAATACAGCATTGTGGTACCACTAAGATGGAGCCATAACTCACACAGCGTGTCAAATTATGGCTCTCCAGTCGGATTTAACGACTGCCGATTTTTTTTCTTTGGGGCTACCTTTGCCAATAAGCCAGGAACCATTATACAGCTGAAGGCTAATTTACGGGAAGAAGTGAGAGCACTGGGACCTGAAGTTATAGGAGATGCTCTGGAAAGAGCACGTCAGGGGAAAGCAAACACACGTAACATCGCAAACGGCATCCATCATTCGCAACATACATAAATAACTGGGCGACATAAACAAACATTAATAACACAACCACACTCTGATTGACAATGAGAGCACCTGACTTATTATATAAGTTTGTAGAATTGGTGTGGATAAAAGTGGGTCTTTTTTCAGCAAGACACCGTGTGGGAATACTTTTCCGCAAAGCAAGTAATCCATGTACATTTTAAACGACGATCGACTCCGGTTATCACCAATAAATATAATCCAGCGGCCTTCGGCTGACAGCTCCCAATAATCCAGCGGCTTCGACTGACTGCTCCCAATAATCCAGCCGTCTTTGGCCGACGATCCAACGAAATCGAAAATTCTACTTGTTATCTTTGCAGGAAACAACACCACGACGTAAATACCAAGCCGTTTAGTCACCAACACCACCAGGCTGTACGTTGCTAACCTACCGGCTATTGAAAACTACATAATTAATGTTCCTGATATACACGACTCTCAATACAACCAACTACTGTCGTTGTCGACTGTCGACTCAAGCGGCTACAAATATTGATAGTTGATCTAAATAAAATTAATTTTCTAACCCCAAGAAAGTGTAAACAACACGTCTTTTCTTTGCATAATGGAAACGACTTACTGCCTCAGCCAAAGATTAAAACCACGTTCCGAACATAATGTGAACATATTTCTAAACTATAATTAATCTAAATTTTAATAAATGTCAACTTTAAACAAAATCAGAAAGAAAAAAGTTTTTCATTAAATAAATCATATCGTTACTTATGCGGCACTCAATATATCAGCTCCATAAAAGCTCTTTTATATATTTTCTTAATTTAAAGACGAATCTTCGGATTGCATTGTAAGTTCCTTTAATTTTCTCTCCACTAGTAGCATTAAGATTTGCAAATATCTCACAGCCACACAGTAAAATTCGGATATTAAATGGTGGGTTGTCCAAAGTGTACGCAACATAGAGAACTTTTCGCCTGATGCAGCATTTAAGTGATCATAAACAATTTGAATTCATTGATTGTTTGTAGTTACTACTGGTTCAATACTCAAGTTAACTGACTCACGTTTAATAATTACATTTTTCTATTTAGATGGATTAAGGCCAAGACCATCCGCCTTTGTCCAAGTGTGAACTTTAGTCGAATCAGCATTCAATTTATTTACATCGTCGGCCTACAAGCGTATCCTGGAAAGCGGTAGTTGTTTAATTAGTTCGTTAAAATAAGGAGAAAAAGAAGCCGACCAAGAATTAAGTATTGGATTACGCCCTTTATGAATGCTGGAGCACGAGAAGTTTACTTATTTGCAAATACGGATTGAAAGCGTACAGATTGATGAGAATAAATCAAATTGGGGAACGCTGATGAAAGATTAAACATTGTTGACTTTCATACGTAGCATATTGTGGTCTGCCATGTCAAATGCTTTAGAGTGGTCGAGAAGAACAAGTAAATATATAACACCATTATCGATATATGCTCGAATTTTGTCAGACACAACATCCAAATATCAGTTTGTTTTCCATTTGTAACGCCTCGAAAAAAACTTAAAGTATATACTTAGTATTGCCATACAGTTTGAATACAGTCTTTTGTAATTTTAATTTTTATACCCTATACCACTATGTGATTTGGGTATAATGACTTTGTGCTGCTGTTTGTAACAACCAAAAATATTTGACCTACACCCATCTTTAATTGTACCGATCGAATCAGAATCACTATCTGATTCGATTTAACGATGTCCGTCCGTCCGTCCGTCTGTGTGTCCATGTAAAGCTTGTAATCAAACTGCAGGTCGCAAATATGAATATATTTTTATGAAATTTGGTATTTAATATTTTATCGGCCATGGGATGAAAGCTGTTGAAATTGGTGAGAATCGGTCCATGTTCAGACCTAGCCCCCATACAAATGACCCCTATGAAATAACATATATTGCCATAAGATCCAAATTATCATACAAATCTTAGTCAAATTGGGTTTGTATGTATATATTACATCCATTAATCAGTAGTCTAAAAATGATCATTATGCGACAACTCTTAGTCATAGGCCCCATATAGAGCTGCTTCCCGATCTTCACTTAAATCTATCAAAAAAGAAAAATATTGCAATGATTCTTCTCAAATTTTGTTAGTATATATTTTTGCAAAATACAAGAGATTTTACCAAATATGGTCAGGATCGGTCCATTTTTGGGCCTAGTCCCCATATAGATATAGCATCCGATATGAACTTTTTCATATCTGAGCCGAAAAAATTAATAAAAATCCCACTCAAATTTGGTTTATGCTTATTTTCTATATCCAGTTAGTTGGGCCTTTGAGATAGGGTCTCTAAACGCATGGTATAGGTTATCGTATAGAAGTCTCTTGTGTTTAACGTGAGTACCCGTCTCGTTGACATAACTTCACGGTGCTATGAACACTGGATCGGAATATGCGCCGACCACCGCCCCATTGTGTAGTGAACTACACTCCGGTACCAATTCAAGATTTGTGCATTTGGGCAACAAATCCCACACCTTGGTAGGGAGTCGAGGCCTACCTTACACACCTCTGCTGTTCTAGAGTCACAGCACCCGGTTGAATGCAACTCCACATCGAGCTATGTTCTCCCCGCGATGGGTATAAACCACAGCCACCACGATACTCCCCAAGGGGCTGTCAGCTGGAATCAAAGATTCCAGGGGCATCTGACTTCCCGTGTACCAGATATATATATATATAAATATATAGCTTCCGGTCAGACTTCATAGCAAAGCTACTACCAGTATGGCTCCAAACAGCTATGGACTGGTAGCCATTCGAAGGCCTTAGTTCCACACCCATACACCCACCCTGTGGGTGAGTGTATAGGTACACGACTAAGGCCTTCTAGAAGGTCTTGGGTACACACGCATGAGTACATCCTGTGGATGTAAACATACGTTTGCGATCAAACCCTTCTTAAACGTCTTCTTTTGAAGACTTCACACGCAAACTCATTCATACAACGCACTCTCTCATCACTCACAAGCACACTACTGACATCACAACCATCGTCCGTCAATACGACACCTAGAGAATCTAGGTTCCGTATGTCCGAGTAGAACGAGCATATGCACAAAATATGAAACCAGTCCTCGGTAAAAGGTCCACAGTCACACTCAGGCGTATTAGCCAAAGCTCTTTTATACAAAAATGCATTAAACGACCCGTGGCCCGTAAGCAAAAAGCCCATACTCAGGCTAAAGGCAAAGTCTGTACGTTTCGCCACGAACGTCACATCGCGAATGAAGGAGTATGTAACCCGTCCATTGACAACACACTCACTTAAGTCGTATATAGTCGGTATAGACCGACTATAATTTTCTTACCTGTTTTTGTTAAATAAGAGTGTTTCTTAAAATCAACATCTTATTCAAAATGGTCGTCCTCTCGGTTTAATGCACGTAATTGGACGCTCAGGCCATTGTGCTGTAGCGGCACGTATGGTTTCGATGGGTATTGATAATGCTGCTGAAATAAGACGCTCCAAGTTTCGGTGACAAACTTTGCAGGCCATACCCGCCTGCTCTGACCACAACTGGCAATCAAAATAATTCAAATCTGGGCTTCCCAAGGGCCAATCTTCAGCACTGATAAAGTCTGGAATAATATGGCGTAACCACACTTAAGTGGTTTTGGTTTTGTGTGCCGGTGCAGAGTCTTGTTAAAAGACCCAGTGCTCTCCAGAAAAGAGGGTCATTGTCAAGTCTTTCAGTACGCCTTCCAAGACATTTTGATGGGACAGTTTTGCTCCAGTTTTACACCTTTTTCACAAAAATGAAAACGGATGTTGGATGATCACCTCTCTGAACCCATCAGAAGAAGGTAATTCTTCTGATGTTCTAGCAGAGACTTTGTCCTTTTGCTTATTAAAAACTTCCTCCGTTTAAAAACTTTAAAGGCCGTTGCCTGCGTGCCATTGCAAATGTTTCTTACATTTTTCCAATGTTATTTGTTTTAAAGGGTGAGTTCGCAGTCAGCTGCGAAAAGCCCTCATGTGGAGGTCATACGGATTACTCCTGACATGGATCTGGAAAGCATATCCATTTCTCTAGCCATGATCTGTTGCTTTTTTAAGGTATTTCGACGAATACGTTCCCGCACAGCTTTAATGACTCCACTCATGGGAACAACGCACTTGAAACGATTCGAAGAAACGATCGATGATACAATAAAAAACAATTTTTGATATGCCGAGTTTTTTAGCAACGTAAATATTTGTCTTGTGCTATTTAATTTGTGCAGTGCAATCACCATAATGCGATATTCCTTACACCATATTAATTATGCAAAATTTTAAACTAAACTGGGGCCAAATCACCGCATTCGTTATCGAAATTTTTCGATCGAAATCATTTTTTTATTTACCAAAATAAAGTGTTAAGAATAATTTTTCTTTCTCACAGTTGAAGAATTATGGCCTGTGGTTAAGAAGAAAAGCGAATCGTGGTCGAGCGTTTGTCCGTCTTCTTCAAATATAAAATAAAAATATTTCGATTGATCTTACTCGATATCGAATGCGGTGATTTGGCTCCTGATTTGAACTTGCTTTTTAATAGAACAATGTACCAAAAAATATGAGGAACGAGATCATTCAATTTAAAATTTCAAAGCCTGAAGCTTGAAGCGATGTCCGTCCGTCGTATGTCCATTTAAACCATTTATCTGGGTAAAGTTATGACAATATTGTTTGTCATTATTTCGTCCAGTTTGCTATTGTAAATGAAGTACGTCGGGCATCATTGTACCTAGATATTCCAAAAATATGAAGACTCCTTGTAATCAGTTAGTATTAAGTTTATCAAATTTTTTACTTTTTAAAATATTTAGTTTGCATTTGTTATAAATAGTGTCATAAGTCCAGATTTTAGTATAAACGTAAAACCAATGGTAATCAACGATTCGGCACAGTCGAATTTAACCTCTTAATTTTTAAATTATTTTTTTTAATCGACGCTGAATCAATGCAATATGAATTATTCCGCGTACATCCCAAAAAAGGTCGACAAGACCTTGTTGGCCGATGGGCCTTATTAAGCGCCAGCTCGCCCAGAGAAACCTATTGTTTAGACTGCTGTGTTTACGCCATCTTCAAACTGATTGCTTGAAGCCCCTATAACAATATAGGGCGATTTCAGTACAAAAACTGGGATACGGAATATTGGGACAAATTACTCAATTTACCCAGAAACAACATAATCTCTGGAAATTGAATAGAACAGAGAAAATTCAGCATAAATAATTGTCGTAAATTGACTATTACCAGATAAAATTACACAAAACGAAATAGAGAAAGTTTCTTAAGTTAGAAGAAATGCAACCAGTGTTGCAGATTTAGACATACGAACCGTAAAAGATTTAGATCTTACAGGAAAATAAATGCGTCTTTGTTGGAATATTTTAAAAGAAACTCTTTTGTCTGAAAAGTATTCCAAGTCCTTGGAGTAAATTATACTTAAACTTTGAAAAAGATAAAATTGGTTGTAAAGGGTTTTTCAATCAGAGCGCTACAAAAGTTTTTTTAAATAAAACAAAAACGGTTATGGATATCAATGAAATTCTTTATTCCTGTGAAAGTACGTGCGATGCCATTATGTACAGAAATCGATCTCTTTTGCACGGCCACTACGGGTACGCTTGCAGAAGTCCAGACGCTGAACCCAATTTGGTTTTCAGGCATAAATCGGCGGACTGCTGCAATTTCACGTTCGATATTCGTACGAAGTTCATCAGTCGTCGCTGGCTTATTGGCATAGACCATAGACTTGACGTAGCCCCACAGGAAATAGACCAACGGCATCAAATCGCACGACCGAGGCGGCCAATCGACTGGACCATTTCGTGAGATAACACGTTCTCCAAACTTGGTTTCCAATAAATTGATTGTGACATTCGATGTGTGGCTTGTGGCGCCGTCCTGTTGGAACTACATGTCCTCCAAGTCCATATCATCCAATTGGGGCCAAAAATATTCGGTTATCATTGAACGGTAGCGATTCCCATTCACAGTAATGTGCTGGTCTTGATCATCACGGAAGAAGTACGGCCCAATGACGCCGCCAGCCCATAAACTGCACCAAACCGTAATTTTTTCGGGATGCAATGATGACTCATGGAGTACGTGTGGATTGCTGTCTGACCAATAACGCATATTTTGTTTATTGACGAAGCCATTCAGCCAGAAATGAGCCTCATCACTGAAGATGATTTTTCGATGAAAATCTGAATCATTTTTAAGTTGTTGCTCAGCCCAATTCACGAACATACGACGCTTCTGGTGGTCAAGCGGCTTCAGTTCTTGCGTCAATTTGATCTTGCAAGGATGTAGGCCAAGATCTTTTCGCAAAATTCGCCACAACGACGTCACAGAGATGCCCAACGCTTGAGAACGACGTGTAAGAGACACATTTGGGCTTTCTTCAACTGAAGCCTCAGCGGCAGCAATATTCTCGACACTACGGGCACTTCTTTGTCTCACTGGCACGGGAACATTTTGTACTGTACCTGTGGATTCAAACTTTTCCACTAGACGCTCTATTGTTGATCTGCTAGGACGATTATGACGACCATAAATTGGACGTAGCGCTCTTAACGTTGAGGCCACTGATTCCGAATTTCGGTAGTAAATTTTCATAGTTTCTACTCGTTGTTGGCTCGTATATCTTTCCATCATGAAATGGCAAACCTTACTGAAGAGAAATGTCAAAAGAGCGGCAAGAAATATGGCGTCGTTTGCTGTCCCTGTCTTTCTACCTTTGTAGCGTCCCTGTTGGAAAACCCTTTAGTTCTATCTCAAGCTTATCTTACTATTTTTATTTTATATTGCAACAACCGCATCGCTGCTACAAATCTCCATTAGCTTTGTGTCTTCACTGATGTGCCCAAGTTTCAGCGTAGACTTTCCGTATGTATTTTTTTAAGCAGTTGAAGATGTTCTTGGAGAAAGACTGACGTCATTTCGAAAAATTACAGCAAAACTTTCGACTTCTTACTATGGCGCTAAAATGGTTATAGAAGTCTCAATTAATCTAAGCTGCTGTACGTACAAGGTTATGACAGACTTCAAAAAAATTAGTCGTACTCATTAAACATTGAGATGCCTGGAGTCAGGACGAAGCCAAAATGGTGTTTTAAAAAATTAAGCGTAACGCTGAAAGTTTTACAAAGTTCGTTGTCATCATGTAGAGATAAAAGATGTTCAAGAACTTTTAACACATTGTATCAGGGAACGACAACTAAACCTATAACTCCCGAATTAAAATTTTTTAAAAGAAATATTTATTTTAAACTAAACGCCGAAGATCACCACATATAATATATAACTAGCTGACCCAATTCCCCATTAAATTGATTGAAAATTAATTCTAATTTATCCAATTTCCGTAAAGTAAAAAATGTCAAGAGTTGTACTATACCTTAAAGTACGTATAAACCAAATTGCAATTCTCTAGCTTAATCCATATGGCCAGGAATATTTGCCCCATCACTTCTCTTATTCAGTCCCTTATTCGAATTTCCGGAAAGTAAAAATGTTAAAAGTTTGAGCATACCTTAAGCTATCTCTATTCAAAATTTCAAGTATTTGGTTTAACCATATGGCCTGGACTTCAAGGAGGAGATTTTGCCCCGCCTTTTTACCCCGCCCAGTTGGAATTTTCGGAAAGTAAAAATGTCAAAAACTCAAGCATACCTTAGGCAGTATTAAAATTACACCAATACAGGCATTATTCTAAATTTTTTACTTCCGCCCACTCGCCCCGCTCATTTCCAGTGGTTCTATCAACCTGGTATTATGACCGTTCGAATTAGCGACCGCGAAAAATATAAAAACGACACGCATATTGACTATATTTGAAAATTTTTCGACCACCACCCCTCTTTTACCACGCCCTCGCAGAGGGGTTACGGGGGTCTAACACAAAAAAAAACCATCCGGAGCATAACACGTACACATGGTGTTAATATAAAGTGGATATCTTCAGTGGTTCAGCCGTGATGGTCAGACGTACATACGCACAATCATTTTTATATATTAAGATATTAATAGGCAAGGCGATTTCTTGTGACCGATGTAATTACTTTAAATAATAACCAATTTTGACAAAAAATATCCAATTTGAAAGGAATTTCTTTTTAGGTGTCCACCAGATTTACAGATTTGCTTCGTCTTGAACATTTTTTGGAGTAATGCTCATTAAAAGTTGTTACTAACACATACATAAAACACATACAATGTGTGTGTTTATACTAAATATCAAAAGCGCTGTTGAATTGTGAATTGGCTAAAATTGATTAGCGTACCTTTAGGCTCCTTTAAAATTATTACTAAATAAAGATGAAAACCTAGAATTTGCAGTCAAATTTCGAGGGCTGGACTCAGCTAGTATAATTTATTAAGCATATGATTTTATTTTAAGCATTTGACGCTAGATGGCATAATACACTTATTATGCTATGTATTTGTATTAGAAAAGTGTGCTGATTTTGTCCTATATTTTCCGTACTAGATACATTTTAGTAGGCTGGACGGTATATTGTTATTTGTATTACTGCAGAGCCTTTAACTATAATTATGATAAGCGATGGTGAGTTATAACCACTGTAAAAATAGCAATGACTTTATGAGGAATAGTAAAGAATTTGGCCTATTTGATGTTTAACTTAGCAGTTGCCAAGTAAATGTTAAGAAGTACACATAGTAAATCTATCCAACATTTGGTACTAAGACAACAAAGATTTTTAAATAAATTATTACAAACACCATGCCAAATCCATTATGCCCCCTTACAAGAGTAGAGTATGACATCAACAAAATGTTTCATACTTTGAAAACAAGTACACGATTTTACAGAACAAACCATAATTGATGTTGCTGAAAATATTGTTGTAGTGCTGCATATTTGAAGAATGCAATTTTTCGTGCAATTTTAACAAAAATTGCACTCAACAGGACTCTTCACATTTGAAGAGTTCACACTTCATTGGAACAGAAATATTTTTGTTTTTTCCAAAAAAAAGTAGAAAAAAAATTATTTGATAACAAGCACTTAGCGAATCATCAAATAAATGTTTTTTTTTTTTTCAAAGTTAAATTAGAAATAAATTTGTTTAAATTTCTATTGAAACAAAATTTATTAACTGAAATTTCTTTTTAAATTCAGCCAACATTATAACAAAAAGAAATCAAATTTTATTATCATAAGCTTATCAATAGCTGTGATTCTAGGATTACTTCTTAGAAGAAGTAGATGAATAAAAACCAAACATATGCCATCATCACCATCTTCATTATTCTCATATGAACATCACGTAAACAAATATGGTTTGTTCTTTTTTTCTTTTTCTTCCTTATATTCCTCTGAAACCACAAAACTTTTCCATCTTACGTTTTTATTTATATGTTACTCCTGGGAACTCGTTAAAAAAATAGAACACATTTAACATTATTTTTTTACAGGTTACTTGAGATGCCGATGTTCATATTTTCTTTGTATTTTTCTTTTTAGCATTTGTACCTTTGAGACTTTGTTATTCAACACAATCGTTATGTGTTTGAATTTTAAATTAATATCATACGAGTATATACATTGCGTTTTTATTAAGTTTACGTGTGTGGGTGGATTTATGCTGTGGATTGTTTCCGTTTTCCGGTGCGAAAAGTTTATTAAATTTTCATATTTATTGACCATTTATTGATAGGTAATTTTGATGCTTGCCATATAAAATATGAGCAAATTTATGCGGAATTCGAGAAATGTGATTTATTTTTTTAATTATTAAATTTTCACGTATGTTAGCTTTTGTTTATCAAAATAACTGAAATGGTGATTTAAAAATAACTTGTTCATTCATGATTTCAATGAATTGTTTTCTTATTAAATTGATAAAATTATTATTTCAGTTCTACCAACATTTTTATAGCATTTTCAAAACCCTTAGTGATATCTATCTACATATATATACTAGATGTAACCCGGTGTGCTTCGCTACACCCTCACACGAATCGTTATGAGAGGGCTCACGCAAAGTCTCAAGGCTCTCACTAATACAGTAATTCAGATATATCACATTTAATATTAAGTTTGTGTAGGAGTGCCACGCGCATTTGTCCAATCCCGCCCATTTTTTTGTCTGACTGCTCACGTTAATAATAGATGACCTGAGACAATTTTGCAAAGCTTTCTCTGTCATATTAATATATATGATATTTAAAATTTACTTTGTATTGGAGGTGAGCCTGTACCACTCTCATATCCGCAGTAAGACTCTGTGAAAATTTCAGGAAGGTCAGATGAGTAGTTACGGAGGTTACCTCCTACAAATAAACAAACAAACAAACACATATTACCTATTTATTATGTTAGTATAGATTATTAGTATGGATTTTTTATTTCGATACTTGCTGATGCTGATATACAATGTTTTTTGTTTTTTCATTCGGTACAACAATTATCAGATTTTTCGGCGTTCCTACCCTGGAACAAGATACATGTAGCTGCCCATGAGAAGAAGATGAATTTTCAAAATTAGATCTGGCAACACTTAACTATTGGCCTTGAACTTAGAATATCATTTGGCAATTTTTCTTTTTAGCGATTTTTGATTTTGCCCATTTGTGATTTGAAGATTTTTTTGGGTGATTTTTATTTTTCGCAATTTTCGGTTTTGACGAATTTTTGATTTTGGCGATATATTTTCCACGACAAATCACATTTACCCGCCCAATTTTTATTGAACTACTCACATTAATATCTGATGGACTCGTGCAAAATGTCGAGTCTTTCCCTTTTATAGAACACCAGTTATATGATATTAGATATCTACTTTGCATGGGCCCATTTTTTTGTTCGACTGATCATACAAAGAACATATGGGCTCATGCAAAGCCACAAAGCCCTCTCTTGTACAGTACTCCAGATATATGACATTAAATAGTTACTTTGCATGGGGAGTGCCACGCCCATTGGTGTGAACCCGCCAATTTTTAATCCGATTACTCATACTAAGATCTGATGGTGTCGTGCAATGTGTCCAAGCTTCCCTTTTTTAGTAAACCAGTTATATGATATCAGATATTTGTCTAACTAATCACATGAATAACTTATGGGCTCACACAAAGTCACAAGACTCTCACTATAACAGTTCTCCAGATATATGGCATTTTATATTTAATTTGTGTGGCAGGTGCCACGCCTATAGGTCCGATACTGCCCATTAATCATAGGTGACATCAGACAAATTTGAAAAGCTCTCTCTATCACAGTACTCGAGATATATAATATTGAATTATTACTTGTATGAGAGGTACCACGCCCACTTGTCCGATCCTGCCCATTTCCGGCGTAGCTACTAATATTAACAATAGGTGACCTCACACAAACTTGCAAAGCTCTCCCTGTCATAATACTCAATATATGTGTATGATATTAAAAAATTACTTTGTGTGGGAGGTGCCACGCCCACTAAAAATATTTAAAAAATTATAGCCTATATCACTTCCCATATTCGCAATAAGACTCTGTGAAAATTTCAGGAATATCAGATGGGTAGTTTCGGAGATTACCTCCTACAAACAAACAAACAAACAAACAAACACACATTACCTCTTTATAATATTAGTATAGATATATAAATCAAACGTTGTGTGTTAGGCTATGTAAGACTCGAGAACTGCTTGACCGATTTACAAACCAATATAAAATGTCTACGCATATGAGTTTTACGCACACTATCCTGATAGTGGGTTTTTCTCATAAAAAATGAATGAATTCATAACGGAATTTATTTTTATTTCTTTCTATGACCGGTGCAGTAACCGATAATAAGGTTAGCGCTATGAATTATTACGCGTATCGATTAATTTTTCAACAAAATTAATACAATCACACTTTGTATTGCCATAAGTTCTTGGATCAATACATTGTTGTTATGCAGGGCCACCGAGGGGGGGGGGGTCGGGGGTGTTTCCCCCGGGCCCGCGGTTTTAAGAGGGGCCCGGTTATTTGGAAAATAAGTTATACGTCACTACATATGGTATCATAGAACATACAAAGCTTTAGGCCCTTTAAGTGAATACTACGCAAAATTTTTTTTTAATTTTTGTTCTACATATTATCGGAGTATTTTTCTCCTTTGTCAATGGTTGTATTTTTTAATGTTACCCAAATATTTAGCTATTTTCTTCAGCATCTTTGTATTTACCAATTAAACAAAACTGTTTTCTAAGTATTTTTGTGGTGTGAAATGTATATTTATGCACTAAGAATACGCAAACAAATTTTGTAAAAAAGAGGTAGTTACAAAGTTGCCAATCATCAATTCAAGTGCATTACAGTAATAGGAATATTTTTCAGTGTGCTAACATATGTTGCAATTAAGAAAAAGTTGAAACAGACGTTTACGTATTCCATTGTTTACAATTTGTCCGGTATTTAGCAGAGTGTTTTTCTTTTAAAGTGAAATTGTTGAAGCCAAGAAAGTTTAATTTTCTACCATTTATAAGAAAATTTTCAATGCAAATGTAAGTTTAGTGAAAGCGAAAGGCTTACATACCAAATTCAAAAGAAAATAACAAACAGTCTTTTGGACACAAAAGAGCGCAGTGAAAATTTCCGCGTGTTTAATTTTACAATTATTATTTTTCACAGCTAAAGAACATGTTTTCGCACAAGTCTGGATGTCAAAAGCGTCAGGAACATGCAGCTCGAAAAGAAAAATACTTCGAAGCTAAAAAAAAAACAACAAACTCTTTCAACCCAAATCGATCCAAAAATGCTTCTGTTAATGAAAATAATCCTAACAATTTTTCGGAGATAGCTGAATCGAGCACTGAAAATGACAGCAAACAATCAAACATCGATAGCAATGCATTTAAGGAATCAGCTGAATTTGAAAACCAGAATAATTCATCCGAAAAATCTGAAACGAAATTGCGTCATAGCTATGATTACGATATCGCTATTCTCGAAGCGAAATTTTTGCAACCTTGTGACGCCGAAATGATTATTCGCCGTGGGCATCAAAAAATGCCTTTAACATATCCTCGCGATCGGCTGGACGAGCCATTTCCTCTTTCCCTACTCTCAACGATCTTGCCAAATGGTGAAAAAGTTAAACGCGACTGGTTAGTTTGGAGTCAAACAAAACCCGCTTTTTTTACCTTACATGTCGCATTCTCAGTACAAATACATTGAGTCGATCATTTCTTTGCTCTTCGAATGGATATTCGGTAAAAAATAAATGGAAAAAACTATACGAAAAATTTCCTTCTCATGAGAGAAGTGTTGACAACATTCAATGCTACGTAAAATGGCGCGATTTTGAAACACGAATTGAGAAATATTCAACTGTTGATATGCTGGTTTGTGATCAGATAGCAAAAGATGCAAAAAAGTGGCAGGAAATTTTAAAGCGAATTTTGGACACAATTTTGTTTTTAGGTGAAAGAGGTCTAGCTCTTAGAGGAGCGAGTCATTTGATCGGCGAACCAAACAACGACAATTTTTTAGGAATTCTAGAATTGATTAGTCGCTATGATCCAGTGCTAAGTGAGCATTTAAAAAAAAATCATGTGAGTCCGATCACAGGGAAGATGTGTAAACATCTAGTAATTAAAGATTTTTTATGTCATTTTTTAAAATCAAACAGAAAGCGTCTTCTATGTATCACTTATAGCAAAAACTGTTTCAGCTAATTCAACAACCGTTTGCTGTAAAACGTTAAAAATATCCTAATATAAACTATATAAGTGATACATAGATGACGCTTTTAAAAAAGTGGCATAAAAAACAATTTTATATCATAATTTTTTCACCAATACAATCATTAGTCACACAGCGTTATCTGCTTCAGCTCACACCGATATAAGTTACGCTGTTTTTGTGATTGTATTGTGAAATAGAAATTTACCCCCCTGCGCGTATAGATGTTTACACATCAATAATAAAATATTCATAACATTATAATTTATTCCATTATATTAAACAAATAGATAAATAAATATTATTAATCAAATGATGTTTTCTGAAATTCTATTGATGTTTTCTGGAACACAATTGATGTTTTCTGAAATTCAAATGTTTTCTGAAATTCTATTGATGTTTTCTGAAACTTAATTGATGTTTTCTGAAGTACAATATAGTTTTCTGAAATTCTATAGACGTTTTCGGAAATACTGTTTATGTTTTCTGAAATTCTATTGATGTTTTCTGAAATTGTATTGACGTTTTCTGAAATACTGTTAATGTTTTCTGAAGTAAATTGATGTTTTATGAAATTCTATTAATGTTGTCGAAATTCAAATGATGTTTTCTGAAATTCTGTAGATGTTTTCTGAAATTGTATTGATGTTTTCTGAAATGTAATTGATGTTTTCTGAAGTACAATTTAAGTTTTCTGAAATTCTTTTGATGTTTTCTGAAATACAATTGATGTTTCTGAAATGCTATTGATGTATTCTGAAATTTTATTGATGTGTTCTGGAAAACACTTTTTTTTTTTGAAATTCTATTGATGTTTTCTGAAATACAATAAATGTTTTCTGAAATTCTATTGATGTTTTCTGAAACTTGAATGATGTTTTCTGAAATTCTATTGATGTTTTCAAAAGATGTTTTCTGAAATTATATAGATGATTACTGAAATAGAATTGATGTTTTCTGAAATACAATTGATGTTTTCTGAAAGACAATTGAAAAATGTTTAGTTGTTTTGTAAGGTTTTGAGTTATTTTCTTAATGAGACTTTTTTATGCGGTCCCAATTCACCGCATTAAACAAATAATTTTTAGTTGCGTCGCGAAAACTATTTTTCATAACTACTAGTGAAGTTTTTTTAAGAATTTTTTGTATAATTTTTTTTAATGCGGTCCCTAACCCTCGCACAAAAACAGGTTTGAGTGTATTTTTTTATGAAACGATTTTCCTACGCTTTTCCTTACTTGGAAGACGGTATTATAGTTTGCATTTTATATTAAGATGTCGTCATGTGAGCTTCAAACAGAGCGGGTTCTAATATATGTTAAATTGATTTATGATGTACAATGGAACTTAAAGCTATTATTAACTAATTAAATTTAATTAAAATTTCAACTAACAAAATTTATTTATATTATATCCTAGTTATTGGAAAATATTCCAAATTTATATCAATTTAATGCTTAGTAAGAATCAATTTAATGCTTAATAGTAATAATTACTAAAAATGTTTATTAATGAAAGTTGTTAACATATAATTGTTTATATGGTCTGAGGCGTTGCCAACTAACTATATTGAAAAAAGTACGAACAAAGACAACCATGTCAGTTAACACTGCTTTTGCATTATCTTTACTTGCATTCTATTATTACATCGTCATTCGTACGTAATAAAAACAGAAAAAAAGATTTCTTTAGAACTCAAATAAAACTTAAGAAAATACAGAAATATTTTGGTGGAATTCTACAAATCGTTGTGGTTTGTGAATAAAAACTTAATTATAGTTTATTGAGGAATAAAGTATTTACAAAAATACACATCAAAAATTCCACAAAATGCAGTCGGTAAAATAAATAATGTGTACACTATTTGACAAATAGTTGGTCAGGTAGTGTTCAAGAAAATGTTTAAAAAGAAAAAATGGTATCAAATATTTGGTCTATGGAGCTAATTTGAAAATTAAAAAAAGTGTTAAAAACACGAGTTACTTAGGTTTGTCTCTCCTACCACAATTCCAATTTCGAATGCATTGGGTAATTGCCCATGAACAGTTTCTCTTGAAAATATTTTTTCACCAATACAATCATAAGTCACACAGCGTTATCTCCTTCAGCTCACACCGATATAAGTTACGCTGTTTTTGTGATTGTATTGTGAAATAGAAACTTACCCCCCTGCGCGTATAGATGTTTACACATCAAAAGTTAAAGCCTCCCAGGAATCCGGTCAACGATTGCAAGTACATTATATATCATTCGAAATACAACATGTGTTTATCAAACTTTGTTCTGATCACGTAATCTCAAATATTCTTCAACACCGTAAGAAAGCCAAATATTACAGCATCATTGTTGATGCAACTCCCGACTCAATTCACGTGGAGAAAACCACTTTTATTTTGCGTTTCCTTCGTTTTGATCTAGACAAAAGGGTCATCATATCGAAGAACATTTTCTGGCTTTTGTAGATTGCAATGATAAAATTGGAGAGGCTATTGCCAATTTGATTTGTCAAACTTTGAGAGATTATGAAATTCCATTAGAGGATTGTCGTGGACAATGATACGATAACGGAAGAAATATGAAATATGAAGAAATATGAAGAAAAACGAATATGCACTGTACTCGCCTTGTGGAGCTCACACATTAAATCTAGTAGGAGTAGACTCCGCCGAATGTTGTTCCCGTGCTATTACATTTTTTGACGTTGTGCAAAAATGCTACAACATTTTCAGCGGAAGTACCCAACGCTGGAAGATTTTGAAGTCAAACATACCAGACTCCCTTCATTCCCTCTCCAATACCAGATGGGCCGCGCGAATCGACTCTGTTCGACCGATTGCTAAAAATCTCCATGGATTGAAAAATGCTTTAAAAGAAATAAAGCAACTTAATTTGACTGCAGAAACTCTTCGGGACATCGATGGAATATTGAAACATATGTGCAAATTCGAGTACATATTGATGTCTTCTATATGGATTAAAATTTTGCAGGCAACTAATGAAAGAAATCTTGTGCTTCAAGAGATGGGTGCCACCATTGACGTTGAAGTCAAGAACCTCAAAAGCCTCCTCGATGATTTGCAGCTTTTACGCAAGCAGTGGGATGCGATCTTATATGAATGCAAGATGGTTGCAAGTAGTTTGGACGATACCCCGACAATGTTGCCCGTAGCCAAAAAAAAAGGTTCAATTATGCGTCACATATTTTAGACGAAAATTGCACCGCTGAAGAAATAGATTTTAAAGAAAACATCTTTTTCGCAATATTAGATTCAATCATCAACGGAGTACAAAATAAATTCGCTTTGAATGATACATTTTCATTTGTATGGCAGTTTGAAGACATGTCAGAGGATGAAATTCAAAATGCTAGAGAAATTTTCTGATCAAAATATCCTGCCGATGTGTCGAAAAATTTACAAACTGAAGTATGTCAACTCAAAAACATGTATAGTGCGAATTTCGAACCTCGGCTCCCTCCATTCGATCTATTAAATGCAATCAACAAAAAAAAAATTAGGAGCTCTCTATACAAACATTTGCGTTGCTCTACGCATATTCGCAACACTTCCAGTATCCGTTGCAAGTGGGGAGCGTTCCTTTAGTGCCTTGGCTAGAGTTAAAAACTTTCATCGATCCTGCTCAACACAATCCAGAGTTTCAGGCCTAGCCACTTTGCGTTTGGAATCGGAATTTGCTAGAAAACTAAATTTCGGCGACATCATCGACGCATTCGCCACAGCAAAAGCCAGAAAAGCATACTTTTGAGTTATTGGGACTACTTATTTACAAAATAATTTGAATAAATGATATAAAGATAATTAAAATGTGTAAATTTTTCTTCTTGCTTTAATTTCATCATATTTTTTTTTATTTGTATTGTTGCTCATTTGAAATATTAACAGAAGTTCTTAAAAAAAAACTACTTTATGAAGGGGGCCCGTAAAATATTACCCCCGGGCCCACATTTTCTCTCTGCGGCCCTGTTGATATGTACGGAAACTGAACGTTTAAATTACATCAAATATAACCAAACAAAACTACGTTCGGAAGAATACATTCATTTGCATGATGCTATAAACAATGATGTGGATCGTAATGATAATGGCAATATGGTGATTTTACCATCGTCATATTGGTGGACCACAACATATGCATGAATACGCGCAAGATGCAATGTGTTATGTGTGGCATTATGGAAGACCTGGGGTTTGAATCGTCGTTATCGAAATTTTTCGATCGAAATTATTTTTTTATTTTCCAAAATAAAATACTAAGAGTAATTTTACGCTATCACAGCTAACGAGTTATGGTCTATAAATAATAGTAAAAGTGAAACGGGGTCTGGCGCGTGTTCGTGTTCTTTAAATAATAAAGCAAAATATGGAATTTCGATTGATTTTACTTGATATCGAATGCGACGATTTGCCCCCTGATTTTTTAAAACTTTCACTTCCAATCCGCAATGTTAAGAAGTTAAAGAACATTTATTTGAAGGTCAAGGGCCAACAGACCGGAAGGTATATTTAAGCAAAAGATGAAATCGTTAATGGACATTAGAGTGACCTCTAATAAAAAAAGTGTTCAAACTCTCGGTCGCACCACCTAGAAATATGCGAATAGCAAAAAAAGTGAGAAATACAAAGCTGGGCCAATCAAAAATCATTTAGAGGTGGCTCAACGCGATTGAAAATTTCAAGTGTGTTTATATGGGGTAAATATGACTTTTTTCAGATTTTTCGAAAAATTCGTTCTATAGTTTAATTATTCCAACAAGCTGTTATATAATTCGGGATCAACATTAAATTATCTTTCCAAAAAGCTATACAACTTCAAAATTGAATAAATACTCGCCAAGAAATAGAAAGTGCCCCAAACCACTTTTGTGCCGAAAACAACTTGCCCATGAAATTTGATGGCATTTTTTTCAACTTTAAGAAATTAATTAAAACCAACATTTTGTTTTAGTCTTTATACCTGTAAGAAGTGTTGTTTTATGAAGTATTGTTTTATTGTATTGTTGTTTCATTACCACCTTGTTAACCTATTAAGCATTGAGACCGAAAATGGAAAATTTTTTTGATAAAATTTTGAAAGCTCCTTTTGCAAGTTTTGAAAAATGTTCTTAAACAAAATTTTAAAAAATTGATCTAGCTCTTTAAGGTCTTATTAAATGTATGTTACAGAATAACTGTGTGAATTTTTAGCTAAATCCCTGTGCCAGAATTTTTTTGACAAGGATTTAATTTTTGTGGATTTCGAGAAAAATTGGATTTTTGTAAAATATTCTGTAAATGTACTATTTCTAAATAATTTGTACCAAAAATTCATCACTTTTCTACTTTTAAATGTTATATTTTATCTTAATAGCTTAGGGTTTCGGAAAAAAATATTATGACCCCATTAACCCTTTTGCAATTGGGGTCACATATGATCCCAAGCTAATAAAAACCAATTTATTCAAAAAATTCAAATATATTGTAAGCCCTATTTTTAGATGCGACACCTAAAATATAATAACTAAATGTGTAGAACTTCCGTTCCTAATATTTGAGATAAATCCGAGAACGTTAACCCATTATTTGCCAAGGCCAGCTTTGGAATTTTAAGATATTTTTAAATAAAAATTATCGAAAAACAGTTTTTCTATTAAACTCGATGAAATCACTGTTTAGAATTTAAGAAAAATAATTCGGTAATTTTAATTTATTTAACCCTTCAATGCTCCTGGTATCAAAATAAACCATTGTGATAAATCTTTGGTGCAATTATCTGCTTATTGCTCGCGAATATAAATTAAAACAACTTTTAACCAATTTAGTTATAAAGGTATTTTATGTATATTTATATATTTATATTTATCTATATCTGCATTTTATTAGACCTTAAAGAGCTAGATCAAATTTTTAAAATTTTGTTTAAGGAAATTTTTCAAAACTTAAAAAAGGAGTTTTCAAAACTTTATCAAAAAAATTTTTCCATTTTCGGTCTCAATGTTTAATATGTTAACAAGGTGGCAATAAAACAATACTTCATATCTGAATACTTACAGGTATAGAGACTAAAACCAAATGTTGGCTTTAATTAATTTCTTAAAGTTGAAGAAAATGCCATCAAATTTCATGACCTAGTTTTTTTTGGCACAAAAGTGGTCTGGGGCATTTGCTATTTCTTGGCGAGTTTTTATTCGATTTTGAAATTTTGTAGCTTTTGGAAAGATAATTTAATATTGATCCCAAATTATATAACAACTTATCGGAAAAATTAAACTATAGAACGAAATTTTCGTAAAATCTGAAAAAAGTCATATTTTCCCCATATAAACACACTTGAAATATTCGGTCGCGTTGAGGCACCTCTAAATTTTTTTTGATTGACCCCCAAACTTTGTATTTCTCACTTTTTTTGCTTTTCGCTTATTCCTAGGCGGTGCGACCGAGAGTTTGAACACTAATGTACATTTTGATGAAATTATAAATATTTGGTAAAGTATTTTGCTGGATGTATCCGGTTCAGTGGCAAAAGAGAGGACTACCGCACTCACATTTTAATTTGGATGGTTGATAAAATAATGCCAGAACAAATTGATAGCACTATATCAGCAGAAATTCGTGATCCTGAAATTGAAATTGAATTGCATGAAATTTTTACCAGTTAAGTATGCATAAAATATGGAAAGTGTACAAAAAATTATCCACAGGTATTAGCTTTTGAAACTATTACTGAAAATGATGGGTATTCAAAATAATGTCGATGATCAACAACTGTCAAAGTGGGAACATAAAAAATTGAGGTAGACAAGCAAGATGAACCTGTTCAAGGCCACCCAAATGTATTTGAAACTGATCACTTAGGTCTAATTTACACAGTTCACCCAAATAATAAGTGTGTTTTCATTTGCGTTTTGATTAGTGTCCATGGTCCATCATTATTTAATTATTTGAGAACTCTTAATGGACAATTATGCGGCACTTATCGTGAAGCATGTCAAAAATTAGGATTGCTTGAACACGATACACATTGGGAAAATACATTAACTGATGCGTTGGTATCAGCGTGTCCACAACAAATTACAATTTTATTTTCTATCATTATCTCATATTGCAATCTGGCTAATCCATCTGATTTATGGATGAAATTCCGTTATTACATTATGGAAGATATTTTACATCGAACTTTTAATATTCAATTGAATTATACGGAGGGGATGTATTATGAGATATTGATATTGACTGAGGGTATGTGTCTGGGAATGACGAGTCTTGCTTTGGCTTATTTGGGTATAGTATCACTAAATTGTTCAAGAAATTATATTTTTAATCAAAATTTTCTTCGAGAACAGAATTACGATCCAAATGTATTGACAAATTTTGTTCAAGAAAATATTCCTTCATTAAATCAATATCAACAAGTAAGAAAATTATTTGGCGGTCTAGCCCGACTATACGATACCCTATACCATGGTTTAGACACCCTATCTCTTCGGTCCAACCAATTGGATAGAGCAAATAAGCATAAACCAAATTTGAGTGGCATTTTTATTAATTTTTTTGGCCGCAGATATGAAAAAGTTCATATCGGATGATATGTCTATATGGGGACTAGGCCCAAAAATGGACCGATCCTGACCATGTTTGGTAAGGTCTCTCGTATTTTGCAAAAATTTATACAAACAAAATTTGAGAAGAATCAGTGCCATATTTTTGTTTTTTGATAGATTTAAGTGAAGATCGGGAAGCAGCTCTATATGGGGCCTATGACTAAGAGTTGTCCAATAGGGATCATTTATGGACTACTCATTAATGGATGTAATATGTACATATAAACCGAATTTGACTAAGATTTGGATGATAATTTGGATCTTATGGCAATATATGTTGATTTCATAGGGGTCATTTGTATGGGGGCTAGGTCTGGACATGGACCGATTCTCACCAATTTCAATAGCGTTCATCCCATGGCCGATAAAAGATTAAATGTTAAATTTAATCAAAATATATTCATATTTGCGACCTGCAGTTTGATTACAAGCTTTACATGGACACACAGACGGACGGACGGACGGACGGACGGACATCGTTAAATCGAATCAGATAGTGATTCTGATTCGATCGGTATAATTAAAGATGGGTGTAGGTCAAATATTTTTGGTTGTTACAAACAGCAGCACAAAGTCATTATACCCAAACCACATAGTGGTATAGGGTATAAAAATGGGCTTATGAAACAATCATGCAAGAACTTGATAGTGGTAATGTTGGCATGTACTTTTTGGATGCACCTGGTGGTACTGGTAAAAATTTTTTGGTAACTTTAATTTTAGCAACCGTACGAGCCCGTGGTAGAATTTCTTAGGCACTTACATCTTTTGGAATTTCAGCCACTTTATTGGATGGTGGTAGGACAACGCATTCAGCACTAAAATTGCCTTTGAATATGATGATAAGAGAAGCACCATCATGTAGTTTATCAAAAAACCCTGGCATGGCTACACTTTTAAAACAAATTGATATTTTGTTGTGCGATGCATCCACAATGGCACACAAGAAATGAATTGAAGCTTTAGACAAGGACCAATAATTATATATGGTCCTTGCTTTGCATCGAACAATGAAAGATTTCCGTATAAATCAAAATTTATTTCGTGGTGCTTTGATATTGTTACGAGGAGACTTCAGACAAACACTACTTGTTTCACAAAATCAACACCAACTGTTGACATAAATGCGTATTTGAAGCTATAAAATCTACGAAGACACATTGAGACGTTAAGACTCAAAATGATCCATCAGCTGCAACCTTTTCAATGCAATTGCTTTTATTGGGTGATGTTAAAATGCCAATTGATAATGATGATTTCATTACAATTCCAAAAGATTGTGCATATTCACAGAATTAAAAGAACAACTAATTGAAAAATGTTTCCCAAATATACAACAGCAATACAAAAATCATGCTTGGTTGACTGAGAGACCCATATTGGCAGGAAAAGATAAGGATGCCAATGATTTGAATTTCATCATTCAAACATAAGTAGCTGGCGAATTGATCATATATAAATCTACTGTGATGAATAATGAAGACGTATTACATTCTCCAACTGAATGTTTAAATTCTCTTAAGAGAATAAAGAATAACACCGCATAATTTACAATTGAAAATCGGATCTCAAATAATTATGCTTCTTAATATAAATCCACCCAAATTATGCAACGGAACAATACTTGCGGTAAAAAAATTAATGAATTATGTAACTGAAGCAACAATTTTAACTTGGGAAATTCAAAGGCGAAGATGTTTTAAAACCACGCATCCCAATGATTCCCACTGACATGCCATTTGAATTTAAGTTATTACAGTTTCCCGTTCATTTTATTTTTGCAATGACTCTTAATAAAGCTCAAGGTTAGTCGTAGTAAATTTACAGTATAACTTTAGGAGTTCCTGTTCCACGGCCAACTGTATGCTGCATATTCACGTGCTGATAACACTGTTCTGCAAGAAAATCGGCCCCGGCATTATCCCTGCTGATTCTAATGAAAAATGACCTCTGAATCGCACCCATTTTTCCCCATTTCATACCGTTTTCGCGGGACGCCCCCCTCCCCCTTTTGTTATCTTATACTCTTTTGTTTGTCATAATTCAAGACCGACTGCTCCGATTTTGCTGAAATAAATTTAGAAAAATTAAGAATTACCATTCCTTTCATCTATTCTTACACCATTTCTCTTCATAATCAGCAATTTCGAAGATATAAATAAATTTATGAAAAAAAAATATTTTTTGCTTAAAAAATTTTAATTTTTTGTTTTTAAAAGTCATGAAAGATTCTAAAAGGGAAAAAAATTTCAAGGCTTAATACATTTTGTTAAAGCTACATAGCTTGTGAACAAAATGAGACATAGATTACGAAAATCGATGAAAGTGTTCCGGTTTTATTCACAATTAAGTGAAGGTATCTCATTTTGACAAGAATATTGATTTTTTGTTTCAAGGAATCGTACTTAATTAATTTCAAAAATTTGCTACAGGATAAAAACAAACTTCTTTGGAAAAAAGGTTGGTGACTGTTTTATGGTCAGCAAAAGGTAGCAAAGTAAGGAGCTCGTGCGTGGACGCTGACATACCGTTCTTGTTTTTTTATTATACCTAATCCGTTCACAGCCAATTAAAGGGAAAAAAGGGAAGTCCATTTTTTTTTCTCGATATGTGTTTTTCCGTTGGCTACCTGTAACCGATGATTTTTTTTACGGAAATGTACACATGTATGAGTGGTCATTATTTGGAAAGTTATGAAAAATTTGAAACGCGCACGTGCTGAATCAGGCATATAGCCATCCTTAAAAGATGCGCCCATTCATAACTACCTGTCAGTAAAATATTGAAAAATACGTAGTATTTATAGCTGTTCAGTGAAAAGAAGAAGTGATTTTTTTCCGTTTTTTTTTTTAAAGTGAATAATAGTACGGGAATTTTATTATGCCACGAGAGTATAGAAATCATCCAGATAGCTTCTGCTATGTTTGCGGAAAGTTAACATTAAAAGCGCAACGAAACCCCCTTTCTCCGCTTCTAAAAACTGCTTATCATTTATATTTTAATTTCCAAGTTGGTCATCTAGACAAGGATTGGGCTCCAAATTCATTGAAACAAAAAATCAATATTCTTGTCAAAATGAGATACCTTCACTAAATTGTGAATAAAACCGGAACGCTTTCATCGATTTTCATAATCTATGTCTCGTTTTGTTCATAAGCTATGTAGCTTTAATAAAATGTATTAAGCCTTGAAATTTTTATACCCTATACCACTATGTGGTTTGGGTATAATGACTTTGTGCTGCTGTTTGTAACTACCAAAAATATTTGACCTAGACCCATCTTTAATTATACCGATCGAATCAGAATCACTATCTGATTCGATTTAACGATGTCCGTACGTCCGTACGTCCGTCCGTCCGTCCGTCTGTGTGTCCATGTAAAGCTTGTAATCAAACTGCAGGTCGCAAATATGAATATATTTTGATGAAATTTGGTATATAAGCTTTTGTCGGCATAGGATGAACGTTATTGAAATTGGTGAGAATCGGTCCATGTTCAGACCTAGCCCCCATACAAATGACCCCTATGAAATCGACTTAAATTGCCATAAGATCCAAATTATCATATAAATCTTAGTCAAATTGAATTTGTATGTGTTTATTACATTCATTAATCTGTAGTCCAAAAATGATGCCTATGGGACAACTCTTAGTCATAGGCCCCATGTAGAGCTGCTTTCCGATCTTCACTTAAATCTATCAAAAAACAAAAATATTGCACTGATTCTTCTCAAATTTTGTTTGTATAAATTTTTGCAAAATACAAGAGACCTTACCGAACATGGTCAGGATCGGTCCATTTTTGGGCCTAGTCCCCATATAGATATAGCATCCAATATGAACTTTTTCATATCTGCAGACAAAAAAATTTATAAAAGTCTTACTCAAATTTGGTTTATGCTCATTTTCTATGTCCAGTTAGTTGGGCCTATGGGGTAGGGTCTCTAAACGCATGGTATAGGGTATCCTATAGTCGGTCTAGACCGACTATAATTTTCTTACTTGTTTTTTTCAGGATTTTTCATGACTTTTAAAAACAAACAATTAAAATTTTTTAACCAAAAAAGTATTTTTTCTTAATAAATTTATTTATATCTTCGAAATTGCTGATTATGTAGAGAAATTGTATAAGAATAGATGAAAGGAATGTTAATTCTTAATTTTTCTAAATTTATTTCAGCAAAATCGAAGCAGTCGTTCTTGAGTTATGACAAACAAAAAACTATAAGATAACAAAACGGGAGGGGGGCGTCCCGCGAAAACGGTATGAAATTGGGAAAAATGGGTGTGATATTCAGAATCAGGAGGTCATTTTACATGGAAGCAGCAGGAATAATTTCGGCGCTCGAAAAAAAAATTTATTTTGTTGAGCAGTGTAACCCGTCGTTTCTATTCGTTTTCTGTGAAAATGGCAATACTAAAAATATCTTTTACCACCAAGCACTACAATAAAAACTTTTATTTTTATACCCTATACAACTATGTGGTCAGGGTATAACGACTTTATGCTGATGTTTGTAACTAAAAAAATATTTGACATAGACCCACCTTTTATTATACCGACCGACTCAGAATCACTTGCTGAGTCGATTTAGCAATGTCTGTCTGTCCGTCTGTCCGTCTGTCTGTGTGTCCATGTAAACCGTGTAATCAAACAGGTCGCAAATGTGAACATGTTTTGATGAAATTTTATACGTAAGCTTCTATTAGCCATAGCAAGAACGCTATTGAAATTGGCGAAAATCGGTGTTCTTAAATGGTCACCATACAAATGACCTATGAAATCAACTTAAATTGCCATATGATCCAAATTATCATATAGATTTCGGTCCAATTGTGTTTGTGTGTGTTTATTACACCCTTTAATCATTAGTCTAAAAATAAATCCTATAGGACAATTCTTTGTCATAGCCCCCCATATAAAGCTGCTTCCCGATCTTCACTTAAATCTAACAAAAATCAAAAATGGTGCGCAGATTTTTCTCAAATTTGGTTCATATAAAATATGAAAAAATAGGGTCAGGATCGGTCCATTTTCGAACTTGTTTATTTATTTTTATTTTATTTATTTATTTATTTATTGGTGATCTAGCACAACAACACATAAAATCTTATAAATGTATTTCATAAAAAATTTAGTATTAAAATTTAAAAAATTTGGTTTTTAACATATGCAATCAAATTTTAAGATTATCGACATAAAAAATAAAATTTAACTAAAATATATTAATAGTTCCTTCTTGAACAGGTTTGCGTTGCCTATAAGTTGTGTGTTATCTGGAAGTTTATTCCAAAGACGTGTGGAAAAAATAAAGAATTGGCGTTCAGACAAAAGTTTTCGAAAACGTTGCTGAATTATTTTCTTTCCACGACAAGATCTTGCAAATTGGATTCTAATAAATAGATAAATTGGTTGTTTTTGTGTTATTATCTTGTGTAGAAACATAAGACATTTAAATTTAAGAAGATTTTCAAAGCTCATCTTATATATACGTTATGAAAACACTGAAATGTGATCACGACGTCCCTTATCGAAAATGTATCTTGCAATATTATTGTAGTCAACACTTAGTTTACGAAAATCATCACAATCGCAATTGGCAAAAATTTCACAACCGTATAAAAGGACTGGAATAAGGTACGTTTTCGCTAACAACATACGAATGTTTAACGGTGTTGAACTTTTCACTGCCCACAGATTACGTAACATACCATAAAGTCTCCCTACAACAGAGTTAATATGGGTTGACCAAGTTAACTCATTATTAAACGTTACACCAAGATTTTTTGAAGACTCAACAAAATCAATAATGGTATTGTTTATTTTAATTTGAATATTATTACCTAATGTTCTTTTACTTCGCGATATAAATAGTCATTTGGATTTTGAAGGATTGATACATAATCCATTGGCATTCGCCCAGATGTAGATTTCATTGAGATCAGTGTTAATATTGTTTACGCAAGATTGAATATTTGCAACATTAGAACCGTTATAAAGTTGCACATCATTTGCATACATGTGTACTTTGCTGAAGAATGTGACGTCTGGTAAATCATTAATGTATAAACAAAACAAAAGGGGACCAAGGATTGATCCTTGTGGAACACCTCTGTTGACATTAAGGGCGTTTGAAAATTTATCATTTAAATATACGACTTGCGATCTATTAGTAAGATATGAAGATACTGGATTACATGCAGCGTTTGAAAAGTAAAAAAGTTTTTCAAGTTTCTTTATAAGTATTGAATGAACAACCGTATCAAAAGCTTTACTATGATCTAAAAGAATTAAGAATGGTACCATATTTTGATCCAGTTTTGACCTAAGATCGTCAATAACGTCAGTCAATGCTATGGTACAACTTCTCGTTTTCACAAAGCCTGATTGTCTATCACTTAAAAGGTTTTTCTTGCTCAAGTATTTATTCATTTGTCTGCACATTAAGTTTTCCATCACTTTTGATAAGAAAGGAAGAATAGCTATGGGTCGGAAATCATTGTTTGGCTTAGGTATCGGAATAATTTGGAAATCTTCCAACCTTCTGGAAATATTGATTTAGTTAAAACTGAGTTGAACAGATGGGTTAGGTATTGTAATAATTTAGGAAGTAACGCTTTTATAAATGTAGACTTTATACCATCCATTCCAACTGCATTTGATTTAATAGAAAGAAAAATTTCTAGTACATCACACTGATCAACACACCGAAAGTTGAAACTATTTTTAATTGGGACACAATGTATATCATTATAGATGTTTTGTATCGGTGGTAGGATATCAACATTTACAAACTTAGTGTTAGGTGCATTTATATCTATGTTCTGGTTACTTACTGTAGTGCGTTGTTGCCCTATACCAATATTCCGGATTTCCTTCCATTTAGATTTGCTATCAATAGCAGATGAAAATTTACGTTGATAAAACGTAGATTTTGCCTGCTGAATACATTTCACGACATCTCTTCTAGCAGATTTGAAGACAGCCTGAAGTTCTTGGGTTTTAAACCTTTTCCACCTACCATAAGCGTCATCACGTTTATTGATTAGTAATTTAATTTCGGAATTGAACCATGATTGTTGATTAGCCTTGACTAATTTGGTCTTCATGGGAACACATAACTCAAATATATTGTTAACATTGTTCTCAATAAAAAGTAATTGATCATTCACATCATCTAATGAGTAAATATGATTCCAGCATATGTTTTCGATGTGTTCATTTAACAAAGTGTAATCAGTATTACGAAAATCACGATATTTAACAAAAGTTGCTTGGCGGTTCATACAAGAATCATAAGTCAAGAAAATAATATCATGTTTTGAAAAAACAGAGAGCTGATCATATAGAAGAACTTTAGATTTTTGGTTGACAAATACAATATCAATTAAACTGTTCGATGTGCTATGAAAGTGTGTTGGAGTTACAGCATTAACAGGAAACAGATTAATTATTTGCATTGGTTCAATAAGGGGATTATCGTCAAATAAATTATTATTAAAGTTACCAATTATGATAATATCATCATATGATACTGTTAATTCCTCCAGAGTACTAATGACGATGACGATGTGGCCTATATATACTGACAACTAAAATTTTCTTTTTATCCTGACTAGAAACATCGATAAATAAATATTCTATTTCGCTATCAGCTTTCGATCGTAATTTCACAACACAATTAATACCGTCTCGCACATAAATTGCAACACCACCTCCTTTGGCCTTTTTTTCGACCCCATCAACTAATTTTCTTCTATCAGAACGAAAAAGTCTATAGCCAGTTAAATTAAAAACAGAATCACTAATATCCAGAGGAAACCATGTTTCTGAAACACATATGATGTCAATTCCTGTAGATGTAAATAAGTATCGAAATTCATCAATTTTGCAATTCAGACTTTGTGCATTTAGATGCACAACTTTAAGGCCTGTCTTCTGTCGAGAAAGAATTCGGAGCATATTGTACACACTGTCTTTGGAACGACTATTACTATCGACTACCATAAGTAATAAAACTATAAGCAACGCATACAAATATTAATTGGTTAAAATTTTTAAAAAATTTTGAAAGACTTAAGCAGCTGTACAAGTTAATCAAAAATTTAGAATTAATTTTAATAAAAAACATAAAGAAATTGTATAAATCAAATAAAAATATATTATGAAATTTGCAGTTTAAAACAAAATATATATAATAATGTTTTAGATAAATAATTTTACTTAGATTAGACATCACCATGAGTTTCCTCCACGGCAACATCTGGTTCCTCGGACTCAGGAAATAACTCGTTCAGACGCCCAATCTCATCAATTAGTATTATGTTATCATTAGCCGACTTTTTTACGTAAACAAAACCACGCATAGTAAAAGCACTGTGGATACGATTTATTCTTTTGAGCCTAACAGCTGCGCGTAATATATTAAAATTAGTTTGTGTTAGATTTTCGTTTACAAAAAATTTGTTGTCGGAATTAAAACCAAGTTGTCTTAAGCAGAAGAAACAAGTAAGAAAATTATAGTCGGTCTAGACCGACTATATGATACCCTATACCATGGTTTAGAGACCCTATCTTTCGGTCTAACTACTTCGATATAGAAAATAAGCATAAACCAAATTTGAGTGGGATTTTTATTAATTTTTTTGGCTGCAGATATGAAAAAGTTCATATCGGATGCTATATATATAAAGGGACTAGGTCCAAAAATGGACCGATCCTGATCATGTTTGGTAAAGTCTCTTGTATTTTGCAAAAATATGTACAAACAAAATTTGAGAAGAATCAGTGCAATATTTTTGTTTTTTAATAGATTTAAGTGAAGATCGGGAAGCAGCTCTATATGGGGTCAAAGGGATCATTTTTGGACTACTCATTAGTGGATGTAATGAACGCATACAAACCCAATTTGAGTAAGATCTATATGACAATTTGGATCTTATGGCAATTTATGTCGATTTCATAGTGGTAATTTGTATGGGGGCTAGGTCTGAACATAGACCGATTCTCACCAATTTCAACAGCGTTCATCCCATGGCCGATAAAAGCTTATATACCAAATTTCATCAAAACATATTCATATTTGCGACCTGCAGTTTGATTACAAGCTTTACATGGACACACAGACGGACGGACGGACGGACGGACGGACGGACATCGTTAAATCAACTCAGAAAGTGATTCTGATTCGATCGGTATAATTAAAGATGGGTCTAGGTCAAATATTTTTGGTTGTTACAAACAGCAGCACAAAGTCATTATACCCAAACCACATAGTGGTATAGGGTATAAAAATCTTTATTACTTTTCCTAAAACTCGCGTAGGATTTTAAGAAATAATTTTTGTCATAGGCAGACCACATCTTTACGATAATAACCTCATCTTTCGAATCAGTTTTATTTTTATTATTTTGGTTTTGTAAGCGGTAAATTGATTTTATTGCCGGAACAGATGTATTAATAGCATGGCAAATATTGCAAAATATATTCATCAGATCTTCATTTTCAAAAAGTGGTATTTCATTTAATCTTAACTCACAAGCAACAGTATTATTTTCTTGATGTTTAATTTTGGACTTTAAAGATTTAATTTCATTTTTCATACTTATTATTTCTGCCGTGACTGTTTCAAGAGTGGTAACTCTCTCAGTCAACGACTGGATTTCATTTTTAAACATTTTGAATCTCTTATCAAGATCATTTAAGAGTTCATCTTTGTATTCACTGAGTTTGATTTTCATCATACTTTAAATTTTCTCGGTGAGTCTTTCAAAACGATTATCCATGACTGTCATTAATTTGAGGGGAGAGTCAGTATTCGTTAAACGATGAGTTTTGCAAACACTACCCAAGAGATAGCATCCGATATGAACTTTTTCATATTCAATGGGAAAACAAAATAATAACAATGCCACTCAAATTTGGTTTATGCTTATTTTCTATATCGAATTAGTTTGGCAAGAAATAGGGTCTCTAAACGCATGGTATTGGGTTTCGTATAATTTCGTTACTTGTTTGATGTTCTCACTTTAAGAAATGTATGCTTTATTTTCTTCTTTTTCAGGAAAATGTAAATTCTAA
This sequence comes from Cordilura impudica, assembly GCA_963682025.1. Classification (NCBI taxonomy): domain Eukaryota; kingdom Metazoa; phylum Arthropoda; class Insecta; order Diptera; family Scathophagidae; genus Cordilura; species Cordilura impudica. The sequence goes on from OY821517.1 coordinate 28,287,724, forward strand.
AAGATTTAATTTTTAATACAAAGACGTAAATGTATATTATTGTGTTGTCCAGCATCACGGGCAGGGTTACTTTGGTGTATTTATATATGGGGCGTTTCCTGTCGGGTGATCAAACTTTTAAAACCGATGTCTTCCGATCGGGATGAAATTTGCACCAATGTTAGTACTATTGGATAGTAGTTTTTCAACAAGATTGGTCCAGAACTCGCTGAGTTAGAGGGTGTTAAAATGTGACATTTGACCAAACAGGTGTTTTTTCTCATCCATGTATCTTTTTACCTATTGTTCTTAGCAAAATTTATCCCAAATAGTTTAGATAGCTATCTCTTCAGTCTTTCGGAAAAAAAATTTAAAAAAATTAAAAAATTTTTTTGATCGATAACAATTGATGGCACCGCTCAATACCATGCTTTTAAACCGCTGTCGATGGAAGAGCCAAGTTTTCTGCCTCCACTCAATACGAGTTCTTTCTAAAGCCAAAAAAGAAACTAGCAGCGAAATCAACAGCTGAACCTAGTAACGCCAAGAAAATATTGGCCAAAAAGCACCAAATAAAGGCGATAAATAAGCTGAATGAATGACTGGGTATTTAAAAATTTACAAAACTTAAGTACTTCATCAGCTACAATAAATCAATTTAAAAAAATAGTTATGTTATAAATGGATCTAATATATTATTTATTTTTTTATTTTTATTATTATTATATATTAATTTAATTATTATTAGAAATAAATAAAAAAAATTAATTTTCAACATTTCTATAAAAAAAAGTGATTTTTTTCCTAAGGTTAACATATTACGTGTATTACAGTATCGAAGGTATGAAATTTTAGTTAGGTATGTTACATACCGTCGGAAAAGTTAATTTGTCTAGTTTCTCAGTGTATGCTTTATTTTTAAGGGTTTGGAAACATTCACACACCCATAGGATAAAATTCAAATTAGTGCATAGGCTAAAAATTGAAAAACCGTTGTCTTGAGTTACAATAAGCGACCAAAAAGCTCTTAAAGGAAAAAACCTAAACTTTCGTTTGAAACCAAAAAAAAAAAATTTTTTTCCCTTTTTTGAAAAAGTCAAAAAAATTTTTGATTTTGAAAAAAAATTAAAAAAAATTTTTTTTTTTTACTTTTTTTTCCGAAAGACTGCTAGAAATAGCTATCTAAGCTAGTTGGGACAAATTTTGTTAAGAACAATAGGTAAAAAGGTACATGGATGAGAAAAAACACCTGTTTGGTAAAAATGTCAAATTTTGACCCCGGCTAACTCAGACAATTCTGGACCGATTTTGTTGAAAAACTGTGCCTAAGATACTATCCAATAGGACTAACTTTGGTGCAAAATTCATCCCGATCGGAAGACATCGGTTTTAAAAGTTGGATCACTTGGCATGAAACGCCCCATATATATATACATATATATATATATTTTTTTTTTTTGGGAAAATCTGACTTTTAAAACAATTTTTGTATATAAATAATAAAGATATTTTTAGAAAAATTTTTTTTCTAAATTTCTACAAAATTAAACCTTACGGTTCTTCATTCTGAAATTTTCAGTATATCTTAAGAAATTACTTGAGAATATAACTAAATTTTTGTAATATTTTATATGGGTTTTTCTGATTGTGCAAATACGCAAATAAAAGTTAAAACCAAAAAATAGTAACAAAATCTTTATATAAACTAACTTAAATATTAGAGGCAAAAAAATTAAAAATGAGCCAATAATATATTCATGTTTTTGAATGCACATAATTTAAAAAAAATAATATTACAAAAATGTTCTAAAATTTCTCCAGAAACAAGTTTTCAATTTTTTTAGAAGGAGAATTCAAAAATGCATACAAAAATGCTTATGGCAAAAAGAAAATCGGTGTGACATGTTATTGCTTATATACGAGTATGCTTTCTAATTTGTGCTACTAGTTTTTTTTTTTAATTTTGCAAAATCACTTTAAAGTTATGGGATTCAAAAAGAGTAGTAAATTTAAGTGAACTGATCTTTATATGAACTTTTATTAGCACTCTGAAACTGTTTTATTGTTTTATATTTAATAAATTTTATATTTTTTCTATATAGTGATTTTTAATAAAAACAAATGTCCCCCTTCTACTTGTTAACTAAATAAAATACATTTCGAATCAAAAGGGTTAACTTATTTTTATGAATTTTTTAAATTAAGTTTTTACCTTCTGTTACTGTTATTTAAAGCATCATAAACTACAAAATATTAAATAGAACCTTCATAAACGAATATAAACCTTTCCCTCCCCACAAAACATTAACAATAATAAACTAATTTTACCTTTAATAATAAATTGCAGCTGTGTTCCCAACCAATCAACCTCCAACCCAAACTCTTTTTAAGTATCTTTGACCAAAGTACCTTTAAATATTATTCTTTGGAAAAAAAAAACTTAACATAACAATATGTAGTTTTTATTATGCAAGGCAATACTAGAAAAATAATGTCCCCTTGAATTGTGTTTATGTATATTGTGGACCTAAATAAATAAAAATATGTTTATAGGCAAAATATTAAAGAATAACAATAGAATGCAAAAAGTAGTTGTATTAATGTACGAATATTTCTTCATATTTTATACGATTGTATCTTGTGTAAATTGCCAATATATATACACATTCATATAAACATACATACGTACAACAGCAAAAGGTATGAAACCAAATATTTTATGCTGACCATAAGCTTTACAACTAATATAAGGTTTTTATCAATGGAATTGAGGCAAAGCGGTAGCAATATCTTAAAGGATCCATAACCAACTTACATTAAGGTTGGTTATGTCTTTTTGTCACCATTGTCATCGTCATCAACGTCTTTTAGGCAAAACGTTTTACACCATATCCCATGTGGTTTTAGATATGCTCATATGTATTAAATTTTGTTGCTAGAAGCTCCAATAAGAGTGATGTAATTATATTAACTAGTAGATTTCAGCCCTCGAAATTCGAGTGCAAATTCTAGGAAATTTTATTTTTTCATTAAATAAAGACCCTAAAAGTATGCTAATCAATTATAGCCAATTCACAAATCACCACAAAAAACAAACTCATTTTTATTACAAACACATTAACAAATTTAATAAATACACACATAGCATTGTATAATTTTATATATGTATTAGTAGCAACTTTAAATGCAATTTACTCAAAATAAAGAAAAAAATTAAAAAATCTGTAAATCTGCAAAACGGCTAAAAAGAAATACCTTTCAAATAATATACGTTTGGTCAAAATCGGGATAAAACCGTGAAACAAAACATCGGTCACAAGAAATCGCTTAGCCTATTAATATTATAGATTAAACAGGGTGGCTGATGAATATTGCTACATTATGAAACTCAAATAACTTTTTTTTTTAATGTATGGTATTCATTTTTCTATTATTCTTGTGAAAGCTCATGCAATTTTATTAAATAAAGCTTAACTATTTAAAAAAAAAAAAATTGAAATTTAAATGCGGCTCCGCTGCTAGCTGATGCATGTTCAGCATCTTATCAAAAAGTTCTTCATTACTGCTTGGAGAGTTGAGAGAGGAATAGCCGCAATTGTTGCTCGAATGGATTGCTTTAGTTCATTAAAATTTGTCGGTTTGGTTTTACAGATTTCCTGTTTGCAATAATCCCAGAAGAAAAAGTCAGCTATAGTAAGGTTAGGCGACCAGGGGGGCCAGCGGAATGTGGAGCTCCTGGATATAAGGTTATTGCGAAATTTTCGTCGCAATTCTGTCACAACAGGCTGGGCTATGTGAGGAATTGCTCACACAGAGTTGAAAGAAATTCTATTTCGGCGTAATTCTGGATAGAAGAACTCTCTCAACATGCTCAAGTAACGGTCTGCGGTAACCGTAACGGTGTGGCCGTTTTCTTCGAAAAAGTACGGCCCGACAATACAGCGTGATGAAACTGCACACCACACTGTGACACGAAGTGGATGCAATTCTGTCTCATAGAGTATCTGTGGGTGAAGCACTCCATATTCGACAATTTTGTTTGTTTATGTTGCCTTTTAAATCGAAGTTCAACATGTTTTCGACCTCTTCCACGATTTAAAGCATCTTCTGGCACAATTGCAAGCAAATCGGCAAGTCTGCTGCATTCAGTTTGTTGGCCATTTAAATTTTATATGGGAATAAGTCCAAATCATTGTACATTAGGGTGCTCCAACCTTGTATGACGCAAAAAAATGTCAGTAGTTGACTGGGCCGCCTCTTTAAAATACGTATTTGGGTGTAAAATAACGTCTCCCAAAAAATTAGGACAATCGGATAAGAGGAACACGTGCCTCAACGGCCCTTAAATTCGAAAAACGGTATACATGGAAAAATATTACTTTTTTCAATTGCTTAAAATTTTTAATATTTTTATTTGATCTTGAATTAAAAGGATTGCAAAATCGTAACAAACAGTAAATTATCTTTCTAATAAAGCAATAGAAACCAAAAGCGGTTTAAAAAACCAAGTTATTACAATTGCCCGGGCAACTAATGTGCACAGAACGCTTAATCAAGAAGTTCAAGTCCAAATTTTGATATGTGTGGAAATAATGTAGTGCAAAATCATTTTTGTTTTTTATTAACTCCAATGTACTCAATTAAAAAGCATTTTTTATCATGTACTTTGCAAACTCGATTTAAACTAAAGCCAAAAAGTCTTCATATTTAAACACAGTTTTCAAATCTCCAATTTTAAAGTTTCAAAAATTTTTTAAAGAAATTTAAAAAAATCAACGATTGGACTTTAAGGATTAATTAAGCACATATCGAGGACTAAAATCTCTACAAATTAAAGGCATACTTCTTTTCATTTGGCCATTGCAACGATTTAACTTCAGCGGATTTTGGGAAAACACCGATTTTTGTCACTTATTAAGGTTTTATGAATTTTTTAATTTTTTTTTTGTTCCAAATTCATCGCAAGTTTAAAAACTTCAATGATCTAGGAATAATATTATAAATATTGCTGTTCTAATGATAATGACACAAAATACATTGTAGTCATTCCTAAGAACATATGCCATTACGTCGATAAGAACATCGAACATTTTTTACCTCAAAAACACTATCTTTTTTAAAAGATTTTCTATACCAACGGACTTCTTAACAAGTAAGAAAATTATAGTCGGTCTAGACCGACTATATGATACCCTATACCATGCGTTTAGAGACCCTATCTCATAGGACCAACTAACTGGACATAGAAAATAAGCATAAACCAAAATTTAGTGGGATTTTTATTAATTTTTTGGCTGCAGATATGAAAAAGTTCATACCAGATGCTATATCTATATGGGGACTAGGCCCAAAAATGGACCGATCCTGACTATGTTTGGTAAAGTGTCTTGTATTTTGCAAAAATATATACAAACAAAATTTGAGAAGAATCAGTGCAATGTTTTTCTTTTTTGATAGATTAAAGTGAAGATCGGGAAGTAGCTCTATATGGGGCCTATGACTAAGAGTTGTCCCATATGGATCATTTTTGGACTACTCATTAATGGATGTAATAAACGCATACAAACCCAATTTGAGTAAGATCTATATGACAATTTGGATCTTATGGGAATTTATGTCGATTTCATAGGGGTCATTTGTATGGGGGCTAGGTCTGAGAATGGACCGATTTTCACCAATTTCAACAATGTTCATAAAAGTTAAAAGCTTATATACCAAATTTCGTCAAAATATGTTCATATTTGCGAGCTGCAGTTTGATTACAAGGTTAACATGGACACACAGACGGACGGACGGATGGACGCACATCGTTAAATCGAATCAGTTAGTGATTCTGATTCGATCGGTATAATAAAAGATTGGTCTAGGTCAAATATTTTTGGTAGTTACAAACACTAGCACAAAGTCATTATACCCAAACAACATAGTGGTAGAGGGTATAAAAAAAATTAATTCATAACTTAGGTATCTAAAAAATTAACAATTGCCTAATTCGGGCCATTGCCTAACTTTTGATATCTTTACTTTTTTCAACTAAGCCATTCAAATTGGAATGGTTTTGTACAGATTTTATACATAAATCACAGTAATTTGTTTCCATTCAGCCTGTATTCTCTCCCTCAGCTCATTAATGCTCTTCGTCGTCTGCCAGCCGACGTTTTAATTAAGCCCACATATTTTCGATCCGGTTGAGATCAGAGCTCTGCGCTGGCCACTACATGACCCCAACCACCTGTGAACTAAGCCATTCATTGACGATTTTCGCTGAATGTTTGGGTTCGTTTTCATGATGGAAGATGACATATTCAGGTCTAGCTGAAATTTGTGGGATAGCTAAAGGCAAATTCTCTTGCAAAATGCGAATATAGTTTTCCCTTCTCATTATGCTATCGATCCGTACAAGTGGGCCCACACCATCTGATGTTATACATCACCAAACCAAAATTGAACCACCTCCGTGCTTTATAGTTTGAGTTACATATGCTGGGTTTAGTGTGGTCAATGGTTTGTCCCAATACCAAACTTTTCCATCTCATTGGTATCGGTTGATTTAGGTTTTGGGCTGGGTTTCATCCCATCTGACTAGAACAAACCGATACCAATCAGATGGAAAAGTTTGGTATTTGCCCAGTCAATAACTACCAATTTTTTTTTTTTTTTTGGAGCACCCTGTTGTGCACAATTGATTGCAATGACTGTCTGCTTATACCCATTTGAGCAGATAAGCTCATTACAGCAGTGATTATTTCCTGCGTCCGAACGGAAGGGCTTCGATGGTAAGGTCTTCTTTCGACTGTCCCATGCTCGGCAAAATTGTTTCTGCATCTCTGAAAGCAATATAAGAATTCTTATAGAGATACGAGTTTTATGAAATTACTTTTATCCAAAGAATTTTTTTTTTGTTCTTTATTTTCAGATGCCAGCCATCTAAAGAAAATTACTTTGATGAATAATAATGAATTTTTACTTTTACCGGAATCGAAGTGCCGGTGTCCGTGCCCGTCAAGATGTTTTGTGAATTTCAGAAAGGAGAATCGATGAGTTCTATTTATTTTACAATTTAAACAATATTTTTAGATATAATTATAAAAAGCTTATAAAAAATGTTTACAACAATGTTTATATACAATGTTTATAAACAGTTTTTATATGCAATACTTATAAACAATATTTATATACAATGTTTATAAGCAATGTTTAACCCTTTCGACCCCAACTTCTTTCCCGTAACTCAACATTTTTTTTTTACTTTTAATCATGTTGTAGTCATTCAGATAGTGTCTGGCTAATATTTCTAGTCGCCACGCCTATTCGTTTCGGCGGTAGAGAAGTTGCTTGTGAGCAACGTTTATTTTTTGTGAGATCTATATAAAGTTTTATTGAATTATTTAAACAAATTAAATGTGATAGGATAAAAACATGTTTTTATTGTTGTTGCAGCTAAGATGGATCTTACACTTTTGACATTTGGACATCGGAGTTCCTGTCTTGCACAATCTGAAACGCCCTCTTTCACCAAATACTACTCAATGATCCACTTTATCATCTGAAGGGTTCGCTGAAACTTATATTTTTTGCTGCTTTGTGAAGACTCGGGAAATGACGGTTTATTGCTTTCTACATTCGATGGTTGACCGCTTTTTCCTTGTATAGAATCCGCAGAAGAGTAAGTATATTGCAGCAGATCATTAGCAATTTCCAGTTGGAATTGCATTAGCGGAATATGGTTCTTGTTGGTTTGGAGCAGAGAGAGATGTTTTCTATAAAGCAGCCACGCATTTTTAACGGATGTTCCTAGACACCAATAGAAGATTCTTATATACCACTTTCTTGAGCGGTGGTTAATCTTGTACAGGTCCACACGCATATCTGCCAGGGCAACCCCTCCCATGCTTTATTATAATTACCTAACATCAATATAAGCTTTTTCTTTTGGGGTCCAACGATTGCAAAAGACAACAGGTTGATAATCTATATACGAAGATGCTAGTAGAACTGGTTTATTGTCAAACCACTTTAGACATACTAGGTTGTAATTGGTTTTACATCTCACGTCATAAGATCCTCTTCCCCTCTTTTTGAGCTCAGCATCTGAAAGCAATTAGCAATTACTTATCCGGATTTTACATATAGTCACTGTTGCAAGAATGGCGATTTCCTTCAAAGCAAAATGAAGACTTAGCGACGTAAACCAGTTGTCGAAATAAAGTTTATAATTCTTGTGTGTGAGATGATTATGTGCCAGATAAAGGACTGCATCCGAATATATTCCTAATCCATATGACGTGTAGGAGCCTTTGCCAACATACAATATAAAATCATATACCATTCCAGAAATTCCAGCAGGAGTAACCATTTGTGTGGTTTGGCTGGGTTATAACCAAAAGTGAAAGCATGAATTTATAAATATACAAAGTTTTTTTGATATAGACCTTTGAATGCTATTATCAAGCAAGTATCAACAGCACAACTAGATTCTTGCACGCATTCTTCCGCAATTATATTGTTAAGAAGACCGATCTCTATGCTTTCATCTCTTTCCATGATTCGTTCCAAATTCCTATCTAGCAGTACAGAAATGTCATCCACCTTATCTCCACTTTCCTCTTCACTAGATGCATCTAAATCGTAGTTCAATATTCTTTCAATGTCTTCGTTTGTCAAGCCTTTCTCTTGGGGTCTCATATCTAATTTGATTTTATTTTATTACCACAATTGCCCAAGGTTGCTCACAAGCAACTTGCAAACTTTGAAAATTACTCACCTGATGTTTGCTTACAAAAGAGTTATTTAACTTTGATAAATATTTTACTTGAAATTTACTAAAAATTATTTTATAAACATTTTTTTAATTTATGTTATTATCTAAAAAAAATCATGTGAGTCCGATCACAAGGGAGATGTGTAAACATCTAATAATTAAAGAACACATCAACATCATATTTTCCAGTGCATAAAAAATAAGTCGATTATGCTGTTTTCTGAAATTCAGTTGATGTTTTCTGAAATGCAGTCGATGTTTTCTGAAATTCAATTGATGTTTTCTGATACACAATTAATGTTTTCAGCAATTCAAATGATGCTTGTTGAAATTCTATTTACGTTTTCTGAAATACAATTAATGTTCTCAGCAATTCAAATAATGCTTTTTGAAATTCAATTGATGTTTTCTGAAATTCTATTTATGTTTTCTGAAATTCAAATGATGTTTTCTGAAATACAATTGCTGTTTTCTGAAATACAATTGATGTTTTCTGAAATTCTATTGATGTTTTCTGAAATTTAATTGATGTTTTCTGAAACTCGAATGATGTTTTTTGAAATTATATTGATGTTTTCTGAAATTCTATTTATGTTTTCTGAAATTCAAATTATGTTTTCTGAAACTCGAATGATGTTTTCTGAAATTCAATTGATGTTTTCTGAAATACAATTGATGTTTTCTTAAATACAATTGATTTTTTCTGAAATTCTATTGATGTTTTCTGAAATTCTATTGATGTTTTCTGAAATTCTATTTATGTTTTCTGAAATTCAAATGATGTTTTCTGAAATACAATTGATGTTTTCTGAAATTCTATTGATGTTTTCTGAAATTTAATTGATGTTTTCTGAAATTCTGTTTATGTTTTCTGAAATTCAATTGATGTTTTCTGAAATTATATTGATGTTTTCTGAAATACAATTGATGTTTTCTGAAATTCTATTGATGTTTTCTGAAATTTAATTGATGTTTTCTGAAATTCTGTTTATGTTTTCTGAAATTCAAGTGATGTTTTCTGAAATTCTATTGATGTTTTCTGAAATTCAATTGATGTTTTCTGAAATTATATTGATGGTTTCTGAAATACAATTGATGTTTTTTGAAAGACAATTGGAAAATGTTTAGAAAAGAACATATCATAATTTTTTCACAAATATAATCAGATAAAGTCACACCGATTTACACTTCAGCTCACACCGATGTGTTACGCTGTTTTTGCGATTGTATTGTGAAATACAAATTTACCCCCATGCACGTATAGATGTTTACACATCAAAAAGATCACATGTACAAAAACCTCGTTCGAAATTCGCAAAAATTTTTTACTCGACACACGCACTTTCTAATGCAAATAACTTTACTAATTGACAAATGATTTATTTTTTAGTCAAAGTTAAAGTGTACAAATATAGCTTCCGTTATCAATACGGTTCAGCAAAAAAACTAAAAACAGCGCTTACCGTTAGTCGCCAAACATATGAAATTGCTCACAAGCAACGTTTGGGTCGAAAGGGTTAAGAAGGCGTATATAAATTTTACACATGAAAACCCGATTATTATATACGAATAAGGCTATGTAAAAAATAGCAGAATATATGAAATTGACAAGATATCTTTAAATCACTTCGAAAATATCAGCCTTCTAAAAATAAAAATATTTTGCAGGATTAAATAACCGTTTGGCCAATTCTCATCGAAATATTAAATATGTTGCTGCTTCGAACTGTAAGCTATGATATTAATTAAAATTAGAATATAAAAACATTTATTTTCATACCTTATAATGGGGCTTCCAAACTGCCTGTAATTCTAAAATTCTTTCTCCCGGCATCCTGAAATTCCTTCTTAAAACTTTTTTAAAAAAATTCAAATAATAAATCTGATTTTGATAATAATTTGGATAATATACTAAAAAAAAGCAGACTCATGTTTCCATTATGTCGAATGCAGTGATTCCACCGTAAAACTTAGGAGATGCTTTTGACAAATTTAAAAGTCCAGGAAAGTTAACAAAATTGACCTATTTATTTTAGCAGATTCCAGCGCTCGAAATTCGAGTGCAATTTCTAGGAAGTTTTTTTCAACTTAGCCAATTCACAAACCAACACTTTTATGGTTTATTATTATTGTGAATGAAGATAACAAACTCATTAACAAACACATTAACAAATTTAATAAAGACACACATAGCATATGTGTAATTTTATGTATGTGTTAGTAGCAACATTAAATGCAATTTACTCAAAATAAAGAAAAAAATTAAAAAATTTGTAAATCTGCAAAACGGCTAAAAAGAAATACCTTTCAAATAATATACGTTTGGTCAAAATCGGCAAACAAAACGGTAGAACAAAACATCGTTCACAAGAAATCTCCTAGCCTATTAATATTATAGATAAGATCCTGCACCTGGTGATTGGCACATGTTGATGCCGTTTACTCCGTTATTTGTTTGAGTCTATCGAAAGACATACCCATAACAGACCTCGTTTATATGGCTACGATCGGAGCTAGTTTACTTATCATTATTAGATAACGACCTCTCGCAGTATAATTGGGATCAGATAATTATTTCTAATTCTTTTTCAAACTTAAATTGTAAATGGTTTATATTGTTGTTGTTATAATAAAATGTCCATCAGTATTTACCCTCAGATCAAATTATGAATTTCATAAACGACAAGGTGTTCATAACATGGACTCCAACACACAATCACATTCTCAATATCGTACTCGTATGACAAACATGGGTTCAACTACTACTACTACTACTACGTTGTTTAAGAGGTGAAGAGTGGGTGGTGGAAGTATGAAAAATAGTGAGGCTAAGCAAAAACCAAAAAAAAAAAAGAAATAAAAAAGGACAATTCATAAGCATATTTATGAAATGTGACGAACTTATACTCGTTTATATGAATGTCTATGTGAATGTGTTCACAAACTGCCCCTAGTGTCAATATACCTTTTGTTAGAAGAAGAGGAAGAAAAAAAAAAAGATTTCAGAAAATGCTTTTAGTTATTTTTCTTAAACTGCCCCAAGGTGGAACACACTTTTTATATCAACTATGTAGAGATGTTCATAAGTGTGGGCTGTTAGTCTATTATTATTCTAGTTTATTATAGGTAAACTTTTATCCTTGGGGATAAAACAGAGATGAGCAAGACCGAAGCAAATAAAGGACATTGTTGTAAATATGTGACAACATATGGCCAAAATGTTTAGCCTTGTATATAAAATAAATAAAACAAAATTAAAATATTTATGCAAAACTTAAAATAGAACTTTAATAATATTGAAAAAGAATTTAAAACATTCTATACTCTTAAAGTATTTCAGAATTCTATTTATTTAGCATGACTTAATTTAATTATTTAAGTAAAAGGTAAACACGTTCTTATTCTTTTTTTCTTTTTCTCTTTCGTAATTTAAAAATTACCTTAATTTTATATCATTAACACAAATGAAACATCTGTTGTGAATTCTTAAAAAAAAAACAATCGCACTTCTTTGTGCAATAAAACCTGAGGGCATTGTGTTTGAATATGTCTGTCACATATGACACGTAACTAAATGTTTGAATTAATGTTAATAAATGTTTTGCAAAACAGAAGGAAAAAAAAAACGAATATATTGTTTGTTTAGAATAGAAAATGTCAAGATGTGAAGTGGTCACCAGAACTGCAGGTCACGTGCGACATTTTATGAGTCTATCATCGTCTTGAATCTCATTAGCACTTTGGGGGCCAATAATGGTTAAAACATTACCTGGAAGACATACCATGGCCAGGGTTGCCAGCTTAATGATAATTTCAAATTGCGGTTTCTAAATATATACATAAATGCAATGTTTGTTGTATATCAAAGTGTTTTCTAGATGCTGCAATTTTATAATAACGAAAAATAAATTAAATTTGGCCCTTGTTTAAATATAAAGAGAATCAGTTGAGTTGATGTTAAATTCGATTAAAAGAATGACAAAAAGTAAATTAAATTTATTTCGAAATGTCATAATAATATTTTATTTTATCCTAATTTGCTGTAGCAATGAACAAATTTTTGCAAGCAAAATAAATTTTTTGCGCATTTTTCTGCATTTGCTAATTTCAAACAAGTAAGAACATTTTTATATTATCATACGTTTAGAGAAAGAGTCTTAGGCCATTAGTATGAGGTGCATTCGATCTTCGATCTTCGCTGGCTATCAAACATCGACTTTTGAATATGAATATTGTATTATGAGCTGGCAGCACGTTCGAAAATTTCGTTGTAAAAGAATTTTCAGTCGAACACAATTTTGCTTTCGATGCGAAAATCGAAAGTTGCTCATAATGGACAACTTAGGTTCAATTAATTGCAAGTAGAAAATAACCATAACCCAAATTTGAGTAGAATTGTTATTAATTTTATCAAATGATATACTTGTATGAGTACTATGTCGAAAATTGGTCGATCCTGAGAAAATTTTCCATAGCTGTAACCCGATGCTCTTCGCTACACCCATCGTTACGAAACAAAAAGCTGGGAATACATATTACAGAAAACTGTGTTATTGATTTTTGGCGATTTTTGATTTTGTCGATTTTTTGCGATTTTAGATTTTGGCGATTTTTGGTTTTGGCGATTTTTGGTATTGGCGATTTTTGCCTTTGGTGATTTTTAATTTTTGCAATTTTTGATTTGGCGATTTTTGTTTTTGTGATTTTTTAATTTTGAGACTTTTGATATTGGCGATTTTTCTTATTCACGATTTTCGTTTTTGGCGATTTTTGATTAAGGGTATTGCGCCCATATTTTCAACGACTACTCACATCTGTAATATTAATAGGCTAGGCGATTTCTTGTAACCGATGCAAGTTGTCTGTTTTAATCCTATTTTGACAAAACATCCCTCAGATGTTTTTACATTTTTACATTTTTTTTTTGTAAAATGCATTTAAAGTTGCTACTAATACATACATAAAATTATACAATGCCTTCTGTGCGTTTATTAAATATGTTAATGTGCTTGCAAAACGCCCTGTGTTAAATTGAAGAATAATTTTGACCATAAACCAATAACGACAATAACGACAATAAAATGTGTTGAATTGTGAATTGGCTAACATTGATTAGCATACATTTAGGGTCTTATAAAATCATTTATTATGAAATATTTATTTATTTACGAAACTTTCGTTCTATTATGTCATTTGGTTATTATATTTTAAGCGTCACATCTAAAAATTCAACAACACTTATAAAATATTTGATTTTTTGTATAAATTTTCTTTCATTGGGGTCATATGTGACCCCAATTCCAAAAGTGTTAATGGTGTCATATTATTTTTTTCCTAAACCCTAGGCTATTAAGATGAAATATAACATTTAGAAGTAGAAAACTGATAAATTTTTTATACAAAGTATTTAGAAAGAGTACATTTACTGAATATTTCACAAAAAAATAATTTTTCTCGAAATCCACAAAAAAAAATTCTTTGTAAAAAAAATTCTGACAGAGGAATTTACTTCAAGATTCGCACAGGTAATCTCTAACATGCATCTAACAAAACCTTAGAGTGCCAGATCCATTTTTTGAAATTTTGTTTAAGAAAATTTTTTTAAACTTAATAAAGGAGTTTTCAAAATTTTATCAAAAATATTTTCCATATTTGGTCTCATTTCGCAATAGGTTAACAACGTGGTAATAAAACAATACTTCATATCTGAGTAATTATAGGTATAGAGACCAAAAAAATATTTTTGGCTTTAATCAATTTGCTAAAGTTGAAAAAATATTCATCACATTTCATGACCCACAGTTTTTTGGCACAAAAGTGGTCTGGGGCATTTGTTATTTCTTGGCGATTTTTTATTCCATTTTGAAGTTATATAGCTTTTTGCAAAGATAAATTAGTACTGATATCGATTCATATCGAAAAATTAAACTATAGAACGAAACTTTCGTAAAATCTGAAAAAATATTCATATTTTCCCCATATATGTAAAACACTCTTGAAGTTTTCAGTCGCGTTTAGGCACCTCTAAATTTTTTTTTTGATTGACCCAAAACTTTGTATGTCTCAGTTTTTTTGCTATTCGCATATTTGTAGGGGGTGGGACTTTAAATTCGAACACTTTTTTCCCCTCCATATAACGAAGGGCAACCCTAATGTTCATGTACATAGTTTCAGAGCTCTTCCTGTCGTAGTACTACAGATCTTGTACGTTAAAGTTATAAATTCACTTTATATGCCACGCCCAATTGAAAAATTCAAAAAATATACCCTATTGTTCCTTCCGAATATGCAATTACCTGCTGTAAAAATGTCAAGATGATCGGTACAGTGATATAGCCTCCTACATATAAACCGCAAACAAACAAAGAAACAAACAAATAAAACTCAATTTTTATACTCTATACGACTATGTGGTCAGGGTATAATGACTTAGTGCTGATATTTGTAACTACCAAAAATATTTGACTTAGACCAATCGTTTATTATATTGATCGACTCAGAATCACTTTCTGAGTCGATTTAGCGATGTCCGTCCGTCCGTCCGTCTATGTGTCCATTGTGATGAAATTTGGTATATAAGCTTTTATCGGCCATAGGATGAACGTTATTGGGGAAATTCGGTCTATGTTCAGACCTAGTCCCCATACAAATGACCCCTATGAGATCGACTTAAAATGCCATAATATCCAAATTATCATATAGATCTCGGTTAAATTGGGTTTGCGTATATTCATTACATCCATTTATCTGTAGTCCAAAAATAAACGCTATAGAACAATTCTTAGTCATAGCCCCCATATGAAGCTGATTCACTTAAATTAAAAAAACCGATTTTTCTCAAATTTTGTTTGTATAGTTTTTGGAAAAAATAAATGACATAAGCAAATATGGTCAGTATCAGTCCATCATAGTAATTGAGTTAATATTTGGAATTTAGTTCGTTTAAAGCATTATGATTCAGAAACACTAGAAATTTTAGGTCTCCGTGGAAGTGATGCGGATATTAAAAGTGTTAAACGATGATAATGCTCTAGAAAACAACGGATTTCTTCTAATTAAATTGAATAGTGAAGGGGATCCAGCATTCTACTATTGAATTTTGGAACGCCATTTGTTTGGAAACATATCGGCAAGAAATATAAGGAAATCTTGAATGCAATCAGTTGGACTCATGATTGTTGTTTCGACTTTTGAATTGACTTGGGCGTTTTCAAAATTAATTAATTGACCTACATATTATTTAAAAAAGTAAATGAAATAATTAATTTACGTTTATTAATTACACTGTTCAATAAATGACGACTTTTTGAAAAATACACGGACTTGACAGTATAGCTTCGATTCTGCTACCAAAGTGTAGTAAAACCCTACACTCAGTTTCTCGAGATAGGTGACCAAAATTTTTTTTTTTTGCCTCTAAAATTTCTGAAAATCAGTTGGCCCCTCAAAAAAGGTGTCATCAGTTTTTGTTCAATATCTAATTCAAACTTGGTGATACCGCTTAACTATATTTGACAATAATATAGCTAAGAATCCGTTCAATAAATCTTATTAACATTTTATATGATAAAAAATCATTTTTCCTAAAAACTTTTCAGACAAATATAGTAAAAAACTTTTTTTCTCATTTTTTTCAGCATAACTTACAGGGAATCCTAATTTTTCAAAATAATATTTGGGAAAACTGTAGCCACGATAAATCTGAACAATTTCTGTGAACATATCAATACAATCTGACCGTGTTTAGTCACTAAATAGCTCATAAAAAACACTTTGTACCTTAAACATTGTCGCTTTTGAAAAGACTGTACTTTTATTGAATTTGTTTAACTTTGTTATTGTTGCATTTCTTATGTTGTTAATTTAAATATTTACAGTCTAATTCATAAAAAAAACTTTATTTTGCCTCTAAAGTATACTTTTGTTATTACACGGATTTTGTCTTATAAACCATTATTAGAAAACACTATTCATAAACATGTAATAACAGAAAATTAGCTATTAAACGTTTCATTTGATTTATAGTTCTGTGGTGGCAACACTAGTCCTCTGTAGTTGTCAGTTTGTTGGTAGTGATGAATAAAATAAATAAATCATCTACTGGCTAATTGAAAAATATTTTATTTATTTTCTTTTATATTAGAAATTATTTTAATTTTTGTAGAAAAATAACTTCACTTTAATAAAGAAACAAAAGATATTGGTAAACAAATGATAACAATATAAAAAAAATAATTTTTTACGCATATATGTTCGACGTGGTAGTAAAAGTAGTCGAATAACGAATATGGCGTAGCAAATTAGCAACACTGGTTTGTTTTGAATTAATTTTTATTTATATGTGAAAAAATATCAATTGATTTTCAGAGAGTATCAATTGTATTTCAGAAAACATCAATTGAATTTCAGAAAATATCAATTGGATATCAGAATTAAAAAGTACGGAACAAGGAGGGTTTTAGGGGCAACGCTCCGATTTAAATTTTTTTTTTTTTTTGGGAAGTAGGAACTTTTGGGGTGATTCTAGGAAAATATTTTTTTTTCGGCGGTCGAGCCTATTTCCGTAGTTATGAACTTCCGAAGTTTTGACATGGACTTGTATATAACTGTGTTATTTAGCGTCGTATTTCAGCGACATATATATCATTTGAAAGGTTAGTTGAGTGCCTTTTATTTGATACTTTTAAATTTAAAATCTATTAACCCATTATGAACCTATTTCAAATTTTGTATTTTTGTAATAGAGTTTTTTCTTAAAAATGGAATTATCTCGTAAATAGACATATATCATGTGTGCTTTTACGTAAACTGAATAAAATCTGGGTCCACTAGCTTCATTTTCATATATATTTCGACCTCTTAACTCTTTCAGGACCGGATATATACGGATTTTACCTACAATTTTTAGTTTTTTCGAAATATATATTCCTATTTTTTATCAAAAATTTTCATAATATTGTGAAAACAGTAGTTAGTGGGTTAATTTCCGTAAAAAAAATGATAGTATACCCGGTCCTGAATGGTAAGAAGATGATGACTTCATTTTAATTAGCTACAATATAAAAAACTAGAAGCTGTAGAATTTGTTATACTTACCAATTCTTCCAATTAAATTAATCAATTCCATTTTTTTTTTATTTATTTAAAACATACATATATCTATTTTTTATTGAAATAATAACAAAAATGGTAATTTTATTTTAACTAGACCAATTAATGTAAATAAACATTGAGAAATGTCATTTTATTAAAGGTTTAAAGTACGGTAAAGCCTACAATAAAAATTTCATATTTAACAAAAGTTTATTAAACATTTGATAAGCTATTTTGTGTTTATGAATACTGTTTTTCCGATTTTTTCGTATCAACAGCTTATTAAGCTGTTAAAAAGTGTTTATGAATTAGACTGTTAATATTTTTAGGTTATGTTGTTATGTTGCTTAGCTTTAGTTGTTGTTATTCATTAAGCTTCTTTTCAGTGACATTTTTGCGATCGTGAAGAATAGCATTACAATTAAATATAATCAAACAAATTAAAAAAAAAATGTTTCTGCCGCAAACCAAACAAAAGTTTAATTAGTTTTTTTAACAAAATATTTAAAAAAGAAAAACATTACAAATCGGGTTTGAAGAGTGAAAATAATTTTTGTTATTGCTTTGGTTCTTTTACACCAAAGAGAAGAAGACGTAACCTTAGTAAAGAATTTTAGAATGTATACATCAAATGTTACAAAAAAAAAGTTATTGGAAGTAAGAAATTTGCACCCAATTCAGTTTGCATATCATTTTACATTGATCTTCTCGATTGGCAAATTAAAATTATTTGGTTCAAAATATGGTGACATGAAATAAGAAAAAATATAATGTTTTTACTTTAAATAAAGCTATATTGGGTCGAGTCACCAACCCTCATCGGTAACCAAAAGCAGTAGTTCGTTTGTTTGGTAAAAAGTTTAATTCATATACATTTGCAATGAAACCAATGCAATGAGAATCCAAGCAAACGTTTAACGTTTCCCAATAAAATATAAAACAACTTTGAAACAAATATGCATACTACAATATACGTGTTTGTTTTTGTGTCAAAAAACAAAAACAAAAAACAATTAATTATTGCCAAATTCACGTTTAACGTTAACAGCGTCCCCTCCGAATTTTTAATATTGTTATTTTATATAAAACTTAAAAAAATCTTATTTTCGATTTTTATCAACTTAATGAGTGAGTTAGAAATTAAACCACTCAATAATTAAGATAATTAAAATCGAAAATAAGATTTTTATGTTTATAGAAAATAACAAAATGAAAAAATGTTTATATCATAATTATGAGCACACAAAAAACCATGTACATTGTTTACCTTATGTACGATACCCTACGAATAGATAACTTCTAATGGAATACGCTCTAAAAGTGAGATTAAGAAAAACTTTCGTATTTTCTATCACATATCCAAAGTATAGTGCAATCTGAGAGAACCACAAAGGAGATCGACCCTATCAGATCTAAGTTCCATTTTAAATATTAATAAAAAAGAAAAAAATAGAGTTACAAGTTTCTTTTTATATAATTGCAAATAATAAAAAAAAAAATAGTTTCTCAATTTGCCTTGTTTGCTAAGAAGCCTTCGAAACTTTGTATCATTATATATATAAAAAAGAAACAATCCTAAATCATTTTAATATCTCGGCCTGGCGTTGGTGTGGAAAATTCTCAGAAACAAAAGGATACAATTTGTTTGCCAAAATAAAAGTCATATATCAAAGAAAATATGAATCTGCAAATAGAAATAATACAACAACTACAACAGCAACGAAATAGAGTAATAAATTTAAAATTGCACTTAACTACTAAAATCTTTTCTTTTCTTCTTCTTCTTCATCTTCTATTAAGAAACAAAAACGGAGTTAATAAACAAGAACTGAAATAATTGTATAAATCAAAATAATTACAAATTAAACAAATAAATAAAATTATATTTGTTGCAATAAAAAAAAAACTAACAACAAAACATATTACAACGAAAATATGTAGTTACAACATTAAGATGAATTTGTTAAAGAAAACAATTTTTAAACAGTTTCCTCTCAAAGGAATAAGAAGAAGTCATTAAAATCTTTTCTATCCGTTCATATTTTAACTCGAAATGATTATGAGTTTTGCAATAAAGTAGCCAGTCAAAGCTAAACAATTATAAACAATTTATAAATTAATATGAGTTTTGTTGTACTGTTAATAGCAGAAATTTAAATATCAAATGAAAAAAGTCATTTGTTTCCTTCTCCATCTTCAGTTAATGCCAAGTTATTAGATTTGTATACTTTTAATTTGAATTCATAACATCCTTAAGCCATTTTCAGTTAACAGAAGAGTTGAGGATGGAGGTGGGCTTAAAATAAAAACCATGAAAAGGATTACTGAGAGTGGCTAGCTCTAAGATTTACAAAGCCAGTCGCTTAAAGGAGACTGCTAAGAAACCCTTTTCATAAAACACTCGTTGTTGTACTGATTGTCTGTGATGAATTTATTTTTTCCTTCGTATGTTATTTCGCTTTTATTATTTTATAAATTTTATGAGTTTTTTTTTTTTTTTTTTGATAGGAAGAAAAACAAAAATGATAATTTTATAAGAACTTTTTTTATCTACAAAAAAAAAAAAAAAAAAAATACTGGACATTTTCATTAAACTGCTTGAGAAATGTGTGATTTGAGGCAGGGAAGTTGAGGACATTTTGAAAACATAACTATCTCTTAGTAATTATAGAGGGCCCAATTGAAAGTTAAAGTTTTGTCATCAAAATAAGCTGGGAATGTGAAATTGTTAATCATAAGGAGATTTGTCTGCTTATGCTGCACTACTCTGTGTTCGATATGTAATGAGATCGCACTGATTTTTTGCAACCAAATACTTGACTCAAACTCATTTTTTAAGTCAATGAACATTGCACGCAAGTTATAGGTTCGATCTACGAGGGAGGTTAAATAAATTGGGACTTATTTAAAAACAAAAAAAAAATAAAAAAAAATGGTTTCTAGTTCAATACACTTTGTTCAACGTTTCTGCAAATGTTTTATACCTTTCAAATAATAGTCTATGCCAAGGTCCTCAAAATAGGCCTTTGTTGGCTCAATTATATCATCGTTGGAGCTAAATTTCTTTCTGCCTAGATAAATCTTTAGATTTGGATATTGAAAATAGTCGCAGGCGAATTTATAGGATGACCAGCAATTTATCGCTCAATTCATTGACTATGGCGACTAAACACAAGCGCACGTCGACATTGTCTTGATCAAAAAGAACTTCTTCTTCACCAAAAGTAGTCATTCCTTTATATCGTCTCTGAATCGGTCTAATAATTTTGAAGGAAAATTTATCGGTTATTGTTTTGCCCTTTTGAGGGGAATCAATTTGGATTATGCCGCGTTCATCTCCAACAACTGTCGCCTAGACCTTGTCAGCACACGAAATTCTTAATGATGCAGTTAGGTTAAAATTTTATAGTATTATATAGACGGATGGCTCTAAGAGGGAAGCGCGGAAAGTCGTGGATAGTAATTATATACATAAAGGCTTTTTCACTAAGAGCGCTACAAAAGTTTTTTTTAAATAAAACAAAAGCGGTTTTGGATATCAATGAAATTCTTTATTCCTGTGAAGAAGTCCAGATGTTGAACCCAATTTTCGACGGTTTTCAAGCATAAATCGGCCGATACTGCTGCAATTTCACGTTCGATATTCGTACGAAGTTCATCAATCGTCGCTGGCTTGTTGGCATAGACCATAGGCTTGACTAGCCCCACAGGAAATAGTCCAACGACGTCAAATCGCACGACCGAGGCGGCCAATCGACTGGACCATTTCGTGAGATAACACGTTCTCCAATAAAATGGTTTCCAATAAATTGATTGTGACATTCGCTGCGTCGCTTGTGGTGCCGTACTGTTAGAACCACATGTCCTCCAAGTCCATATCATCCAATTGGGGCCAAAAATATTCGGTTATCATAGAAAGGTAGCGATTCCCATTCAGAGTAACGTGCCGGTCTTGATCATCACGGAAGAAGTACGGCCCAATGACGCCGCTGACCCATAAACCGCACCAAACCGTAATTTTTTCGGGATGCAATGATGACTAATGGAGTATGTGTGGATTGCTGTCTGACCAATAACGCATATTTTATTTATTGACGAAGCCATTTAGCCAGAATTGAGCCTCATCGCTGGAGATAATTTTTCGATGAAAATCCGAATCATTTCCAAGTTGTTGCTCAGCCCAATTCACGAACATATGACGCTTCTGGTGGTCAAGCGGCTTCAGTTCTTGCGTCAATTTGATCTTTTAAGGATGTAGGCCAAGATATTTTCGCAAAATTCGTCACAACGACGTCACAGAGATGCCCAACGCTTGAGAACGACGTGTGAGCGACACATTTGGGCTTTCTTCAACTGAAGCCTTAGCGGCAGCAATATTCTCGACACTACGGGCACTTCTTTGTCTCACTGGCACGGGAACGTTTTGTACTGTGCCTGTGGATTCAAATTTTTCCACTAGACGCTCAATTGTTGAACTGCTAGGACGATTATGACGAACATAAATTGGACGTAGCGCTCTTAATGTTGAGGCCACTGACTCCGAATTTCGGTAGTAAATTTTAATAATTTCGACGCGTTGTTGGCTCGTATATCTTTCCATCGTGAAATGGCGAACCCTACTGAAGAGAAATGTCAAAAGAGCGGCAAGAAATATGGCGTTGTTTGCTGTCCCTGTCTTTCTACTTTTGTAGCGTCCCTGTTGAAAAACCCTTTAGATGTGAAATATATATAATAATAATAACTAGCAGATTCCAGCGCTCGAAATTCGAGTGCAAATTCTAGGAAATTTTATTTTTTCATTAAATAAAGACCAACACAAAAAACACTAATTTTTACTGCAAACACATTAACAAATTTAATAAACACACACATAGCATTGTATAATATTATGTAGGTGTTAGTAGCAACTTTAAATGTAATTTACTCAAAATAAGGGAAAAATTTAGAAATCTGTAAATCTGCAAAACAGCTAAAAAGAAATACCTTTCAAATAATATACGTTTGGTCAAAATCGGGATAAAACGGTAGAACAAAACATCGGTCACAAGAAATCGGCCAGCCTATTAATATTATAGATATAATATAATAATATTCACTTTAATCTGTCTGAAAACATACAGATAAATTTTCCTTAAATTTGATTTGTTTATGTCTTTCAAATAAATTATTGACCTAAATATGTTTTTCGACCAAGTTGCCATATTTCACTGCAACTATTACATGAGAATCTCACTTAAATTTCATGACCATTAATGATCTTAGCTAATAAAGAGAGGATTTGACTATTTACGAACTATAACTCCTTTCCCGGAGCTCATATTCTAAATGAAAAGCTGCCAGCGATGTCAACTTACCGCATTGTGCGCTTTTTACAAACCAAAAAGACGCATTTCTTCATTTAGCGCCTTTTTTAAAAAGTGTTGTCTTAGTTCCTTTTTTATATATCGCACTTTGTTGACATCAATTTTATCAGGTGCACAAAAATGAAATATAATCAGATCAATTCTGAAGGTTATAGTTTAGAAAAGGCCAATTTTAACAATAATATTGCAGAATCGCATAAACAGTTATTCAAATAATTTAAATGTGTTGTTTACGAGATAAAGTTTAAATTTCTCTCTAATTTCAAACAAGGAGTCAAAATTTTGTAAAACAATACTATGGCCTAAACATGAGGAAGAAAATAAACTGAAAATGAAAAGTCATACTATAATATTTTCACGTATTTCATTTTTGATTTTTATTGATATACTAGCTGGACCCGGCAAACGTTGTTTTGCCCTCAATGAATTTTTTATTTTAGTTGGAATCTGTATATACCTATATAAAAAAACATTTTGCATTTGTTAATATTAATTGAAAACTGTTAAACAAAAACCATGTTTTATTTATGAAAATAAAAAATAAATACTTATTGTAACATATAAGAATGATCAATATATTTCTATTATTGTAATTCTAAAAAGAATAAACAATATTTTTAGCTTCATTATTCTGGCAGTAAATGAAAAAATTTGCTGGCTTACCGACACGGGAACATGCCACATATAGTTGCTCGTAGGAAAAACAACTGTTTTCGAGGTCCAAACCACATATTTGCAATGATTGACCTTGAGGTTTATTAATGGTCATGGCAAAGCCCAATCTGATTGCAATGTTTTGAATATTATCGGTGTGTCGGTAGGAATCATAGCAATTCTTGGCAGCAAAACATGTTGTCCTTAAAATTTTCTTTTGAGATTTGTGGCCTCAATAACATTGGGCATTATTCTTTCAACAATTAACCTGGTTCCATTACACAGTTTCGGCGCGTTGAGGTAACGTAGCAAAATTATTGGAGAACCAACTTTTAATTTTAATAAATGTGGCGGTAGACCGGGCACATCAAGTGAATTCAAAAATTCTGTTGGAGAATTGACTGCTTCATTTTTTTCAACAACACTATCCATAGATTTGAAAGAAATCGTTTCGGAATCAATCAATCAATGCTCTTTCACTAAACCAATCATGGTTACAATATTGATTTTGAATGTCGGGGAATACATTTTCAATTAGTTCATCGCGTGACGATATAAATTGACAAAAATCTTGTGGATATCTTAATAGTTTGACTGGTTCGGCAAATATTGATTTCACCATTACCCAGATCAAATAATTGTTTTGAAAATTGGGCAGCTGTTGGATCATTTTGAATCGTACTCGCATGTTTGTTGTTAATTTGAACGCTACTCCATAATATATAAGAAACAAGGATGCTTTTTATGATGCCCTCAACGAAACTTTAGCGAGTATTGATAAAAATTATTTGAAAATCCTAACGGGCGATTTCAATGCTAAAGTTGGCTCGGACAACGCGGAATTGCAACATATTATGGGAAAGCATGGCATTGGCGAAATGAATGATAATGGAGAACGGCTAGTTGAGTTGTGTGGAATAAACGAAATGAAAATTGGTGGCACCCTATTTCCACACAAACGCATGCATAAAACAAGTAAGAAAATTATAGTCGGTCTAGACCGACTATACGATACCCTATACCATGCGTTTAGAAACCCTATCTCTTAGGCCCAACTAACTGGACATTGAAAATAAGCAAAAACCAAATTTGAGTGGGATTTTTATTAATTTTTTTGGCTGCAGATATGAAAAAGTTCATATCGGATGCTATATCTATAAAGGGACTAGGTCCAAAAATGGACCGATCCTGATCATGTTTGGTAAAGTCTCTTGTATTTTGCAAAAATATGTAGAAACAAAATTTGAGAAGAATCAGTGCAATATTTTTGTTTTTTAATAGATTTAAGTGAAGATCGGGAAGCAGCTCCATATGGGGTCAAAGGGATCATTTTTGGACTACTTATTAGTGGATGTAATGAACGCATACAAACCCAATTTGAGTAAGATCTATATGACAATTTGGATCTTATGGCAATTTATGTCGATTTCATATGGGTAATTTGTATGGGGGCTAGGTCTGAACATGGACCGATTCTCACCAATTTCAATAGCGTTCATCCCATGGCCGATAAAAGCTTATATACCAAATTTCATCAAAATATATTCATATTTGCGACCTGCAGTTTGATTACAAGCTTTACATGGACACACAGACGGACGGACGGACGGACGGACGGACGAACATTGTTAAATCAACTCAGAAAGTGATTCTGATTCGATCGGTATAATTAAAGATGGGTCTAGGTCAAATATTTTTGGTTGTTACAAACAGCAGCACAAAGTCATTATACCCAAACCACGTAGTGGTATAGGGTATAATTACATGGATGTCAGCAGACAACATCACGCAAAACCAAATAGATCATATTTGTGTTAGCGCCAAATGGAGTAACTCTTTGTGTGATGTCCGGAACCAGAGAGGAGCGGATATTGGAACAGATCACCACTTATTATCTGGAAGGATTGTTTTTAAATTAAAAAATGTGAAGTCAACCCAAGGCCAGACTAGAACCAAATACAACATCGAAAGACTAGAATCCCAGCGACATCGTGAAGCCTTCCTAGAGCAACTGCGGAATAACGTAATCGAACCATCAACGTCGTCAGAAAATGTGAATGAAAAGTGGAAGAATATTAAAGCCGCTATAATCGATGCCTGTGTTTCAAAGCTTGGAAACAAGGTAAAAAAAACGAAGACTTTATATCTCCGCAAACATGGGATTTGATTGATCAACGTGCAAGTCAAAAAGATAAAATTAATTCCATCAACGATATAACTAAAAGAAAGGAAGCACAAAATCAATATCGACTGCTAGACAAACAGGTAAAACGGTCGGTCCGAGAAGATAAAAAGAAAGAAATACGCGATATGACCATAGAAGCGGAAAATGCAGCTAAGGCTCATAACATGAAAGACCTGTTTGTTATTACAAAGAAAATTGCCGACACTGGTAACATACGCGCATTGCCAGTGAAGTCCTCTGATGGAACGCTAATAACCAACGTCGATGAACAGTTGAAGCGTTGGAGAGAACACTTCATGAATGTTTTAAATATGCAAAACGAAAATGTGACCGTTACAAGAAACAATAACGGTACCACTCTGCCCATTAGAACGGATCCTCCATCAAGGGATGAAGTGATTGACGCCATTAGAACCCTATAAAATGGCAAAGCAGCAGGAATAGATAACATAACAGCTGAAGTTCTTAAAACTGACACCGAACTATTTGCGAACATATTACAACCACTCTTCGTACAAATATGGAATTCTGAAACGTTTCCGTCTGACTTGACAAGTGGCATAATTGTAAAACTGCGAAAGAAAGGTGATGCAATGGATTGCAACAATTGGCGTGGTATCACGATTCTCTGCACGGTGATGAAAATCTTCATGAAAATAATTCTGGAACGAATGACTCATCAAGTAGACGTACTGTTGCGAAAAGAGCAAGCAGGTTTCAGAAGTGGCAGATCGTGCGTTGATCAGATAAATACGCTTCGAATCATTATAGAGCAATCTGTTGAAATGCGGTCATCCCTGTACCTTCTTTTTGTGGACTACGAAAAAGCATTTGACTCCATCCACAGAGAGTGCATTTGGGCTGAATTGGAGAACATAGGTGTGCCTAACAAAATCATTTCTATAATCAAAAACAGTTATGAGAATTTTAAATGCACGGTTCTACATGAAGGAAAGATGTCCAAGCCTTTTCAGACAATTTCTGGGCTGTTTGCTATCGCCACTACTGTTTCTGATCGTTATAGATGCAGTAGCTAATCGTGCGAATGAGAACAAAGCGCGTGGCATTGTGTGGAATCCTTTAGAACCTGGTTCTCGACTGGAGGGCCTAGATTATGCTGACGACAAATGTGAGCTCTCCCACAGGTTTATTGATATGCAAAGCAAACTTAAAGACCTGGAACTTGAATCCTCCAAAGTTGGGCTTAAGATAAGTGCAAGAAAAACCAAAGAAATGCGGATAAACACAACGTCAACAGAGCAACTAAACTTCTTGGAGCATCAAGTTGAACGTGTTGAGGAGTTTACTTACCTTGGAAGTATAATATCTGAAAATGGTGGTACCCTAAAAGATGTGCAAAATAGAATAAAGAAGGCGCTGGGCTCATACACTCAACTTCGCAAGGTATGGAGCTCAAAAGACTACAGCCTCAGCACGAAAATCCGTTTGTATAAAGCTTGTGTCCTTTCTGTCCTGCTCTACGGATGTGAAACATGGTTTGTAACGGAGTCAATACAAAACAAACTGCGCGCTTTTGTCAATAGATGTCTTCGCAGAATCCTTGGGGTGTTCTGGCCCAATAGAATAACAAACGAAGAACTCTGGGCGAGGACGGATATGTACGACATAAATGTGGAAGTTCGGCGGAGGAAGTTTGGATGGATAGCACATACACTTCGTAAGCCATCGGACGAAGTATGTCACCAAGCTTTGGTATACAACCCCCAAGGAAGTAGAAGAGTAGGAAGACCAAGAACCACCTGGCGAAGATCAACTTTGGGTGAAATAAACAGGCTTGAGCAAAACGGTCTTGAAGCAGACGGTCCTGGACGAAGATACAACAACATTGGGGAACTCAAAGAAGTTGCTGAACGAAGAGATTGATGGAGTAATCTTGTAGACAACCTATGCCCAGGGGCGAGGTTATATTATTATTATTATTACTCCATAATATTAATGATTTTCAGCAGGTATTTATTTCGTCAGCTTAGGTTGATTTTGGTATGACTGGCAATGTTTGACGAAAATCTCCAGATAATAAAATGAAAGCTCCAACAAAAAGTCTTTCATTGCCTTTCAAATCTTTTAAAGTTCTATGTAATGCTTCTAGGGAATGTTTTTGAGCCATGGTACATTCATCCCAAATAATAATACTGCATTTTTGCAGAACTTTTGCCATACCGGAATGGTTTTTGATATTACATACGGCATTCTTATTCGTTTGTACGTTTAACGGTGATTTGAGTGCTGAATGAGCTGTACGACCATCATGCAATACTGTTGCGACTATTCCGGACGAAGCAATAGCCAATGCAATTTTTCCTTACTTTTTGGTTAGAATGTTTATATATAAAAACTTTTCTGAATTTTGTAACTTATAAAATTTAAATAAATTTGACAACTCATTATTTTTTGAATGCCAGCGCCATCTACCGGATCCAACAAAAAATTTTTTGACATCTTCCAACATACATATATGTATGTACATTCTTAGATTCAGTAAAATCGCTCCGTAAATAAGAATATTCGAAATAAATTTACCCCAGCGCCACCTATCCGGTCAATTTATACATACAAAAATTTCTTATGACGAAACATACATACGTTCTGAATTGCAGTCTAATCGCACTGAAAATAAGAATTTTGTTTATAACTTGACCCCAACGTCAGCTAGAGGGTTAAAAAACACAGAAGAGCTCGAGCCGAACCTATGGTGCGAATTTTAGCTCGACAGCTCTTATGGTTCCGGAGATCATTCGTTACAAACAAATGCACCAACATTTTTATATATATATAGATAATTTAGAAGTATCATCAAAACCTTCCAGATGTCAAATGTAAATATAAGTTTTCTGAAAACTAATAGATATTAATATATTTTCATACACTAAATGACTCTGTGGTCAGGGTGTAATGAATACTAAGAGAGCCCAGCCCCCGAAATTCGAGGAAATTTATTTTTCATTTAATAAAGACCACAAAGGTATAATTATCAATTTTAGCGAATTCATAATTCAACAATTTTTAAATATTGGTTCATGTCCAAAATTATATTTCAATATTATTGGTTCATGTCCAAAATTATTTTGCAATTCAACACAATTATTATTGTGAATAAAGAAAACAAACTCACAAACACATTAACTAATTTAATAAACGCACACATAGCATTGTATAATTTTATGTATGTGTTAGAAGCAAATTTGAATGCATTTTACTCCAAAAATAATTAAAAAATTTTAAAATCTGTAAATCTGGTGGACAGCTCAAAAGAAATACCTTTCAAATATGATACGTTTGATCAAAATCGGGAGAAAACTGTGGAACAAATCTTCGGTCGCAAGACATCGCCTTACCTATTAATATTATAGATGTGCTGATGTTTGTAACTACCAAATGTCCGATGTCCGTTCCTCCGTCCGTCTGCCCATCAAAAAAAAAAATATATTGCACAGATTTTTCTCGAATTTGGTTTAAATATGTTCCAGCAAAAAATAAGTGACTTGACCAAAAATGGTCAGGGTCGGTCCATTTTTCGACCAAGTCCCCATATAAAGATTGCAGCCGATATAAACTTTTTCACATCTGCAGGCAAAAAAATAATAACCGGTTTGGTTAATGATTCGATTTGGTTAATGGTTATTTTCTATATCCAATTAGTTGGACCTAAGACGTTAAAGCTTTTTTCAATCTAATGGAAAATTGGCTAGCTACAAAAACTTTTTAAAGTGAGAACCACTTTTTCAACATAAAGTTATTAGTTTTTAATTTATGTAAAAAGAATTGTACTTTGAGGTATCGAGGAATAATTAAGAGCAGGTAAAATGTCATCAGGTTTATTGTAGCTTAATACTAAACCAATTTTTTCAAAATCAAAATTGTCTATCCTTAAAAAAAATTTTACATTACAACATAATTGCAAATAATTGCAGAGTGCATATATAAGTTTGTCATTTCGTTTGTAATAATTAGGTTAAAAAATATAGACCCTCTAAAAAATATATATTCGTGATCCTTATAACAAGCGGATTTAATATAGTGATGTCCGTCTGTCCGTCTGATGAAACTAAGATCACGCTTTGATTTGGTCAGCTGGATAGCTCATTTTCCATGAAAATTATTCACTGATATCCTGTGCAGGTTGGCACTTAAAATCATGAAAGGCGATTTTATGGGTCCCAAGATTTCATTAGAAATGTAAAAAACGAAAAAATATGCTTTATCTATGTTGTTCTTTTTATTGTTGTTAACTAAAATTTCGTTTCTTGCGTATGATAGCTGTAATTTTTGTTGCTCTTCTTAGCACTTTCGGAAATCCGAGAAAAATTTTAATATCCTATATATTAAGTTTTGAAAAGAAGTAATCGAAATTATTTTGAAAAAAAAACATTCAAAATGGTTGAATTCTACATTTTTGAACCTGACAAGGCAAGTTTAAAAGTTTTTTACTTTCAAATTATTCACCCCTGTTCTTGAAACCACTATAACAAAAAAAAAATCGTAAATGAAAAAATTCTTAAATCTACGACTTCTTTTTTATGTTCTCTAATTTCAATAAGAATATTTTTTCTCGTTTTAATTCACATAGAAAAGGCTCTATGAAATCAAAACAAATGACCTTTTTTTCTACTAAGCAGGACTTAAGACTAATTGATATTTAAACTCTAACATGTTTTTTATTGAACCTTGTCATTATTTTAAAAAATTAGACATTAATTTTATGAAAAAAAAAAAAACGATTTTAAAAAACGTCTACATTTTGCGCTGATTTAAAAAAAAAACTCGTAATAAGGGGTCGATGTTAATAAAACACACTTTTTGCGATGATGCTGTTCTATAACTATAATAAAAACTTTTTATTTACACAATCTATTTTCCATTATAATTTTTTAAATTATAACATAGATTCTTTATGCACTAATTATTGCAAATAAAGGAATTAAAAAAAAAATTTTTTCATCAAATCACATATTTTTATTTTTTTGCATATGTTCGAAACAGTAGTGATGCCAGTCAAATCCAATTTATTTCAATATGGAAATTTTTTTTGGTGATGCCTAACTTTTTGAAAATAAAAAAGTCATTTTTAATTGAATGAAATTGAAGAACAAAAACAATTAAATGAACAAATAAGTTGTTATTTTAAAAGAAAATATTTTTCTTTATACTTTTTCTATAAACTTAAGAAAAAAATATGCACAAAATACTTAAAAGTTTTTTGTGAAACTGAATAAAGAACCATATGGCACCTCGGTTTCTAGATAACATATGTTCTTAACTCAAACAAGTGGTTCTTAACTCAAACATATGGTTCAACTCAAACATATGTTTCCATTAAATAAATAAAAAAAGTGGTTTCAAGAAACCCAAAATTTCAATTTCATGTGATTTTAAATTCACTCTTATTCAAATAACAACGTTTCAAAAACACGACTGATTAAATTAAAGAATATAAAAGTACTTAGGAAGTTAACACAAGTTAGCCTTGGGCTACCATACAGCCAACAGCAGTGTCTGATACAACAAATTCAACAATACTACCAGCGGAAACAGCAGCAAAGTATTTTGAAACAACGAAGATGGATCCAATAGAAGCAATGGCCATAGAAACTGCAACAACAGAACAATTACAGATTTTATTGAAAAATATTCTCTTGACGAACTGAATGTGTCATGAATTAATTAAAACGAAGATCTAATTCTTTTTCTGAAAGCCAGGAAACACCAGGTACACGAGTCCTTGCATCGTTAAAAAAGAGAATTGACAGGCACATTAAAAACTTAGTTTTTATACCAATGACAAAGTTTCGTTATGTTCTGACCAGTTTTGTAATTATATTTTAAAATTTCGGAATATATGGAAGGTGGGCATGTACTTGCACTGATTTTCTTAAAATGTTCATCATTCACCCAAATAAAATAGTGTACCAAGTTTCATTTATGTACGACAACTTCTTCTATTTTCGTCCATTTACGTCCTTTCCTTAAGTGATATGTCCAAGCAATTTGATATTATACTCCTTAAGGTGGCCCTTAAAAAAAAAAGTGTTAAAAGTAAGGGTCTTACCCCCCCAGAAATATGTGAATGGCCAAAAAACTGGGAAATACGAAGTTTTGGGCCAATCGAAAGATGTTTAGAGGTCGCTCAAAGCGATTGAAAATTGAAAATGTGTTTATATGGTGAAAAAATGAATTTTTTTCAGTTTTTGGTAAATTTTATGAATATTAGAAACATTTTTGTTCTACATGAAAAATTATTCGATATAAAGAGACAATTATCTATTCAAAAAGGTATAAAAGTTTTAATTCGGTTTAGAACCAGCCCAGTAATAAATAATACCCCAGACCACTAAAGTGTAAATTATTACTTCCCCGAGAAATTCGAGGACACATCATAAATATTTTTTAAATTAATTACTACGATATAATTTTTTTACTTAAAACACTCAAGGTTATGAGATATGGAATAAGATTTTTTTATTAGATGTCGTAAACCTGTCCTAAGATGATGTAATAATAAAAAAATAGCCGATATTGGAATAAAAAAAATTGTAAACCATTTATGGTATCTATCAGATGAATGTGTTGCAATGGCATTGTTCGATAATAGCGCTTCTATTGACATGAAAAAAAAAAAATTGCTGAAAAAATAAAAAATATTGATAGCTGCGATGAAGATGTAGAAAGTGTTAAACGTGTACTGGTGAAACCCAGCGAAATCAATCAGTTTATAGAAAAAGAACTTTATGATTTTGTTACAGTAAACACAATTAAGTTTTTTTTCCCGTTTTGGAATTTCCTTCCAATTTTTAAATGTAGATCCTTTGTACTGGGATGATACTGAAACTTATAAAACCGGAATCGATATTGTTTCAAAAATTAAGGTGGTAAATGATACAGCAGAACGCGGCGTTAAATTGATTGAAGAGGATAACAATATCTTAACAAAGAATGAAAAAGAAAAGCAATACTTATTACAAGTCGTAAGTGAATACAGAAAACAATTTCAATCGCACACTAAATCATCTTTAACTACACCTTAATGAAGAGAACAAATTTCACATTTCATATTCTTAACACCCTAGTCACAATAAAGTATTTGTTTTAACAAAAACAATTGTTATAAAAATAATTCATATGCACTCTTCTGTAAATAAATAAAATATGTAAATATGTAAAATATGTAAAATATGTAAATATGTAAATATGTAAAATAAATAAACATAATATTTAATAATATTTCATATCGCATTTCCTAAAATTAATTAGTAGTAAGCAAAAAACTTACTTCTTTTGTAAATTACAAAAAAAAATTGGGGTCATTTTGGGCCGCAGGTCTGCATGGGTTAATGATGTCCAAAAAGTTTTTTTTGGCAACCTTGAGTAACGATGATAAAACAAAACAACTAACATTACAGAAGTAGCTAATTTTCAATTTTAAATATTTTATGACAGCAACTAAGCCGTGTTATTACCAAAAAACACAGTTTTTTCGAAATCCGAAAAAATCAAATGGTTGCCATACTCAAGTGTGTCGGGGGATATTTTTATTTATTTTTTTTTTTTAATAACATAAGATATATTTAACAATTCTATGAACTTTTTTCCCCAATTTTCTCGATTTTGTTGAAGAAAAATTTTTGAAGTTCGAAATTGGAGATTTCAAAAACATCCCAAAAATTTTGTTCGCATGTGACATCATCATAGGACAGGTTTACGACATCTAATAAAAAAATCTTATTCCATATCTCATAACCTTGAGTGTTTTAAGTAAAAAAATTATATCGTAGTAATTAATTTAAAAAATATTAATGGTGTGTCCTCGAATTTCTCGGGGAAGTAATAATTTACACTTTAGTGGTCTGGGGTATTATTTATTACCGAATTAAAACTTTTATACCTTTTTGAATAGATAATTGTCTCTTTATATCGAATAATTTTTTATGTAGAACAAAAATGTTTCTAATATTCATAAAATTTACCAAAAACTGAAAAAAATTCATTTTTTTCACCATATAAACACATTTTCAATTTTCAATCGCTTTGAGCGACCTCTAAACATCTTTCGATTGGCCCAAAACTTCGTATTTCCCAGTTTTTTGGCCATTCACATATTTCTGGGGGGTAAGACCCTTACTTTTAACACTTTTTTTTTCCCCCATATAACGAAGGGCCACCCTAATACTCCTATTGGTCCCGGTAAACAGAAAAGCTCACAAGACAGGAAACAATCTTACAGATTCCAGCATAATTAAAATGCGTTGGTACATCCCTGGTATCGTGCAAGCTAGAACAAAACCTATGAATCTTGCCAAATGTTGAGTACAGGTTATGTGATCTTGACTTAATTATTAACTCAATCTTATCTGATAATTTCGTTTATTTAATCATGTCTGCTTTTTTTTAAATTTTTTAATTTTTAATTTCATTATTTTTCCATTACAACAAGATTTACAATCTTATAATTAAAGTAATGGATTTTTACAAAGTAATGATGAATAAGTACATGTAAAAATACACAGTATATAAATAGTACACAATATAATAGAAAAAAATTAATTTAATAAATAAAACCCAAAAAGAAAAAAAATTAATAAAAAAATATGAATGAAGCATAATGGGTTAATTTAATAAAAATATATAAATAAATATAAATATAAAAGAAATAATTTTTTTTTTTTTAAAGAAACAAAATATATATATAAATGAGGGCTGAAATCAATTACATTTAATTAATTATGGGTGAAATTGAAATAGTCCTTCCTTAAATTGCTGGGCGTTGCTTATAAATTGAATGGACGAGGGTAGCATGTTCCAAAGACGAACTGAAATAATATAGAATTGCCACTCAGATATTAAGCTTCGATATCTTAAGTGTATGATATCGTTCGATCTTGGTGAACGTGTAAAAAGTAATCTTTCGGACAAGTAATGCGGTGCACGTGTATATATAATTTTGTGTAGCAGTAATAGCGTTCTTATTTTCATTAAATCAGTAAGAGTCACCCCATATAGTTTTTTGGAATATTGAGATATATGATCATATTTTCTTAAATTAAAAACATATCTTAATATTGCATTATACGTTGATATTAGTTTTTTCGACTTGTAAAATCGCAACTTGCAAATATTTCACATCCATATAGTAGAGCTGGTATTAAGTAGGTTTTTGCTAATAAAATTCTAATCTTAAGTGGTGTAACATACTGGGGTGTTCCACAGTGTCCGTAGTATTGCATAAGTTTTCCCTATAGCAGCATTTATATGGTCGCACCATGTGAGAGTGGAATTAAAAGTGATACCAAGATTCTTGGCTGTTGATACAATTTCTATTTTTTGATCATTAAGCATTACAATCGGATCAAAAGGCAACTTCAAAGTTTTCTTAGCTATTATTAAACACTTAGACTTTATAGGGTTAAGACACAAACCGTTTATATTTGCCCAGTCATGAATGTGTTTCAGATCTCTGTTTAGTTTTTCCAAGCAATCGTTTATGTTGCTTAAATCACTACTTATATAGAGTTGTACATCGTCAGCATACATGTGGACATTACAGTATTGTAAATGTCGCACTAAATCGTTGATGTAAATTGAAAATAGTAGTGGTCCCAGTATTGATCCTTGTGGAACTCCTTTCAGAACAGGCAATGGACTTCAAATTTTATTGTTTGCAAATACAGATTGGCGACGAGATGATAAATATGATGACATTAAACGTGTAGATAGAGGAGAAAAATTGAACAATTTAAGCATCTTCAGGCAGAGAACTTCATGATCCACAGTGTCAAATGCTTTGGAGTGGTCAAGAAGAACAAAGAACGAGATATCTCCATCGTCAATTTTGCTACGTATTTCTTCAGATACATCAATAAGGGCTGTTATGCAGTTGTATTTGGTCGAAATCCTGATTGCCTATTAGTCAACAAATCATTATTATTGACGTAATTACTTATTTGACCATGGAGTAAATGTTCAAAAACTTTTGACAAATACGGTAGTATTGCAACTGGTCGGTATTCGTTGTTTGGTTTTGGGGTGGGTATGATTTTCCCATATTTCCAATTTTGGGGATAAACGCTCTTAGTGATAATATTATTGAAGATGTACGTGATATAGGGTAACATTAGCGGAATAATAGTTTTGAGAAATTTTGGATGAATGTTGTCAACCCCAACTGCATTTGATTTAATCGCGAGACAACTACATAGAACATCCGATTGAATTACACAGTTAAAGTTAAAACAATTACCAGAAATAGTTGGACAGTGGTCATAAAAGCTTTTATTCGGACGAACATTGGGAAGATTTGTAAAGGACACCTTTACTTTCTCTACATCTATGCCACTGGTAGCCACACACGATGATTTGCCAACACCAATTTCACGTATAGCTTTCCAAGTCTGTTTGGATCCAACAGCTGATAAAAAACGACTAGAATAATACTCTGATTTCGCAATTTTTATCATTCTATTCACATCTCTACGTCATTACAATATTCAGTATGTAAATTGGGAATTTTGAAAGTTTTCCAAAGTTTGTAAGCTAAATCTCTGCGATCAATGGCTGATTTAATTGCTACATTGAACCATGGCTTTTCCTTAGCTTTTCGTTTAACGATTTTGACTATCTACTGAAGGCATATAATAAACAGAGTCCCAATCAATATTTGATAGCTCAGATGACATAATGTTATAATTAATAGTCTTGAAATCATTACAAACATACTGCATACTGAAAATCAAATGCTAAAAATATTAAATCATGTTTGGAGAAGCAAGGTGCTGATAGCTGATCATAAAACAGAACTTTATCAAAAAATATATCCAATCGACTTCATGTCATTAGTAAGATGGCTTTTAGTGATGATGTTGGAATTAAAGTCTCCACATATTATGACATCGTCATATTTAAGGGTAAGCGTTTCCATTATTTTGTTAAAAAAGTTTGTACTGACTCTACAGTTAGGTCTATAGACAGTTCCTACAAGTAATTACGATCATCGGCTACAACCTCAACTAATAAATATTCAATTTTATTATCAGTGGAATTACCTGGACTATCAATAAACTTAGAGCTGCAGCAAATTTTACTAATAATCACTTTTTTTTTTACATATATAGCCACACCACCACAAGGACTTTTCCTATCACAACGATATATTTTGAAACCTTTTAACTCGATAATGGAATCAGGAACAGATTCATTAAACCACGTCTCAGACACACACACCAGAGCTTTCAAAGATAGATCGAAACTCATCAATTTTATTCTTTAGACTCTGAGCGTTTATATGACACAACTTAATACCAGGACGCTGTTTACATAGTAATCGGATCATGTTAGAAGTTACATCTTTGGAACTGAATACCATTCTATCCATATGAGATGTCATAAATGTAATAGTGTTTGATATAAGCAACGCTAGCAAGGCATAATTTTGCATGTTCAGCTGTAAGTAAAAAATTTATATAATGTAGAGAGTTATGTTTGAGAAACAAAAAGTATTTGAGCAAAAAATATAGAATGAATAATAAAATATAAAATGAAAATGAAATGTATTTTATCATTCATTTGTATTCGTAACGAAACTAGCTAAGGCAATTTCGCAAAAAATTGCGATTTTAAAATTTATTTAATTTCATTAAAAATTTTATCTGCATTAGTGCATTTAATACAACTAGCAGATTCCAGCGCTCGAAATTCTAGTGCGATTTCTAGGCAGCTTTATTTTTCAATTTAGCCAATTCACAAACCAACACTTATATGCATAATTTTATTCAGGTGTTAGTAGCAACTTTAAATGCAATTTACTCAAAATAAAGGAAAAAATTTAAAAATCTGTAAATATGCAAAACGACTAAAAAGAAATACCTTTCAAATAATATACGTTTGGTCAAAATCGGGATAAAACGGTAGAACAAAACATCGGTCACAAGAAATCGACTAGGCTTATAATATTATAAAGGAAAATCAAATACTTACTCTCTCGTACTGTTTTTTTTTTTTTTTTGTACAGAAAAAAGGTTTGTGAGATACAGTGCCTGTTTTTTTCTTTTAAATTAATAAAAAAAAATTTCAATTTTTAATTTTTTAAATTAAAAATGTAGGACCCCATTTTTTAAAAACAAATAATTATGAAGAAATGCCTTTTATTAATATTTTTTTAGTAAAATTAAAAGGGGTAAAATTTTCCGTCACGTCACTGACCATGTCCCAAAATTTCACCTCCATAGTTAAAGGTTATCATTCATGGGGCCTTTTAATAAAAGTACGAGCGCGCCCTTATATTATTTGATGCCTCTCTGCTTTGAATTTAAATCATTCTCAATAAGACTGTGTAAAACTTTTCATATATTATTCCGTTTATCAAGAGAAGCATAAAAAAACAAATATTATGTTTAATAAGCATTTAAGAAAAAGAGTTTCTTCATTGTCCTCAAAAAAGAAAAGAACAGGAATGGTCCTTTAAAAAAAAAAAAGAAAACAAGACATTGAATATAAATATTAAAAAAATCAACAAAAAAATCTGAATTTAATAGAATGTAAACAATTTGTTGAAATTAAAGAATAATAAAATTCAAATTCAAAGCTGAATAGACAGACAAAACAACTCATAACTACAATAAAAACAATTCTCACACTCTGAATCCATTTCTGGTTCGTTCCAGCAACAAATAATAATTGTTCATAAATTGAAGTCTCTTAGGATTTGAAGGGAAAACAAAAATTCACGTGTCTATCTGACATTGATACGCTGTTTTTTTTTTCACTTTCCAAATATTAACTATAACCAATAAATCTATTAACAATAAATTTTTAGCAATAGTTGATTCCATTGTAACAGAAAATGTTCTCACAGGTCATGTGTCATCATGTTCGTTTTTTTTTTTTCCAAATTTGTAATGGATTTCAAATACGACAAAAGAAAGTTTTGACAAAATTACAATTCATAATCACAACAAAACAAAAGTATCATATTTCGCATAATGTACCTACAGATATTTATGTACACGTCTAGCCACCGCACTACATCCCCCTTATTCTGCCCTCTTAGTAAATAACATCCCTAAATTACTGCAATAAAGTCTCATAATTTTTGTAACAACAAATCAAAACATCAATTGAGTTCGATGTAAATCGAGTTCTCCAAATTCTTGACTACCAATATTCTGTTCTAGTCACGCTGTATACTCGTATCTATTCAGTATTGATCTTCTTCTTTTTTTTAGGGCATAATTTTCGCACGTGTCATTTCTTCTACGTTTTATTGTGTGTCATCGGAACAACGGAAACTGTCATACGCTTATTGCCACTGCCAGTTGAGTAGTGGATTACGAGTGTGTATGGGTCTATTTTTAGTTTCCCAATAAGTACGACAACAACAAAAACAACAACAAAATCATTTACGGTTGCAATTTTTTGGCAATTGTTCGTTTTAATTGCTCTATGAAATATTATTTTTAGTGTAGTTCAATTGTTTTTAGTTGTTAGTGTTATTGTTCGATTCGATTTTTATCTCTGGACATCGTTGTTGTAAATTTATATCATCATCATTACATCCGCTGTTACATTGTGTGTCGTAACTGGGAGATACTCGCAGTCAGTGTAACGTGTAAATTTCCGTTATTATGTCATAAGATGATTTGTGTTACAATAATATTTATGGGAAGGAAAATATATATTTTTTTCTTTTTGTTTATGTCACATAAAGATAAGGTTACTTTTACTTTTCAATGGCGGTGTACGTCTAAGGATGACAATTTCTCTAGGTTGCTGATTTTTATCGTTTCATTAAGACTGAATTGCCACCCTTTTATATAAATTTTTCTTGTGTTTGCAAAAAACTTTTCGACTATTACTCCTGTGTATTAAATTCTATCTTTTAGTTTAAAATTTAAAGATCGCTCAATGTTCTCGCAAACTTTTGGTTTGAAAAATAGTTGAAAAACGCACTTCGTTCTACATAAAATTTTATAGTAAGGAAAAAATTGATCCTATAGTTTTGATTTTATATCAATATTTTTATTATATTAATTATTTCATATTAACATACGAACCTGTTCCGGAAACCGTTCTGTTTTTCCTCAAACTCTTTTAAGAAACTGTTTGCAAAAATTATTTTATTTTAATTTAAACGAGCAGATTCCAGCCCCCGAAATGCGAGTACAAATTCTAGGAAATTTTTTTTCATTTAATAAATTATTGACCCTAAAGGTATGCTATGTCCAAACTAATTTTTTAATTCAAAATTCAACACAATTATTATTGTGAATGAAGAAAACTATCTTTTTTTTTTAGCAAACACATTAAAAAATTTAATAAACACACACATAGCATTGTATAATTGTATGTATGTATATGTTAGTAGCACCTAAATGAGCATAACTCCAAAAAAGTCTTAAAAATTTAAAATTTAAAAGGAAAGGAAGCTGCAGGGGAAAAATGAAAGTGTGAAAGTGTAACACTTCTCTGACGTTACAAAATAAACTGTATTTTTTTTTTTATTAAATACGTATTTTAGTTTCAATTAATAATAAAAAAAAATGTGGATTTATTTCAGAGCTTTATCTGTAGTTTTCTAGAATAACCGCGTATGTCATAAAATCTAAATCCTCAGGGGAGCCAAAAAACGTTATACTTGAAATTATGGGCTCGATATAAAGTTTTTAGAGCTTTTTATTTAACAGTCCTGTAGATATGGGCAATAAATACTTTATATAAAATTTAGAGTTAAAAATCTTCAGATCCTAGAGAAGGACGAAAAAACAATATGTAAATAACACTTAAAGTGTGTGCAGATAAAACAACTAATGTCGACAAAAGTCGTTTTGTTCGAAAAAGAAAACTACCAACGCAACCACCCATGTAGACATAAGTTGTTGTTGCTTGAAAAATTGATTTTTTTTGTTCGTCAACAAAAAGTTAACGGGACTTAGGATGAGAATATAACAACGTATCAAGAATAATAGTGACAAAAAATAACAGAAATAAACACACAAGTTTTAACAAGGCGGTTATAAACTGAAAACTAATCCAAAATTATTTTGAATTTTTTTTCATTAATAACAACGTATGTCGCTATGTGTCGCTTTCTGAGAAAATAATATGTCAGCGATAAAACATAGGTTGACATACGTCGATAGTGCTGCAAATTAATTTAATAAACATTTAACTTACATCGCACAGTGGACCATATTTTGAGATGGCGGCCAAAAATCTTTTTTTTTTTTTGTTACCGATTTTAAAGTTATGTTATTCATTTGAAAGTAAATACCAGTAAACCTCGGAAGCCAAAAAATTGCGACTCTATCTCAACTATATCACAGTGAACAGGGTCTTCAAAAATGGGCTTTCTCAGTATTTTGCTAAAATTAAAAATTTCTTTGTAAATTTTTATTTTTGAATGACTGTAACTTTTACGATTTAAAAGATTTTGAAGTGAAATGAATTTTGTATAATTTTGTGGCTTCCATACTATTAATGTTAAAAACGCAAAATCACTGAGTCATTCCGAAATTTAAAAAAAAAAAAATTTTAAAAAAGGTCAAAATTTTCCGAAAATGTCCTACTTAATAGAGCATAACTCCTGCCAGTCAAAAGCAGTTAGAAAAAATCTTGCACTCTTCTATAGCACGAACCTCCCCTATACTCCTATGCCCCATTATACACCCGCCAGTTTCCGCCCGTGTGCACCAGAACAATTTTTCTGACCCAAGGTTAGATATTTTCTGCAAAATTTATGAATACAAAAGTTGTCCACTGTGTGGTTAGGATATATTAAGTTTAAGGTGATGTTTGTAAATGCCAAAAATATTGGACCTTTATCCATCTTTTATTATACGGATCGACTCAAAAACACTTTCTGAGTCGATTTACCGATGTCCGTCCGTCCGTCTGAGTGTTATGAATACAAAAGTTGGTCGTACCGGGGCACCGCGGTGTATTTTTTTGCGTGTCGGTAGAGTTGTCAGGAGTTGTTATATACTTATAAAAAAGCGTTGAGATATAATGCGCTTAATTGTTACAGGTACATTTACATATGTATCTTTCAAAAACATTAATAGTCTGAATTAGAGTTATATAGTTTATTTTTGAGAGTGCATCTACAACTGCCAACGAAAGTGGAAAAAAGGGTCGACCAGCAAAACCAATCGACGGATGTAGTGAAAGATCTCGAAGGCGCAAGCTGGAGAATATCAATGAAGAAATTTCTCAAAGAATTATTAAGGATTCATTTTTGCACCAAATTCAACCAACCCAAAATAAAAAAAATAAAATTGAAATAATTGAAAAAATAGTAGAAGCGAGCCCAAGGCGCACAAAGAGGATTTTGAAAAGCATTCCTACACCAATTGAAGATAAGAAATTTACGCCGGAAGAAGTGTCCGCCCTATTTTTGGATTTGAAATTGACCAAAAATCAATATAAGGAATTGCGGAAGCGAACCAATGAAACGAATTGTGGAATTTTTCCAGAGTATCGAGATTTAGTTTCTGCCAAAAAAGAATGCTTACCTTCACAATCTGCTATTAGTGTCACTTCAAGTTCAGCAGAAATAAAATTGGAAAATCTCCTTGCACATACTGAAAAACGATTACTAAATACGCTTGATACTTATCATTTAAAAAAATTGGAAATGGCAGCAATACTTTAATTTTTAAATAGGGATGTGATGGATCCTCTAGTCAGAAACAATACAAGCAATTTAATGCCGAAAATTCATCAGATGCTAATTTATTTATGGAATCTTTGGTTCCATTGTGCATAACAAAAAATATATAGCAGAGCCGTCAACTAGTAGAGCAACAGAAATTGTTGCATGAATTAAATTCCTTCTGCAACAAAGTATTGCAGACCAACAAAATTCGCTTTCAAAAAGGAAACCAAAGATATCATAACTGAAGAAGTTCGAAAAATAAAAGATCAAATTTAAAAACTTCAACCGGGAATATTTAAGTTTGATGACCAAGACATTGAAGTAAATTTTAAAATGTGTCTCACAATGATTGATGGAAAAGCTGCACAAGCTTTAACCGAAACAAAGTCATCGTCAAGTTGCATTATATATCAAAAGACATCAAGTCAATAAAGCCTACGAATTTGGAATGTCCCCTCATGCTCGAATACGTTTTATGGAGCATATTCTTAAATCGGGTTATGATTTGGAATTTGGTCCGTTAAGCGAAACAGTGAGAAAAAACAATCAAAATGAAAAAAAAAGAAAGCAAAAGAAAAATTCAAGAAAAGTACCTACAGTTAGGCCTCATAATCGACCAACCAAAACAAGGAGAAGGAAACTCAAATAATGGAAATACTGCAAGGAGTTTTTCTCCGATCCAGAAACTGCAGCATCTATACCAGGTGTAGATCTTGAATTAATAAGACGATTCAAAATCATATTACAAGTTCTAGCATGCAGCAGAGAGATAAATGCAAAAAAAAATTGGGGAGTACGCCAATGAAACAACTGTACTTTATAACAAAAAATACTCCTGGAGATATATGCCATCCACAATTCATAAAATTTTGTACCGAAGAAGCGCAAGAAAAAAGGGTACAAAGACTACAGAATCTTTCGCGAGCACAACACTAGAACACATCAACACTATTTTGTTGTGCACTTCAGATCCAACATTCGACAAAAATGGAAAACTACCACTATTGAATTAGACGAAGAAGCTAAACAACTTCTAGAGGATAAAAATTAAGGCTATTTAGAAAAAGTATTTACTAAAATTGTTTGATTTAAAGTATTTTTTCAGTACACTAAGACCGAGTTTTTATGATGCCAGTTAAACTTAGTTTAGTTGAACTGTGATATTTTAACACCTATAACTTTCAAACTGTTTGATTAAATCA
The DNA here is from genome assembly GCA_963682025.1 of Cordilura impudica. Classification (NCBI taxonomy): domain Eukaryota; kingdom Metazoa; phylum Arthropoda; class Insecta; order Diptera; family Scathophagidae; genus Cordilura; species Cordilura impudica. Next base: position 28,331,621 of record OY821517.1, read on the forward strand.
TTAAAAATTGTGAGTTTAACTAAACTAAGCTTAACTGACAACTTAAAAACTCGCTCTAACAATAAGTTGTACTCTTTTTAAACTCTTTTTTTTAGCTCATACTCTCTGTCTGACTGTCTGTCTGTCTGTCGTGGGTCAACCCCATTCCCCTTTATCCAGTTGATCTGAAACTTGGCCCATAGTCTTGTTGTGACTACAGATTAATTTAGCGGTAGTCACGCACAGACATGGAATGATCTAAATGTCATTTCCCCTCATTAGATCGATCTGAAACTTGGTCCGTACACTTGCTGTGAAAGAAGTATTAACTTCGACTTAGTCACACATAGTCACGCATGGTCACGCACAGTCACGGACTGATTTAAACCCCATTTACCCTTATTCGATCGATCTGAAACTTAGTCGATAGACTTGCTCTGAAAAAAGATTAATTTTGGGGTAGTCACGCACAGTCACGAATAGTCACGTCCAGTCACGGAGAGAATAAAACCTCATTTCCCCCATCCGATCGATCTAAAACTTTGTCCATAGACTTGTTGTGGCCAAAGATTAATTTTAAGACAATCACGCAAATTCACGCACAGTCACGGAGAGATTCAAAACTCATATGCATAAGGCAAGAAAGAGTTTTAACAATTTTTCTTGATTTAAAAATTTATGTATTTTATAAATTTACAATAAAAATTGATATAGAAATATTTAAAAAGACAATAAAAAAATTTTTAACTAAAGTAAAAACATACGACTTTTTCATTGAAACTTCTCTATCTTGAACCAATATCAGGTAACTTTTACATTCGCTGCTTAAAAAATTATATTTTAAATCGGGCTCTTTTAAAACAAGTCAACCTTTGGCCCTTGTGAACATTAGGACTAAAAAGTTTACGGGGGCCAAAGTTTGGCATTTTCTGATTAAATTTAACTTACAAAATTTTTAAAAAATTCTAGTTGTAAAATTAACTGAAAAATAAGACATATAAGAAGACCTTTTTAACCTTTTAACACTTCACTTTTGTACTAAAATTCAACAAAAAATGAAAATATATTTTAGACCCTACATAACTTTTTTTATTATGGGTCGGTACTTACGTTTTATTGCAAAAATTAAAGGCTAAAATCCCACCTGCCAAACAATAAAAAACCGCACATCAAAATTCCAATCCATTCAAAAATTATGGATTTTTGACCGCCTTCTCGTGAAATACTCCACTGTGCGCTATTGATTTTTGTCAGAAAACTAAGATCGAATACCATGTCACTTAAGCTATTTTCGCGGTCATGGCTCGATATGTGTTGAAAACTTAAATATAGCTCTTATGTTTCCCAAAATCAGCCCACTACAATCAAAATCAATATCATAACCAAAAAAAAAAAAAATCTGCAAAATAAACGTTAAAACTATTGCAACGGTACGAGAGCTAGTTTAATATTTCGCAAAAGCAACCTTTGTAAAAGTTCATTTAACCCAGTTTTATTTCTTTTCCATTTTCAACATCCTTACAACAATAAAATCCCCATTAATGAACATAAAAAAATAAAACTTTGAACATGACATTGTACTTGGCGTGGATTGTTTATGGATTTTACGTGAATTAAACCAACTTACAAATTTTTATTACATGTCACCGAAAAAGAAAAAAACCGAATTTAATGGATTTGATGAAAAGATTTTTATGATGGTTTACAATGGATTTTTATGACTATTCGGTATGTTATAAGTAAGTACTTGCGATTTGAGGTATTGTTTTAAGAAGCCAAGAACTGCACTCAACATGTTGCCAAACATGATTACAAGATCGTAAAAGAAAATACATTTTCCATTTTGTTGAGTCAAAAAAAGAAAAAAGAAAAAACAGGTGACTAAGCAAAAAGTTTTGATTTTTATGAGAACACACACGATTGACATTGATGGGATATTAATGAAAGAAGGTTAATAAGAAAAAATGTAACACTAAAATGTAACCAAACATATGGGTATATAGAAAAATTTAAGATCATTTAGAAAAACTTTAATATCAATTTTGCTCTTCAATGCGAAAACCACAGCAATATGAAATTATAGACTTTTTAACAATTTAGTCTGCAAAGTTTTCTATTTCTATTTTTATTATATTTTTTTTATATTATTCCCTTAAAAGTTGTTGTCACATTTTTGTGTCATCACCATGTTTGGCTTTTAATTTTTAAGTTTATAACCATATGAGTTTATTTTTGGCAAATAATTTGGCACTTATTGTTAGATTATGACTGGAGTCGAAATAGAAACTATCCATATACATAGAGTGAAGTTACCTTTCACAAAAATTGTTAGCATATGCCTGTTAACCACGAGCAACGGTTGAAACGAAAAGTGCCTTTTTGTCTTCCATTTGTGTACATTACCTTTTGCCAAATTCATTTGACCGGAAACTTAAGTTTTATTTTGGATGTGATCCAGCAAAAAGCTTTCTGCCATAAATACATGCATGTTAGTGTTTATGCATGTGTATGCATGCATGCTACTTCACATATGTACGTACATACGTCTACTCTAAGAAATCAATGTCACTAAAACGCATAAGAATCTTACACTTTTACACAAACAAAACCAACCAAAAAAAAGAAAAAAAAAAAAAAAACGCATTGACACTGTCCACAGAGAATAAACATATCGTAAATTTTCATTGTTCTACTAAAAACATGTATAAAGACACCAAAATTGTTCATATATAAAAAACAACAGCAAACTGTGAATTACATTAAAACAAAGGCGGGTAATTAAATAGCGGTTCAATTTGGAAAACTATCTCAAAAAATAAAATAAAATTTATACATTTGCTAAAAAAAGTACTGAAATAAAAATTTTCGAATATCGGACCGGTATTATTTCATAAAAAATCAGTGTTGCGATTTCTTCTGCAATTGGTGCAACAATTAAAGGTATTCGTTTTAAAACTTAAATTCAGGCATACAGACTTGAAATAGATGAGCGGCAAAGGATTTTGCTTCGTGATGAATTAGAGCAATAATTTAACTCGGGTACTTTCGTTACAACTGTTGCTTAAAGCCAAATCTTTCTTAAAAGAAGTGAAGAAATTAAATTCCCCATTTTTTATTTTTATTAACCAACACTCAGCGGATGCTCCTACAAATGCAGTGCATTGTCTTGATTTCAGCAAAATAGGTTATGGGAAGGTGGAAAGAGGGTGTAGTGTTTGTGGATATTTGACTTAAATTTAATTAGTTGTAACTGTCAGGAAAGACATGTGTGGGGAGTTTATTCCATATGCGGCTAGTTCGAATTCGAATTCTCTCTGTAATGTGTGGTACGGTCAACTAGACAATAGACTACAAACGCATGTGATCTACTAGAGAAGAGGGTAGAGCGAACTGAAACTCGGGCAATTGAAATAAGTTCCTTAATCTTCCTAAGGCAGTATCTATAGAAAAGTGCTACACAACCTACATTCCGACGATGTTCCAACGCGTCAGTAGAGTTGGATACCCTACTGTCATTAATGAGCATCAACGCCCTCCTTTGTACATGGTCCGGTAGCTCCAAAATAGCCTATGAAGCTCCTGACCATCTATGGGAGTTATATTCCATTTCCGGTCGGATGTATGTAATATTAAGGAGATCAGAAGGAGTGAAGTAATTTTTGCACCATTTTTGAATGCTTCTTTCAACACTTGAAAAACATGCTCGTCCCAACCAACATCACATTGAATTCTCGTGCCTAGAACATCAAGAGTATCCGACCCTCAACACATATACCACCCATATATACAGATGACATTGTTGAATCCCTGGCCCTATGGGTCAACAGACAACACTGAGTCCTCAGCGCACTAAAATCAACCCTATTCGCCTTACCCCACCCGGAGATTGTTAACAGCTCTTGACTGAATGTGTCATTCATTGTTCGCCTTTTGCCCCCCCAACCTCCAATAGGCTTGGCCTACAGTTAAAGGAAAATTAATGACAAATGCTGCTGTCATCTGCGAAAGAGTATATAGAATTGAAAGTTTGGCCAAGGAGGTCGTTCAGAAAGATAAGAAAAGGAGAACCAGAAAGAACAGAACCTTGGGGTACCTCTGAATTAAACTGAAACTCAATCTATGAGAACCCATCAATAACAACATGTATTGTGCGGTCTCTGATAAAACTCGATATAACTCGAAGGAAGTCGAAACCGACCCCAAATGCAATAAGCTTTGATATCAATGCACCGTGCCACACACGATCGAACGCCTTGGAAATATCTAGAGCAACCACTTTACTTTCACCAAAATTGTGAATGGAATTATTGAATACAAAATTTTTTCGAAGTTTACATTTTTGTATTATGCTAAAGAACTTATTTTCAGGGAATGATTTTAAAAAAAAAAATTAAATAACCACTTCTTAAGCTGAAGTCAATTTTTCCTGAAAAATTTTACAATCGAATTTAATTTTTCGCTGCTTAAATAAAGCGATGATTTGAAAAGGGAATTTCCATTTTAGATCAGCAAAAAATATAAGATTTGAGACCACACCCTTTAAAATTGTAATGCGTATCTGTCTGAACTAAGAAATATTTTATAAATTTTCCGATTTGGCTTTAATGTTTCCAGATATTTCAGTCAAAATATTAAAACTGAAATGTGATAAAATCATTACGATGAATGTTTTTTTAATCTATATATATATACATAAAATTAATAAATATTTAAATAAAATTCATAATATTGTGAATTTTCAAATAAAATTCATTAAATTTCAATATGAATATTTGTTGAACACACAGAAGATTTATAAATGGGTTTGTTATGCTAATGAATTTTAGCAAATTCATAAACACACACACACAGCATTATATAGTTCTTTATTTGAAACTTAAACAGAGTTCGAGAAATAGGAATTTCACGTAAATATAAATCGTTGTTAGTATAATATGATAGAATACATAACTCAAGTCGTTCTTAAGTCGACTTAGGCGGTTATCACTTGTGACCACAGATATATTGTAGGCATAAAACAAGAACTAAAACCAAGCCCGAAGCCGTAACCAAACGGGTTCAGGTTCGTTTTTTATTTTTCATATTTTGTGTTTCATTTTTAATTTTTCGTTTTTAATTTCTCATTTTCATTTTTTATTTTTCATTTTTCATTTTTATTATTTTTTTAATTTTTATTTTTAATTTTTTATTTCTCATTTTTCATTTTTTATTTTTCAGTTTTTATGTTTCATTTTTCGTTTTTATTTTTTCATTTTCATTCTTTTTATTTTTAATTTTTTATTTTTCTTTTTTCGTTTTTCGTTTTTCATGTTCAATTTTTTATTTTTTTAATTTTTATTTTTAATTTTTGATTTTTCATTTTTTATTTTTCATTTTTCACTTTTCCTTTTTAATTTCTTATTTGTCATTTTTTATTTTTAATTTTTCATATTCCATTCTTCATTTTTCGTTTTTCTTGTTTCATTTTTAATTTTTTATTTATTTTTTTTATTTTTCATTTTTCATTTTTTATTTTTCAGTTTTTATTTTTCATTTTTTATTTTATATTTTTAATTTTTAATATTTTATTTTTCAGTTTTCGTTTTTAATTTTTCGGTTTTCATTTTTCATTGTTGATTTTTTTATTTCATTTTTAATTTTTCATTTAATATTTTTCATTTTTCACTTTTCATTTTTATTTTTAATTTTAAATTTTTTATTTTTCACTTTTCATTTTTCATTTTTTATTTTTCATTTTTCATTTTGCATTTTGTATGTTTCCTTTTTCATTTTTTATTTTTAATTTTTTATTTTAATTTTTTATTTTTATTTTCTATTTTTATACCCTATACCACTATGTGGTATAGACCGACTATAATTTTTTTACTTGTTTATTTTAAAATTTTTATTTTTCAGTTTTCGTTTTTCATTTTTGATTTTTTATTTTTCAATTTTTATTTTTAATTTTTCATTTTTATATTTAATTTTTCATTTTTTTTCTTCATTTTTCATTTTTAATTTTTATTTTTCATTTTTATTTTTTATTTTTCATTTTTTAAATTTAATTTTTTATTTTTCATTTTTCATTTTTATACCCTATGCCACTATGTGGTTTGGGTATAATGACCTGGACCCATCTTTTATTATACCTATCGACACAGAATAACATTCTGAGTCGATTTAGCGATGTCTGTCCGTCCGTCCGTCCGTCTGTGTGTCCATGTAAACCTTGTAATCCAACTCCAGGTCGCAAATATGAATAGATTTCTGTGAAATTTGGTATATAAGCTTTTATCGGCCATATGATGAACGCTATTGAAATTGGTGAAATTCGGCCCATGTTCAGACCTAATCCTCTTACAAATTACCTCTATGAAATCGACATAAATTGCATTAAGATCCAAATTGTCATATAGATCTCAGTCAATTTGGGTTTGTATGTGTTTATTATATCCATTTATCAGTAGTCCAAATAAAATCCCTACAGGACAATTCTTAGTCATAGAGCTGCTTAAAACTATCAAAAAACAAAAATATTGCACTGATTTTTCTCAAATTTGGTTTGTTTATATTTTTTCAAAATATAAGTGACTTTACCAAATATGGTCAGGATCGGTCCATTTTTCGACCTACTCTCCATATGATTATAGCATCCGATATGAACTTTTTCATATCTGCAGCCAAAAAATTAATAAAAATGCCACTCAAATTTGGTTTATGCATATTTTCTATATCGAATTAGTTGGACTGAAGAGATAGGGTCTCTAAGCCATGGTATAGGGTATCGTATAGTCGGTCTAGACCGACTATAATTTTCTTACTTTTTTTATTTTTCATTTTTTATTTTTCATTTTTCATTTTTCATTTTCAAAAAGGTTATTACACATCATAATTTTTCACCAATTCAATCATAAGTCACACCGATTTTGTCTTACGGCTCACATGTTTCGTTGTTTTTGTAATTGTATTGTGAAATAGAAATCTACCCGCCTGCGCGTATAGATGTTTACACATCAAAAACAATAAAATAACGAATATTTATAGCGAGCAAGTATCCAGCACATAGCCAAAAATTGTTTTTAATAAAGTAAGTACTGACATTTAAAATCAAACATTTATTTTTAACTTTTCGATTTTTCTAATACAAAGATGTCCTATCAAGACAAAAACGTTTAAAAAAGTAAAATTAGTAATCGTCAATGGCCGTCCTTTCACAATCTTTAAAAATTCTGGAATGCAAGGAATAATTCACCCGATTATGAATGCACTAAAAGTATCAGTTAATAGCCATAATATAATAATAGAACATTAGAAACAAAATTAAATGAGAAATAACAAAATAAAATATTTAAATTAAAATTGTATTGTAGGGATAAATATTCAATATATTTTTGAGGGATAAATAAAACTACGAACTTTAGGCATTGTCCGACAAGAAGGAGCATACATAAAAAAAATCTTTTAATTAACATGATTGATTGTTACGATATCAAATTGCAGCAAATATACTCAATTACATCAGATAACACAGAAAATATGACCAAAGCTGCTGAATTGCCCAAAGACGAGTATGAAAACTATGACAATAAAATGATTTTGATGCAGCTAAAACAAATGCGCATTCCAATATTGAACTGGAAGCAGCAGAAACATTAGCTAATTCACACCAAAATATTATTAATTTCAAATATGTTGCTCATAGTTTACAGTGGACAGTGCTGGACACTATATCCAGAACTTCTTTTAAGAAAATACTTGATCAATGCAGAGCGTTTTTGGCAAAAACAATTATTTTATTTCTTCTTTAACTAAAAAGCTAAGCTTGAAAAAACTGTACTAGACTGTCAATCTATAGTAGTTGGAATTCCACTTCTGACAACTATAAATGATAGTATTTCGAATTTCTGTGAAAAATTTGTAATCGTAATTCTTAAAATTAATAACCTACTTTTGATTGAAGTTAAGTCCCGAAGATGTTAAAAATGCAAAAAAAAAATATTTTGATAACAATAAAAATTAACACAAATTTACAAATGGAAAGAGAAGGAGAGAATTGTATGAGAGAATAAATATCTTCTTCCTCAGAAGATGATGAAGATATGGTCGCACAAGTTCTAAGGAAGAAAGAAAGATTTCATAAATAAAATTTTTCAAATGTAAATGTCACCGCTTCGATCGATAAATTAGTTAAAACTGAAATTTAAATATATGAAATTTATCCAAGACTGAGAAAAGAAAAAAAACATTTTTTTATTTTGGGAGCACCATAAAACGGAAATGCCATTATTATATAAATCTTAGAAAAAATTTATAATTTTATAATTTCTTAGAAAAATAAATAAGTTTGCAACTAATAAAACATTTTTAATTTTTTTTAAATTTCGAACCCAACCCCAAACCCTGAACCGAACCCGAACCTCAAATTTTTATTTTGATTAACGCGAAACCGAACCTGGCATAAAAACTTGTATGGTACACGTTTCTAAATAACCTTAGAAAATAAAACCCGTTAATTTGAATGTTTGCATATCGTTCGGTCGTTCGTGTTTCCAACAATTTTTAAACGTGAATTTTTCAGAAATTTAATACTTTTGGAAAATGAAAAAAAAAATCGGGACCATCAACGGCTAGACTTCAAATTATTTTATTAGTCGCACATATGGGAGCGTACCAAAATGTATTGAACTACATTAAGGCTGCTTCACACTGTCTTTCATAACTTTTACGAAATGCTAGGAAATTTTAATTTTTCAATAAATTTCTTTCTTTCAACGGTTTATGGTACCTAAAGGTATGCAACACAGGGCGTGTGACATGCAATTATTTTAGTGAATTTGGATTACGTTATTGTCGTTATTGGTTTATTTCAATTCAAGACAATTTTTGCAAACACATTAACAAATTTACAAAACACAGACACAGCATGATCTAATTTTGTGTATGTGTTAGTAGCAATTTTAAAAGCATTTTATTTCAAAAAAAATGTAAAAATGTAAAATTCTGTAAATCTGGTGAACAGCCAAAAAGAAATACTTATAAAATGAGGTATTTTTGGTCAAAGTCGGGGTAAAACTGAAAAAATTACAACGGTCACAAGAAGTCGTCTTACCTATTAATATTATACATGACAAAAGCACAGGCTTTGGCAAAACAAAAGAGATACACATGAACCAAACCATCCTCTTGTAGGCGTAATTTTAATTTCAACAAACGAACCATATTTTTATAAATTTTTTCTAATTTTTATTTATTTTTTATATTTTTTTTTTTTTAAGCGAAAATACATCTCAAAATTATCATTATATTTGATAACGATCCAAAACGGATACACTCTCCAAGATAAGAACACATAGAAATTATTCAACATGAAAAATGCATAAAAACAATTTTAAAATTTTTCGAAAAGCTTCTCGAAATTAATTACATGAAATCTTATTCACACAAAAATTTAATTCATTAAAAAATTCGTAAAAAATTTTTTTAAAGACATTCATCAGAAATTTATTAAATTGTCCATTTGAATGAAATACGTTTTTTCTTACAATTCAACTTCACCTAAACTGCTCTTTTTTGAAGCTCATCTGTAGGAAAACACCATAATGTAGAAAATGTATGTTAAGATTTCGTTCTTTTTTTTTGTTGTTGTACATATTTTTTTAAGTGGACAATTGGTTTGTGTTGACATCCCATGACATCTCTGCTAAAAACACATGCATTTGCAAATGCATTTATTTTGTGGCTTCTCCTGCCTCTACGCACCAACCAATCTTCTCTTCATTTCACCTCTTAAATATATTTAAATACATTTGATTTCAAATTTATTTAATTTTCTTTTTCGCCGAATGTCGTCTATCTATTGCAGCAATTAGTTTTTAAAACGCACCTAAGTCACTTCATCAATCACTTTTTTTTTGCTGGTTCAACTCTAGCGTTTTGTTTGGCGCGCTCTAAATACTTTAACGAAATTAATTCAAACCATTTTTCTTATCTATTCAGTTTTATTTTTTGCCAAATAATGTGCGTTCAGGTGACTTAATGGTGCGTTGTGTCTGGCGCTCAGATTTTTGGCAATCGCACTACATTTACCTTATTTTTTTTTATAGATTTACATCATTTCATCATCAGCAGCACCATCATGAGTTTTCACAAAAATAGTGCTAAATTTTTTAATTGAGTTTAGTGTGAAAACAGTTTGTGGTCCATATACGTAGCAGTGTGTGAGATTCGGAGTGTGTGGATCGCATCATTAACATATTATAAGTATATGTTAATGAAAGTTGACAACATAAATCTTTAGTGTACATTCATACATTTCAGATTGCGATACAGATAGAGGAGATAAATTATAAACAGAACTGAGCCTGTTTAACATTTATGGAGGCACTAATAATGGAGGATTTACTCGAACAGTTTTTTTTAACGTTATTAATATTTTTGTTTTAATTTAAACAATTGTTAATCTTGAATAGTTTGCGATTTTTCAAGAATATTTCTTCTAATGAAACAGTGAAAAAATATCTGTAAAACCTCTTGAATGGTTTTATATTTACTTTTTAGTCAGCTTTTAATAAACCTCACAAATATATTCGAACAGTAATTTGTCAGCATAATCCTTTAAAACACTTAAGGTGTAAATAAAAATTAGTAATCACTTTGACACTTTTCGTCTATTTTATAGAAGAAGAAGAAAAAAATTGAAAATTTGCATCCCAAGCACATTTAATAACCGTGAGTACTTAAGCAGGTGTTTTAACATTTTTTTTTAAGCAAACAAACGAAAAATAAAATGTCTCAAGTAGACTCATTTAAAGGAATGTCAGTCAATATGCTGATGCCAGGGATTTTCATGTTGATCCTTTTTGGAAAATAAAAAAACGAAGTAAAATTAAAACCTACGGCCCTTTTCTACAGATACACTCTTAAAAATAATATTCAAAGATGGGTGGGTATAAATATTTTAAAATGGGCACACTAGGGTGACGGCCATTTTTTTTATTTTGGAATTTCAAAACGTGCTGGTAGGAATTTTATGACACTGGATCTAAAACTTTAGTGGGCAAAATTTGAGCCAAAGCAGACAATGCTTTCTGGACGCGCATTGAACTCAAAATATAAATATGCATTTATATGTAAAAATTATCAAAACAATATTATTTATCACCATAATCTAGAGTAAATTATCTTTCTAATAAAACAACCAAATCTATTATCGGTTGAAAAGTTATATCAAATTCCCCAGGCAATAAATACGCCGCAGACCACTTGATTAAGAAAATCGAGCTCACATTTTTAAAGACATTGAAATAATTTACAACAACAACATTTTTGCATTTTCCTGATCCCAAGATGCTTTTATGCAAAATATTTTGCATATAGTCTATTGTTATGCCGTTCTAAATTAATGCCAAAATGGTACGTATTTTCTAGCACTATTTAAAAATCCTCAATTTTACTTTTTCAAAAATTTTGTTCAAGAAATTTACCGACATCAACGATTGGTTTTTAAGGCCTTATTAACAAAATACATGTTATTAAAAATGTCAAATATTATAGGTATCTTGTTCTTAATTTGGCGAGGGCAGCGTTTTTATTTCAGCGGATTTGAAGAAAAATTTGGTTTTTCATGCTTTTTCAACTTTTAGACTACATCTTTTTGGTGTTTTCATATATCAAATATCTTTTGTCAAAATATTATACTACATTATATAAATTCTCAATCTTGTAAATGAAGGTTAAATTGAAATACTATAAACTATCCCTCTTCAAATTTAAGGAGATTCACATTTTCTTAAAACGAAATATCGAAATAATATATATTTGTGGAAGGATTTCGATAAAACTTGTTGATAATATTTTAATGATTCTAAGCAATAATATTCTGGATTTATTTTCCGAAATTAGCCCGTGGGGTACTCTTGATGTCAAATGGACTCTTTCTATATCTATAATTTATAAATATTTTCTTTATCAGGATTTTTTCCTTAAATATATGTATTCGCTATTTTATTCGTTATTTAATGAAAATGTATAAATTAATTAGTTTTCACATTTAATATAGTTAGTATAAACAAATTTGTATATCGAGGGCTTATATTTAAAAAGTGCTATCTGCATAAATAATTATTTTAAAGAGAGCGTGTATAACAAATTTATTAATAAGATCTGAAAGTATTTGTCGATAGATTTGCTACAATATCTATTAAGAAATAGTCGTACTAATCATGTATGATATCAAAATTAATATTATATTTGACTAAATCAAAAAATAATATTGCTGTCAAATGTAGTTAGCACTTTTTGAATATAAGCCCTCGATAACCATCATATGAATATCATAATTCTGAAAAAAAAATTTTAAAACTATGCACCGCACTGGTTAATTTCAGAAAATACGTCCAGAATATTATTTTTTATTAACAGAAATTCAAAACTTATATATAAAAGTTATATTCTACTCTATAATGTGCAACGGTGCCCCAGTCTGGACAAATATAACGAAGACTCATGTTAAAACTTTACAAATAGCACAAAATCAGTTACTCAAAATGATGTAAAACCTTCCGTGGCACTTTTCAACGTGGATGCTCCATAGCAAGTGTAAAATCGAAATGGTAGACGAAAATCTACAACAGCTCAAATACAATTTCGATGAAGATGTCAACTATCACAATATCAGCATATCATCAATGTGAGATAGATTAGTTTATTTATAGTTTTTAAGTTTTGTAATGAAATATATGTATACATGCATATGTGCATATCTGTAATTTTTTTTCTTTTTTTTTGTATTCAAATGGTTTTTTTTTAATTTCCCTCCTGATCTAACCTATTATTGTTCCTTGTCATATTAGTTTAACTATGTTCTATATGTGAGTTGAAAAGATTTTCATATATCTAAACTCTATATATTTGCTTATTTGTTTATACTAGCAGATTCCAGCCCTCGAAATTCGAGTGCAAATTCTAGGAAATTTTTTTTTTTCATTAAAAAAGACCCAAAAGGTATGCTAATCAATTACAGCCAATTCACAAATCAACACAAAAAAACAAACTCATTTCTATCAGAAACACATTAACAAATTTAATAAACACACACATAGCATTGTATAATTTTATGTTTGGGTTAGTAGCAATTTACTCAAAATAAAGAAAAAAAATTAAAAATTTGTAAATCTGCAAATCGAGTATAAACAAATATTTTTTAAATAATATACGTTCGGTCAAAATCGGGATAAAACTGTAGAACAAAATATCGGTCACAAGAAATCGCCTAGCCTATTTTTTTTTTTTTTTGATTTTATTTATTAATTCAATAAAAAATTAGGTAACGCCTCAGCGCCTTAAAGGCTTAAAAGAGGCTATAGTAGGCAACTTTACATTATATGCTTAGAAGATTAATTACATAATAAAATTTGTTAAGTATTTTTTGGAAATTTTAATTAGATAAAAACATATTCAACAACAATATATTTTAAAAGTATGAGAAAAAAAAAAAACAAATTACATAAGAAGCGTTTCTACGTTTTGAAGTAAATAGCTTTTTAAGTGGTTCTTAAAAGTTGAAAGAACTTGTATATTTCGTAAGTTAACTGGTAGTTCATTATACTCATGTGGTCCAGCAAAAGCAATACGCTGTTTAGTCAGGTACAGACGACATCTCACTGAACTTAAATTTAAAGCTTGTCTGGTAATTCGTCGAGTGTGGAATACATTTTGTGTAAACTGAATGGATTGTTGAGGATTTCCTTTCAAAGATCTAAAAACATATGTCAAAATTTTATGTTTATATAGACCTCGAATTGGCAGAATATTTTTTGCATACGTTTTAAACAGATCCAACGTAGAATGCGTTATAGGAAGGTTATAAACAAGCTTTAGAGCTTTATTTTGAGCAGACTGAAGAGATTTCAATGACTGATTGATTCTACATCCGTAAATTATTGGAAGGTATGTTAAATGGGAATGTACAAGTATTAATATTATAGATATGCATTAGGGTGGCCCTTCATTATATGGAAGGAAAAAAAAGTGTTCAAACTCTCGGTCGCACCACCTAGAAATATGCGAATAGCAAAAAAACTGTGAAATACAAAGTTTTGGGCCAATCAAAAAACATTTAGTCGTGCCTCAGCGCGATTGAAAACTTCAAGTGTGTTTATATGGGGAAAATATGACTTTTTTCAGTTTTTGCGCAAATTACGTTCTATAGTTTAGTTTTTCCGACAAGTTGTTGTTGTTGTAATTCGGGATAAGCCTTAAATTATCCTTTCCAAAAGCTACAAAACTTCAGAATCGAATAAAACATCACCAAGAAATAGCAAATGCCCCAGACCACTTTTGTGCTAAAAAAACTAGCTCATGAAATTTTATGGCATTTTTTTCAACTTTGAGAAATTGATTAAAGCCATAATTTCTTTGTGGTCTCTATACTTAAAAGTACTCAGATACGGAGTATTGTTGTATTACCATGTTGTTAACCTATTGCGCTTTAAGACCGAAAATGGGAAATTTTTTTGATAAAATTTTGAAAACTCCTTTTTCAACTTTTAAAAAATTTTCCTCAACAAAATTTAAAAAAATGGATCTAGCAGCCTAAAGTTCGATTAAATGCATGTTACAGATTAACTGTGTGAATTTTTAAGTATATCCCTATGCCACAATTTTTTTGACAAGGATTTTATTTTTGCGGATTTCGAGAAAAATGGGATTTTTGTAAAATATTCTGTAAATGTACTCTTTTTTAAATACTTTGTATCAAAAATTCATCACTTTTCTTTTTTTAAATGTTATATTTTATCTTAATAGCCTAGGGTTTCGGAAAAAAATAATGTGATCCCATTAACCCTTTTGAAAATGGGGACACATATGACCCCAAGCTAATAAACAATTCAAATATTTTGTATGTGCTGTTGAATTTTTAGATGCGACGCATAAATATAATAACCAAATGTTTAGAACTTCTGTTCCTAAAATTTGGGATAAATCCGACAACGTTAACCCATTATTTGCCAAGGCCAGCTTTGGATTTTAAGATATTTTTAAATAAAAATTACCGAAAACGAGTATTTCTATTAAACTCGATGAAAACGCTATCCGGAATTTAAGAAAAATAATTCGGTTAATTTTTATCTATTTAACCCTTCAGTGCTCCTGGGGTCAAAATAATCCATTGTGATATATCTTTGGTGCAATTATGTGCTTATTGCTCGCGAATATAAATTAATGCAACTTTTAACCAATTTTTTTTATAAAATTACGACTTGTAATAAGTATACTTTTCTTTAATTTTATATTTTTTTCTTTTCTTTTTTTTGTATTCAAATGGGTTTTTTTTTTTAATTTTCCTCCTGATCTAACCTGTTGTTGTTCCTTGTCATATTAGATTAACTATGTTCTATATTTGAGTAGAAAAGATTTTCATATCTAAACTCTCTATATATTTGCTTATTTGTTTATGTATGCACCTATGAAAAAATGTTATAATAAATAAAAATGAATTGAATTGAAAAAATGTGCCAATGTTTTTTGCTTTATTTAAAGTAAAAACTTTTGATCTTGAGCCGGATTAGTTTCAAACTCAGTCATTCTTAAAAAAATGTATATTAGAATATTTAGTTTCATTGGCGCATATGACTTCCGCATATGAATGTATTATTATCTCATGGCCATTTACCATGTTTAAAAATTGCAAAGAGCAATTTGTTTTGTTTAATTAATTTCAAAATTTGGTGTCTAAATATATGTGGTCACAAGCATTAACCGCCTAAGTCGAAAATCATGCTTTCGAGAAAAATAATTTTTTATATAAATGTAATAAAGCTTCGTTACAACTTAGGTCAGTATGTTTTCATTAATAACTTTTTAATAAACAGTGTTAGGGAAATTGGGTTTCACGTAAATATGATAGCACCACATAACTCAAATCGTTCTTAAGTCGACTTAGGCGGACATCGCTTGTGACCACAGATATACATCAACTTATTATTGAATAATTTGGGTCCGGCTTTCGATGACAAAAAAATATTGAAACACGACACACATGGAATTTGTATACCCTATACCACTGTGTGGTCAGAATATAATGACTTTGTAGTTTATTTGTAGTTACCAAAAATATTTTACCTAGACCCATGTTTTATTATACCGATCGTCCGTCTGTCCGTCCGCTCGTCTTTGTGTCCATGTAAACCTTGTAATCAAACTACAGGTCGTAGATATGAATATATTTTGATGAAATTTAGTACATAGGCTTCCCTCGGCCATAGGATAAAACCCTATTGAAACTGGTGAAAAGCGGTTCATGTTCAAACCTAGTCCCCATACAAATGCCCACTACGAGATCGACTTACATTGCCATAATATCCAAATTATCGTCAAATTTGGTTTGTTTATGTTTATTACATCCATTTATTCAGTAGCCCAAAAATAAATCCTATAGAACAATTCTAGTCATAGCCCCCATATGAAAGTGATTCCCGATTTCAGTTAAATCTATCAAAAAACTAAAATTTTGCACAGATTTTACTCACATTTGGTATGTAGACGTTTTTGCAAAAAAATAAATGATCTTACCAAATATAGTCAGGGTCGATCCACTTTTCAACCTATTCCCCATATAAATGTAGCATCCGATATGAACTTGTCCATATTCGAAGACAAACAAATTAATAACAATGCCACTCAAATTTGGCTTATTCTTATCTTCTATATCTAATAGTTGGACATAAGAGATAATCGGTCTATACCGACTATAATTTTCTTATTTTTTTGTTTTATATGGGTTGGGTGTATTTCCTTTGTTTAAAGAAATTTTTTGTATTACGTAGCCTTAGAAAATTATATATTTTTATAATGGGATGTAGTGTAGTTGTACATATTTTATAATTTATTGCAATGAGTATATTTGGACACACTACATTAGTTATAAAATGGACTTACGTATTTTATTTATAGACTTATTTATTAATTAAAAAATTATTTATTTAAAATTTAAATATTTTAGATTTCCTTAAATGAAACAGATACATCTATAATATTAATAGGCTAGGCGATTTCTTGTGATGTGTTTTCTTCTAACGTTTTACACCGATTTTGACCAAACGTATATTATTTGAAAGGTATTTCTTTTAGCCGATTTGCAGATTTACCGATTTTTAAATTTTTTCCTTTATTTTGAGGAAATTGCATTTAATGTTGCTACTAACACATACATAAAATTATGCATACGTTATGTGTCTTTTATTTAATTTGTTAATGTGTTTGTTAATGAGTTTGAGTTTGAGTGTTGGTTTGTGAATTGGCTTACTTGAAAAATAAAGATGCCTAGAAATTGCACTCGAATATCGGGGGCTGGAATCTGCTAGTATTTAACAATTATAAAATTTAACAGTTTTAAATATACATTTAATGTTGTTTCTCCAATTTAGGGTTATGCCATATCCGCATTGTGCCTAAACATTCTTAAAATAATGAATATTATTTATATTAAATTAACATTGATTAAAGCAATTTTAACAATCGGTCTTATTTATTCTTGACCGCTGCAGCAACAACAAATAATCACATTTATAATTACTAGCTGAGCCCAGCCCTCGGAATTCAAGTGCAAGTTCTAGGAATATTTATTTTTTCATACAATTATAAATATTTGTTGAACACACAGAAGATGTGTAACTGGGTTTGTTAATAAATAATTTTATATGAGCCCAATACAAAATTTATTTATTTATTTATTTATATATTTATTTATTTATTTATTTATTTGCTTTCCTGTACAACAAGAATAAATCTCATAAATACAGTATAGGACTAATTATGCTAAGGCATGACAATTGTTAGTTATAATTTGACTTTACAAAATACATACATATTTAATTACAAAAATACAGAAAATATTAAAAATAAAATGTTAAAGAATAAACAAGAAAACAATACAACATTACAAAAAAGAAAAAAAATTATAAGTAAATTTAATTAATTAATAAAATTGTTATGCAAAATATTCAAAAAGGAATTTTTTAAAACTTGAAGCGTTGCTGAGATTGTGGAAGCATGTTCCAAAGACGTATAGCGTTGACGTAGAAATGCCATTCAGATACCAAATAACGATGACGAGGTAGAGTTAAATTTTTTCCTCCGTTTGATCTGGCGAACCGGAGATTTTCATACAGGTAAAGTGGTTTTGCATTGAAAATTACTTTATGAAGAAACAAATGAACTCTAATTTTCATCGGATTTTCAAATGATAAACCGAAAAGCTTAGGAAGAAGTTCCGGCAGACCTTCTTTGTCTAAAAACATATCTAATTTTTCTGTTATATTTGACATTAAGTTTGCCTTTACTAAATGAATCACATCTTGCAAAAAGTTCACACCCGTATAAATGTTGGGAATTAAATACGTTTTGGCTAGAAGTATTCTTATATTTAATGGAGTGAACGATCGAGTGTTCTGAGCTTCATGTAAGTTTGAACAACCGTCGTATTTATGTGGTTCGACCAAGTTAGAGTGTTACTAAAAGTTACTCCAAGATTTTTTGTTGTAACAAAGTCAATTCTCTCGCCGTTCATAACTTTTTCGTTCCCAAACTCTGGATTTGCGTTTCGTTTCCGTATTAGCAGACATTTTGACTTGCTAGGATTAATGCATAAACAATTTGCTGACGCCCATCTGTACAATTGACTAAGGTCATAGTTAATATTGTCTATATTTTCATCTCTTGACTCAACTGGGGTGCTCAGAAAGAGTTGTACATCGTAAGCGTACACGTGTATCTTACAATGAGAAAGATAATCTGGTAAATCATTGATATAAATTGGGATAAATTGAGAACAAAACACAAATTTAATAAACACACACAGCATTATATAGTTTTTTAAGTGAAGCTTAAATATGTATTTTATATGTGTGTTTGTAGCAAATTTAAATACATTTTACCAAAAAAAAATGTTCCAGATGATGCAAATCTGTAAATATGGTAGACAACTAGAAAGAAATACCTTTGAAATGGGGTATTTTTTGTCAAAATCGGTTGGTAATTGAAGGTTAAAAATCGGTCACAAGAAATCGCGTTGCCTATTAATATTATAGATTACTTGTTCAATTGTATAATCATATCGTCAGTCAGTTGATCGAATTTCCGTCTTGTATTACAGATAATAATTGAAACGGCTCTAGGAAATATAGCCCAATGAAAAATTTTCCAAAAATAAAAAAGAAAAATGGCTCCAAAAAAAACTCTCCCATACAAAATTCTCTCAAATGATAAAATTAAAAATGACCCAATTTTTTGGTCTATGTTTCGCTCCTTTTGGGTCATTTTTCATTTTTAAAAGTAAGTCGCGCGATTTTTGGTTAAAATTTTTCATATTTTTTCACAAATTTTTCCCATTAATTACTACAACTTCAATAAACACTTCATCTGTCACAAACTCGTTTGTCTGCTGAGCGAATACAACTTCACCCGTTGGTTTGACCGAACGAAATGAATTGCATTAACAAAACCGCATAATTTTAATTGAGTTTAGAGTGAATTTTCATACGAAAATATTGATTAATTTTTGGGCGTTTTGTTTTTAAAATTTTTCATATTTTTGGGCCATTTTTGACAATTTTGACCAACATTTTATTATATTTTTTTGGGCGTTTTTACTTTTCTGGGCCATTTTTCACATTTTTGGGCAAAATTTCATATTTTTTTGGGGCGATTTAAATTATTTTTTTTGTCATTTGTCAATGGGCGATATTTCCTAGAGCCAATTGAAACCAAGGTTCACTCTGCTCGATACTATGTTTTTTTAAATTCTACATCTTTTACTAGAGACCTAACAGCATGTTAAAAACCATTTGATAAAAAGGAAATTCCAAGTTTCATGGCCATGTTTCAGAAAAAAAGTTCTGAAAGCAAACTGTTTTTTTTTTAATTTATACTGTAAATGAATAAAAATTTAAACGAAAACTTTTCTTTTTCTATTATTTTTATTTATAAATATATTAAGACTATTTTTTTTAGTGTATTTGGTTTTTTTTTTGTCACCATTATAATCAATCTTCTATAGAAAAACAAAAGTTGGCATAAAGGCGACAAACAAGATGGTAAAATGATGTTTTTGTTTTGTCAGCGACATTAAGTAGCTGAAATAACAACAAATAGCTGAGCTGAGTGTCTGACAGACACTGTAGGTGGTTTTACACAAGTTGAAGGCTAGAAAAAAAAGGACAATTATGTGTAAGAAGAGTTGTGTTTTTTTCTTTTCTTTTTAATTTTTTGTTACACCATAATTATGCCCAAAACTGCTGTCTATGAATGTGTCCCTTCAAATAGGCAAAGATGCTGCAAAAACAAAACAAAACAAAAACGGTATTAATGAGACATGACACTATGTAAAGTGTCCTTAGGATAAAATGAAAATGAAAGTGATGTAGACTTTAAGCCCTTGCCTCATAATGATTGATTAGCAATTAATTAAAGCAACAACAATAAAATAACGAACTAATTATGCTAAATTTGAAAGCTTGTAACTCTTATATGAAATAGGTACGATGTATTTATTCATATTTAACGTTTATTTGTGAAGAAGGTTTTAGTTTTGCTAGAACGGTATGCTCCTATTTGTACACTTCAAATAAATATAAAAAAAGGGTCGTTTAGTGTCTGTGGTTTTCGAAATTTGATTTCACCATTTTCAGCGCTCTTTATATGGTTCTAACAATTTTTTTTTAAATGGACGTACTTCGCAGGCCTCTCTTGAGACATGCGATTGCACAGAAATATATTTAAAAAAATTTTAGGCTTAAAAAAGCTTTCATTTTTTTGCTTTTTTGAACAGCTTATGCTTAAAAGATATTGTGCAAGTTATTTTGTCTTTTTTAAACTGGCCAAATTTGTATAAAATTTAAAGAAATTTAACAAATGCCAATACTTTTTCAAAAATTTTTAATATGTTTCCTTTGTCAAAAATTGTGACATGCTTCCGGAACATATGGGTATGTCCCGAAAAAGGCCAACCACGAGTGAAAAATTCAGACTGCTCAGAATAAATTTATATTATCTAATAATCAAGCTAAAATATATATATTTTATTAATAGAAAGGCATTTAAATTTTTTTTTTCATTTTGAGCCAAAATATACAACTGCAAAAAAACAAGTAAGAAAATTAAAGTCGGTCTAGACTGACTACACGATACCCTATACCATGGGTTAAAGACCCTATCTATTCGGTCCAACAAATTTTATATAAACAAGTAAGAAAATTATAGTCGGTCTACCATGCGTTTAGAGACCCTATCTCATAGGCCCAACTAACTAGACATAGAAAATAAGCATAAACCAAATTTGAATGGGATTTTTATTCATTTTTCATATCGGATGATATATCTACATGGGTACTAGGCCCAAAAATGGACCCATCCTGGCCATGTTTGGTAAAGTCTCTTGTATTTTGCAAAAATATAAATAAACAAAATTTGAGAGAATCAATGCAATATTTTTGTTTTTTGATAGATTTAAGTGAAGATCGGGAAGCAGCTCTATATGGGGCTTATGACTAAGAGTTGTCCCATAGGAATCATTTTTAGACTTCTCATTAATGGATGTAATAAACGCATATAAACCCAATTTGACTAAGATCTATATGACAATTTGGATCTTATGGCAATTTATGTCGATTTCATAGGGGTTATTTGTATGGGGGCTAGGTCTGAAAATGGACCGATTCTCACCAATTTCAGAAGCGTTCATCCTATGGCAGATAGTAGCTTATGTACCAACCTTCATCAAAATATATTCGTATGTGCGACCTGCAGTTTGATTACAAGCTTTACATGGACACACAGACAGACGGACGGACACACGGACATCGTTAAATCGAATCAGATAGTGATTCTGATTCGATCGGTATAATAAAAGATGGGTCTAGGTCAAATATTTTTGGTAGTTGCAAACAGCAGCACAAAGTCATTATACCCTAACCACATAGTGGTATAGGCTATAAACAGCGTAAGACGTAAGACGAAATCGGTATGACTTATGATTGTATTGGTGAATAAATTATGATATGTAATAACCAGTTTGAAAATGTAAAATTAAAAATTAATAATAAAAAATAAAAAATGTAAAATGAAAAATTAAAAAATTAAAAAATGAGAAATGAATAATATAAAATGAGAAACGAAAAATGAAAAATGAATAATAAAGTAATATCAAAAATAAAAAATGAAAAATGAAAATTGAAAAATGAAAAAATTAAAAATGAATAATAAAAAAAAAAATCAAAAATAAAAAATGAAAAATGAAAATTTTAAATATAAACAAGTAAGAAAGTTATAGTCGGTCTAGACCGACTATGCGATACCCTATACCATGCCCTATCACTTAGGCCCAACTAACTGGATAAAGAAATTAAGCAAAAACCAAATTTGAGTCTGATTTTTATTAATTTTTTTGGCTGAAGATATGAAAAAGTTCATATCGGATGCTATACCTATATGGGGACTAGGTCCAAAAATGGACCGATCCTGATAATGTTTACTAAAGTCTCTTGTATTTTGCAAAAATATATACAAACAAAATCTGAGAAGAATCAGTGCAATATTTTTGTTTTTTAATAGATTTAAGTGAAGATCGGGAAGCAGCTCTATATGGGGCCAAAGGGATGATTTTTGGACTACTCATTAATGGACGTAATGAACGGATACAAAACCCAATTTGAATAAGATATATATGACAATTTGGATCTTATGGCAATTTATGTCGATTTCATATTGGTAATTTGTATGGGTGCTAGGTCTGAACATGGACCGATTCTCACCAATTTCAATACCGTTCATCCCATGGCAGATAAAAGCTTATATACCAAATTTCATCAAAATATATTCATATTTGCCACCTGCAGTTTGATTACAACCTTTACATGGACACACAGACGGACGGACGGACGGACGGACGAACGGACGGACATTGTTAAATGAACTCAGAAAGTGGTTCTGATTCGATCGGTATAATTAAAGATGGGTCTAGGTCAAATATTTTTGGTTGTTACAAACAGCAGCACAAAGTCATTATACCCAAACCACATAGTGGTATAGGGTATAAAAATGAAAAATATAAAATGCAAAACGATAAATGAAAAATAAAAAATTACAAAAAAAAAATGGAAAATGAAAAATTAAAAATAAAAAACAAAAATAAAAAATGGAAAATGAATAATAAAAAATTACAAATAAAAAATTAAAAATGAAAAACAAAAAATTAAAAATAAAAAATAAAAAATGAAAAATAAAAATCGAGAAATGAAAAATGAAAAATAACAAGTAAGAAAATTATAGTCGGTCTAGACCGACTATACGATACCCTATACCATGCGTTTAGAAACCCTATCTCTTAGGCCCAACTAACTGGACATTGAAAATAAGCAAAAACCAAATTTGAGTGGGATTTTTATTAATTTTTTTGGCTGCAGATATGAAAAAGTTCATATCGGATGCTATATCTATAAAGGGACTAGGTCCAAAAATGGACCGATCCTGATCATGTTTGGTAAAGTCTCTTGTATTTTGCAAAAATATGTACAAACCAAATTTGAGAAGAATCAGTGCAATATTTTTGTTTTTTAATAGATTTAAGTGAAGATCGGGAAGCAGCTCTATATGGGGTCAAAGGGATCATTTTTGGACTACTCATTAGTGGATGTAACGAATGCATACAAACCCAATTTGAGTAAGATCTATATGACAATTTGGATCTTATGGCAATTTATGTCGATTTCATATGGGTAATTTGTATGGGGGCTAGGTCTGAACATGGACCGATTCTCATTAGTTTCAATAGCGTTCATCCCATGGCCGATAAAAGCTTATATACCAAATTTCATCAAAATATATTCATATTTGCGACCTGCAGTTTGATTACAAGCTTTACATGGACACACAGACGGACGGACGGACGGACGGACGGACGGACGGACGGACGGACGGACATTGTTAAATCAACTCAGAAAGTGATTCTGATTCGATCGGTATAATTAAAGATGGGTCTAGGTCAAATATTTTTGGTTGTTACAAACAGCAGCACAAAATCATTATACCCAAACCACATAGTGGTATAGGGTATAAAAAGTGAAAAATATAAAATGAAAAACGAAAAATAAAAAATTAAAAATAAAAATGGAAAATGAAAAATGAAGAATGAGAAATGAGCAGAGCCGCTGCAGTTGTTGGCTGTGAGTTTTACATGGATTACGCTTTCTGTTTGATTTTAAAAAAGTGCCATAAAAAATCTTTAACTACTTGATCGGATCTTTTTTTTTTTATAATTCTACCAGCACTGCTTTCTTACTCATAATTATTATGGTGTAAAAAGTTTAAATACAAAGAAAAAAAAAAAAGGTTTACAACCTTTAAATAGATAAGTTTGTTTTTACTTACCTAGTAATGTATATAAAGGTTAATAAGCTAATAAGCGTGATTCACCTAAAATCCAAAAACTATGATTTTTACAAAAATCGCAACTATGAGAAAATAAAAAATACCCTAAAATTTAATTTAAAAAATATACTTTGACATTAAAGGTGATTCCCCAATAATAATAAAAGGTCTAAGTGTATTTTAAGTTTAAAGTTTTTTTCAGATCAATTCCATTAACTTTTGAAAATGTAAATAAATAAATATTTATTTTTTTTTTTATTATTTTGTATTTTTAGAATTATAAAAATAAAATATTATTTTCGGTAGAGTTAGAAATTCATGAAGCTCAAGTTCAAATATTGTTGCTTTAAATAATGCAAACAGCATAGAACTTTTGCTTAAAATATTTATCTGTATTCTGCAGGACAGGTATGCTGCTTGTTTGGAACAAAAAAAATAAATTCATATAGTTACCTTTGCGGCAATCAAAGGGTATTTTTAAGTTGAAATTTTAAAGCAATTAATAAACGCAATTAGCATTAATCTAAACATACACATTACCATTTTTGTTTGTTTGTTTATTAGCGAAGCATAAATATTCTTGTTCGCTTGTTGCATACCAATATACATAAATTTTTCACAATGATTAGTTTTTTATATGAAATTTTATCGGATTATCTTTACATTTTCGTACGTCATTGACGAATATTTTAAACGTAAGAAGTGCGACCCACTCGCCCAATTGCGGCCAGAAGACAGACAGACGGACAGTGCCAGATCGACTTATAGTTTACAAATGGAGTATAATAACAAGTTTTAACCTCCAATGCCAGCTTTTGTTTCGCAAATTTTGGAAATTTCATTATTTATTTTTAAACTCTTTCTTTTAACTCATACTCTCTCTCTGTCTATCTGTATGCCATGCGGCAACTCCATTGCGCCTAATCCAATTGATCTGAAACTTTGTCCATATACTTGTTGTGGCCAAAGATTAATTTTAAGACAGTCACACACAGTCACG
This sequence comes from Cordilura impudica, assembly GCA_963682025.1. Classification (NCBI taxonomy): domain Eukaryota; kingdom Metazoa; phylum Arthropoda; class Insecta; order Diptera; family Scathophagidae; genus Cordilura; species Cordilura impudica. Next base: position 28,357,002 of record OY821517.1, read on the forward strand.
GAGAGATTCAAAACTCATATGCATAAGGAAAGAAAGAGTTTATATAAACTCTTTTTATGGGTTAGATTAGTACATAAAAACTAGCAGATTCCAGCGCTCGAAATTCGAGTGGAATTTTTAGGTAGCTTTATTTTTCAACTTAGCCAATTCACAAACCAACACCTTTATGGTTTATTAATATTGTGAACTCATTAACAAATTAAGTAAAATATACATAGCATATGTAGGGGAAGAGGTTGGGTTGTGGCCATAGTTAGGTTTTCGGCTTATAACTTTGCACCCAGTGCAACTTATTCGGACAACTGGATATCTATGGAAAGCTAGAGACCATGGCTAACTGCTGGTGAAGGAACTAAATCAATTTCGTCAAACGGAAATTTTTTTTTCTAAATTTTGTGAAGTGGCCATTTTTGGAGCAAAATTTTTTTGGTTGGGTTGTGGCCACCCTTGGAAACCTTGGAAAATATGAAGAAAAACCACTACGAATATAGAAAAACTTAAAGTTTATTTATTTTCTAAGCCCTCGTTGGCATTATTATTGAGAAAAACTTAAAACTAAATAAAAAATAATAATGATAAATAAGTGGCATTATTCGTCTTCCGAATCACAATTTTCTCGTTTGAAGCAGCTGGCTCGTGTGCCAGCACACTTCAAATGAACGGGCCGATCGCATTCGAAACAATTGATGGAGGTGTTATTGCTTATATGTGTTGTATTGCTTACTGGGTAGTTATTTTGACATCTACGACGATATTTCACCATTAAAAAAAAAAAAAAAAAAAAAAGGTGGCCACAACCCAACCAATTTTAGTGGCCACAAGCCAATTTTGCAGCCATCTTGATGTGGTGAAAATTTTTTTTGGTGTCAACTTATTGGTTGCAATCGATATTTACTCACAAAGTATAATAAATTTACTGAATAAAAATGCATTGCACTCACATTTTTGATTCATTCACTTCGATTCCTAACTCTATTGAAAAGGGGTAAATTTGTATTATTGGTCTTTTTCAAGCACAGAAAAATAAATTTGTTCCTAGCACAAAGCAGACGCGTCTGCCCGTTTCGGTACTCAGTACAAAAAGAACGTGCTGCCATGATACACAAATGACTTTTGCAAGAAAAACACATATGCTTTAGGTCAAAAGATACGCTGGGGTGGCCGCAACCGAACCATGACCACAACCCAACCTCTTCCCCAATAATTTGAAGTATGTGTTAGTAGCAAATTTAAATGCAATTTACTCAAAATAAAGGAAAAATTTTAAAAATCTGTAAATCTGTAAAACGGCTTAAAAGAAATACCTATCAAATAATAAACGTTTGGTCAAAATCGGGATAAAACGGTAGAACAAAACATCGGTCACAGGAAATCGCCTAACCTATTAATATTATAGATAAAGAAAAATGGAGTGGGAAGAAGTTGTTTTAGTTTAAAGCGGAGCAATATTATTTATTCACCAAATCATTTCTTACTACATTTACTAAAATAGATGAAAGTTATTTCTTCATTTATTTTTTTAACTCCTTTTAACTAATACTCTGTCAGTCTGTCTGTCTGTCGTGGGGCAATCCCATTCCCCCTTATTCAATAGATCTGAAACTTGGCCCGCAGTCTTGTTGTGACTACAGATTAATTTTGGGGTAGTCACGCACAGTCTCGGAGTGATCTAAATGTCATTTCCCCTCATTCGATCGATCTGGAACTTGGTCGATATACTTCCAGTAAAGAAAGATTATATTCGACATAGTCACGCATAACCGCGCACAGTCACGGAGAGTATAAAACCCAATTTCACCTCATCCAATTGATCTGAAACTTTGTCCATAGACTTGTTGTGGCTAAAGATTAATTTTAAGATAGTCACACACAGTCACGCGTAGTCACGCACAGTCACGGAGAGATTCAAAACTCAGATATATGTATAAGGAAAGAAAGAGTTAGAGTGGGAGGAAGTTGTTTTAGTTAAAAGCGGAGCAATATTGTTTATTTCCCGAATCATTTCTTACTACATTTACTAACAAAGATGAAAGTTATTTCCTAATTTTCTTTTTTAAATAAAAATAAGTTTTTTTATCTTAATTTTTTTTAGCGTACACTACATGTAGTGAAAAATCCGTGGCTTAACAATAAAAAACCTGTTTTTTGGATTTGAAATCAATTTTATTCTTCAACCTGATCTCCGTTAAGTGAAATACGATTTTTCAAATTATTCAAAATAGACTTCCGTCTCTGATATGACTTCTTCATTTGTAAAAAGTCTCTTTCCCTGGAGCCATCTTTCCAAGTCTGGGAACAGTTTATAATCGGCGAGGGCCAGATCTGGAGAATGCAGGGGGTGTGAAAACAATTCGCAATGTAAAGACTGCAATTTCTCTGAAGCCAAAGCAGATGAATGCGCCGATGCATTGTCGTGATGGCACAAGATTTTTTTTTCTTATTTAAGAGGGGTCGTTTTTTTTTAATTTCTGCATCCAATCTGTCCAATAAGTCAGTACAGTACTTGGAAGTTATTGTTTTTACTTTCTCCAAGTAATCATTAAATATGATACTCGTACCACATGCATGCAAAAAAATACTGATCATTGCCTTCCATCCATTGTTGAGTCTTTGGTCGTATTGGTCGGCTTTCGAACGCTTGTAACCACTCCGCAGACTGTCTATTGGACTCCGCTGGATTATAATGAATTCACGTCTCATCCATTGTTATAAATCGACGTAGCAATTCGGCTGAAGTTACTTCCAACATCTCCAAAGCATACTTTTAATCATGAACACGTTTCAGATTTTGTTCAGCTGTTAAAAATCGTGGCACCCTTCGAGCAGAAAGCTTTTTCATATTTAAATGATCATGTTATATATGCCGAACTCGCTCTGCTGATATCTTTATGATGCCACAAATCTCACTGACTTTAATCTTTCGATCATCCAATACAACCTGATGACTTTTCCTACGTTGCCTTCGGTAATTGCCTTATTTGGACGATCTGATCATATGACAACGGTTAAATTCGGAAAACCATCGTTTAACCATTGAATATGATGGTGAAAATTCACCATAATGCTTATCATTTGGCTTGGACAGTATTTTTTCCCGCCAAAAAACAATGTTTAATTAAAACACAAAACCCTTTGCAATAAATTTTTGTCAAACTTTAAAAGCAGCATCATTTTTATAACGTAACGTGTTTTCTAATTTATGAAATGTCATGAAATTTTGACACACTTTCTCTATTGCACTTGTCACGCCATCTCTATATGAGGCCACGGACTTTTTACTCAATGTAGTATTTTGATATAATAGTTCACAAGGATCAATATCAGATTTCGCATTTATTTCTGTATTTTGCTTTTTTTGTTTAAAAATATAATAACTGTTATTTTCGATTCCAATAAATATGTGCAGGCCCTTCATTATATGGAGGGAAAAAAAGGTGTTCAAACTCTCGGTCAAACCACCTAGAAATATGCGAATAGCCAAAAAACTGAGAAATACAAAGTTTTCGGCCAATCAAAAAACATTTAATCGTGTCTCAACGCTTTTGAAAATTTCAAGTGTGTTTATATGGAGAAAATATGACTTTTTTCCAGATTTTGCGCAAATTTCGTTCTGTAGTTTAATTTTTCCGACAAGTTGTTATATAATTCGGGATCAGTATTAAATTATTCTTTCAAAAAGCTACAAAACTTCAAAATGGAATAAAACATCGCCAAGAAATAGCAAATGCCCTAGACCACTTTTGTGCTAAAAAAAAACTAGCTCATGAAATTTGATGGCATTTTTTTCAACTTTGAGAAATTGATTAAAGCCATAATTTCTTTTTTGTCTCCATACTTATAAGGACTCAGATCTGAAGTATTGTTTTATTACCACGTTGGTAACCTATTGCGCATTGAGACCGAAAATGGGAAATTTTTTTGATAAAATTTTGAAAACTCCTTTTTTAAGTTTTAAAAAATTTCCTTAAACAAAATTTAAAAAACTGGATCTAAAACTTTAGGATTTCGTTAAACACATGTCACATATTAACTGTGTGAATTTTTAAGTAAATCCCTACGTCGGAATTTTTTTTGACAAGGATTTTATTTTTGCGGATTTCGAGAAAAATGGGATTTTGGTATAATATTCTGAAAATGTACTCCTTCTAAATACTTTGTATCAAAAATTCATCATTTTTCTACTTTTAAATGCTATATTTTATCTTAATAGCCTAGGGTTTCGCAAAAAAAATAAAATGACCCCATTAACCCTTTTGACATTGGGGTCACATATGACCCCAAGCTAATAAAAGACAATTTATTCAATAAATTCAAATATTTTGTAAGTGCGGTTGAATTTTTAAATGCGATGCTTAAAATATAATAACCAAATGTGTAGAACTTCCGCTCCTAAATTTGGGTAAATCCGAGAACGTTAACCCGTTATTTGTGATTACAGAAAACAATTTGAATCGCACACTAAATCATTCGTAATAAACCCTTAATCATCCGATAAAAATAAATCAATAAAATACTTTAAATGAAACTGGCAGATTCCAGCGCTCGAATTTCGCAGGCTGCAATTTCTAGGCACCTTTATTTTTCAACTTAGCCAATTCACAAACCTACACTTTTATGGTTTATTGTTATTGTGAATGAAGATAACACCCTCATTAACAAACACATTATTAAATTTAGTAAACAAACACATAGCATATGTATAATTTTATGTATGTGTTAGTAGCAACTTTAAATGCAATTTACTCAAAATAAAGGAAAAAAATTAAAAATCTGTAAATCTGGGGAACAGCTAAAAAGAAATACCTTTCAAATAATATACGTTTGGTCAAAATCGGTATAAAACGGTAGAACAAAACATAGGTCACAAGAAATCGCCTAGCCTATTAATATTATAGATATGTTGAATTTTTTTTGTTTAAAAATATAATAACTGCTATTTTCGATTCCAGTAAATATATGCAGCTAACTAACATCATAAAAATATAGTTTTTTTTTATTTTACGACCGCAAAATGCAGTTTCAGTTCGCCATGTAAATTGAGGCTCCGATAAAAATAAATCAATAAAATACTTCAAATTAAAGAGGGGCGTTTTTTACAAGTGAAGTAATCGCAAAAATAATTTCTTCAGTTCAATTATTATACGTTTTCGATCATTAAGTAAGGAATATTTTTTTATTATATTTATCAAACAACAAATCACAGCAAGTAATCCAAAAAAAAAAAACTTTCATTCGAGTATACGCGCACTCCACCGAAGTTCACAAGGACTCCCAGGTCGTAGTGTTGTTAAATTTTATTATTAGTACCCATAACAAAATTAAATACTAAAGAGCAAAATTTATGTCTGTCAATACTTGAACAAAAAATCTCTCCCTTTCTTCTATAAGCCAAATGCTTGAAGTAATTTTGACACGCGTTTTTTATATGCAAAATTTCCTTCAACATCAACTAATTTGCGTTTTTTTATGTTGCCATATAACAAATATTTTAAATATTGATGTACTTTAATTTTCTTTTGCAATTTTGTTCAGACATTTATCCATTTCATTACTTTACAAAAAATTTTTTTTTCAAATATTTTTATTTTGTAGATTAGATTCTTAGATTTTGTTTAGCAATGGTTTGGTTTAGTTTCTGGCATTTTGCATAAAGGTACGTTATATATATTTTGTTGTTGTTTGTTTCCGTTTATTAGATACGAGTCTATGTAGTGTTGTTGTTCGAATGAGTCCTTTTTTTATTGTTGCAAAAACAAAAGGAGCGGATATGTATTCGTTGCGCTTGATTGCAAACTTTTCTACTTTATCGTTTTATGGTTGTCGCTTTTTTTTTTTAGATATGTTTTCATTGTTCTCCTGGCTAAATGTTCTTTAATGGTTTTATGCATTTTTAGTGAATTTTTTTTTTTTTTTAATTAAAAGGGATGATATTTATAGTTAATGGGAAATATATAGGATGCTACTCGAATTATATATACATATATATATTTTTTTTGACATTTTAACTTTAAATAAGGCCACTGCCTCGACTTCTGACGGCCTTTTCTAAAAAGGAAAAACACTAGAATATCAAATATTTTTTTTTGTGTTCTCTACCTATAGTATAGATAGTTCCACCAGAAATATTTCCCCCGATTGGGTGGCCTTATTTACCATTAACTTCAACACAAAATACTTTCATAAATAGCAAACAAATAAATAACACCACACATTAAACCAAAATAAAATAAGAAAAAAAAAAAAACAAATTTATTATGAATATTTTGGTTAATGGGTTTTGTTATTAAAATTATACTTTTATTGCGAAAATGCTTTATTACTGCCAACAAAACGTACGCACCTTTTTGCCATAACTTTGCATCGCATCTTGATTTACGTCTACACCGCCCCAAAAGCCAAAACATGTCTATATACATATGTTGTTGAGTGAATAATGAACTTAATGATCAACATATAAAACCAAAAACAAAAAAAGTTTAACTTAATGATCCAATAGCTACAGTTTATATGGTTAAACATTAACGTGTTGATAATATTATAAAATTATGATTTTTGTCTTACATTATTAATATTTTTAATGTGTAGGGAAAAAAATTAATAATATACATTGGTACTTCGTTTAACGGCCGGATATATGTTCAAGTTTATAACAAAAAATTTTTTATTACTAGCAGAGCCTAGCCCACGAAATTGGACTGAAAATTTTTAGTAAATTTTATTATTTCATTTCACAAATAATTTTATAAGACTCTAAAGGTATGCTAATCATTTTTAGCCAATTCGCAATTCAATACTTTTTAAATAAATTTCAATATAAATATTTGTTGAACACACAGAAGATATAAAAAAGGTTTTGTTGATAAATAATTTCAAAAGAGCCTAAAGGTATACTAATCGATTTTAGCCAATTCGAGTTCAACACAGGGCTTTTGATATTTATAATAAAGACACACACAGTATGTGTTTTATGTATGCGTTAGTAGCAACTTTAAATGAGCATTACTCCAAAAAGTGTTCTAGAAGGTGCAAATCTGTAAATCTGGTGGACAATTGAAGGTATGCTAATTAATTTTTGCCAATTCACAATTCAACACAGGGCCTTTGATATATATAATAACACACACAGTATGTGTTTTATATATGTGTTAGTAGCAACTTTAAATGAGTACTTCCAAAAACTGTTCTAGACGGTGCAAATCCGTAAATCTGGTGGACAGCTAAAAAGACATACCTTTCAATTGGAATACGTTCTGTCAAAATCGGTTGGCAATTTAAGGTTTAAAATCGGTCAGAAGAAATCGCCTTGCCTATTAATATAATAAATGAGTTTGTTTTCAATTGGTCACTGATCCATGCATTCGTAACTGATTATCAAAAAATAAGTTGGGTATTTGGTGAATTGGATATTTCAGAGACCGAGAATTACATTTATTTTTAAATTCTTTAAACAATAATAAAATGAAGCAAAACGTAAATATCTAATATCAATTAAACTGACTATATAGGATATATTATTTTATGTCATTAATGTTTAAATATGATTTGAGCCACGAATGGCGCGTACATGGCGCAATCTGGAACTCCAATTTTCACACCCTCTCTCAGCATTTGTCGCCGTATTTCGGCAATAACTCGTCAAATATTGTTATCCAGGTGTTCAATTTTGGCCGGTTTTTAATCCAATGCGGTGAAGTTTCACAATCTTGTTGACCATTGACTAAAATTTTTCGTTCATCAAAACTTTACTTGAGTAAATTAGTTGTAGCGTGTACTGTGTGGCATTTGGTTCCCTCCTATTGCAACCACATGTCAACAAGATTAATGCCAAACACAGTAGATTGTTTCTTTGGTAGATTAAATTAGATTAGATTAGATTTATTTTCCAAAAAATTATTAGTTACATGTTTCTTAAACTACTATTATTAAAATATTTATTCTTAGCCTACTTTGTAGATATACAAGACTTTACATTTCATTTCAAATACATTTGGGTCTTACCCTGTAAAAAATCTTTTTGATGTGTAAACATCTATACGCACGGGGGGTAAAAATCTATTTCACAATATAATCACAAAAATCACAAAATCGGTGTGACTTGTGACTGTATTGGTGAAAAAATTATAATATGTAATTACCTTTTTGTCGCTGTTGAAAAATAAAAAAGGAAAATAAAAAAATGAAAATGAAAAATAAAAAATGAAAAATAAAAAATGAAAAATAAAAAAAATTAAAAATAAAAAATTAAAAATAAAAAATTAAAAATAAAAAATAAAAAATTAAAAATGAAAAACGAAAAATGGAAAATAAAAAATGAAAAATGAAAAATTAAAAACGAAAAACTAAAAATTAACCAGTTGAAATAATAAATCTATAATATTAATAGGCAAGGCGATTTCTTGTGACCGATGTAAGTTTCACAGTTTTACCCTGATTTTAACAAAAAATTTATCATTTGAAAGGTATTTCTTTTTAGCTGTTACCCAGATTTACAGATTTTCATCGTCTGGAATATTTTTTTGGAGTTATGATCGTTTAAAGTTGCTACAAATACATACATAAAATTATACAATTCTATGTGTGTGTTTATTAAATTTGTTAATGTGTTTGTGTTAATGTGTTGAGTTTGTTTTCTTCATTTAAAATGAGTTGAATTGTGAAGCATACCTTTAGGGTCTTTATTAAATGAAAAAATAAAATTTCCTAGAATTTGCACTCGAATTTCGAGTACTGGAATCTGCTAGTAGTAATAAATATTTTTATATTAGCAGAGCCCCTGCAGTTGTTTGCTATAAGTGATACATAGATGACGCTCTGTTTGATTTTAAAGAGGTGCCATAAAAAAACTTTAATCACTAGATGTTTACCCATCTCCTCTGTGATCGGACTAACATGTTTTTTTATATTAAAGCAATCGAGGTATACTCCATAAAAAAGGAATTAAAAAATGGATTCTTTATTATGTCTTACAAACTATTTAACAAATAACACTTAGTTAACTATGGTCAATCTTACACATTAACTTATACCTAAATTATATAAATACATTTCGGTGAATTATTCATTATGCTGAAACGACATTACCATACCGAGCAGTGCCCGGCATTTTTCCCCATCATCCTTTAAGCCCTGATATTCCTTAGCGAACCTCTTATTTTCCCTAAACAATTCAGTAGACCACCCCCAAAGAAACGTCTACAGTCATTATCCATTAAGTCAAAATTTTGTCTCGCAGATCCGGTACGCAGATACTCCAGGGAGTCTAGTGGTCGTTGCCCCCACCACAATTGGTAATGACCTCAAAGCAGAGGTATATGATACGCCCTCCACAACCCCATTATATTTTTGCGAGGGAAAATTTTTTCCACTACTGCCTTCTATCATGAACCCTACGAAGAAGGGAAACCCTTAGAACTTGCCGCGTGACCATCAGCACCGCAAATGGCACACATAACATGCATACCCATTATCCTCATAACCTGACCCTTAACAGGGTCAGTGGTAAGAGACTCATCGGTGTTCTTACCCTTAGGAGGAATCTCACATTTCCCCGATCCATGAGGACCACCACACTGCATACATCGGAATGGCATTTGACAATTAATCGAAACATGCCCATATCTCTGAGAGTTAAAACAGTACGTTATTTCTTTACGCTCAAATTTTCGCATGTATACTCTAAAACGGAATATATATTTTACTTCGTTAAATTTCCCTATATCGGAATGTCTGGACATATGGAGTAACCAACTATCCCCATCTAGTCTAACTAGTTTCACTTTATTCAGATTTAATTGAAGACCCTTTAAGCATTGTTTAACCTCCTCAACCTCAAAAGAGTCGGAAAACCCCCTTATTACTACCGAAAATCGTCTTAAACCCCTTGAGGTGTATAATTGACATTCTGGTCAGCTAACAATCCCTTAACTTTATCAAAATCTTAGAAAGAGAATACTCCTATGTTTGAGACATATTTTCCCAAAACTTTCAGACATTAATTAAGGAATTGACTTACTGCTGATAGCAGCACTACCAACAATATCAGCATTAACATTTTCATTTTCGTATTTCTTCTGGTATTGATCAATTTTCTGCTTCGCCGAAGCTCAATCTGCCGTCTTCTTCTTCGCATCATTTGTTGAATTTTTTTTTCTTCTTCTTATCATTTTTCTTCGGCTTAGCGACCTTTACATTGGAAATATTTTCACCTTCCAGACTCTACCAGAGAACATGGCACATTCAGTTGGTATTTCTTCTGCGAAATCCATATGTTCAATCAACTTAGCATTATTACTTGCACCACTAATTTCGCTTTCAACCATGACCATAAGGTTTTCGACATGTCCTTTCAGTTTTTTCTCAATCGCAGAAAATTAATCATTTCGCATTTCAACAAGCTCACTCAAGCTATCTTCATATTTTTGCTTGAAGTCAGTACCGTCTGATTCTGCCTTCCAGAGATTTTCATCTCCATCCGCCGTCATTATCTGAGAATTCTCTACTTTTCAGAAAAAATATTTTCGAATATTCACCGCACACTGTAGTACAAATTAAATTTGTAGCGATTTCCATTTATTTTTATTTTAAATTTTTTTCACTACACAACGACTTGTCACTTTCACTTTTCACTCTACACTATTTTTATGTTGGTTTCTTTGGTAAAAGTTAAATTTATAAATCTTTGTTGTGAAACCAATGCAATGAGGATCCAGGCACATCTTCTTCAATATAACATACCAAGTATCGGAAGGTCTTACACTGCATTGGTTCTTCGAAACAATGTCACATAAAATTCGAATCATGTCGTCTTAGATATGACCCGTATATATGCTGGGTATTCCATAACAGAAAAGAACAATCCTGGGCCACCGTTTTGAATCGATTGAATAGATAAAGATCCAATCCGTGCTCACTGTAGGCCATTCCGGAAATCGACTCTTACAACTGTTTCGAGGAATAGAAAACAAATATGCAGACACACCGAAAAGTTTCAAATTTTAAGAACGGTTCTTTCGATTGTCTAAACAGAAATTTAATAGCGGCAGCTATTTCGATCGAACATTTACTGCTAAGACTACAGAATTGTTATTGTAATGAACCCGAAATTCGTTTATTAACTTCATCGCAACAACAGAGAAAAAAACATATTTTTTCATGAGTTTTTTTAAATTTTCATTGAAATCTCGGGATTTATTGAACCGATTTTGATGATTTCACACGGTAGCCTGATCAGGATGTTAGCGGATCTTCTTCACTAGAAGAAAGTCAGCTGAATTATTGAGGACGTGGTCATGACTTCTACTGACGGATAGACGAATATCGGTATATCAACTCCGCTTATAATATGGATCAAGAATATATCTAAATTTTGTGGGATCAGATTATTTTTCTTATAATTAAAATCGGAATAAAAACTTACATATGCACTCTGCACACTAGTGGTGAGGTTATTAAAATTCGCATAATTTTTAGTCGACTTTTTTTTTAATTAAATATTTTTGCCTTAGGACGGGGTTCTCAGTACCCTTTTTATTTAGTTTTTATTTCTATTTCCTTTCGAATGAAAATATGTGTTAGTCAGCCCCCTAACATAGTTGCAGCTGGACCAGCTTGTACAGACCCTGTATTTTTATGCTAAAGCTTTTCGTCTATCGACGTAGCGATGTTTTATAGACTTTTTCATGGTTTTCTCAGCCAACTTCGAAAAGATGTTTTAATTTTAATGTGTTTTTTTTTTTTTTTTTTTGTGAAATAGCATAATATTTACAAAAGTATTTATGTATACTCATATATCTTTCTATTTGGACTGTTCCTTTAACTTTATTACAAATAAAGTCTCTACTCATCACTCGTACAGATATTTCTACGTGTTTGGTTGTTCTTCGTTTATTTATGGGATGAGTGATACCGTATGGTCGCCTCCTCCTTGCTGTTGTTGTTGCCCTTAGATCTATTGTATTCTATGTTAATTTACTTATTTCTAGCTTCTTCCATTTTTTTTGTTTGCAATAATATAATCGCATTCTAGATTTATAGAGAATTTACTTCTGTAGTTTATTAACACATTAAAACTGCCAAAAATATTAGTGCGAAAGAAAAAGAACTTTATTAAAAATTCACTCATTTACTTATCTTAGCACTACATATGTATAGATCTACGAGTATGTACTCGTGTATATATTTTTTACTTATCTTAGCACTACAAATGTATATATCTTCGAGTATGTATTCGTGTATATATTTTTTAAAATTTTTTGTTGTTGTTGTGGTGGGTAAGACCAAAAAAGTAAATATTAAATTAAATTCTGTGATTTATTAAAACAGATATGTCCACAATTTTATATGTATTGCAATACCAGAGAATTATTAAAACCGGTTTTCAAAATTGCTTATTCTAAATAGAACTGGAATTCGTTCTTTAGTTTAAACAGTCGGCCAAAGTCGACTTTGCAATAGCCTTCACTATATATTTTGGGATCAAAAAAGAGTGTAAAAATAAACCAAATTCAAAATGTAAGAAAATAATAGTTGGTCTGGACCGACCATGCGTTTCGAGAGCTTATTGGATCCAACTTTGCTGAGATAATAACTGGATCTCGAAAATAAATATAAACCAAATTTTAGTTCTATTGTTATTTATTTGTGGCATAAGGATGTGAAAAACTTCATATCTAGGGTCTAAGCGTCGCATATGAAATCGAAATTTTTCGAACGAAATTATTTTTTTTATTTTCCAAACTGAAATACTAAAAATTATTTTACTCTGTCACGGTTAACTAATCATGTCCCTTTGTTAAGAATAGAAGTGAAACGAGGTCTAACTTTGTCCATTTTCTTTTAATAATAAACCAAAATATGGAATTTCGATTAATTTTACTCGATATCGAATGCGGCGATTAGCCCCCTGCTATTCTTTTATGTGTAGATTAGGTACAAGAATAAACCGATCTTTACCATATTTAATGCAGTCTCTCTCTCATTTGTGAAAAAACATATATAAACAAAAAAATTTTAAAAAAAAATCTATGTAATATTTTTGTTTTTCGATAGATTTAAGAAAAGATCGGGGATCAGTTTTAGATGGGAAAAAAAATTAAAAATTGAGCTACAAGGCTTATTCTTGGACTGCTGATTAGTGGGTTTAATACACTAAATTTTATCGATATACAGTGATTGACGATACAATGGAAACTTTTAACAAAATATATTTTTGACGACCTTAACGGTCAATACCAAAAAATTGGATAATAAATTTATAACTCTTTATTAAGTTCAAAATTTTAATGCTTCATTTACTTAAAAAAGAATAAATATAAACATAAAACAGCTTAACTAAAAAAAAGCTAAACTTAAAACTATTCATTTTATGATGGTGACAAAACATTGGAAACCAATAATTGAAAACTTTCCCTCTATGTTACGTTTCAGTATTTTGTGGCGTATCCATTATTTTTTAATGGCCGATGCAACTAAATTTTTTATGATATCCAGTGAAATTGTTTGCCACTCTGAATTAACTGCCTCTATAAGATCTGTCTTGTTTGTATAATTTCGTGTCCGCAGAGCCCAGCCCCCGAAATTCGAGTGCAAATTCTAGGGTATTTTTTTATTCATTTAATTCATTTATTTCAGTGTTTTATGCTAATTCAATTCAACACAGGGCTTGTGATATGCAATTATTATTATTAAATTCTATTACTTATTGTGGTTGTTGTCGTTAGTGTTCAAAATTATTTTTCAATTCAACACAGGGCTTTTCATATACAATTTTTGCAAACACATTAACAAATTTAATAAGCACACACACACAGCATTGTATAATTTAATTTATGTTTTAGTAACAACTTTAATTTAATTTACTCCAAAAAATGTTCCAGACGATAAATCTGGAAATGTGGTGGTCAGCTAAGAAGAAATACCTTTCAAATGAGGTATGCTTGGTCAAAGTAGGGGTAAAATTGACAAAGTTACATCGGTCACAAGAAATCGCCTTGCCTATTAATATTATATCGATATAAAATTTTCCGTACTATTTCTGTGGGATGGGTATCTGACGATTCAGCTGTTTATTCCCAACCGCTAGCTGCATTGGATTGCAGTCTTTCGATTACAACTTTGGTGCATTTTGGGTCATTGTCATGTTGGAACTTCAAAAAATTGGGCACATTTTCCCCCGTCTATGCATATATTACGCATTTAGAATTTGTCTGAATTCAATTCTAGTTAGCGTATCATTTTGCTACATGAATTGGACACATTCATTGTCCCGAAAAGCAACGTCATACCTTAATATTTCCAGCGGCAAACATAATCATTTTATTTGTATATTTAGTCTTTTCCCCTTTGATCGTCGAACACACGTTCTTCCATCTGACATTTTAAGTTAAACCTGGACACATATGAAAAGAAAACAGTAGTCAAATTCCCTCTTGACCAGTTTATGTGTTCCCTTGCAAAATTTATGCGAGCCAGACGATTTATTTCTGATATCATTGTTTTTTTCGCAGAACAATAACAAACATGATTAGCCTCAATTGCTCATCGGGAAACGGGTAGTGCACATATTTTCAGTTTCACATTGTTAATGAGCACTAGACGTAGCATTTTTTGACATTTCTAAACTCTCCTGCTATGAAATTTCCTGTCTTTGAGCCATTTTACGGGGCCTGCGCCTAAATGTTGAATCGTCACCGTACCTCTTTCACGATTTTTCTAGTTAATTTCTGAAATAATGAATTTTTTCATAAAGTGTTTTTCACATTTTTGTTTTGCTTAAGTTAAGCAGTAAAATCATCCATTATTTTGGTTTTTCACTCTTCTCAAAACTTTATACCTGCCATTTTCTATAATAGTTGATTATAGGATAGAAAAATTAAAAAATACAACTATACTTAACTTTCCTATACCCGCGCGTTGGTCTGTGAGACCGACAAAATACTTTTTTATACATATCTTTTTTTCCAGAAACGCTAGAAAATTGAGTTTTCTGTTAGCTGCCAGATTTTTTACAAGCTTTATTTTAGTACATGCCACGTATTTACACGATACTTACGTTTTTTTTTTTTATTTTAAATTAACTCACACTCAGGGGATGCCCCCACAAATGCAGTGCATTGTGTTGATTTCAGGAAAATTGGTTATGGGAAGGAGGAGAGAGGCAGTAGTGTTATTTGACTTAAATTTTATTAGATTATAACTGTCAGGAAAGACCTCTGCGGTGAGTTTATTCCACATACGGCTAGTTCGACTGATAAACGAATTCTCTCTGTAATGCGTTGTGCGGTCAACTGGACATTAGATTACAAACGGATGTGATCTTGTATTCCGCTTTCGGTCGGAGGTAAGTTGTATAGATTTTAAGGAGATAAGAAGGAGTGAAGTAATTTTTACACCGGTTTAGAAAACCAAGACACTTGAATGCTTCTTTCGACAATTGAAAAACATGCTTGTTCCAACGAACATCACATTTAATTCTCATGCCTAGAACATCAAGAGTATCCGATTCCTCAATACCTATACCACCCATATATACAGATTACATTGTTGATTCCATGGCCCTATGGGGTCAACAGACAACATTCAGCGCTTTAAAATCAACCCTATTCGCTTTACCCACTCGGAGATTGTTAACAGGTCTTGATTGAGTGTGTCATTCATTGTCTGCCTTTTGCCACCAAATCCAAGAGGCTTGGCCTACAATTAAAGAAAAATGAATGACAAATGCTGCTGTCATCTGCGTAAGAGTATATAGAATTAAAAGTTTGACCAAGAAGATCGTTCAGAAAGATAAGTAAAAGAGAAGGCGAAAGAATGAAACCTTGAAGTACCCCTGAATTAAGCTGAAACTCATTAGATGAGGCCCCATTATCGATATAAATCGAGAGAAGTCATTCCCGACCCCAAAAGCAATAAGCTTTGATTCGCCAAAATTGGGAATGGATCGACTCCAGCGCTCATAAAGTAGAGCTAACAGGACTCCCGTGGAACGATTTCTACGGAAGCCATACTGTCGATCATTAAGAAGTGAGTTGGCCTCTAACTAGTTCACAAGATGGAAATTGATCATGCTCTCCATCACCTTTGAGAGCGCAGAGCAGATTGCAATTGGACGGTAACCTTCAGGGTTATTAGCCGCACCCTTTTTAGGGATTGGTTGGACATTAGCAACCTTCCAAAACTCCCGCGCGGTACGAAGGACTGAAAAGGTTGGCCAGTGGACGGGCTAGCGTCTAAGAGCATTGTTTCAGCACAAGTGCTGGTATACCATCCGGTCCCGAAGACTTATTAATGTTGAGATCTGAGAGAACGTTTTTAACTGCACGTGCTCGATAGAACATTTTAGGCATAGTACAAGATACACTTTCAAGTTCGCGCAGAGGTTGATCGCTATCAGGCAAAAACGAGTTTTTTGCAAAAAGTTCAGCTAAAAGGTTATCCTTATCAACCGTTTCAGTGAATATTTGGTCATTCATTGAAATAGTTGGGATAGCAGAACTAGCATTATTCTTTACCCTTTTAACAAATGACCAAAATCTCCTGCTACCCCGAGGAGCAGAGAGAACTTTAGCACGAAAACGCTGATCGTAAAGAAACTTTTGGCGCCTTAGTGTTTTGGCACATTCAGTACTCGTCTGTTTGCGTTGCGGAATTTTTATTTTAACGACAATATCTGAATGCTTCCTCTTCGGATCTGACTGCATCTCTGCAAGTCTGGTTAAACCATAATTTTTGATTAGGGGTAGCCGAAATATGCTTTGATGGAATGTTTGATCGCATACCAAGCATTATTATTTTTTTCCACCAATTTCGCAGCAGCATCAACATTTTTATCCGTGAAACAAAGTTTCCAGTTGAAATGCTTGAATGAATACTAAGCGCTTCATAGCTGGTGCTGAAACACTTTGAAGTACAGAGTACAAAAAGGATGCGGAAATGGTGCAGTGATCCGAATTACCGAGAGGTGCAAATATTTTCACTTCATACTTATCAGGGTGTGAAGTAAGAAAAGGTCGAGAGTATTCTGTCGTTGCCCTTCAATGCACGGAATGTGCGTTGGTTGATTCACTTGTTGCGCTAGATGTTTATGCGCCGCGAAAAGTAGTTTTTTATTATTTCTTCAAGTTTTATAAAAAATATTTATTTGTTAAAGTTTTATTTCGAAAAACTAGGGAACAGTGGTTCAAACTTTCGGTCTGGTATATGTGTTACAAAAATTAGCGCGGGTATAGGAAGGTTAAGAAACATTTGAAAGAAAACAGCGGAAGCTATAAATATTTTAATAACAGATTTTAACCATTTTATTTCATAGCATGTTCTATTTTTATTGTTTTAATTAACATTGGTACAGAAGTTTAAATGTATCCACTGTTAAGGCAACACAAAAAAAAATCATTTTTCCGTTTACTTATTTTTTTGAGAATATATTTTTTGTAACAAATTTGTTACCTTTCGATAGGGAACATGCCAAAGAGTGTTTTCGCTTAAAAAAATGCATAATTTTAGAACAACGCGAAATGATAAAAAACAAAATTGGCAAATTCAGAATTGTGTAAAAGTTAACGATGTATTGTCACGCACTGTGATCGTAAGATTTTCACCAGTTTCTATAGCGTTCATTCTATGGTTTTATGGAAGCTTATATACTTAATTTCGTCAACATGTATTTATATTTGCGACGTGTAGTTTGATTTTAAGGTTTACATGAACCCATAGAAGAACAGATGGATGGACGGACATACGGACATCCTTTAATTACATCCTTTGTTTAAAAAAAAACCTCAGCACAAACTCATTATACTCTGGATATTTATTAATATCATATCGGATGCAAATATCACATGCGGACCTAGTATAAAAGCAAATTTTAAAATCATCATTAAATATGTTTTGATTGAAATTGATAACAAAGTGAAAAATTAAGTTAGTAAACATTTGGCCCTCAATTTTATAAACTTTGCACATCACAGAATTACATATTCATTAAAAAAATTATAACACTTATCGATAATTTGAAGGTCATATAAAAAAATATATATAGTCATCTATAAGAAATTTAAATTAAATAAATTTTCTTATAACAAATTTTGAGTTTTTTGAAATAAAATTAAAAGCTTAAACTTGATGATAATCTGCCTTAAACAATTTATTAGTTATTTTGTATAAAAATATTATTTTTTTATATTAAAACATGAGTGTTTCAATATTTATACTTTAATATCTGCCATAAGTAAGATATAATACGGACAACATTTTTTATCTATAATATTGAACAGACGCCGTACATATGTTTGTGTTCATATTACTTTTGTTTTTGTATTTCTCATATGGGCTTATGGGGATATATCAAATTATATCAAATTTATACACCTATTAAATTTGCTGTTAATTGCGGGTTTTTATTTTGTATTCTGACCTTATAACTACGATAATATAATTAATTTCCCCATTATATTTTGTATGCTCGTATTTATGTATGTTGTACATATTGAAAATTGTTTATTGTACGAATATGAATATTAATACGAAAATATGTATGTATTTATGTATGTTTGTGCCATAAAGTATTAATTCATTGGCTAAATTTATAAAACAATAAATTTATTTTGAACACATTTATAACAAATATAGCATATTGTATTTTATACATTAGAGTACACTCGACAAAAGATGTTAGTAAAATAAGCAAGAAAAGTATACTTTGTGCATTTCTTTATATATATATTTTTTTTTTTTTTTAATGAGAATTACGAAAGTGTAAAGTGGGATGTTATTAATCAAATGGAACAATTAACAGGTAAGAAACTTATAGTCGGTATAGACCGACAATACGATATCCTATATCATGCGTTTAGAGACCCTATCTCATATGTCCAACTAATTATATATAGAAAATAACTATAAATCAAATTTTGTTGACTTCGGATATGAAAAATTTCATATTGGAAGCTATATTTTTTATATGGGAACTAGGTTGAAAAATGGAACGATCCTGATCATATTTGGTAACGTCACTTATTTTTTTGCAAAAACATATACAAACCATATTTGAGAACATCTGTGCAATATTTTTGTTTTTTGATAGATTTAAGTGATGATCGGGAATTAGTTTCATATGGTGGCTTTGACTAAGAATTGTCCTATTGGTTTTATTTTTACACTACTGATAAATGCATGTAAGAAACGTGCACAAACCCCATTTGACCGAGATCTATATGATAATTTTTGTATTATGACAATTTAAGTCGTATCATTTGTCTGGGGACTAGGTCTGAACATGGACCGTTTTTCACCAATTTCAATAGCGTTCATCAATAGCGTTCATCCGATAGAAGCTTAGGTACCAATTTTCATCAAAATATATTCATTTTTGCGACCTGTAATTTGATTGAAAGGTTTACAGGAACACACAGACGGACAGACGTACATCAGTAAATTGACTCAGAAAGTGATTCTGAGCCGATCGGTGTAACAAAAGATGGGGCTATGTTAAATATTTTTGATAGCTACAAATCACCACAAAGCGGCGTGGGGAATAAAAATAAGAAACACAACTTTTGAGTTAATTTTTTATTGCTTATGAAAAGTCGCTTAGGGAACTTGACAATGCTATATGTGTGTTTATTAAATTTGTTATTGTGCTTGTGTTAATGTGTTGAGTTTGTTTTCTTCATTTAAAATGAGTTGAATTGTGAGGCATACCTTTAGACTCTTTATTAAATTAAAAAATAAAATTTCCTAAAATTTGCACTCGAGTTTCGAGTGCTGGAACCTTCTAATTATATTTTATATATTAGCTGACTTAATTAAAATCAAACATTAGGTAGCTTACTATTAGTTAGCTTATAATACTCTTTAGTTAAGTCAAAAGTAGAATCCCAAAAGAAATTTAAATATAAAAATACAAAATTTAGTATTAAGTTTATCAAATTGTTTACTTTCTCTAATATTTTGTTTACATTTGTTATAAATAAATAGTGGAATATGTAGATATTTTTAAAACGTAAAACTAAGGTGGAGGGTATTAGAGGTTCGCCATATCCGAATTTAACAATTTTATTTTTTTCTTTTTAACGCATTCAGCATGTATATACCGTTTTTAAAAACTCTTAGAGCATCTCTGATGTTCTTTTAGCGCCAAGCGATCGATAGTCATCTGTTTAAAATATAATTGTCCCATATTATGACCTATATTATGAATATGTTTTTAATATATAGGTTACCCGTTAAAGCTTGAAGAAAACTTTGAAGTCCCTTAGTCTCTTCTTGCCATAGATACCTTCCATATTAATTTCTAAACAGATATTCATAGAAATGATCTCTGTTAATGTTTTTGGCAGGCATCCTTTTAACAATGACTTCATCATATTAACATGTACAATACCCTGTTTCCATAACACAATTCGTCACAGACGAACGAAAATTTGTATGAAGAACATAAACAAAATACACACAAATTTTCGTTCGTCTGTGACGAATTGTGTTATGGAAACAGTGTACAAAGCATTACATTTCTTTTATTTTTACCGCTCATTTTAGTCTTAATAATTATAATTTAAAACATTTGAAAAATATTTCTAACTGCACACACGAACACTGATTTTTGTAATAAAGAAACGAATATTAAATAAAAAATATCAAAAAAACGTCATAATATCAAAAAAAGTCACTGAACAAATGTAAACAAATGTGCAAGCTTCAATTTCGGGAAAGCCCACAATATGCATGCTTCTTTTTTTGAGGAAGTTCTGCATTACATTGTAGTTAGCTTGTAGTTAGTTCATAAAAGAACTAAAAGTGTGTTTTTTTCGTAGTCGACTACCTACTTGCTTATGGGGTATTAAATCAAACATACTTCAGTATATTCTATTCTACGTTTTGCATGGATATCTATAATATTAATAGGCTAGGCGATTTCTTGTGACCAATGTTTTGTTCTACCGTTTTTTTTTCCCGATTTTGACCAAACGTATATTATATTAAAGGTATTTCTTTTTAGCCGATTTGCAGACTTACAGATTTTTAAATTTTTTCCTTTATTTTGAGTAAATTGCATTTAAAGTTGCTACTAACACATAAATGCCATGTGTGTGTTTATTAAATTTGTTGATGTGTTTGTAATAAAAATTAGTTTGTTTTTTGTGTTGATTTGTGAGTTGGCTATAATAGATAGCATACCTACGGGCCGCAGCCCCGAAAAGTGCGTTTTTGACCCTATCCTAATCAAAATCACTCGCCGATTACGAAAATCGATACCAGAAGGGAGGAAATTGCCCCTGGGCGGGCCCAGAAGGCCCCAAAAAGGGACCCAAAGTTGCGAAAAAATCATGTTGGTACTCAAACTTCCGGAAATTTTATGGAGATAAAAAAAAAATTGGGGCGTGGTCCCAAGTGTCCCCAGCCCCCCTTAACATTGGGGGCCTGATCCATTTTATAAGTGTGGGTATTCAAATGAAAGGAAAATCCGAGGGCATTAAGAAAATCGATACCAGAAGGGGGAAAATGCCTCTGGGCACTCAAACTTCCGGGAATTTTATGGAGATAAAAGAAGAAAAAAATTTGGGGCGTGGTCCCAAGTGTCCCCAGGCCCCCCCCACTAACATTGGGTGCCTGATCCATTTTATAAGTGTGGGTATTCAAATGAAAGAGAAATTTTTGAGGATTAGGAAAATAACATAATTTTTCCAAAAATTATTAAAAAAATTTTTATATTTTCAAATATTTTAAGAAAACAATTTCTATTTTTTTCTATTTTTACAAGTTTTTCTTCATTTTTTTATATTGTGTGTGAAAAACAGTAAGGAAAAAATACAGAAAATCCTTTTTTTGTAACTATTTTAGGGGAAAACTGAAAATTTTTTTTCCTTCTGGAGAAATTTTAAGAAATTTCATAAAATGTCTGCTTACTTTCAATTCCCTACTAAAAAACAAAAAAATATCAAAATAAAAACATTAACTTGCTATCGTTGGCGTTACCCAGGAATTACCACGTGGAGGTGATAGCATAAATTCCCATCGGGTGGCTTTTTTACGTGAGTTCCCTTGCCTCTCACGTATCTAGATAAATCGGGTGGCTTTTTTACGTGAGTTCCCTTGCCTCTCACGGTATCTAGATAAATCGGGTGGCCTTTTTTACGTGAGTTCCCTTGCCTCTCACGGTATATGGACCAGCCTATTCATGCTCCGAAGATTCCGACTCCGAACTGTCATTTACGTCCTCTAACTCTGGAATTGGACGCAACGGATTATATAAATTGCCAGCTATTCGGCAAAATTCCGTGAAAGGATCCAGAGATTGCTATCTGCATCTTCTCAGGAACAAGTATTTCGCCAAATACGCTGGCATAAAATCCTTGCATCTGCCGCCAGGAGGTATAGATTTTTTTGCGTGTGCTCAAGACTCTTCAATTGCATTTGTGTGAGCTCCCGTGTCGGGGTGTTGGTACCCATGCTGATCCAAGCAGTCGTAAGCCTTCCAGAAATCACTAATAATAGTGGTTCCAGGAACGATCCACTGCTGAATTATCGGGATGAGAGTTGGACTATCTCTCTTTTCAACGGTAACCATGAAACAGTGCCCTGTACCCCGTTCGTACCCGCCGAACACCCACTGACCCTCAACGTGCTTACCTCGGTTATACTTCCTCTTCCCGAACTTGCTTTCGTCTATTTCAACGATCTTGTCCGGGCCACCGATAGGTTTCCCGTTCGTTATCATGTCGTCGAACGTAACTTCTCTGCAGAAGTTAGCCCAATCGACAAGGGTGTGGCCGGAAGCAATACACGTGTATTTGCCTATTACATTGAGGTTGATATTGTCCAACCAATATATAACAAATTGGCAAATCTGCCCATACCCAAGGTGGGATTTTTCGAACAAAGTCCCTGTGTTTAGGCTAACACCGATATTACATCTCTTCTTTTGGCCACCTTTGTGCGAAGTGATGTATGCATAGTACCTCCATTTAAACCTTTCCCCATCACGGACTAAAGTCATTGGAGCGCTATGGTTTTTGGGGCAAAACATTCTCCCTTCCTTAGGAAGTATTCCAAATTCCATTAGTTTTTTATAATCTCCCATCTCCCACTTAACTATGTCTGACGGTATAATAAAATTCATAGCGGTGTGGTTGTGTCAACAGTCAAATCATGAATGAGAAACATCAGCAATTCGATTAAAAATGAAAACTATTAATGGTAATAGGTATAAATGTAGTAAAATGAAAATTATTAACTGTATTAGGTATAAATCTTGTTTAGGTGCAGTGCTCCCATTTGTTTCAAATTTGAAAGACAGGGGATATTACAGTTTGAAAATGTTAATAAAAGATAAATAAAAAATTATTTCGAAAAAATCGCGCGATTCTATTAAAAATGAAAACTATTAATCGTAAAGGTATAAATGTAGTAAAATGAAAACTATTAACGGTATTAGGTATAAATCTTGTTTATAAAACACATTTTTTTATTCTTGTAACGTACGCAGGAAAACTTTATTCAGCGAAGCCACCTGCCACGTCGTGCTGGAGGAGAAAACCCGTAAGCGCGGTCGCAGGCCGCCACGCAGGAAAACTTTAGTATGCGAAGCCAGATTTCAATACTTAATAATAAAAATAAGAAAACTATTGATTTTCCCTTTTACGGAATGTTTACATCTAATTTAAAC
Organism: Cordilura impudica; assembly: GCA_963682025.1. Lineage (NCBI taxonomy): Eukaryota > Metazoa > Arthropoda > Insecta > Diptera > Scathophagidae > Cordilura > Cordilura impudica. The sequence continues at coordinate 28,380,661 of OY821517.1, forward strand.
ATTTTCTAAAAGGGTAAACCATTACCTTTTAATTATAAAAATAAGAAAACTGAAATAAGAGATAAAGCCATTTTCTAATATTGCTAATGTCAGCTAAGGCCATGATGGCTTTATCTCCCATTCAAATGAAAAAAAATGACTTTATATCCCTATTGAATGAGAGATAAAGCCACCATGGTCTTATCTCACATGGCATTAAAGCACCCCCTCGTATAATCTGTCAAACCTGCATCGATAGAAATTTTTTTTTTAAAAAAAAATTTTTTTTTCATTTTCGAAAAAATTACAAAAAAACAACAACAGTATCCAAAAATTATTCTATTTTCTTAATGCTCTCCGATTTCCCTTTCATTTGAATACACACACTTATAAAATGGATCAGGCCCTCAATGTTAGGGGGGGGCTGGGGACACTTGGGACCACGCCCCAAATTTTTTTCTTTTTTTTTATCTCCATAAAATTTCCGGAAGTTTGAGTACCCACCTGATTTTTTCGCAACCTTGGGTCCCTTTTTGGGGCCTCCTGGGCCCGCCCAGGGGCATTTTCCCCCCTTCTGGTATCGATTTTCATAATCTCCGGATTAATTCCAGGAGGGGGTCATTTTCCATTTTTTTTTTGCGGTGCGCCCCGTAAAGTGCAATTTTGCCGAAGAATGAAATGACAAATCATTTTAAACATCAAAATAAATATAAAAGTTCATAGAAAAAAGTTTGGTCTGAGAACGGTAGACCTTTTGGAGATTTTACGTTACTGACATATTACTTTTTCGCTGACCTGGCAATGACCCTGAAAATGTTCCACAGTGTTAACAGTAGACGAGTCCTTGACAAAATAGACAAAATAATATGTTTTAATTTTTAATTAAAAAATCAGGTCCTACTAGCTTAACGAAAAACGACAAAAACTGGCCAAAAATATATAAATTTTTTTTTTTTTGAATGGTGCATGGTGGAGCAGAAGAAAGTATATATTTCTAAAAATTCATAACTACACTACATCGGACCGGTTTCTGGCATTTCAGCCTTCATCAGCGATTTGTTGAACATTGTAATAATTGTTATGTTATCACGGAATAGATTGCTTCTATATAAAATTTTTCTACTTAGGGCGGCCGTGAGTTTTGAACCTGCGTCTATCTCACATACACTCGTACTTGCACTTTTTGGCCATGCGCTTTAACACCCTCACCTAAAGTCAGGCCAAAGAACAGTGTGGGTAAGAATCAGTTTTCATACCGTACAGCTTATTACTTCGTATTAATCTCAGAAGATACAACTCTGTTCAAACACACAACCGTTAATTTTTTCTTTTTCTTTTTTTGTTGAGTGTAGCTTTATTCGGACTAACCGTCCATTGAAATTTTGCAAAAATGCTGAATGTGTAATTGCTTGTTGTTTTCTGTTTATTGTCAATATACAAAATTATTTTCTAATTTTCCATTTCATAAACAAATATATTTATTATATACTTGTTTTTTTTTATTTAATCTTTTTTTGTCAACATTTTGTTTTACCCATTAAAGGAACGGAGTACAAAACAAAGTGTGTCATTTGCTTATGAAACGTGTAGAAATTTTTATTATGGTCATTTCTTGTTTTTGTAATTGAGATTCAATACGTTAAATTGCTGTTCAATATTGTGGATTATTTTATTTTCATTTATTTATTTTTTTTTTTTTTTGAAAAATATTATAATAATATGGCCATAAAATAAAGCATTTAAATGGAAAAATAAAAAGTAAATGGAAAACGTTATTAGCTGATTTCTTTTGTGAACTGTAAGTCATGAAATTCTAAATGAGTTCGGATAGTGATTTAGTCTTACCAAAGAAAAAAAAACATAATTTTGTAAAATTTTTAAAAATAAAACCAAGTAAGACTCTAATCAACAAAAACAAAATTCATTGTTAATGAATGGGTCAATTATTTTCAATAAGAGGCGGATAGATCTGTATATAGTTTTGAGAAAAGTAAGTGGCTTTACAAAATATGGCCATAATGGGTCCATAATGGTTTTCGTTTTTTTCATATACAGTTATTGCCTCAGTAAAGTTGGATCCGAGACCGTCTGTAAAAATGTGTGGTATAGGGTGCCGTATAGTTGGTCTACACCGACTATAGTATTCTTATTTGAATTTTTTAATAAATTTGCAATTTCCTGGCAGACTTTGAAAGATACCATGAATAAAATGAATTTTAGTTTGAAAAAAAGGCCACAAGGGGAGTTACCCCTTAGTCTCCAAGGTCCTATGATAGACAAAAATAATTCTTAAGAATTTCCAACTTTTGAGTTGTGCTTAGTAAAAAGAAAGTTTGTATTGAGGTGTTTACTTTTGATTAGTTACAAAAACATTTAAACTAGGCAATATTTTATATATTTCATTATGTTTACATGTCATCCAAGTTAAGCAGCTAACATTTCAAAATCCATTTACGAGAACACAGGTCATGTCGCGGTCATAAATATGTTTTGTCTTATGATGTTGTTTTTCTGTTCCAAGCCAACTTCTCATTTGAAACTACCACAACACGTTCTTGAACGACACAAATGCTTTTTAACATTTTAACGCACCATCATACTCTCAAATAGCATCAGTAAAGTTGTCTTCCATGTTCCAAACAAGAAACATAAGCCATAAATTTAAAGCTACAATTCATACAAGTACATTTTTATTTTTATTTATTTTTTTTTTTGTTCTGATTTTATTTTATTTTTTTTTTCATAATTTTAGAGTGTTGAACACGGATTTATGTTGCAACTCGGCTGCATAGATTTAAACCGGAAAAAAACTAACATGTACTTTATGGCATGTTAGGACATTAAGAGCAAGAGAAAGTAGAGCTCGAATCCTAAGGCGTTAACCGCAAACTTGGAATATAACGTAACAAATTTACGGTACGAATACCATGATTTTGCCTGCCAAGTACTTAATCTACTTTGTCGCCTTTTTTACTATTTTTTTCTTCCTATTTTGTTGTTGTTACATCTTTTACTTTTTCTACATATAATTCTGGTACATATAAGTTCTACATAAATATATGAATTTTTTTTTTTTGTTTCTATTTCAGTGGAATATGAACACGAATTGCATTTAAATCTTTTGGTAACAATTTACAACTTGATATTAGATCTCTATTATTCTCATTGTATAAGTGTAAACGTTTTTGTGCTGTCCGTGTTAACCACTTAATAAAGTACAGTGAATGCTCTTTACGTTGTAGCAGAATTGCTTTGTCAAATAATCACAAGTAGCATAGCGCAGCACTCGAAATTCGAGTGCAAATTTTAGGAAATTTAATTTTTTCATTCAATTTTTTTCTTTCAATGTTAAATAAAATTGATTAAATTTCATAATAAATATTTGTTGAACACACAGAAGATATTTAAATAAGTTTTATAATAAATATTTTTATAAGAGCCTAAAGGTATGCTAATCAATTTTAGCAATTCACAATTGAAAACAAGGCGTGTGATATATAATTAAAAAGAAATGCGATGAATTATGACTTCACTAAAATTTATTAGCATACCTTTAGGCTCTTATAAAATTATTTAATATAAACATTTTATTTTATTTAATTTAACATATTTTTAACACATATTTTACATAAATTTTATCATTTGGCACTTCTGCTCCATATTAACTATAACTGTACCAATTTTCACACTCCTCCGTGCCCGCATTTTACTTAAAAAGGGATGAAAAAAATTCCCTTCACGTATTAATATATAGATAAACTAACAATTTGGCAATCGAATTTTTTTTCGGTATAAATAAATTTACATTTACAATTTTATTGACAGTCATTTCCGAAACTCATGTTTTTGAATCTGATGGTGTAAAAAATTCATATTTATACTATATGCAGTAAGAAATATTGTTGTCTCATTGAGGACAATTTCATTATTTAGAGAGAGTTTTCTATAGTACGCGCAGAAAATAGGTTTATTGTGGCTGCCAAGTTTATTGCATATGTTAATAACCGGGTTGATTAAAACTATAATTCGGTTGCCTTAACAATAAATAATTTATCTCAAGAGAAAATAGTTCACTGCTATTAAATTTTGTTGATATGATCGAAAATATCACTACTAAACTTAAGATATAATTTTTTCTGTATGTATAAATTCGTCATAATTCAGTGATATGGCCTGTCCGATAGAATCCTAGTTGGAAGCCGTCTTGCATCGATAAGGCATGATAAAAAAAAAAAAAGTAGAAATGGAGATTTTCAGCTTCGGACCTAACCTAAACAACCCTGATGTTTATAATGAAACCTAAAAATTCGCAGCAAAGATCGTCCTAAATTTTTGCCCATACGTCTGTCCGTCCGTCTGTCTGTTCATCTCTCTGTGTGCCTATGCATAAATATAATATAAATTTAATGAAATTTTGAATATAAACTTTTGTCGCCCATAGAATGATCGCTTTTGAATTTGGTGAAAATTGGTGCATGTACAGAGATATCGGTCATTTGTAGTCACAGTTCCCATATAACTTTTAACGATGAGTTTAAATTATTAATTTAAGAAAACAAGATCCGTTATGAACCTTTTCATACCTGCAGGTCGCAAATTAAGCACAACGCTACGCGAACTTGGCACCGAACTTGGTCATAATATTACTTGTTATTTTTAAAGTTATCAAAGTATCCCTTATACTAATTGATTTTACTGCGTTCAGTCTTTTTATTAGTCTAGTATTCTTCAGAAAATACAGAAAACAAAGCACAATAAAACAAAGCCTAAAAAAGAAGTAAGAGTGTTAAATTTCGTCATGCCAACTCCTTCATACCCTCCAACTAGATTTTATGTTTTCTTTAACAGCACTCGAAGTTCGAGTGCAAATTCTAGGAAATTTTATTTAGTTATTAAACCTTTTTCTTTCTATGTTTTTTTAATCTATATAAATATAAAAAATTTATGAACATTTAAATAAACTAGCAAATTCCAGTCCTAGAAATTCGAGTGCAAATTCTAGGAAATTTTATTTTTTCATTAAATAAAAACCCTAAAAGTATGCTAATCAATTATAGCCAATTCGCAAGTCAAAACTAAAAAACAAACCTATTTTTATTACAAACACATTAACAAATTTAATAAACACACACATAGCATTGTATAATTTTATGTATGTGTTAGTAGCAACTTTAAATGCAATTTACTCAAAATAAAGGCAAGAATTTAAAAATCTGTAAATCTGGTGAACAGCTGAAAAGAAATACGTTTCAAATAATATTCGTTTGGTCAAAATTGGAATAAAACGGTAGAACAAAACATCGGTCACAAGAAATCGCCTAGCCTATTAATATTATAGATATATATTTTTGTATTAGTCGTTGATCTTTATTTTAATTTTTTATAAGAACCTTCCTATCTGGCTTAAAGTCATTTGTTTATGTAAAGACAAAAACATTAACGTTAATTTTATAACATTTTTATTAATTCAATATTTCGGCTATAAATTTTTAGCCATCCTCAGGATATACTTGTTTGCAACAAATTAAGAATTATTTAATAAATACGTATGGAGATGCGAGATGATGTTGCTGCACTCATTATGTGTTTTATGTAATTGATTGCCAATGAGTGCAGCAACATCATCTTGCATCTCCATACATATTTATTAAATAATTCTCAATTTTTTGTAAATATCCTGAGAATGGCTAAAAATTTATAGCCGAAATATTAAATTAATAAAAATGTTATAAAATTAACGTTAATGTTTTTGTCTTTACATAAACAAATGACCTTAAGTCCGATAGGAAGGCTCTTTTAAAATATTTAAATAAAATTCATTAAATTGAGAATTTTTAAATAAAATTCATTAAATTCCCTTATAAATATTTATTGAACACACAGAGCCTAAAGGTATGCTAATCAATTTTAGCAAATTCATAAACACAAACACAGCATTTTATACTTTTTAAATTGAAGCTTAAATATGTGTTTTATGTATGTGTCAGTAGCAACTTTAAATGATTATTAATCAAAAAAAAAAAAAATGGTATCAGATGGTATACATCTGCAAAGATGGTGCACATCTGCAATGAAATGCCTTTGAAATGGTATATTTTTTGTCAAAATCGGTTGGTAACTGAGAGTCTAGAAGATGTCACAAGAAATGACCTTGCGTGGAATATTATAGGTATAGACTTATCGAACTATTTAAAATAAGTGTTAAGAAAATATATAGAAAAGCAAACAATTTAGTTAACCTAATATTAATTATTACAGCAAAAACTCTGCATATTTAGAATTTTATAGAGGTGTCTTCATATCTTAGGTCATAACTTGGCACAATAGTGCCCGATTTACCCCGTTTTAAACAACGACCTGCTCGAAATAACGGTAAAAAATATTATCCTAAACTTACCCTGGTAAATAGTTTGTTTTATAAATGAGCGTGATTTTAGCAGACAGACGGACGTATCGACTATATCAACTCAAGTTGTTATAAGGATCAAGATTATATATTTACTTTATGGATTCGATGTGTTTAATAATCGATTCGATGAATTTTTAGTAACTTAATTTTTTGGATAAATTCGATATCACTGACTTCCAAAAATGAAAAAAAAAATTTAATCGGTAGGAATTCATATTCCACCTTAAGTATTCAAAAAAAACATTTTTGGTAAAACGCTCTACTTCATATCTATCTAAGTCCTAAAAAGTCGGAACAGTATCCACGGCGCACTCCTAAAAGTAATTTGATTGTTTCTTTACCAAATCAAAGGAATGTTTAGTAGCCTTTAGATTGGAAAATGTTATTGGATGTGGGATATCCTACAAAAAGTCAGTTGCGTTCATTCTGTTTCAAATTAAATTTAGATGCCTCTATAAAAGTATTCGACAATTTAGATAAAGAGATTAAAGTATAAGTAACGTGTACACTCGTCAGTCAACGCATTTCCCACGAGCCCACTAAATTCACACATCCATGTCAGTCACAGGGTGTGACACCTAAACATTTCTACCTTACATTTTTCAATTCCCAGCCTTTGAGAGCAGCAAGACTTATAATATATTATTTTCGTTGCAATGTCAATTCTATGAATCGACCTGAGAAATAGTCCATTTGTCTACAACACATATATGGAGCTCCTTCGAAAGAAAAAATGCATTAAATTCCATACCATACATGATGTGTTAAGGGTGTTGAGGAAGACTGCAAAAAAGTCGGTCTAGCGGATTAATTGCAACTAACGATAGAACCAAATGGCAAAACAAAGACAACAAGGTTAAATTCCACACTGGGCTGTAGCACAGAAAGGTGATGACGATTAGTGACAATCAGTTCTCCGTTTATTATGTTTAAGACAAATTATCTATAAGATTAATTGGCAAGGCGATTTCTTGTGACATATTTTACACCTTCAGTTACCAACCGATTTTGACAAAAAGTATGCGATTTGAAAGGTATTTCTTTGTAGATGTGCACCGTCTTTATATATGTGCAGCATCTGGTAGATTTTTTTTTTTTTGTAAAATTCATTTTAAATTGCTACTAACACATACATTCATTAAATATTTAAGTTTCAAATAAAAAACTATACAATTGTATGAATTGTGAATTTGCTAAAATTGATTGGCATACCTTTAGGCTTTTATAAAATTACTAGCAGACTCCAGCGGTCGAAATTCGAGTGCAATTTCTAAGCAACTTCATTTTTCAACTTAGCCAATTCACAAACCAACACTTTTTTGGTTTATTATTATTGCGAATAAAGATAACAAACTTATTAAGAAACACATTAAATAATTTAATAAACACACATACCATATGTATAATTTTATATATGTATTAGTTGCAGCTTTAAATACAATTTATTCAAAATAAGGGAAAAAATTTAAAAATCTGTAAATCTGGTGAACAGCTTAAAAGAAATACCTCTCAAATAACATACGTATGGTCAAAATCGGGATAAAACGGTAGAACAAAACATCGATAACAAAAATTCGCATAGCCTATTAATATTATAGATTTATTAACAATCTCAGTTATGTATCTTCTGTGTGTTTAACAAATAGTTATAATGAAATTTAAAGAATTTTATATAAAAAATTACAAATTAGTGAATTTTATTTTATTCAATTCAATTCAATTTTATTTATTTAAATAACATTTTGATTACAATAAACAATTTTCTTAAAGAGTTTAGGATAGCTTGTTCCTTTTCTACTTAAAAATTTAAATAACAATTTCCGTAGCACTTACATGGTTTTTAACAAAATAATAATTACAAGTAAGGGGGAAAATTTTCAAAAAAAACCTTGTTACAATTTTTTTTTATTTATTTTTATATATTTTTTTTCTTTTTTATTATTTTTATTTTATTTATTATTTTTTTTTTTTTTTTTTGATTTTTGATTTTATATAAAAACGTTCTAACAAATATATTATGATGAGATTATCTCAATGATGTGAGGAATTTCCGAGTTAAGACATCTCGAGTAGAAGTTTAATGTGAGTCTATTTATTTTGTTATTTATGAGCTCGACGTTGGCTAAGGAGTGCAATCGTTGAGTAGAATAATGCCAAGGTAAATTATATATCAATTTAAGTAGTTTGATTTGGGCGATCAGCAATTTTTTAATATGGCACTGTGCAGCAGTGGACGGGAAACGGGTGCAGCATAATACATTATGGCGTGGAATATTGATTTAAATATTAATCTTTTGTTTTCAATGTTAAGTTTGAAGTTTCTATTTTTAAGAGGGTACAATAATCCGGTGGCATTATTTAATTTGTTTATAATATATGGGATATGATCTTTAAATTTAAATTTTGGATCTAATATCACTCCCAGATATTTGACTTTATCTGTCCAATGGATTTCGCTGTTATTGAAAGTAATGGACTGTTGAGATAAGAAACAGTTTTACCTTCTTCTTGTGTCTTTTGTGTGTGTATTAGTATTTTCTACTTCATAAAATATGAATGAACTACAGTGAGTGCAGTCTGTAAACTGGACAATACATCAATCGAAAATATTTTAGAGCTAATAATAGTGGTATCATCAGCCAAAAAGGAATTAAAGCAATTATCTAGAGCTGGGAAATCTGCAGTGAAAATATTATATAATATTGGGGAGAGACACGATCCCTGAGGACACCCGGCTGGTACCTCAATCTGAGATGAGTTTTTGGATCCAATATACACCTTGAAAGAACGTTCTGAAAGGAAACTTTGGATTATTTTGATTAATTCGATTGGGAAATTAAACCTTATCATCTTATAGACCAGACCGAATCAAATGCAGATTTGATGTCTAATAGTAACATACCAGTTGATTTACCACTGTTAAAATTTGAATTTACTAATTTACGTATACTAGTAATTGGCTGAACTGTATTGTGTTCCTTGCGGAAACCAAATTGTTGTGATGTTAAAATATTTTCTGCATCAATAAACTCAGTAAGCTTTTCCTTAATCACTTTTTCTAGAATCTTGTTAAGGATGATAGAAGACTCATCGGTATGTAAGAAAGGGGACAATTATCAGCTTTATTTGGTTTTTTTTATTGGTATGATTTTAGAACTTTTCCAGATTTTTGGGAAGTAAAGCAACCGCAAGTACATTTGACTCCTTTTTTTGGTAAAGCTTTTAAACATTTGTTGTTTATTCCATCAGTACCAGGGGATTTTCTTGGCTTTAACTTTTTAATAATATCGGTTACTTTATCTGTATAAATCGACAAGACATTATGGGAGGTAGATATGCTGCTGCTAAGATAACTAACAGCATTACATACATCTATTTTGGTGGCTGTATCACTAATGTTAGCTGAAATTGAGTGATTTGATCCGAATACTTGCGCTAGGACTTCGCTTTTTTCTTCTTGGGTGTGGAAGGTATTGTTGTTGAGTTTCAGTGTTGGAATGTTTGTAGACTTCTTTCTTAAAATTTTTGTGATATTCCAACAAGGAGAAGAGTCTTTTTCCAAAGTTGAAAGCTTATTGTTCCAGTAGTTATTTTAAAATTTTTTGATTTCGACTGATATGCGGTAATTATATTCTCTAGTTTGAATATGATCCGATACTTCTCGGAAACGTTTCCAGTTTCTTCTGTAAACATTTCTGATTTGAATCAAATGTTTAATGTGCTGCGGTAAACTTGGGGTTTGACTTGATGGATTTTACGTGGAACACTGTGAGTAATTGCAGCAGATATTGGATCATTAAAATATATCATCATGTTCTCAATTTCGTCGGTGTTATTGACTGAATTTTCATCTGGCACAATTAAATTTCTTTTAATGTGTGAAGCAAAACGGTGTCAGTTTGAATTTTTAAAATTATAAAACAATTTCTGAGTAGGAATGAACCCATTATTATGGTTGATTATACCGGAAGATAATCTGATCCGAGATTATTAAGCACTCGAGCTGACGAAATACCATGTACCATGTTTGTTAAGAAAAAATCTAGGGTAGATGACTGCTTTCTTGGATCTGAAGGATATACGTATGATCAATAGGGTGCAGTATTTCCAAATAACCTGAATCTAGACATTCAATAATTTGACGTACACATCCCCAATATCTGTGACGGCTGTTAAAATCTCCGCCGAGCATAAATTGTTCATTAATTTTTCATAAGTATAGATTTAAAACAAGTAAGAAAATTATAGTCGGTCTAGACCGACTATACGATACCCTATACCATGTGTTTAGAGACCCTATCTCTCAGTCCCAACTAACTGGATATAGAAAATAAGCATAAACCAAATGTGAGTGGGATTTTTCTTAATTTTTTTGGCTGCAGATATGGAAAAGTTCATATCGGATGCTATATCTATATGGGGACTAGGACCAAAAATGGACCGACCTGACCATGTTTGGTAAGGTCTCTTGTATTTTGCAAAAATATATACAAACCAAATTTGAGAAGAATCAGTGCAATATTTTTGTTTTTTGATAGATTTAAGTGAAGATCGGGAAGCAGCTCTATATGGGGCCTATGACTAAGAGTTGTCCAATAGGGATTATTTTTCGACTACTGATTAATGGATGTAATATATACATACAAACCCAATTTGACTAAGATTTGTATGATAATTTGGATCTTATGGCAATATATGTTGATTTCATAGGGGTCATTTGTATGGGGGCTAGGTCTGAACATGGACCGATTCTCACCAGTTTCAACAGCGTTCATCCCATGGCCGATAAAAGATCAAATACCAAATTTCGTCAAAATATATTCATATTTGCGACCTGCAGTTTGATTACAAGCTTTACATGGACACACAGACGGACGGACGGACGGACGGACGGACGGACATCGTTAAATCGAATCAGATAGTGATTCTGATTAGATTGCTATAATTAAAGATGGGTGTAGGTCAAATATTTTTGGTTGTTACAAACAGCAGCACAAAGTCATTATACCCAAACCACATACTGGTATAGGGTATAAAAATAATGAAAGAAGAAGATTGAACGAAAAAATAAAATTTCCTAGAATTTTCACTCGTATATCGAGGGCTGGGCTCTGCTAGTTATTATAATTCTTTGCTATTTTATATCGAAAATGAGTACATATGACTCCAAAAATTTACATACAATATAACTAATATACTTTTGAACAATTTTATAAGAATTTTACAGCATCTGTGATTGTCATATTGCTTGTTAAAGATTCCATCAAGGTAATATTTTTTCCTCAAAAGATTTATTCAAGCTAAAAACTCATTCACTATAAAATTTTTGGGTTAAACAAATAATTTTTCAACTGAGTTTTTTTTTCTTTATAAGGATAAACTTTCACTAAAAATTTTTTCACTGAAATTGTGATTAAAGTGGTTTTGACTTAAACTACTAAGTTCCATTTATGTGACAATAATCTCTTCCAACTCAAACTACTCTACGTTTCAAAATTGCAAATAAAAACTAAAACAAGTAAGAAAATTATAGTCGGTCTAGACCGACTATACGATACCCTATACCATACGTTTAGAAACCCTATTTCTTAGGCCCAACTAACTGGACATAGAAAATAAGCAAAAACCAAATTTTAGTGAGATTTTTATTAATTTTTTTGGCTGCAGATATGGAAAAGTTCATATCGGATGCTATATCTATATAGGGACTAGGTCCAAAAATGGACCGATTCTGATCATGTTTGGTAAAGTCTCTTGTATTTTGCAAAAATATATACAAACAAAATTTGAGAAGAATCAGTGCAATATTTTTGTTTTTTAATAGATTTTAGTGAAGATCGGGAAGCAGCTCTATATGGGGTCAAAGGATCATTTTTGCGCTACTCATTAAGGGATGTAATGAACGCATACAAACCCAATTTGAGTAAGATATATATGCCAATTTGGATCTTATGACAATTTATGTCGATTTCATAGGGGTAATTTGTATGGGGGCTAGGTCTGAACATGGACCGATTCTCACCAATTTCAATAGCGTTCATCCCATGGCCGATAAAAGCTTATATGCTAAACTTCATCAATATATATTCATAACTGCGACCTGCAGTTTGATTACAAGGTTTACATGGACACACAGACGGACGGACGGACGGACGGACATTGTTAAATCAACTCAGAAAGTGATTCTGATTCGATCGGTATAATTAAAGATGGGTCTAGGTCAAATATTTTTGGTTGTTACAAACAGCAGCACAAAGTCATTATACCCAAACCACATATTGGTATAGGGTATAACTATCAGAGATTCGTGGTATTTATGCCCTTACAATGTAGATATGAGGAAAAAACTACATAGGGTAATTCCACGGAATTTTAATTTAAATAATTTTTATTGATACCATTTCAAAGAAAAGGGTATGAAAGTATGACAATAGTTTGTTAGATATATCTTTGAATATTTTTATAGCCCCTATTTTTCCAGCAAGAAAGGAAAAGTGTTATTAAGTAATTTTGAAATTAAAGGCAGTGTCATGTCTGTCACATTACAAAATACTTATTTTCACAATAATTTATTTTAGAATTAGTGCGTTTTATGTGCTTTATTAATAGACTAGCGCTTATATTAACTATAAACAACTGTTTCTTATTTGTCATACAAACAACTTCAGAGCTTTTCTGTGTTTTCGAACATCCTCTAAAATGATGACTATTTGTAGTCATGTCTGTCTGCTTTTTGCCCTCAATTATTAATAAAAATAATATTATCTGACCTTCTCTAATGGTAAATATGATGCTCAGGTCCATAATTTTGTATATTTTTTTGAACAATGAAAATCTTTTACTGTACACACAGAAAACGGATTCGTTGTTGCAACCGAATTAGTAGCCAATCGAATTTTGGTAGTCCCATGTACCAACAAAGTATTCTGTTGTTATAACTGAATTATATAATACCTATTACTGTACAATGGTAAATACAATTGATATTATATATAAATTCTATTGTATGAATGGTAAAATTTAGTTGATACAATGGAATTAGCTATTTCAATTATTGATTGTTACAACCACTAATCGGAATTTTTACTTATTCAATGCTGTGAACATTTATAAATTGGTTAAAAAATGAGAGGCAATTAATAGTCATTGCTACCTGAAGAAATACATATCTAGATTTATATTGGATAAAAAGTGGAATTAAAGAACGTCATTGATATATTCTAAAAGAATTTAGTGATTTATGTAATATATATTACATACAATATTCTACACATTAATGCAGACCGTGGATACTATGGCTGAATAGGTCCTACATAAACCTCAATTCGAAAGCAGAGGAAGTTTGCAATAGTTTTATTTAAACCGAACTCGGAGCATTGATAATTGGCCGAGGTCTTAACATGAACTTCTTTTTACAAATTTAAACAGCTATTCGTATATACATAATGTACATAATGTACTCTATATATAATTTAATTAGCATATTTATTTTTCTGTGTCATCGGTCGCATTACAAAAGCTGTGTCTATGCCAAATATATATTTCGTAGTACAAACATCGGCACAAACCCATTACTTACCCAATCGCACAATAACCTCCTCGGTCTATTGATCGCCTTTGCAACAAAGACTGTTTCCGTGACCTTCTAATCGGAAAATGAAGAATTGGGAAGCACTTGAATAATCTTGCATTTGGTCAGGTCCTAGAATACATACTGGAACTTTTCATATGCCACGTCTACTACAAACAATTTATTTTATGCGGGTGTATAACATTGCGGTTAATCATATCTGCTCACAGCGTCAGCGTGATAACCAGGTTATAGGGTATTTACTCGTATGTCCTCTTAAAAGTTTGTACCGCTAATACTGGCATCGGAAGAATTTTCGTATACTTGACGCGTGCAATACAGTTGAATTTGTGTTGCTAAATCACGAGTTGCTGCCGAAATGAAAAGCTGACAATCACGAATGGAATTAATAATTAGTTTCAATATGACAATTGAGACTATGTACCTTCACATCTACCCGAATGTGTCCTGGTTTTGTAAACTGTTATAAAACATACCACGAAAAACTCATGAATAACTTCTTTACGTTCCCAAGTAATGGGTATTTCTTGATAAATAATTTTAAACTCTTTTTACACGTTACAATTAAATTATCACACAACATTTAAAAGTTTTCTTTATTCGTCCATATAATTTAATTTTATTTGACACATGACAAATGAAATCAACAAATTCGGTCTTGCTAATCATATTCCCATATAATCTTTGGTATTTACAACAGAATTTGAATCAAGCAATTTCCTTTCGATTAGAAATATCAAAACATTTTAATAGTTTGGGTTTCTATTATTCTAATCGAAAGACAATTCTTAATACAAATTTTATATGTAGTACGCTAACCAATTATTTGTTACAATATCTGTTAAAATATTTTCGATTTGAAATATGTTGTTAAAATAGAATTGGTAGTTACAGTTGCCAATAATTATGATTGACGCATATTATTGTTGTTTTTATTAGGTTGCCCCAATTAAATTAATCTAGAAATTTGTAAAAAGATATTGATTGGTAAACGGAATTAATTTTGTTGGCTTAGATACCTTTATTTTAAATAAATTATGTTTATATGATAGTTATAAAAGAATATCTATTGTATTTTTAAATATTAAAGAAATACAATAAAAATTCATATTAATTTATAAAATCTTTCTAGTTGTAACCAAATTCCAACCAATATTTTTTCTGTGTGTATAATATTGGACTAGGAAGATCACTGAATGTCATGTCTGTCACTATGGAATTAGCCCCTAGTGTTTTCTCTTCTATTACCTGTCTAACTAAAAATATATGTCTATCTCTTGAGATCTATTCCTACTACTAGTCCTTGCAGCAGCCAGTTGTAGCAGCTTCCCCTTTGTTTCTGAATATATGTATGTGGGTGCTTAGTGTTATTTTTACTTTAATAAGATATTCTTCATTCATATTCACGGATATCCTTCATAGATTCTTGTTTTTATTTCTTAGTTGCGAGTATTTCTATATGGCATTATGCCTCCTTTTGTTCTTGTAGGGATAATGTTTCGCAAAAACCACAACCATACCACATTTATGTCAGCTCATCTTACAACATAACATCGCTTCTATACTTGATTCATAATATCATCATAACGCTCTCTTCCACATTTTCGCAAATGGTTGTTGTAGAAAACCTTGGTTCTACTTCATGGTTTGTGAATTTTTCTCGTCTATCCTTAAACTTTAACGAGATTTAGCAATTTATGTTGCTTTTGTTTTATACGTAGTGAGTCCTTTATCCCATACTCCTTGCAAACGCGATTTGGTTAGTTGTTTGGTTATTATAAGTTTAAATTACTAGCCAATTTTATTACTTGTGTTCCTGCAACTGATTTGCATGCAACACTCGTTGCATTTTCCGTATTTACACGTTCTTTTAAAATATCGCAGATTGTGTGAAAATGTATCTTTAGTCCAAGATGGTTGGAGCAGAGGGTGGAAGTGTTTAAGTTTTCTAAGTGGTTTAGTTTAATTGACATTTTATGGTTTATTTATTATTTATGTGATTTTAAGGTAACCAGACATGTTTTTCGTTGTAATCTAATTTCAGTTTTATTTTTTTGATTCGTTTCAGTTTCAGCCAGTTGTTTCTACATGATAAAATTTGGTAAGTTTGCTTTATAAGAGTTTTAAACAATAGAAATTTATATAATTTTTTAAATTTTTATGAACTTTGGAGTTTATTTTATAAAACAAAACGTAACGAAACGATTAAAATTTGTATGAAAAATTCAATCTAAAATACTACTAAAATTTTTTCTTGTATATTTTCATTTCGTTGTATAGAAAGAGTCCATTTGTCTTAAAAAGTATAAACCAGTAACCGTTTGCATTTGGGCTAATTAGTGCCGTTTTCTTTTCTGACAAAAAAATGTCGCATTTTATTTGCACTTTTTTCGAAAAGTGTATTTTTATATATATTCTGAAATAAGAGCAACCTGATCTTATACATCATTCGAAAGGTCGCAAAGCTCTGTGTTCATAAAAAGCAAAAAAAACTTTGATTATTATCCTCTTTGAAGTCATAGGGTGAAAATATTCAAAAAAGGGGAACAATGGGGAGATATTCTCAAACCTGGCTGCAATCTTTTGGAATTTACAAGGGCTCGACTTAGAGACCTTTCGATTGATGTATAAGATAAGATAGCTCTTAATTCAGAATATATAAAAAATTCACTTTTCGAAAGAAGTGCAAATAAAATGCGACATTTTTGTCAGAAAAGAAAACGACATAAGCCTTCAAACTTTTTGTAATTATATATACAGTAGCGATGACACATGATCTTCAGGATCTGTTATTGGCTTCTTTGGGCATTCTATTCATCTGTTACTTTGGGCTTTATGTTTCACTGTTACTGCTAAATTTATGTAAAAATAATAAAACGAATATTTGATTAAATTTCGTCAAGATATTTTTGAGTTATTAATTTCTTTTAATTAATTCATGATGTTAAGTCCTTGACTAAACGAATTCGCAAGTAGATCCTTTGTCCTTATTAAAAAAATTTTCAAAGAAAATTATCTTTCTATTTTTTATTAATTGAGTTTGAAATTATTCAGGCTGAAGATCAAACGTTTTTACTTTCAATAAAACAAAAACTTTAGTACATTTGTTTAAAAAATTGATCCATATTCTGCATGACAGTTTATACAGCTGTTTCGGAAAGAGTAACCAATCCTCATAAGTAACCAAAAAGATCGAAAATAAGATTTTTTATTTTTATAGAAAAATAGCTGGACCCGGCAAACGTTGTTTTGCCCTCCATGAATTTTCTATTTTAGTTAGAATCTGTATATAACAATACAAAACCAAAAACGCTTGTGTATTTGTTAATATTAATTGAAAACTGGTAAAGACAAACCATTTTTTATTTATGAAAATGAAAATAAATATTTATTGCAACATATAAGAATGACCAATATATTTCTTTTATAGTAATGCAAAAGAGTTAACAATATTTTTAATTAAATTAATCTCGTAGTAAATGAATAAATTCGCTGGCTTTCGGGAACATGCCACATATAGTTGCTCATGGGAAAAACAACTGTTTTTGAGGTCCAAACCACATATTTGCAATGATTGGCCTTGAGATTTATTAATGGTCATGGCAAAGACCAATCTGATCGGAAATTGCAATGTTTTGAATGTTATCGGTGTGTCGGTAGGAATCATAGGAATTCTTGGCAGCAAAACATGTGCTCCTTAAAATTTTCCTTCGAGAATTGTGGCCTTAATAACATTGGACATTATTCTCTCAACAATTAACCTGATTGCATTACATAGTCGCGGAGCGTTGAGGTTATGTAGCAAAATTATTGGAGAATCGACTTTTAATTTTAATAAATGTGACGGTAGACCGGGTACAGCAAGTGAATTCAAAAATTCTGTTGGATAATTGACTGCTTCATTTTCTTCAACAACACTATTCATAGATTTCAAAGAAACGTTTCGGAGTCAATCATGTCCTGCATAACAACATTAATATTATCGAAATCGACATTTTTTGCGGCTCAAATAGCTCTTTCACTTAACCAAGCATATGTAGTTACGATATTGATTTTGAATGTCGGGGAATACATTTTCAGTTAACTCATCGCGTGACGATATAAAATTGACCAAAATCTTATGGATATTTTAATAGTTTGATTGGTTGGGTTAATATTGATTTTACCATTACCAAGATCAAGTTGTTGTTTTGAAAATTGGTCAGCCGTTAGATCATTTTCTAATTGTACTCGCATGTTTGTTGTAAATTTGATAAATTTGAACGCTACTCCATAATTTTGATGATTTTCAGCAGGTTGATTTTGGTGTGACTGGCAATGTTTGACGAAAATCTCCAGATAATAAAATGAGAGCTCCACCAAAAAGTCGTTCATTGCATTTCAAATCTTTTAAAGTTCTATGTAATGCTTCTAAATAATGTTTGTGAGCCATGGTACATTCATTCCAAATAATAATATTGCATTTTTGTAGAAATATTGCCATATCGGAATGTTTTTTGATATCATATACGGCGTTCTCATTTGTTTGTACATTTAACTGTGATTTGAGTGCTGAATGAGCTGTACGACCACCATGCAATAATGTGGCGGCTATGCCGGACGAAGCAATAGCCAATGCAACTTTTCCTTTCGTTTTGGTTAGAATATTTATATATAAAAGCATTTGTGAATTTTGTAACTTAATAAAATTTAAATAAATTTGACAACTCATTATTTTTCGGATGCCAGCACCATCTACCGGATCCAACAAAAAAATTGTTGGCATCATCTAACATACATATACGTACGTACTGAAATTCAGTAAATTCGCTCCGTAAATAAGAATATTCGAAATAACTTTACCCCAGCGCCACCTATCGGATCCGTTCATACACACAAAAATTTCGTATGACGAAACATACACACATTCTGAATTGCAGTCAAATCGCACTGAAAATAAGAATTTTTTTATAACTTGACCCCAACGCCAGCTAGAGGGTTAAAACTAAAAAAAAACACAGAAGAGCTCGAACCGAACCTATGATGCAAATCTTAGCTCGACAGCTATTATGGTATCTGAGATCATTCGTTACAAACAAATGAACCAACGTTTTTATATATCTGTGGTCACAAGCGATAACCGCCTAAGTCGACTTAAGAACGATTTGAGTTAAGTATGCTAAACTGTTACTTTTTTTTTTTTTTTTATTCAATCAAATTTTTATTTACAATCTATTTTGCAATAATAAGTAAATTATATAAGTACAACTGATACTTAACCTATATTATTGAGCTTCATTAAGCCTATGGTAGGTCTAAAACATGATACCTTTTTAGCCTTTTAACTTCTTCAGATTCATCTAATAGAATAATTGCTAGTGGATTTGAATGGTTACTAAGCCTTTCTAAATATCTACAACTAAATCTGTTAATTTCATCTTTAATATAAGAAATTCTAAGATCTTCGTGAATATGTTTGTTGGTCACATACCAAGGAGCAGAAGTAATGAGTCGTAAAGTTTTGGATTGGTATCGTTGTAGAATCTCAACATTGGAGTTGCTTGTCGTGCCCCATAATTGTAGGCCGTATGTCCAAACTGGTTTTAATATCGATTTATAGATTTTAACTTTGTTTTCCAGACTTAGTTCTCATTTTGGGCCTAGTAGCCAGTAAAGTTTTTTGGTTTTGATGTTTAAATGTTCTCGTTTCGCTTTGACATGGTTTTTCCAGGTTAATCTTTTATCAAAATGCATACCCAAATATTTTACGCTATCTTAAAGTGATGGGCATTCATTTTTGCGTAAAGTGAACGTGACCTGAACACTGTTACTTAAAAAGTTATTAATGAAAACATACTGACCTAAGTCGTAATAAAGCCCAATTACATTTATATAAAAATCTATTTTTCTCGAAAGCATGATTTTCGAGTTAGGCGGTTAATATTATTAATATTATTTTTATATTATTAGTTTTTAATATTAATAATTTTTTTAATATAAAATCTTGTGCCATAGTTATGAAGATTATCTAAGTTACATATTTGTTGCGGCGCATGAATTCAAACAAAATTTAAATTAATGCAAAAAGCAAAATCAATTATAATTGGAAAAAAATTTCTTTTTTTTGAATCTCATAGAAAGATATTGACTTTAAAACTTAAATTGACTCAGACCATTTTGAAAATTAACTGACTTTAAGATTTTAATGAAATGATATAAAAAAAATTTAAATAATTTTTATACAAATGGAAAGTTACATTGAATTAATTTAATTTGAAAGAAATGCTATTGGAAATAAATAACGATTTTGACAAATTTATTTTTATATTTTTTTTCAATTCTTTATTATTTTTCACAAAGAACTACTTTATTATATCGAAAAAAGTGAAATCGTAAATAAATTAAAGCCAATAAAATTTTTTTTTTTAGTTTTTCACCTTGAGTTTTAGGTTGGTTAAGTTCTTAGTTGCATATATTTGAGAACTCAACTTTAGTTAAAATAGAGATAAGTTATTGGGCTTTTAAATCTACAGTCTCGTCATTAGAAATACAAACAAAATTACCAGCTACAAAACTTTTAAAAACTTTAAAAACTAGTTTATTTAGCAATTAGTTAATGAGTGCAAAGTTACCAAAAAAATACCTTAAATACCATCAACTATACACCGTTCAATACAAAACACTAAAATTTAGATCTGCCACTTATTATAGTGAAGACCACTTCCAAGCAACATCCACCATGGTTCTCCAAAAGAAAGTTATTAATATCTCCCTACACAAATATACCAAATCTATTTGTAGTGCAGAACAATACCAAATCTATAATATTAATAGGGAAGGCGATTTCTTGTGATAGATGTAAGTTTCGCAGTTTTACCCCATTTGAAAGGCATTTCTTTTTAGCTGTTACCCAGATTTACAGATTTTCATCGTCTGGAATATTTTTTTGGAGTATTGATCGTTCAAAATTGCCACTAACACATACATAAAATTATGCAATGCTATGTGTGTGTTTATTAAATTTGTGTTAATGTGTTTGTGTTAAGGTGTTGAGTATGTTTTCTTCATTTGAAATGAGTTGAATTGTGAAACATATCTTTAGGGTCCTTATTAAATGAAAAAGTATAATTTTGCTAGAATTTGCACTCGAAATTCGACTGCTGGAATCTGCTAGTATTGCACTGTGGAACAAATTCAGGTTAGCAAAAGTTAAGTCGATTCTGAGAGTGAGGGGTGAAAATAGAGGCTAAATTAGAAGACCCGTATCGCGGCGTTTGTTTATGTTAGTTCGAATTTTTTTTAATCGACCTTCGAACTTTGCAGTCAAATGCCGATTTTCAGCGTATTGTTTATATGGTTTTTTGGCTATAACTCGTCGACTAATTGATATTTTTTCAATCTGTAAAAGCCAAATTATTGTAGACACCTGTGCCACAATGAAGATTTTTTAAAAAATTGATTTAGAAAATTTTTGTGGTGCTTATGAAGCAAAATGTTGGAAAAATTATTTTTTTTCATGCTTTTTGAAAATATTTTCCACAAAACTAAGTCTTTTTTGCTTTCCGTTTGATCTATAATATGCTTCTTAGTTTCTTCAATAAATTTCATTTCAAAAGAAAATGGTTTTAGTCGATAATTTGCGTTAAAAATCCCAAAACCATTAAATAAATAGCGATTTGGGTAGAAGTAATTAAAAAGGGAAGTTCCAAGAATTAGGAATTAGTAAAACAACTTTTTTGTTTTCAACCGCCGCACAGGTAGCGATTTTTTTTTTATTTCATACAAGCGAACTAATTTCAAAAATCAAGATTCAGTTAAGACTCGAAACTCAGCCGAAGCTGATGTCTTTTAATTTTCGCTCGGTCGTGATATAATTCGCTATCAATTTTTTTGGAACTTATTTCATTTTGTGAGTGATTTAAGTTAAGTGCATCGGTTTCATAAAAATAAAAAAATAAAAACATTTTATAATATATATTGTATTGAAAATGTCGAAACCAAAATGTAAAATGGACCATTTTTGTAATGTTTGTGGACGTTTCATAGCAAGCGATGAAAAATGTGGCAATGCGAGTGATTTTTTTTTTTTGAAGCCTATAAACAATATTTCTCGCAAGAGTTTATCACTGACGTAAACTATGCCCCTAAAAAAGTTTGCTTTAATTGCTGTTCAACTCTTATGTAATGGAAAAGTGAAAAGAAGAAGGCCTTTTGGTATACCAATGATGTGGTTAGACAACAGCCCGAATCAAGAAGAAAATTGCTATGGATGTATCAACTACCATAAAACTTTGAATAGAACGAAATAAAAGAATAAAACTTATTTAGCAGTGCCAGGTGTCCAATTAACATTACCGCACTCAGAATTCGTTCCAGTACCAACATACCGAAGTATGGATCTTCAAACAGATATCAGTACTACAACCGCCGCTGCTACATCCAAGGATTTCTTCTCAGAATACGACCCTGGTGAAGGTACATCCTATGAAACATCAAAGGACCCAATCCTAGTCACACAAAACCAATTGCCAAGTTCTTACAGACCGAGAATTAAATGCATGGCTCGCATTGAAAGCAGTCATTAAAGGACTTTTGGATAAAGAACGCGAAGACAACTACAGACAATCTGTTGCAAACATGTTGGCACCTTTGGATGAAATTGGGGTTAATATGTCGTACAAAATTCATCTCTTGCATCAGCATCTTGATCAACTCGCTCAACAGTTGCCAACTGAATCTGATGAGCAAGGCGAACATTATCACCAAACTGCGCTTCCATTTGAAATAAGGTAACTATAGAGTGTGCATATTTTGAATTCCTAGATTTTTTCTAATATTTTTGTCAGAGTACACAATTTAAACATGTTAACGATTGAAAACTTTTTCGTTTCAGGTACAGAGGAAAGAAATCTCTAGATGCAATACTCGCTGAAATTTGTTGGTGGTATAAAAACACTTTTGAAGAAGAGGAAAAAGAGGAAGAAGGGGAAGACAAAGATGAAATTCCAGAATATCTGTTGGACGAAATTATCGACCTTTCTGATGATGATGACGATGACCAAGATATTAGAGAGAGCAGTGATGTTGATCCACAGCCGCCTGCTAAACGGCAACTGGCCAAATCATTAATTTAATTTATGTATTTAACTTTTTTACTTAAAACTTTCCATAACTAACATTTCAAAAATATATTTTTTTTCCATATTTTTATAATTTCGTTTTCAATGTTTCTTCAAAACCAACACTGAACAAAATTGGTACATAAAAAATGAGAAGTAAATTAATATGAAGCTGGTTCTTTGAAGCAAGTTTTGTATTATGATTGTTTTCTTTTCAAATGAAATTTATTGAAGAAACTGAGAAGCATATTATAGATCAAACAGAAAGCAAAAAGACTTAGTTTTGTGAGTAATATTTTCAAAAAGCATGAAAAAAAAAATAATTTTTCCAACATTTTTCTTCATAAGCACCACAAAAAATTTCTAAATCAATTTTTTAAAAAATTTTCATTGTGGCACAGGTCTCTAGCAATAATTTGGCTTTTACAGATTGAAAAAATATCAATTAGTCGACGAGTTAGAGCCAAAAAACCATATAAACAATATGCTGAAAATCGGCAATTGACTGCACAGTTCGAAGGTCGATTAAAAAAAATTCGAACTAACATAAACAAACGCCGTGATACGGCTCTTCTAATTTAGGCTCTATTTTCATCCCTCACTCTCAGAATCGACCTAACTTTTGCTAACCTGAATTTGTCCACAGTGTTATTTAATGAGCTAATGGACACGTTCCATGAACATACATTTATTTTTAATGGCGCATCAAAATGCAATACTTCATCCTTTTTAGCATAATTTATTCTGCAGAAATGAAAGCCTTATACGAAGCAGTAAAATCCGTAGGGCAAAACAGAAGTAAAATTGCCATATGTTCCGATTCTCTCTCTTCATTGCAACCTATAAGTGTTATAAATAACATTAATCACTATATATCTGAAATAAGAAAGCTATTAAGGAATATGCAAAATAAAATAAAATTAATTTGGGTACCTGGCCCTTCTGGTATAAAGGGCATAACTATATCGTACAAAAACTCATTGAACACTATAAAAAAAAAACCTAATACACTCCACCTGAATTTGGTATAAGAATCTGAATGATGAAATGACTGACATACGCCCCCTTTTAAGAACTATTTCGGACTACCACAGAATTCACATAATTAAGTTTGAACGACTAAGACTCGGATATTCCAAATTAACTCACGGGCACTTGATGAACATTGGTATTCGCCAAATTTGTAATTGTACAACTCCGATTCCAAATCCCTCACACATCCTTGTGCATTGCCCTATATTTATTAATTAAAGACAAAATATTTTCAATGGAACCGACCCAGTTAGAGCTTTATCTAACGCAACCCCTGAAAACTTAAAGAAAATAAAAAATTTCCTAAAACAAACAAATACCTACAAGTTTATATAATATCTAAA
This sequence comes from Cordilura impudica, assembly GCA_963682025.1. Lineage (NCBI taxonomy): Eukaryota > Metazoa > Arthropoda > Insecta > Diptera > Scathophagidae > Cordilura > Cordilura impudica. Next base: position 28,405,114 of record OY821517.1, read on the forward strand.
TCGTTATTATTGTATCTATTAAGTATGTATGTATATGAAATTAACTATATCTATAATATTAATAGGCTAGTCGATTTCTTGTGACCGATGTTTTGTTCTACCGTTTTATCCCGATTTTGACCAAGCCTATATTATTTGACAGGTATATCTTTTTAGCTATTTCGCGAATTTACAGATTTTTAAATTTTTTCCTTTATTTTGAGTAAATTGCATTTAAAGTTGCTACTAACACATACATAAAATTATACAATGCTATGTGTGTGTTTATTAAATTGTTAATGTGTTTGTAATAAATATGAGTTTAATTTTTGTGTTGATTTGTGAATTTGATATAATTGATTAGCATACCTTTAGGGTCTTTATTTAGTGAAAAAATAAAATTTCCTAGAATTTGCACTCGAATTTCGTGGGCTGGAATCTGCCAGTTATAAATATTGAATTATAATATTGAGCTGAAGTCCAAAGTAGCTATTGCTCGAATCCCTATATTAATTTAATTTAATTTAATTTATAATTAAAAGTTTGTGGTGATTATACAATATTATTCATTATTATAATTTTTTAACTTTGTACTTTTATACTTGTTAATATAAATTAAAAAATATTTTTTTTTTTAGTTCTAAGAGTTTTTTGTTTTAAAGAAAAAAAGAAAAGCAAAACTTTTATACAAATTATTATTATTCTACAATTCATTGTATAAACATTTCAAAAATAAATTCTTTAATTTTTTTTATAAAAAGTGTTAAACCTATTTATTTTAAATTTAATTTAAACACTTAATTGGTGACCCCGACGAAAAGGATTCAATAATGCCGCTTTTTCAGTCCCCATCGAGAGGTGTAGAAGACGATGGACAAGCCGCAGCAAGAGATGAAGAAATTGTTCCTGAATTATCTCCTCCAACTCCAATTCGAGGTGTCGTATCGGCAGATTGTCTTATGGATTCTACTACACCATCGCGGGAGGTCGCGAGAGTATCTGTTAAGATTCCGCCGTTTTGGAAAACGAATCCGGCTTTATGGTTCAAACAAATTGAGAGCCAATTTATTAACGCAGGAATTACGTCAGATGCTACGAAATTTCATACAATCGTTGGATCTATAGAATCCAATATTCTCTCCGAAGTCAGCGATTTAATTTTGCAACCACCAACTACTAACATGTATGTGACACTAAAGCAACAAATTTTAGAAAGATTCAGCTATTCAGAGGAAAAGCGATTAAAGAAACTTCTTCGTGATGTCGAAATCGGTGATAAGAAGCCTTCAGCCCTTCTTCGGGATATGATAACTTTAGTTTCTGGTAAAGTTTCGGATGATTTTCTAAAGTCATTATGGATGCAGCGCTTACCTAAGCAAATACAAGCCATTTTGTCTGTAAGTAGTGAGTCTCTTAATAAACTAGCGCTTATGGCAGATAAGATTGCTGACACATACGATGCGTGGGAAATAAACTCATTTTCACCATCATTTTCAACATACGAGAATCAAAACAATTTGGAAATGAAGATAGATGCACTAACAAAGAAAATTGAATCTCTTACCAATGATCGCGGACGTAATCATTTGCATCAGCAAAGAGGACGTTCAAAATCTAGACATATTTCAGCAGGACAGAAAAATAAAACTTTATGCTGGTACCATTATAAATTTGGAGAAAAAGCATCAAAATGTTTGCAGCCTTGTGCATTTTCATCAAAACAAGCCTCCTCATCGGAAAACCACTAGGCTCCTCGTCCATGGTGACAGATGAGGCTGGCCGAGAGATTTGTCGCCTATATCTTCATGATAACAATTCAAAATTTAAATTTCTAATTGATACCGGCGCCGATGTCTCAGTGTTTCCTGCTACTTCATCAGAACGACTTCAGGATCCTGCTTCATTAGAATTGTTCGCAGCAAATCAGTCAGCAATAAAAACATATGGTGAGAAGTCTATTTTCTTAGATTTCGGCTTAAGAAGGAAATTTCGATGGTCTTTTATATTCCCTCCATTTTTTCCCCCCCATTTTCACCCTTTTTGCTAAAAACCTGGAATATCTCTTTTGTGTCTGAAACAAAGTTGTAGATATTGAATAGGAGAAAAAAAAGGGGAACAAACCTACCCGAAAAAAATGCATCCAGTGCCTTAAAAATTGGATAAATACCCATTTCCCCCCCATTTTTCCCCATTTTCACCTTTTTTTGCTAAATAACTGGATTACAAATCCACAAATATGCTGTTTTTTTCTTTATAAACTTTATTTTGCATGAAAATAAAAATTCCGATTCATATCACAGCTATTCTTCCACAGAAAATACGAGATTTTGTTGCGGTGGCCGTGAATCCCCGGGGGCGTCTTACCCGTTGATACGTCATTGGATGTGAAGCAGTTGGTGAGGGATTGTTTTGTGCTGTTGTTTGCCCTGCAATAAAAAAAGAAATTGAAAAGTTGAGATTTTAGAAGTTTTATCTTTGTGTAAATTTATATTTTATATATTGTATTATTAGTTATATCTAATTGTAGTTTATATGTATATTTTTTTTTTGTAGTCATCAGTTCTATTATTATTTTTTTATTTTTATCATTATTATTTTGATTATAATTACACTAGCTGTTTTTACCCGGTCTTGCCCGGAATACAAAGGCCTTTGACTTGAAAAATGGTTCACTATGCTTACCAGGTGCTGAGTACTTAGTCCCCAATTAAAAAATTCCCCAATAAAATGAACTTTCTCCCCAAAATTTGTATGGGCAGTAAATTCATTTTTTATTTCAATTAAAAATTTTTTGATTTTTTAATTTAGAAGTTTTTTATAAGATGCTGCAGCAAAAATGCTTCAAAAATAAGCGGCGAAACCGCTTTAAGTTTTTTTTCAGTTTATTTATAAACATCAAATATAACGGAATGGTTCGCAAATTAAAGGAATCGGAACTTTGAAAAATTTAATTACTTCATTCAATAAGTGATCATCATTGAGCAGAGACATCAAATTCAAGTTTCAGAAATGAAAGACTAATGCGACGTTTAATATTGTGTTGCAAGGTTTCTTTTTAAGCAACTGCTTATAGTATATGTGTGGCCTCTTATGATCAACAGGTAATTATTTCACATACGTAGATAAAATTTATCATACGACATTTCACTAAGCTGTGTTCCGCGAGTGAGTCGCGTCCGCTTCCGCGCGTTTGGCAGCCACACCCGTGCTGCCGCGCAGTTGTTGTCAACTTATTTTAATCGCCAAAATATATTTTTCAGATCATTGCAATATTTTAGCTGAGCTGTGTTCCGCGAGCGCGTCGCGTCCGCATCCGTCGCGTCCGCGTCCGCGCGCCTCGCGCCGCTTCCTCGCAGCTACTACCCGTGCTGCCGCTTAGTTCTCGTTAACTTATTTTAATTCCTCAAACATATTTTTTAAAGCATTGCGATATTTTAGCTGAGCTGCATTCCGAGAGCGCGTCGCGTCCGAGTCCGCGGTCGCGCGCCGCGTCGCGTCCGCGTGCCTCGCGCCGCTTCCTCGCAGCTACTACCCGTGCTGCCGCTTAGTTCTCGTTAACTTATTTTGATTCCTAAAACATATTTTTTAGAGCATTGCGATATTTTAGCTGAGCTGTGTTCCAAGAGCGCGTCGCGTCCATATCCGTCGCGTCCGAGGCCGCGGTCGCGCACCGCGCGCCACTTCCGCGCGTTTGGCAACCACACCTGTGCTGCCGCGCAGCTGTTGCCAACTTATTTTAATTGTCAAAATATATTTTTCAGATCATTCCGATATTCAGGCTAAGCTGTATTCCCCGTGGACATAGCTTCCGCGCAACGAAATGATGCTATTGAAAAGAATACTCATTTTAAATGCATTTATTGTAGGACATGTATTGAGAGCAGTATGCAAACGTTTACTAAAATAAATATTTAACAAAATTCATTAAATAAAAATATGTAAAAATTTAAGAATGAATTTGGGGAGTAAGTTTAATTTTTATTTCGATTAAAAATGGCGAATTTGTTCATTTCTTGTGGGTACCTTTTTTTTAAGTTTGGGGAATTTGTTCACCGTGTAGTTATTTCCCTGTAAACCAAATTTCAGAGAAATCCGTTGAAAAGTACAAATTTGTATAGGGAAGAAATATACCACACAACAAAATATGAATTTTATATGAAACTTGGGCGTAAAAGTAGGCGTGGTCGGTAAAAATCATATGACGACCTTCCCTGGAATATGTACTCAATTTCGGAGAAAACCATTGAAAAATAAAAGTTTGTATAGCAATCAAATAAAGAAACAAATAAAAGGATAAAATAAGTTTTATATACATAGAAGTTGGCGCAAAATAGGCGTGGCCTGTAAGAAGCATATGGTGACCTTCCCTGTAGTATAGAGATAGTGTGACCAAATTTTAGACATCCCTTGAAAAATAAAAATAGTGAACAAATATACCAAAAAACAGAAAATTAATTTTGTATAAAAAGTGGGCGTAGAAGTAGGCGTGGCCGGCAAGAATCATATGGCGACCTCTCTGGAGTACAGAGATCGTGTGTATCAAATTTCAGAGAAATCCGTTTTAAAAAAAAATTGTGTAGAGAACAAATGTACCAAAAAACAGAATATGAATTGTTTACAAAAAGTGGGCGTAACAGTAGGCGTGACCAGTACGAAGAATATGTCGACCTTCCCTGGAGCAGAGAGATCGTGTGTAACAAATTTCAGAGAAATCGGTTGAAAAATAAAAATTTGTATAGCGAACAAATATACCAAAATACAGAAAATGAATTGTATATAAAAAGTGGGCGTAAAAGTAGGCGTGGTCGATAAAAAGTATATGGTGACCTTGGCTGGAACACAGGGATCGTGTTTACCGAATTTCAGAGAAATCTGTTAAAAAATAAAAATTTGTATAGTGAACAAATATGAATAAAACAGAAAATGTATTTTACATAAAAAGTGGGCGTAAAAGTAGGCGTGGCCGGTAAAAAGTATACGGCGACCTTTCCTGGGGTATAGAGATCGTGTGTACAAAATTTCAGGAAAATCCGTTGAAAAATAAAAATTTGTATAGCGGTCAAACAAACAAACAAACAAACAAACAAACAAACAAACAGAAAATGAATTTTATATATATAGATTACGGTTTTACATTTTTTTAAAGTCGAGAGACATTATATATATTTAAACTTTTTTCTGTTGGTTCAACTTGTATTGTGCTTTTATGGTTCGAAAGTAAAAGATCAAAGAAAATGTTCGTGTCAAATAAGGTATGAATATAGAGACTAGATCCCAAACAAATATAAGAAAGCGGAAAGCCGTGTTTGACTAGAATAGATCCATTAAGAATTCACAACCTAAACAGAGTAAGCCCGAACCTTTCAATTCGAAAATGAATAGTAACGTTAATGCGAAAGTAGGACAATTTCGAGATTTGTCAGGGACCATTATGTCAGGAAATGCTGGAACATCGAATAATCCACCGTTCGACACAAGATTTCATGCAACTTCGGAAGAAAATGCGGGGTCAGTCGGAGCCCTAGCACCAGAGGTTAGAGAATTGGTTGTCGACGGGGCACTATCGGTTCAAAAATCTTTAGAGCAACAAGTTAGAAACATGGTTCAGGGAGAAATAAGTGACATTAAAAAATCAATTAGTGATTTAGCCAAAGCCGTGAGCGATCTATCGAGGATAGCTTTTGTGAATCAGGCGACAGCCAATAACGGTGCTAACGTAGCCCCAAGAGAAAGTGCATCTGTTGTAAGCGTACCAGTCAGCAATCCACATAGCTTTCAGACGCCACAAGCTGTTAGGGCTGATGAAGTGCCACATAGGGGGAATGCGTCCTCATCAAGCCAACCAGTAAGTTTCTCTTTTGAGAATCAATTAATATCATGGGTAACCCAAACATACCTTGTCCTAGAAACTTACCCGGAGTTAATAACGGTGGTAACCGAAACTCTCAGGTGTGGATTAGGATAGATAAGTGGGGTCTAAATTTTGATGGCAATATTATGCAAATGAGTGTGGAAGATTTCATTTTCAGAATTGAGCGGTTACAAGCTCAGTATGATATACCTTTTGATGAAATTTTATGAGATTTTCATTTGCTAGTTTCGGGTCCGGCAAAAGATTGGTACTGGCTATTCATTCAGACCCATTATTGCATAAATTGGCCTGGACTGAAGCAAGCATTATTGAGTCAATACCAGACTTAGCGCTCAAATTTCGAGATAATGAGAGACCTAGTGGAGAGGAGACAGCAAAATAATGAAACCATAGACCAATTCTTCCATATAATGTGTCGCTTACGTGCCAAACTTGCACAATCCATTCCAGAATATGACATGATGAAAATACCCAAACGAAATGTTAAGGAAAGTGTTGAACAACTAAGGGTTGAGTGTAATGAAGCGGAGCGTATTTTTTTGAGAAGAGATACGAGGCAAATGCATCAACCAATAAGATCAGTTAGGCAGATAAATGAAATTTGTAGTGCCCAATACGAGTATCAGTCTGATCCTGAGGAACACAACCAGGAGTGTGTAGAAGTCGAAGCCGTTCGTCTGAACCAACAACAACAAAAACAACCGGTTGTCTGTTGGAACTGCAAAGTTGCTGGTCATGTTTTTATGGAATGTCCCTCGACGGAAAGAGCTCTATTTTGTTATCGCTGCGGGAAGCCAAACGTTATAACTCCCAATTGCCCAACTTGCCAACAGGGAAACTTAAAGCGGAGCGTGGGAATAACGGGGGGCCCGCGCCGTTCCGAGAACCCCTCATCGTAAAAAGAGTAAAGGACCGAAATGAGCTGAAAAATTAGAAAAATATTAAGTTAATAAATAATATAAGATTAGCAAATAACAATAAACACTTAGCGAAAATTAAACATATTTTACAGGTAGAAATAAGGCAGAAAAGTTATGAGGAAGCTAGAACAAGAATTTTTAATTCGGAACTTTCAATTAAAGAACCTTCAGCTCGAATTTTAAAAATTAGAGAAAAATTTGCAGAACGTCGTCGAATGAGGCGTTATGTAGTTGAGTCAGTACATAGAGCAACTAAGGTTCCGTAACAATTTTTATTTGTTATCTACGCTTGTGGTTCTGGTGATCTTGTTTTCTTCGTAGGTTGTTCATATTCATTGTCTGAGTCTGCATCATCATTCGAGTTAGACATAATATTCAAGGGCATGTTTTCTTCAGTGTGTCCACCAATTTCTGTTTTGTTGTGTCTTATTTCTAACTTTCTGGTTGAATTTTCCGTTTTGGTGTATTTAGGGACTTATAGTAAAATTTCACGGCGAATATTTTTGCGGAAAATTTTAACCCCTTAAATCACTGTTTTAATGGTGTTTTTGCTCTTTAAAGAATGAATTCTGAGGATTGTGGGAATGCACCTTAGATTTTATTCATTCCTTCCTTGGTTATGGAATTGGACAGTTTAACTTACTATGATTTTTGCAACTTTTGGTGTTTTGATTTTTAAAAGATGTAAGATGGGACATCGCTAGACTACCTAATAACAAATTTAATTTCGGGATATTTATAATTATTTTAAGATGGATTACGAATAGAATAACAAACTATTTAATAAGTATGTATGTACTCTCATCACATATGGTGCAAAGTGAGAAAAATTACTATTGTTACAATTAATTTTCATGTGTGAACTCCGTATAAACATCTTAACGTTACAAAAATAAACTAAAAATTCTTTTCCAACAACAGGATCATTAGTTAGATTGACAATGTAATTTTGAAATGCTTGTAAGAAAATCTCAACACTTGCTACCGTTTTGTAGTAGAAAATTCTTCATATCTATAGTGAGCATAAGAAATACACACGTAGCAACAAAACATAACATGTGTGTTATAGTTTTTTGTACAAATGAAATCACTGCAAAACCACGTTTAGGTAAAATGCCCAATTTATTATCGAAACTCATGTCATCATGAGAATGAGTGAGTTTGAGTGAATAAGTACAAAAATCCTGTTATTGTTTTAAAGAAATATTATGCTTAGACTAAGATGTTGCACTCACAGTCTAACAAAAGAAATCAATTAATCAACATACACATAGACAACACTACAGCAAATGTAAGCAGCATATTTAAATTAATCAAAGCCTTAAAGGATATTTACAACTATGAACTACATTTAGTTTTCGAAAATCACTTTCACTTATGTTGAAATCAAATCAATGTAAATTTTTCTTTTGCCATTATTATTGTAACCATAATTTCTGTGAGATTTTTCTTTGATTTTTCCTTTACAGGGTAAAAGGGATGTTTTTCTTTTAAATGAAATACATTTCATTTAATATTCTAGATGGTACAACTTAATTATGCGTAACAACAAATGTTTTAGATACATACACACTTATATACGTACTCGTATATAAACTTTTCAGATACATAGACAATCAATGATAAATATTATTATTATTATTGAAAATCATGCTAAAATCAATTCCTTTCTACGTCTCTACAGGATGCATAATGTTCCTTTTCGTTAGTTAGTTTGACCATTGGTCGTTTGTTGGGTTTTTTTTTTTTTTTTTTTTGTAGAATTTTCACAAAAGACAGGATGTTTTGTAGCGAGTTGGGGAGGGGAGTGAAATAACAATGGTTCTTATTGAAATGTCCATTTTAGCCTAAAGATGTTTTTAAAAAATCTTCTAAATGTTTTTGTTACCCGATTGCATATAAAAAATAATGCCCATACACATAATTACTTTTATGTTAATAATACAAATTCACAGATATAAACTCAATATCGTTAAGTAAATAAATAAACACATAAATATAGGAAAGGGCGTATGTTGTAGATAATGAATTAGAAAAATATTTCTATTTTGACCATCACATTCGAGCCCGGAAAAGTCGCTGCAACCAAATATCTTTCCTAGGGTAATTTGGCGTGCTGAATTCGAATCTGTAATTGGTTTTTCTCCATCACTTTAGGTTTTCAAGATACAAAAAATTGTTTTTATACGTTTTTTTCATAAAAACTCATTAGTTTATTTAAAAATCAATAAATTTTCAGAAGTGAATGGCGTTAGTTGAACGTCGATTGCATTTTGTTGGTTCGGTTTTATGTATTAGAGTCCAGCAATAGTCTCTCAGCATGCTTTTGTCCAAAAATCCTTGATAATTTCTTTCAATTTTCATTAAATCTTGGTGAGCACGCTCCCCTGTTCGTCGCTCACCGCACGTAGGTTTTGTGCAAAAAAATCTAAATGAGAGTGAAGAAAGTGCATTTGAGTGACATTCGTGCACCTAATTCGTGCAAATTTTTAAATAATTCAACAACAATTTGTTTGTATTTTTCACTCTTATTGTTTCCAAGAAAACTGTCCACGATGCTCTTGGAAGATTTCCAGGCTGCATATTTTTTCTCCAATAAACATTGTGAAAAACTGTCATCATTCAATATCTTCCTGATCTTTGATTTTTAGCATGTGAAATTTTAGGAAAAACTGCTAGCAAATATTTAAATGCTGCACCATCTTTGTCCGAGCCTTAACAAAGTTCTTAAAAAGGCCCAATTTTATGTGCACCTGCGGAAGAAGAACGTCATTTGGAGCAATTAATGGTTTATTTTAAATATTTTGTTTTCCTGGTGAATACTCAGTTCTTTTTGGCCACTCTGTTCTGACGTAATGATGACATTTAGCGCGACTATCCCATAGACCAAGGAAACAACAATATTTTGTGAAACCTCCTTGCATACCAGTCAACAGACCAATGACCTGAAACAGATTAATTTACAGTTATTTACGATCTATCTGTACTAGCGGATTTCAGCGCTCGAAATTCGAGTTCAATTTCTAGGCAATTTTATTTTCTATGTAAATGTTAGTAGCAACTTTAAATGCAATTTACTCAAAATAAAGGAAAAAATTTTAAAATCTGTGTATCTGGTGAACAGCTAAAAAGAAATACCTTTCTAATAATATAACTAAACATCGGTAACAAAAAATCGTATAGCCTATTAATATTATACTAGCAGATTCCAGCCCTCGAAATTCGAGTGCAAATTCTAGGAAATTTTATTTTTTATTAAATAAAGACCCTAAAGGTATGCTAATCAATTATAGCCAATTCAGAAATCAACACAAAAACAAACGCATTTTTATTAGAAACACATTAACAAATTTAATAAAACACACTTAGCATATGTATATTTTTATACCCTATACCACTATGTGGTTTGGGTATAATGACTTTGTGCTGCTGTTTGTAACAACCAAAAATATTTGACCTAGACCCATCTTTAATTACACCGATCGAATCAGAATCACTTTCTGAGTTGATTTAACAATGTCCGTCCGTCTGTGTGTCCATGTAAAGCTTGTAATCAAACTGCAGGTCACAAATATGAATATATTTTGATGAAATTTGGTATGTAAGCTTTTATCGGCCATGGAATGAACGCTATTGAAATTGGTGACAATCGGTACATGTTCAGACCTAGCCCCCATACAAATTACCCATATGAAATCGACATAAATTGCCATAAGATCCAAATTGTCATATAGATCTAACTCAAACTGGGTTTGTCTGCGTTCATTACATCCACTAATGAGTAGTCCAAAAATTATCCCTTTGACCCCATATAGAGCTGCTTCCCGATCTTCACTTAAATCTATTAAAAAGCAAAAATATTGCACTGATTCTTCTCAAATTTTGTTTGTACATATTTTTGCAAAATACAAGAGACTTTACCAAACATGATCAGGATCGGTCCATTTTTGGACCTAGTCCCTTTATAGATATAGCATCCGATATGAATTTTTTCATATCTGCAGCCAAAAAAATTAATAAAAATCCCACTCAAATTTGGTTTATGCTTATTTTCAGTGTCCAGTTAGTTGGGCCTAAGAGATAGGGTTTCTAAACGCATGGTATAGGGTATCGTATAGTCGGTCTAGATCGATTATAATTTTCTTACTTGTTATGTATGTGTTAGTAACAAATTTAAATGCAATTTACTCATAATAAAGGAAAAAATTTAAAAATCTGTAAATCTGCAAAACCGCGAAAAAGAAATACCTTTCAAATAATATACGTTTGGTCAAAATCGGGATATAACGGTATAACAAAACATCGGTCACAAGAAATCGCCTAGCCTATTAATATTATCGATATAGATTAGGGTGGCCCTTAATAAAAAAAAAGTGTTCAAACTGTCGGTCTCACCCCCTAGAAATATGCGAATAGCAAAAAACTGAGAAATACAAAGTTTTGGGCCAATCAGAAAACGTTTAGTCGTGGCGCAAAGCGATTGAAAATTTCAAGTGTGTTTATATGGGGAAAATATTACTTTTTTTCAGATTTTACGCAAATTTCGTTCTATAATTTAATTTTTCCGACAAGCTGGATCAGTATTAAATTATCCTTCCAAAAGGCTATAAAACTTCAAAATCGTATGAAACCTCGCCAAGAAATAGCAAATGCCATAGACCACTTTTGTGCCAAAAAAAACTAGGTCATGAAATTTGATGGCATTTTTTTCAACTTTGAGAAATTGATTAAAGCCATCATTCTTTTTTGGTCTCTATACTTGTAGGTACTCAAATATGAAGTATTGTTTTGTTACCACGTTGTTAACCTATTGCGCATTGAGACCGAAAATTGGAAATTTTTTTGATAAAATTTGTAAAACTCCTTTTTCAAGTTTGAAAAAATTTTCTTAAACAAAATTTAAAAAAATTAATATATCACTTTAAGGTTTTATTAAATACATGTTGCAGATTAACTGTGTGAATTTTTAAGTAAATCCCTCTCCCAGAATTTTTGTGACAAGGATTTTATTTTCGCGGATTTCGAGAAAAATTGGATTTTTGTGAAATATTCTGTAAATGTACTCTTTCTAAATACTTTGTATCAAAAATTCATCACTTTTCTACTTTTTAATATTACCTTAATAGCCTAGGGTTTCGTAAAAAAACAATATGACTCCATTAACCCTTTTGGAATTGGGGTCACATATGACCCCAAACTAATAAAAGACAATTTATTCAAAAAATTCAAATATTTTGTAAGTGCTGTCCACTTAAAATATAATAACCAAATATGTAGAAGTTTCGTTCCAAAAATTTGGGATAAATCCGAGAACGTTAGCCCATTATTTGCCAAGGCCAGCTTTGGATTTTAAGATATTTTAAAATCAAAATGACCTAAAACGAGTTTTTCTATTAAACTCGTTGATACGACTATTTAGAATTTAGGAAAAATAATTCTGTTAATTTTTATTTATTTAACCCTTCAGTGCTCCTGAGATCACAATTATCCATTGTGATATATCTCTGGTGCAATTATCTGCTTATTGCTCGCGAATATAAATTAAAACAACTTAAGTCATATGTCTAAAAAATAGGACTTTTTTGAAATTCAGTTTGATTTAATTTTGTAATTTATTCCATTAAGAGTAGTATTAATTTAATGTACCCTTTTATATATATTATTATATTTGAAATTTACTTTTATTTAATAAACTATTTAAAACTGGGAAATAAAATGGTAGAAGTTTCAGAACATGTAGGTGACATTGAAGATAATATAAAGCGACCGATTATAAAAAATCAGAAAATGTCAACCATTATAAGTAATGGCATCTTCACCGATTGACCTGAAATTTTTTTTTTGGCGTTTTCTTATCAATATCCACCAAATTGGTGGGTGAGACAGCAAAAAATTCAACTATTACTTTATTACATAAAGTCATTTTATAACAAAATTGGTTAAAAGTTGTTTTAATTTATATTCGCGAGTAATAAGTAGATAATTTCACCAAAGATATATCACAATGGATTATTTTGATCCCAGGAGCACTGAAGGGTTAAATAAATAAAAATTAACCGAATTATTTTTCTTTAATTCTAAATAGTGGTATCAACGAGTTTAATAGAAAAACTCGTTTTAGGTAATTTTTATTTTAAAATATCTTAAAATCCAAAGCTGGCCTTGGCAAATAATGGGCTAACGTTCTCGGATTTATCCCAAATTTTTGGAACGAAACTTCTACATATTTGGTTATTATATTTTAAGTGGACAGCACTTACAAAATATTTGAATTTTTTGAATAAATTGTCTTTTATTAGTTTGGGGTCATATGTGACCCCAATTCCAAAAGGGTTAATGGGGTCATATTATTTTTTTTCTGAAACCCTAGGCTATTAAGATAAAATATAATATTTAAAAATAGAAAAGTGATGAGTTTTTGATACAAAGTATTTAGAAAGAGTACATTTACAGAATATTTCACAAAAATCCAATTTTTTTCGAAACCCGCGAAAATAAAATCCTTGTCAAAAAATTCTGGGAGAGGGATTTACTTAAAAGTTCACACAGTTAATCTGCGATATGTATTTAATAAAACCTTAAAGTGATAGGTTCATTTTTTTAAATTTTGTTTAAGAAAATTTTTTCAAACTTGAAAAAGGAGTTTTAAAAATTTTATCAAAAAAATTTCCAATTTTCGGTCTTAATGCGCAATAGGTTAGCAACGTGGTACTAAAACACTACTTCATATCTGAGTACTTATAAGTATAGAGACCAAAAAAGAATGGTGGCTTTAATCGATTTCTCAAAGTTGAAAAAAATGCCATCAAATTTCATGAGCTAGTTTTTGGTCTGGGGCTTTTGCTCATTCTTGGCGAATATTTATTTGATTTTGAAGTTTTATAGCTTTTTGGAAAGATAATTTAATACTGATCCCGAATTATATAACAATTTGTCGGGAAAAAAAAATATATATAACGAAATTTTCGTAAAATCTGAAAAAAAAAAGTCATATTTTCCCCATATAAACACACTTGAAATTTTCAATCGCTTTGCGCCACTACTAAACGTTTTTTGATTGGCCCAAAACTTTGTATTTTTCAGTTTTTTTGCTATTCGCATATTTCTAGGAGGTGAGACCGACAGTTTGAACACTTTTTTTCCCCTCCATATAACGAAGGGCCACCCTAATATAGACAATGTATGTATATTTGTCCTTATAGACTCTGAAACTACCCAACCGATGTGACCCAAACCTGCTTCATTAGAAAGGTAATACTCCAGATTAGGTTTACGGCTATATATCTTTTTGTATTTCAAGTGGGCGTGGCCCCTCCCACATAAATTCAATAACACACATCTTAACTATTGTGATAGCAAGAGTTTTGAAACATTGCAAAAATACATATGTTACTAATATGATTAATCAGGACAAAAAGGGGCGGGATCGGACAAGTGGTCGTGGCAGCTCTCATACAAAATAAATATTTAATATCAAACATCTAGAGTTATTTAATAGTTAGAGCCTTCAAACTTTGTAGGAGTTCATAAATTATTAATATTAGCAGTCGAAGTGAAAATGGAATAGAGTGTTTCTTTTCAAAATATGCAGCCAATTCCAAGCTTCTACCTCTATAGATTGCTACTTTTGTCCCAACTGCAAGATGTTTCCACAGCTGCATGCGTGTAGCTCTTAATTCTGCGTCTTGCTTCGTTAAATGTAAATCCCGAATTAGATCATTCGATTGAGTCACTAAATGGCATACAAACTACCACTGCTGGTGAAAGATGTTTCGGCCTCACTGCTCGTGGCACTGAGAATGACTGCTAATGGATTATTTGGTGGACGTTGAACTGGTATGGAAAGCGATGGGACATTCGCGTAAGTAATATTTTTTCAATTTTTCATATTGAATCCAGCAACATTTGTTAAACAGAAATAACAATCGGTTTGGTGGTTACTTGCCTCTCTACCATTGTATGGCTCCTTCTGTGGAATGCAATGGTCCTACGTTGAATCCTGACACAGCTGGTATTGCAATTAGAAAAAATTTTATTTTAAACAGTGATAAAGGGAACAATCTCAAGAAAATATACAATGTCAAACTAAATTCTAAAAAAAAGTTCCCCAAAAAAAATTTTAATAACTATTTCAATGTAAATCAAGATGCCTTGTTTTATAATTCAAGTCTACTTCAAGATGATAACAGTAAGTCAATGGAATATGAAAATTCAAATATCTGAAATCCATCTGGAGATGATGAATTTATTGTAATACAAAATAAAAGAAAAATATTTGGGAAAAGTTAGAGTCGAAAATCAAAAAGAAGATTTTCTTTGAAAGGACATTGGAATCCGAACTAAGCTTATGTATGACCATTTAAATTTTTATGTAGTAAAATCGACAAAAAATCAAATTTCTTCAATATTCAAAATTTTACAAAAAAATTTAAAATTGCAGACAAGAAAATTAAATTATTCAAACCTAATAAAAGTGTATGAGCTAATTCCGAACTTACTCGTACTTATTCCGGACTTCTTTCTACCTTGCAGTGTAGAGGTTCCTGCAAAGACTTCTTCACTTCGATCTGTCTTGTGCCGCTGTTTTGGCTCGATTCTTTGTTCTGTCAGAATATTGTTGATAGTGTCCTGCCAAGTTATTCTTCTTCCTCTGCTTCTCGTACTACTCGGTCGTGCTTCTGATACTCATTTCGGCAAGCAGTTTTTGGCATTCTAGCAACATATCCAAACCATCTTAACTTACTGCGTTCGATTTTGGTGTTCAGCGGTTCTGTATATAGGCTGGCTCGTATAGTGTCGTTTCGAATTCTGTCTCATCTTGTTTTACCGGCCATAAGTTTTATGTATTTCATGTGTGGTGCCTGAAGTCTGCTTAGATTTTTGTTGTAAGCGCCCATGATTCGCAGTTATTTTGTAAGGGTTGGTATATACGTGGAGTTGTAAATAGCAAGATTTGTACCCGATGAAACTTCCCTTTTACCGAAGACAAAGTATAAATTGGCAGTTGTGACTGTTCTGCTATTTAAATCCCTGTCCGCTTTTCCGTCTTCGCTAATTGTGACTCCCAAATAGCGGTAGTGTTCAACTTGCTTTAATGCTTCGGATCGTATGTACATTTGATGAAGATTTCTATCGCAGCTTATTATCATGATTTTTGTTTTCCTTGTAATTATACGGAGGTCTCTTCTTTTCATTTTGTTCACAAAAAAATAAAAGTTTTGTTAGAGAGATTCCGTGGATTTTGCAACAATGGTCACGTCATCTGCGTATGCTAACATTGAAACTTTCACTGGTTGCATGTTCCAATTTCATACCGTCATTGGTATAAATGAATCCCTGCAAGATTTGATTACGTGGTCCATTAATATTATAAACAGATATGGACTTAGTACATCGCCTTGTCGCACACCTTGTGTTGTCATAAATTCTTCGGATGTAGTGTTACCGGTTCTTACATAATTTCGGCATATTTCGTAAAAGCTTTTGCCATTTTTCCGTATCGAAAGAATTCTCCAGGTCTATAAAGGAGCAATGAGTTTTCTTATTAAATTCAGTGTTTTTTTCCGAAATTTATCTTATCGTAAATATTAAATCTTGAGTTGCACGACTTCGTCTAAAGCAACATTGTTCCTTTTCTGCTCTTCAAGTTGCAGTTCTATCTTGCTCTTTAGTCTTTCAGTGAGTATTCGCGTACATTTTTCCCGCTACAGTTAGAGGTGACATACCGCGGTGATTTTGGCAAAGCTGGTTATGTCCCTTCTTAAAAATAGGATTGATTATGGCTACTTGCCAATCGCTGGGAATTGTTGCCATTGAATAGCAGCATCTGCCCATTATCATCCATATATTTCAGAACTTCTGGAGCTATACCATCATGTCCAGCAGCTTCATTTTGCGGAATGCATTGACGAGTTTATCCATTGTGATTTGACCAGGATCTTCTTCATCCTCTGGAAGTATATTGCTTTCTGCTAAACTGAGTTGTTTTCCCATTCAATTGATGTAGAAAATATTCATGCCATTGCTCCATTATCTTATTATCATCTCTCAAGAGTTCTCCTTCTTTCCTTCGCATAAATTTGATTGGAAAATCTTTGGGTATCCTAAAGATTTTAAGGGTTCTGTAGAAAAGTTTCTGGTTTTCACTATGATTTTCTTCCAAAAACACATCCAGATTTTTCTCATGCTTCTGCCTTTGCCACCCGGTCTAATTCTTTAATTTTTTTAGTTGTTCTTTAAAGTAGTCATATTTTTCAGTGGTGTTATCGCTTAAATAGTCCTTCCATCTCGATTTCTGTTCAGTTGCTTCCTTTCTAGGAGCATCGTTCCATCATCTAGTGGCTTTGGCATGTCGTCCACCGCATTTTGCTTCACCGCATACTTCTTTCACAGAATCAAGTATTATGTTTTTAAATTCTTTCCATTTGGTGTCTACGTTATCGGATGTTATATGTGGTCTGGTCCTACTCTTTGTAGACACTGGCTTATGGTACTGCTCTTGAACTGCACTGGAGTTTAGTTTTGATATCTTAAACTTTGTTTTCATGTTCAACTACTTTACGTAGTATCGGTAGGTAATGATCGCTCTCTGGTCCGCGTTTTACCCTTGCATCCCGGCATCTCGATAGTTGGTTCCTGCTTATGACAATAGCTACAAAGAGGTTGTTGGCAATGTATAGTTGCAGCAGACGGGTACCTTTGTTATTTAGTTCTTTTTCGCCATATCTGCCTATAAAGTTTTCATATTTTTCGGGATTGTTGCCGACTCTTCCGTTGAGATTTCCTAGCAGTAAAAGATCTGTAGTTATATCACCAATTACGTTATGAAGTGTATCAAAGAATCTATCCTTTTCTTCCGCGTTTTCATTTTCCGTTGGTGAATAGGCTACAACCAAGATCAGAAACTTATTTCCCTCCTTGATTTTAAGGGACATTATTCGTTCATTTATGAATTTCTATTCGCAAATGGATTCTTCCATTATCATATGGACTGAAAATCCAACCCCAGCCTTAGCTCTGCCATTCATTGCTACTCCTGAGTACAGTAGGATGAAATCATCTTTAATAATCTCACATCTCTTTTTCTTTGTTGTGGTTATGGCAAGGTATTTAACATTAGTTTTCTTAATTTCGTCGATAAGTTCAGCTTCCTTTCCATTAATAATTCTTACGTTCCATATTCCGTAATCGATAGTCCTATTTCGTCGCCAGGTCGGTAACCTGTTTTTCGGGTCATTGTTATTTATTTTTCTTTGCGTTTTTGATTAATTGTTGTTTGAATTCGGAGAAGTGAGGGATTGGCACACTGTCCCCTATCCTGGTTGAGAGGGCTACTCCCAATTGAGGTTCTCCAGGATGACCCATTCGCAGAAACTTGCACGATGTTGAGTGCATGGGTAGTTCTATAGTAATCCACTACGACGTTCCCTCCTCCTTTCTAATCCGGGCTTGGGACCAGCATAGGCGGAGTTTAAAATTGTATGTTTAGATATAAAAAAGGCCGGAACTATTTTGAAAAGTAATGGAAAAATTTAGTGCAAGATGAAGCTATAGAATGGGGCAAACAATCCCTCCCCCAAATTATATCACATTTTTGTGATAAATATTTGGATGGAAATCCAATCTTGGACAATTCTTTGAGGTGGAAAAAAAATACTTAGGAAAGAATAAAAAAAATGGGTTTGTTGCTGTGTGAATCATGATCCACATTTTAACTCATTACATGTCATAAAATAGACTGATATAGGCAATCTGTCCCACCAATGCCACCTATGTTGATCGTGATTTCATTTGACTTACAGAAAAACGTCAAACGTCGCATTTTTTCTTAGATTCTTACTCCCATTATTTCAACTCGTAGTGTTGCTTATCTGCCCTTTTCCCGTGATCCCATCGAGCTAAAACTCGTGGCGACGATAAAAATGGGCGTGATAAGATCAGTGGGGGTGGCGCCCCATAAAGAATTATATATTTAATGTCATACTAGCAGATTCCAGCGCTCGAAATTCGAGTGCAATTTCTAGGCAATTTTATTTTTCAACTTAGCCAATTCACAAACCAACACTTTTTTGGTTTATTATTATTGTGAATGAAGATAAAAAACTCATTAGCAAACACATCAACAAATTTAATAAACACACACATAGCATATGTACAATTTTATGTATGTGTTTGTAGCGAGTTTAAATGCAATTTACTCAAAATTAAAAGAAAAGATTTAAAATCTGTAAGTCTGCGAAACGGCTAAAAAGAAATACGTTTCAAATAATATACGCTTGGTCAAAATCGGGATAAAATGGCAGAGCAAAACATCGGTAACAAAAAATCGCTTAGCCTATTAATATTATAGATATGTGGAGTACTATAATAGAAAAAGGCATTGAAACTTTGTCTGACTTCATGAGTTGGGGATCGGGCTAATGGGCGTGGCAGCGAAAATACTTTGGATCGATTTTTAACCCTTATCCCGTGATCCAATCGAGCTGAAACTTTCCAGGCAGACTCGTGGCGACGGTAAAAATTTAACTATACTAGTATATATTTGAATTTTTGACATAGATATTTTTCTAGACATGTTTTATTTTCCGTCGATCAATTATTTAATTACATGATGGTAAACTTAATTTACAAGGAAAGGGAGTATGTTGAAAACATGGTTTTTATGGATTAATCTTTTTTTTAAATATTTTAAAATTCAAATTACTTCCAGCTCAGTATTGTGCACAATTATTTTTGGTAATTTCTTAGTATACGATGAGAACAATAAAATTTTCTTAAGTATCAAATATATCTCTTCAATTTGCCACACAATTCTGGCAAATGACATCTGAGAAAAAGGCGTTGCAAGAATGAATAAAAGAGAACGCGTAAACGCTTAAACGCTTAAACCCCTTTGTATTAAAAAACAACAACAAAAAAATAAGTAGCAAGGAAAAATCTCATCACTGATAGGTGTGACGCCTCAAGTGATTGATGAAAGGCGAAATCTTAATGTTCGTTTGTATCAAATCCTTGTTAGAAACAATCAAATCGTAAAAAACAAACACATAAAAATAAACAAAAACAAAACACACACGACTGCTCGCAACTAATTTCCACATTTTTCACATTTGTTAAGACAAATTGAGGTGCAAACATAGGTCAAAATAATAAAATGCCAAAAAAAAAGGACTAAGCGCCAACCAGCAACAAACGAAAGAAAAAAAGTAATAAATAGTTGCTAAAAACTAAAGAAAAACGTCTTAAGGATATGGAAAAAGGGGTGCTAAAATGAATATATTCGTAATGTTGAGCACACGCCACACCCGGTTGTGAAGTTAAGATGACAAACAGACAGACACACTTTTAAAATTTAAGCGTAAAACTGTAAAAAACACAACAATAATAACAAAATCTTATGAAAAAAACTATAACAAGTTACATGTTACACTTCAACGACAATTGGTTTTTTTTTGTGTGTGTCTGTTGTTTTATTTTATATTTGCTTTTGTTTTCTGTTATATTTTGAAAAGAATGGGAAGGGGTTATGAAAGAAACAATACAAAAGGTCGGATCTGCTTGTAAAGTAGCGGCCTCATGTCTATGACAATAAAAAAAGTCAATATCAATTTCAGTAAATTTTTTTAAACCTCAATATGTGAGAACAACTTTTACATTCGATACCCCTTTTCATAATTTCCAATAGTGCACTGTGGTTTGGAGCTGTGCTCTGGTTGTTGAAATTTACAAAATTTACAATTCGATTCTATTTGAACAGGCCCATATAGACATTGTATTAGATTTCGCCAAAATAACATTTTTATAAAAAATATTTCCAAAAAAAAATATTTTTTGGCAGATTTTTGTAGTTTTATCAGTCATACCCTGGTACCCTAAACCACTATGTGTGGTCAGGGTGTAATGACTTTGTGCTGATTTTTGTAACTGCCAAAAATTTCTGACCTAGACCCATCTTTTATTAAACCGATTTACTCAGAAGCACTTTCTCAGGATCATGACTCAGAATCACTTTCTGAGTCGATTTACCAATGTCTGTCTGTCTGTCCGTCCGTCTGTATGTCTATCTAAATCTTATAATCAAACTACAGGACCCAAATATGAAGATAACTTGATGAAATTTGGCATATAAGTTTCTATCGGCCATAGGACATATGCTGTTGCAACAATTTAAAGTCGGTGCTTTTTTAGACGTAGTCCCCATACAAATGACCCCTATGAGATCGACTTAAATTACCTTAAGATCCTTATTATTATGTAGATCTCGGTCAAATTGGGTTTATGTATATCTATTATATCCATTAATCAGTATTCCAAAAACAATCCCTATAGGACAATTTTTGTCATAGCCTCCATATTAAGCTGCTTCTCGATCTTCACTTAAATCTAGCACAAACCAAAAATATTGCATATATTTTTCTCAAATTTGGTTTGTATGTTTTTGAAAAAAAAAAATGACTTCACCAAATACGGTCAGGATCGGCCCATTTTTGACCTAGTCCTAGCATCCAATATGCAGTTCCTTAGATTTGCAGGCAAAAAATTCGCACAGTTGGTCGAGACCGACCATAATTTTCTTACTTGTTTTTACTGGTTTCAGAAGGGTAGCACTTTCAAAAATGGCGTTACAGTCCTGGTCAATAAAAGTGCCAATATAGAAAAAAAACCAAAAATATCTTAGCGCAGAAGTTCAAACCATTACTCGAGCTGCTCGAGTAGTTAACGAGCTACTCGAGCTCAACGAGTAGCTCGAGTAGTAAAAATTAAACTTTTTCATGTGTGAAAGCATGTAAAAAGATAAATATAAGTATTTAGTATATCAAATGCACACCTTTTGGAATCAAGTACAAGTACCAAGAATATCAGCCTTAAATTTCACTTGAATCGGACTGTCCTGCTGGTGTGGGCAGACTACTACTGGAAAATTTCGACATCTTTCCATACAAATGTATGAAAATATTCACTTCATCATGTTGGACTTCATTAAAAAAAAATAATTCCCAAAATACATGGTATGATTTTATATATTTTGAAGACAGTTATACTGATAGATTACCCTCCCGAAATATTAAAACATTCTGATAAAAACTATGAAGTGGGCTAACTACTAGGCGAAAAAGATTATCCACTTTCCAGTCAAATGTATGAAAATATGATCTTCGTATATGTTTGATGCCTATTTACAAAAAAAAATTTTCAAGAACTCTTGGAGAAAGCTCTTAGAATTTTAATCTGAATATATGTAGAGAATATGCTTTCAAAATTTCAAAGGATGTCGATGTTGGGAACAACGACTCGAAAAAGATCGGAAATTTTGCAAAAAAATTTAAAAAAATAAAAAAATTTTTTTAATTTTTTCACTGTCTGTAATTGACTACATTCATAGAATACTCATTAAAAAATTTTAAACCATTCCGACTAAAATTGTGGCGTCGGTATGGCACTAATCGACTGATAGTGCCACCTTCTATAAAAATGTGTGAAAATAGGTCTTATTTGAAGTTTGATGATAATTTCCAGAAAATTTTCCACAATGACGTAACAAAAAATTATATTCATTAAAGCTGTTTAT
Organism: Cordilura impudica; assembly: GCA_963682025.1. Lineage (NCBI taxonomy): Eukaryota > Metazoa > Arthropoda > Insecta > Diptera > Scathophagidae > Cordilura > Cordilura impudica. The sequence continues at coordinate 28,427,453 of OY821517.1, forward strand.
ATAAAAAAACACTTCCTTCAAGTTTCAAAGCGTTCCGCCAAAAATTGAAGCTTGAAGGAACTGCTAATCGACAAAAACCGGAAACTAAAAAAATAAAATTTTTTCCAAAAAAAAAAATATATTTTTTTTTCACTTTTTTCACTAACCTTATTCACAGATGACTCACATAAAAAATTAAGTCATTCTGATTAAAACTGTGCCCAGCCCTCGAAATTCGAGCGCAAATTCTAGGAAATTTTTTTTATTAAATAAAGACCCTAAAAGTATGCTAATCAATTATAGCCAATTCAGATATCAACATAAAACAACAAGCTCATTTTTATTACAAACACATTAACAAATTTCATAAACACACACATAGCATTGTATAATTTTATGTATGTGTTAGTAGCAATTTTAAATGCAATTTACTCAAAACAAAGAAAAAAAATAAAAAATCTGTAAATCTGCAAATCGGCTAAAAAGAAATACCTTTCAAATAATATACGATTGGTCAAAATCGGGATAAAATGGTAGAACAAAACATTAGTCACAAGAAATCGCCTAGCCTATTAATATTATAGATGTGTGAAAATTTGCTTTTATTTCAAGTTTGATGTAACTTAACAAAAAAAAAAATTCCATCACGACTTGCTAAAATTTTTTACTATTTGTAGTTGCAAATATATCGGGATAATATTCTTAAAATTTCAAATTATTCCGACAATAATTGAGCTGTTAACGATCTACTACACGAAAAAGCTCGACCGCTTTCCATACAAATATATGAAACAATGCACTTCATGCAAGTTTGACATCGATTTACAAAAAATATTTAAGGCACACATGGTACAAATTTATGCTTGTTAAAGTTGGAAATACGAGTACATTACGTACACGAAATTTCAAAGCAATTTGTCCAAAATTGTGGCTCGCACGAACTACTACTCGAAAAAGATCAGACTCTTCCCATACAAAAGTGTGAAAATTTGTTCTTATTTCATGTTTGAGATAATTTTACAGAAAATTCTTCACAACGCCTTAGCCAAAAGTTATATTTTTTAGAGCTCAAAATGGAAGGAGAGTATTTTTTTTTAAATTTCAAACGTTTCCGAACAATAATTGTGGGGTAGACGAATTACTACTCGAAAAATCCCGACCACTTTCCATACAAATGTATGAAAACATTCACTCCATGGAAGTTTGACATCATTTTGTAAGATATTTTCCAAAAACACATAGTAAAAATTAATACATATTATAATCTCTCATATCAACAGATTATTTTCCTAAAATATTGGAGCAGTCGGATGAAAGGTGTGGGGTGGGTGAACTACTACTCGAAAAAGATTAGCCTGTTTCCATACAAATATACAAAAAAAAGGCCAACAAAGTTTGACATCCATTTACAAAAAATATTCAAGGAACACATGGTATATTTTTATACATTCTATTCATACAATATTCAAGTCACACAGTTAATTGATAGCAAAAAAATTTTTTGTATATGGCGTTGACACACTAAAAATGCATAGAGTGCATATTTTCGTACATTTGTATAGACATTGCAGATCTTTTTCGGTAAAATGATGATGATTTTTTTCGAGTATCAGTTCGCCGCCTTCACAATTTTCCCTGGAATAGTTTGAAATTTTAAGGATATAATGTCCTGAAATCTGTAACTTCCAAACATATAAATTTTTAAAAATTCATGAAGGAAAATTTTCAGTAAAATTACATCAAACTTAAATTAAGAACATATTTTCACACATTTGTATAGAAAGTGGCTGATATTTATCAAGTAGTAGTTCGCCAACAGCTCAATTATTATCGGAATGTTTTGAAATTTTAAGAACGTAACGTCCTCGTATTTACAATTTTAGAATGTAGAAATATAAACCATGTGATCCTTGAATATTTTTTGTAAATCGATGTCAAATTTGCATGAAATGCATTAATTCGTATAGTTGTATGGAAACATGCTGATCTTTTTAGAGTAGTAGGTTGCCAATAGCACATTATTAGTCTGAATGGCATAAAAATTTAAATGAGTCATCTAAGGATATAGTCAGTTGCAATTGTTGAAAAAAAAATCATGTGAGTCCGATAGCAGGGTAGATGTGTAAACATCTAGTAATTAAAGAATTTTTTTATAGCACTTTCTAAAAATCAAACAGAAATCGTATCACTGATAGCAATCAACTGCAGGGGCTTTGTTAATATAAAAATATTTATTATTATTTATTATTTTAACCGGTTAATTTTTAATTTTTTATTTTTAATTTTTGCGTTTTTAATTTTTCGTTTTTATTTTTCATTTTTCATTTTTCATTTTTAATTTTTTTCATAATTTTTCATTTTTCATTTTCCAATTTTTATTTTTCTTTTTTCATTTTTGATTCTTCATTTTTTATTTTTCAATTTTCATTTTTTATTTTTAATTTTTTATTTTTCATTGTTTACATTTTTATTTTTCATTACTCATTTCTAATTTTAGTTTTTCATTTGTCATTTCTTATTTTTCATGTTTAATTTTTTTATTTTTCATTTTTCTTTTATTTTTTTTAATTTTTTATTTTTAATTTTTATACCCTCCACTCCAGTGTGCAGAGGGTATACATAAGTTTGTCATTCCGTTTGTAATAATTAGAAAACAAAATGTTGGACCCCATAAAATATATATATTTGTGATCCTTATAACAACCGGAGTTGATATAGCGATGTCCGTCTGTCCGTCTGTGGAAATCACGATGACGGCATCAATCGGGCAGCTAGGGTGCCTGTTGACATAAAAAATGATTCATTGGCATCCTGAAAAGTTTGGCATTTAAAATCGTCCAAATCGGTCGATTAGGGCCCGAGATTTGAATGAAGAACTAAAAAAAGTCTTGAAAAAATATATTTTTCTATGTTGTTCTTGTCACGATCACGCCCTGAATAGTGTAGCTACAGTGATAATTTTTAGTGAGAACGATTCACCAAATTTATGGGAAGATTTCCATTTCAAAAATCATTAAAATCGGTGGAACAGGTCCAGGGAAATCTCTGAAAAATTAAAAAAATGAAAAATATGATGTTTCTATATTGTTCTTGTTGTTATTCTAAGTGTTGTGTTGTTGTCATAGCTGGACTTGTTGTTTTTGTGGTCGTTGTGGTAATAATATAATAAAAACTAACCCTTTGTACATTTTTTTATTAACTCTGGTAGAAAAATTTAAAAGTTTCCATTGTTTTGGCATCACTCTAAAAATTCGTTAGATCATTTCTGTTATTACTACGAGCCTGCCTGCAAAATTTCAGATCGAATGGCTCACGGGAAATTGGTTAAAATCGATCCAAAATTTTTTCGACAAGCAAACACTACGAGTTAATATAAAGGGAGTACAAATTCACCAACATCTAAAGCAAACAATGCTAAAATACCTAGTTGTTAATAAAAAAAAAACATGTAAATATAGCAAAAAAAAATTTTATGTATAAGTTTATTTATAAATTTATATAAACATATTAAATAATACAAATAATATTCATATATTATATATGTATATCCATAACAACAGCATGTTAGAAATAAGTCGGTATATTATTTTATTTACATAAAATTCTGCAATATTTTGTTGTGGGGAAAATACATTTCTTTTGCATTAACAGAGTGTCACTTCATTTTGCTCAGCGTGACTATGCCACAGTAGATGGCGCCACAATTTTTGTTTGTTCTAATTAGCTTTGCAATAGTTATTTCTATTTTAATATGAATGTTAATATTTTCAACTGGATATCATACAGAACAATGTTAAGAGTATACACGGGCTGGTCTTTTATTTCATACGTATTTTCATTATTCTTTTACAAATATGAACATAAGTTTGGCATATTAACTTTTTGTTGTCTTTACAAAATAGAGTTACCGAGTTCATCAATGAGTTTTTTGCTTTCAAAACAGTTCTACATAGTTATATAGAATTATTATTCTGCTTTACCTACAAAATATCTGATTGCGATTACATCTAATTTTTAAAAATTGTTTATAATTACTAAAGCAGTATTATTTACATAAATACAAAATTGCACTTTTTAAATTTTCCATTCAAATTTAAGAAAATATCAATTCTAAAAACTGGAATTAAAAATTTCCAATTATAAATTACAATTAATTGAATTTCAGAAAATCATATTAAAATGTCGGAAATTATAATTTTAAATTTAGAAGACATCAATTGCATCTTTAATATATAAATTTTATTCGTTAAACACAAATTGAAATTCCAAAAAAAAAAACACCAAATACCTATGTTTACATTTAAAAAATTTTTACATTTAAAAAAAATATTGACATTCAGGAGAAATTAATAGCTTTTCAGTACCGCGATTCAGTAACTTCTTTTAACGATAGTCGAATCGTTAAAAAAGAAAATTGCAAAATTATCAGTAATATTTTTAAACGATATTCGCTATTGTTAAAGTCAGCTGTTGTTGTTATCTAAACGACAACCATTTTTGTGTTGTTTATTCAATCTATAAAAACTTACATTTTTAGGTTGAAATGTCGTCATACTTAAATAAAAATCATAAAATAGTGAAAATATTTTGCTTTAATTAAAAAATTTTTTTTATATAAATAAAAAAATTAAATAGCATATTCAATTCATTATTTCATTTTCAAATAAATACACAGAAATATTAGTAAAAAAATAAAGATATTAAACATAAACATAAAATCATCCTGTCCAACACGAAGTAATTTGTTTTTTTCTATTCTTCTTTGTGTTTTTCGCTTATTTTGACAGAGATGCCACTCGTTTACAATTTAAATATATAGAAAAATAGATTTGTCGACTGTCGTTAAGATGTATGTACAGTGAATCACTTAATCTTTAGTGCAAACAACAATAGCTGTCGATATATTTTGCGATTATCGGATCGTCGAAATTTACAGAATCACACTACAGAAAATATTAATTTAAATTCAATGAATTTCAGAAAACGTCAAATGGTATTTAAGAATTGCGAACATAAAAACTGTTACATAAATAAACGCAATTTGATGAGAATGTTATTTTTTATATATAAATTTTCACAATTTTTTTGGATGAAAATTTTAAGTTTTTCAGAAAATAAAGAGAACAAATTATTTTATTTAAAATGTTTGGGACATTTGGTTTTTTGCATTTGGCATCCCTAATTTGAATATTTATTATTATAAATTTATTCTCTATGTTTTCCAAATATGGCAATATTTTAATAAAAAAATTTAGAAAGTTTTTTTTTGGCTATTATTTTGTTACTCCATCCGACCTATATGGCCGCAATGAAGAAATATTTGGCCAGTTAAAAGAAACTATACAGCCATCTCCAATTAGCACGATTTAATGCATATAGCCACCCTACACAACCATTAGCTTTGCAATGGAGGTTAGGACGAGCTATTTAATTAGCAAAAACTAAATTAAACGAGAAGTTATGTCATATAACCGGAAACGCATGCATATAGGTATATAACCTAAATTCATGCCGATCAGCAACCACGATGACCAAAAAGCAAACACCGAAATAAATCCGAAAGAATAGAAAAGACGAAAACCAACCCAAAGAATTTGCTGAAATAATTTGGTATTAAGTTTAACAAATTGTTTACTTTCTCATTTACATTTATTATCAACACTCAAACCGAGGTGGAGGGTATCAAAGATTCGGCACAGCCGAATTTAACACTCTTACTTGTTTAGTTTTCAGTTCTCATTTTTTATTTTTCATTTTTATTCTTAATTTTTTATTTTCATTTTTAATGTTTTTTCTTTCATTTTTCATTATTCGTTTTTCATTTTTTATTTTTCATTTTTCGTGGTTCGTTTTTCATTTTTAATTTTTTATTTTTTATTTTTCATTTTTCGTTTTTAATTTTTTTTATTTTTCATTTTTCATTTTTTATTTTTCATCTTTCATCTTTCAATTTGTATTTTTCATTTTTTATTTTTCGTTTTTCATTTTTCATTTTTTATTTTTCATTTTTTATTTTTCATTTTTCATTTTTCATTTCTTATTTTCCTTTTTTTATTTTTCATGTTTCATTTTTCATTTTTTATTTTTCATTTTTAATTTTTCATTTTTTATTTTTCATTTTGAATTTTTTTATTTTTGATTTTTCATTTTTTAATTTTCATTTTTCATTTTTCGTTTTTCATTTTTAATTTTTCATTTTTCATTTTTATCTTTCATTTTTCATCTTTCATATTTTATTTTTAATTTTCAAACAGGTTATCATAATATCATAATTTTTTCACCAATACAATCGCATTTTGTCTTAGGACTCACATGTTACGCTCACATGTTACGCTTACATGTTACGCTGTTTTTGAAATTTACCCCCCTGCGCGTATAGATGTTTTCACATCAAAAACATAAAAAAAAAAAATTTTTAATTTTTGTTTTTTTCATTACTGATCTTTTTCGAGTAGTATTTCGCCCACTCAATAGTTTTTATCAGAATGTTTTAATATTACAGGAACGTAATCTATTAGAATAACTGGCTTCAAAATATATTAAATCATACCATGTATTTTGGGAAAATTTTTTTTAAATGAAGTCAAACATCTATGAAGTGAATATTTTCATACATTTGTACGGAAAGGCGTCGAGCTTTTTCGAGTAGTAGTTTGTCCACGCCAGTTGGATAGTACGATTCTGAAATTCAAGGACGATATTCTTGATGCTTGTACGATTCCAAAAAGTTTACATTTGTTAAACTAAATACTTATATTTATCTTTTTATATGGTTTCAAACATGAAAAATGTTAATTTTTACTACTTGAGCTACTCGTTGAGCTCGAGTAGCTCATTTAATACTCGAGTAGCTCGAGTATTCGAGCTTGACCATAGGCTCTGATTCAAACCTTGATATTTGACCAAGAAAGGCTAAAAATACCACTATGAAATCATATCACAAGAAAACATGTACTCGAATTCACTTTTCGTTATATTTTAAAGTATTTTTTTTGGTGTGTTAATACGCCAGTGAAGTATAAGTATTTCAATGTTCGTTTGGTTAAATAGATTGGACACATACATACACAACTGCTTATATGTATGTACATAAGCCATCATACATAGTTTTCCATTTCATTTAAGGCGAACGTTTTCGATAACATGAAAACAACGGCAAAAACCATAAAATCCTTTAACTCAAGCCAAGCCATAGTCCACCCTCTCCTTTAGTTATTCATCCTGTTGACAGAATGTGAAAATACGTATCTTACCAGCGTTACAACAACAACAATTTATACATACGTAAGCGTACTTTGGATGTAATTTAACTTTGACTTCGTCGTCTTTTTATTAAAAAATATAACCTACTTTTATTTAACTTAATGATTTCCCTTTCCCCGTGACATTGTATTTTTTCTTTATCTTATAGTTTAAGTTTTAGCCAATGTTTAGCTCGTTGATATTTATGGTCGTTGTTATTTTTTTTTTGTCCCCAACATCAAAAAAAAAAAAAACAAAAAATAAAAAATCTAAATTCATTTATGAGTAAAAAAGGGTGTTAAGTCCTCTTATGTATGTTGTTCAATTTGTTGTAAATTGTTTATTTTTTTTTTATTTTTTGAAATTGCTGTTGTAAATTTAAAAATAAATGCCATTAAAAGTTAAGTTTTTGTTTGGTCAGGAATTTTTTCCTAAACAATTTGTACTTTTATTGCTAATATATGCGCATATTTCCATATAAATTTTACTCTTACACACACTCGTATGTACTCGTACACACATTCGTTCATTTTACATGTTACAAATCAATGTTGTAAAACTAACAAATTTTACGTTTAGTCGTTCGAAATTATTGTCTATCGTTAGAGATTTATTTTAAACACGCGTATTTAACCAATATTATTATATTCGTATCTTAATGGTTGCTCCATGAAACCATAATAAAAAGAAATGTTAATTCCATAATAGAAGTTAAAATTGAATTTATTTGTAGTAGTTATTTATGGTGATGAAAAAAAAAACGTTGTATGTTAAGTTATAAGTATTTCGTTAGTCCTTTGTTTGCCTCAAAAATAGGTGGCTTTAATAGCGCCTACTTTCAGATAATACTTAATTGATCTCAATAGTTTATAATTTTTATAATTAGAAAATAATTATTCTACTTTGAAAACATTTTTCATCGATCTCTTTATTCAAAAACACACAAATTGTTATTTCATTACACTCAAAAATATCTGCACTTTAACTTAAAGTAAAATAAAATTTTATGGACAAGTTGTTTTTTATGATCTTTTATTTACAATATTATTTTTTTTTCTAGGAAATAGTTTTACTATTTAAACTGTATCGCGAATTGGGAACAAATCGGGTTAGAAAAATTTCGATATGTCTTATATCTGTGGTTTTCTAGAATAACCGCGTATGTCATAAAATCAAAATGTTCAGGGGAGCCAAAAAACGTTATATTTGAAATTATGGGCTCGATATAAAGATTTTAGAGCTTTTTATTTAACAGCCCTGTAGATATGGGCAATAAATACTTTATATTAAATTTTAAGTCAAAAATCTTCAGAGGAATAGATCCTAGAGAAGGACGAGGAAAACAATATGTAAATTACACTTAAAGTGTGTGCAGATAAAACAACTTATGTCGACAAACGTTGTTTTCTTTAAAAAACGTTGTTGCTTGAAAAATGGATTTTTTTGTTCATCAACAAAAAGTTAACGGGACTTAGGATGAGAATATAACAACGTATCAAGAATAATAGTGACAAAAAATAACTGAAATAAACACACAAGATTTTATAAGTGGTTATAAACTGAAAAATAATCCAAAATTATTTTGCATTTTTTTTTTTCCATTAACAACAACGTATGTCGCTATATGTCGTTTTCTGAGAAAATAATTTGTCAGCGATCAACCGTAGGTTGACATACGTCGTTAGTGCTGCAAATTAATTTAATAAACATTTAAGTTACGTCGTTATTTAAAGGAAAAACTCAGAAATGGTCAATATTTTTTTTTTAAATTTAACACATGTAAAGAGCGTTAACTCAAAACTGATAAAAATGGACATACGAGGTTGTTCCAGAAAACCACAGATATATAAAAATAATATATATGTTTGTTTGTGGTTTATAAGGGACTACACCACTCGACAGATCGTCTTGAATTTTTTACAGTAGATGACTGCGTATCCGGAAGAAAAATTGGATATATATGTTTTGGATTTTACCATATAAACTGAATTTTTAACAGCTAATTTTAACATATAATATCTGGAGTACTACGATAGGAAGATTTCTGAAACTATGCACATTAGAGTGGTCCTACGTTATATGGACATTTTTCAAATTACGATTTTGGGGATAGGCGGGGTCCAATTTGTTGCCTTTCATTATAGAACTAATAAATGTGAAGTTTGGGGACAATCGGATAACGAAAAGTCGCACCGGAAATCGATTAAAAATTTCGTGTGTGTATATGGGGAAAATGTGACTTTTTTTTGAGATTTTACGAAAATTTCGTTCTATAGCTTAATTTTTCCGACAAGCTGTTATAAGAATCGGGATCAGTATTAAATTATGTTTTCAAAAAGCTATAAAAATTCAAAAGCGAATATAAATTTGCCAAGAAATAGCAAATGCCCCAGACCAATTTTGTGCCAAAAAAAAAACAGGTCATGAAATTTGATAGCATTTTATTCAACTTTGAGCAATTGATTGAAGCCATAATTGTTTTCTGTCTCTATACTTATAAGTAATCTGATATGTAGTATTGTTTTATTACAGCGTTTGTTAACCGATTGCGAAATGACACCAAAAATGGAACATTTTTTTGACAAAATTTTGAAAACTACTTTTTTAAGTTTTAAAAAATTTTCTTAAACAAAATTTCAAAAAATTTATCTGGTACTTTAAAGTTTTGTTAAATATACGTTAGAGATTAATTTTTTGAATTTTTAAGTAAAGTCCTCTGCCAGAATTTTTTTACAAATAATTTTTTTTTTTTGCTGACTTCGAGAAAAATGAGTTTTTGTGAAATATTCAGTAAATGTACTATTTCTAAATACTTTGCATCAAAAATGTATCAGTTTTCTACTTTTAAATGTAATGTTTCATCTTAATAGCCCAGGGTTTCTGAAAAAATTAATATCACCCCATTAACCCTTTTAGATTTGGGGTCGCATATGACCCCAAGCTAATAACAGACAACTTATTCAAAAAAATCAAATATTTTGTAAGTGCTGATGAATTTTTAGATGTGACATATAGAATATAATAACCAAATGTGCAAGTCTTCCACGCTAAAAATTTTGAATAAATATATAACCACGTTAACCTATTCCTTGCCGAGCCCAAACTTTGAATTTTGACGTATTAAAATAAATTAATTGTTCTAGTAAACTAGATGAAACCCTTACTAAAAATTCAACAGCACTTACAACATATTTGATATTTTTGAATATATTGTCCTTTATTAGCTTGGGGTCATATGTGACCCCAAGTCCAAAAAGAGATAATGGGGTCATATAATTTTTTTTTCCGAAACAATAGGCTATTAAGATAAAATATAATATTTAAAAATGATGAATTATTATTCGACCTTTGAAATTTATGAAATTTATAATATTTAAAAGTAGAAAACTGATAAATTTTTGATACAAAGTACTTAGAAAGTTTACATTTACTGAATATCTCACAAAAAAACTCATTTATCTCGAAATCCGCCAAAAAATTCTTTGTAAAAAAAATCTTGGCAGAGGTATTTACTTAAAAATTCACACAATTAATCTCTGACATATATTTAACAAAACTTTAAAGTGCCAGATCCATTTTTTGAAATTTTATTAAAGAAAATTTTTTAAAATTTAAAAAAAGAGTTTTCAACAATATTTTCCATCTTGGACTTATTTTGCAATATGTTAGCAACGTGGCAAAAAACAATTCTTCATATCTGAGTACTAACGGGTATAGAAACCAAAAAAAAATTATGGTTTTAATCAATTTGTTAAAGTTGAAAAAATGTTCTTCACATTTTATGACCTAGAGTTTTTTGGCAGAAAAGTGGTCTGGGGCATTTGTCATTTCTTGGCGAGCTTTTATTCGATTTTGAAGTTATATAGCTTTTTGGAAAGATAATTTAGTACTGATATCGATTCATATAACAACTTGTCGAAAAAGTTAAACTATAGAACCAAATTTTCGTAAAATCTGAAAAAAAAAAATCATATTTTCCCCATATAAACACACTCGAAATTTTCAGTCGCGTTGGGGCACTTCTAAATTTTTTTCGATTGACCCAAAACTTTGTATTTCTCAGTTTTTTTTTGCTATTCGCATATTTCTAGGGGGTGCGACCGAGAGTTTGAACACTTTTTTTCCTCCATATAATGAAGGGCCACCCTAATGTACATGTACATATTAAACTAATTTGAAGAGTTGTGGAAAAATGGGTGGGACCGGACCAATGGGCGTGGTACCACCCATACAAAGTAAATATTAACTGTTAATATCTACAGTACTGTAATAGATAAAGTCTTGGGACTTAGTATGACTTCATAAGTTATCAACTTTAGTATTCGAAAAAAAATGGGCGGGGTCAGATCAGTGGGCTTGGTACCCCCTACAAAGTAAATATATAATATCATATATCTGGAGTACTGTAATATTCAAAGCCTTGGAATTTTTCCGAGTTCATGAGCTACTAATGTGAATATTCGGACAAAACATGGGCGGGATCCGAGCTGTGGGCGTGGCACCCCCATACAAAGAAAATATTACATGTCATATAACTCAAGTCCTATAATAATAAAAGACTTGGAACTTTGTCAAAGTTCATGACTTATTAATGTTAGTAGCCTGACAAAAAAATAGGTGGGATCGGACCAGTGGGCGTGGCACCTGTAAATATTTATGTCATATAACTGGAGTACTGTAATAGATAAATCCCTGGAACTTTGTCAGAGTTCATGAGCTATTGATGTGAGTTGTCGGAAAAATATGAGCAGGATCGGACCAATGGGCGTAGCACCTCCTATACGAAGTACTATGAAATACGAAGTACTATGAAAATGGCAGTACTGAAACTTTTTACAAATACATTAATTACCAATATGAGTGGTCGTGAAAAATATGGGCGGAATCACCAAATTCAAAAGCGCCAAAACCGAAAAACGAGAATGCCAAAAATCACCAAAATAAAAAATCGCCAAAATCAAAAATCGCACAAGGCAAAATCTCAGAAAACAAAAACCGTCAAAGTCAAAAATCGCAAAAACCGAAAATCGCAAATAACAAAAATCGCCATAAACAAAAATCGCAAAAAAAAAAAAATGCCACAACCGAAAATCGCAAATAACAACAAAATCGCAAAAATAAAAAATCACAAAAACCAAAAAAACGCTAAAGCCAAAAATCAATAAAACTCAAAAATCGCTGAAATCAAAAATTGCCAAAATAAAAAATCACAAGGAAAAACCGCCAAAAATCCAAAATAGCAAAAAAAAAAAAAAAAAAAAAAGGACAAAAATCGTCCAAACTGAGAATCGTGAATAACAAAAATCGCCAATGTCGAAAATTGCCAAAACCGAATATCGCGAAAAACAATAATCCCCAAAGTCAAAAATCGCCAAAATCTAAAATCGCAAAAACAAAAATCGACTAAGTCAAAAATCGCCAAAAATAAATTAGGTTTTGTACAAAATGTGTTCCCAGTTTTTTAATTTCGTTACGATGGGTGTAGCGAAGCGCATCGAGTTACTGCTAGTAAAAAGGACGAGAAATATTTGGAGCATTAATAGTATTGTTGTGCAATGGGTACAAATACGAAAGAAAAAAATACTTTTTGACACAAATTCACATTTAATCAAAATAACCGAAAAAAATCGGTAAATATTGGAATCGTTTTTATTTCTAAGAAAATTATAGTAGATCTCGACCGCCTATACTATGCGTTTAGAGAATTGGTCTTAGGTCCTACTAATTGGGTATAAAAATAAGCATAAAACAAATCTGAGTGGAATTTTTATTAATTTTTTTGCCTGCAGATTTTTAAAAGTACATATCGGATGCTACATTTATATGGGGACTATTTCGAAAAATGGAACGATTTTGACCATACTTGGTGAAGTCAGTTATTTTTTGCAAAAACATATACAAACTAAATTTAAGGAAAATCTGTGCAAACTTTTTTTTTTATAGACTTAAGGAAAGATCGGGAAGCAGCTTTATATGGGGGCTATAAATGTGAATTATCCTACCGGATTTATTTTTGGATTACTAATTAATGGGTGTAATAAACACACACAAATTTCACCGGGATCTATATGATAGTTTGGATCTTATGACAATTTAAGTCGATCTCATATGAGTCGTTTGTATGGGGACTAAGGACTGAACATGAACAGATTTTCACCAATTTCAATAGCGCTCGTCCTATGGCCGATAAAAGCTTAGACGTAATAGTTCAATAAAATATTTTTTGCCTTCGCATATGAAAAAGTTCATATCGGATTTTATACTTATATGGGGACTAGGTCGAAAAATCGACCGATTCGGACTATATTTGGTAAGGTCACTTATTTTTTGCAAATACATATACAAACCAAATTTGAGAAAAATCTGTGCAATATTTTTGATTTTTGATAGATTTAAGTGAATATCGGGAATCAGCTTCATATGAGGGATATGGCTAAAAGTTGTCCTACAGGGTTAATTTTTACTCAGAAAATGATTCTGAGTCGATCGGTATAATAAAAGATGAGTCTAGGTCAAACATTTTTGATAGTTACAAATATCAGCATAAAGTCATTGGTCAGGATATATTGATATATATGTATATATATTGATATATGTTTGTAGTGGTATAGGGTATAAATATTTGTTGTTGCTGATTGTCTTCTTTACACTTGTGCTAATTTAGAAAGCAAATTATTATCGGTTCCTGAGTTATAAATAAAGCAGTGAAATTTAATATATATTTTTTTTTTTTATTTTAATTTATTTTTTTATTTTTGTATTTGTATTGGGACTTTTTGCACTTTTGACGCCAAAATATTTTTCGGAAACCTTTTACAGTTTACAGGCATCGAAATTTTTTAATTTTTTTATTTGAGTTAGATGCAATATTTGCACCAACTTCTAATATATTCTGAGAAGAGTCCCGTTCATTTATTATAATTAGAAAATTTCATATATTTTTGAGAATTTTGTCCAAATACTTCCTACATTTATACAAATAATTAATGTCTTTTAAAATGTTTTTTTTTTTGCATCTCCCTTAGTAATTAATGTTCACACTTTCGTAGTGAAAATCTCTAAACAAATCTTGGCGAATTTATAATAACAATTTCATAACACTGCTTAAAGCAGCGAAAATTCTGCATAACATTTACATGACATAAAGACTAATTAACAGAAAATATCATACAGCACTGAAGTGAAAAAAAAAAAAGAAAAGCATTCGAAGTAGAACATTTTAGCTTAAATTACCTGTATGCCAATTTTAGCATACAGCACAAAATAGACAAATTGCCAACATTGACGGCTAACAACGTGCCATCATTTCATAGAGCATGATGAAGCTAATGCTCAGAAGACTTCCTTATTAAAAGATCTAATTTTAAAAAAATAACAAATAATCACTTGAGAAATTAGTTTGGTATGAAACAAGTGCTTCTTACATTTCTCTATAGAGCCCATAAACATTTTGAATGCTAAGGGGAAAATATTTGTTTGATATATCATAACATCCGTCCGTCTGTCGGCTCAACTCTCAACTTGCATGCAACTAGAATGGAAAAAAGAACATTTCTGTATTAAGGAAGTTGACGTGTGTTCTGTTCTGCTATTGGGATCATGATGATGATGATGCTGTTTAAAAAACACACGTTCGATCATTTTCAAAATATACAAAATGTTGTTTATGATGATGATTTGAAAGACCCTCCTGTTGGGTCTTTGATTTTGAGAAGAAATTTAATTTTTTTTCTGCTTCTCTTGATTTGTTCGTTCGTTCTTAATTCTTGCAATAATTCTCAAGAAATTAGCTTTCGTTTATAATAGAAAACAAAAAAAGAAAAGGGTGTGTGGGGTGGGGTGTTATAAAAATAGTTTGCATAAATTGTGATCAAAAGGATTAAACGTGTCGCTGAGTGAATACTCTCTTAGTCATGTTGTTAGATTTACGTTGTGCTCAAAAAGTATGTAAGGTTTAATGAAAGAAAAATTTTAAATTTAATACAATCATATCAGATACTACTTAATTATATACGACGAAATACTATTTTATATTTAATTTGTAAAACGTTATTGGATAAAAAATTTTTCTACTCGGGCGCCAAAAGAAAAAAAATTTGTTAAAGGATTTTCTAAGATCGCTCAAAAACCTACTATTAATGTTTAATACTGATGTATCGGTTATGTACCTAAAAAATCTTTTCTCAAAATGTTTTTGGATTTCTTTTGAATAAGATTACATAAGCATACATTAAAACCCTTAATTTCTGTATCAGTTTCAATTAATAAAATAATGATTGTTTTAACGATTCTCCGCATCCTGAAACTAACCACTAAAAGCAGCTCTATAATTTTTTTTATATATAATTTTATCATATTATATATAAGTATGTCCCTAATTTAATTAATTCATATATTATGAGATCCATAATTTCTAACTACATCAGATAATACCTACAAAAATATCTGTATATCTATATATTAAATTTTTATATATAAAAATTATAAATTAAATTTTTACCCATTTTCCGAATCCCATTATATATATTTATTTGTACTAGCAGATCTCAGCGCTCGAAATTCGAGTGCAATTTTTATGCAGCTTTATTTTTCAACTTAGCCAATTCACAAACCAACACTTTTATGGTTTATTATTATTGTGAATGAAGACAATAAACTCATTAACAATCATTTTAACAAATTTAATAAAACACACATAGCATACGCATAATTTTATGAATGTGTTAGTAGCAACTTTAAATGCAATTTACTCAAAATAAAGGAAAAAATTAAAAAATTTGTAAATCTGCAAAACGGTAAAAAAGAAATACCTTTCAAATAATATACGTTTGGTCAAAATCTGTATAAAACGGTAGAACAAAACATCGGTCACAAGAAATCGCCTAGCCTGTTAATATTAAAGATAAAGAAAAATAGAGTGGGAAGAAGTTGTTTTAGTTTAAAGCGGAGCAATATTGTTTATTTACCAACTCATTTCTTACAACATTTACTAACAAAGACTAAAGTTATTTTTTCATTTATTTTTTTAACTCCTTTTAACACATACTCTCTGTCTGTCTGTCTGTCGTGGGGCAACGCCATTCCTCCTTATACAATTGATCTGAAATTTGGCCCACAGTCTTGTTGTGACTGCAGATTAATTTTGGGGTAGTCACGCACAGTCGCGCATAGTCACGGAGCGATCTAAATGTCATTTCCCCTCATTCGGTCGATCTGAAACTTGGTCCATACACTTGCTGTGAAAAAAAATTAACTTTGACTTAGTCACGTACAGTCAGGGAGAGATTCAAAACTCATATGCATAAGAAAAGAAGGAGTTAGAGTGGGAAGAAGTTGTTTTAGTTCTTAAATGAAAGTTATTTCTTCATTTTTTTTTTAATAAAAATTATTTTTTTTATCTTAATTTTTTTAGCATGTAGTGAAAACTCCGTGGCCTAGCAATAAAAAACCGGTTTTTTGGATTTGAAATCAATTTTCTCCGTCAAGTGAAATGCACTTCTTTCGACAATCATCTAAGATCTAGAAATGCACTTCTCTTCTCTTTCCCTGGAGCCATCTTTCCAAGTCTGGGAACAGATTATAATCAGCGGGGCCAGATCTGGAGAATGCAGGGGGTGTGAAAACAATTCGCAATGTAAGGACTACAATTCTTCTGAAGCCAAAGCAGTTGAATGCGCCGATGCATTGTCGTGATGTCACAAGATTTTTTTCTTATTTAAGTGGAGTCGTTTTTTCTTAATTTTTTCATCCAATCTGCCCAATAACTCAGTACAGTACTTGGAAGTTATTGTTTTTCCTTTCTCCAAGTTTTAAATAAATATTATACCACATGCAAGCCAAAAAAAAACTGACCATTACCTTTCCATCCATTGTTGAGTCTTTGGTCGCTTTGGTCGGCTTTCGGATGCTTGTAACCCTTCCGCAGACTGTCTATTGGAGTCCGCTGTATAATAATGAGTCCACGTCTCATCCATTGATATAAATCGACGTAGAAATTCAGCTAAAGTTACTTCAGACAGCTCCAAAGCATACTTTGAATTATGAATACGTTTCAGTTTTTGTTCAGCTGTTAAAAATCGAGGCACCCTTCGAGCAGAAAGCTTTTTCATAATTAAATGATCATGTAATATATGCCGAACTCGCTCTGCTGATATCTTTGTGATACCACCAATCTCACTGACTTTTATCTTTCAATCATCCAATACAACCTGATGACTTTTCCTACGTTGTCTTCGGAAATTGCCTTATTTGGACGATCTGCTTATACGACCACGGTTAAACTCGGAATACCATCGTTTACCCATTGAATATGGCGGTGAAAATTCACCATACTGTTTATCATTACATTCTTTGGGTCGGACAGTATTTTTTCCCGCCAAAAAATAATGTTTAATTAATTTAAAAGCAGCATCATTTTTATAACGGTAACTTTTTTTTCTAATTTAAGAAATGTTATAAAATTTTGACACACTTTCTCTATTGTGACGCCATCTCTATGTAAGGCAACGGACTTTTTACTCAATGTAGTATTTTGATGTAGTAGTTCACAAAGATCAATATACGATTTCTCCCGATATTTATTTCTACGAGCAAATTCCAGTGCTCGAAATTCGAGTGCAATTTCTAGGCAGCTTTATTTTCCAACTTCCGTCCGTCCGTCCGTCCGTCTGGTTGTCTGTCTGTCTGTGTGTCCATGTAAACCTTGTACTCAAACTACAGGTCGCAAATATGAACATATGGAAATATGGAAATGAAATTTGTTATATCAAGTGATATAGGCCATAGAACGAGCGCTGTTGAAACTGGTGAAACTCGGTGCATGTTCAGACCTAGTCCCCATACAAACGACCCCTATCAGATCAACTTAAATTGCGATAAGACCCAAATTAGAATATAGATCTCGTTAAAATTTGGATTGTTAATGTTTATTACATCCATTAATCAGTATTCCAAAAATAAACCCTATACGAGAATTCTTAGTCATAGCCCCCATATAAAGCTACTTCCCGATCTTCACTTAAATCTATCAAAAACAAAAATATTGCAAAGATTTTGCTCAAATTTGGTATGTATATGTTTTTGCAAAAAAAAAGGTGGCTTCAGCAAATACAGTCAGAATCGGTCCATATAAATGTAGCATCCGATATGAACTTTTTCAAATCTGCAGGCAAAAATAATATTAAAAATATTTTTATTTTTTATATTCAATTAGTTCGACCTAAGACCAATTCTCTAAACGCATGGTGTAGGGTATCACATGTCGGTCTAGACCGTGCTTTTGTATTAGTGTTAAAGAAAACTAAAAGTACGTATACTCTTTGAACATACAGTATGTTTACCCCACAACACAATATTACAGACGTATGCAAACAGAAGGTGTTTTTTTGATTTTAAAAGCGTTTTTTTTCTAAATGCATTTTCTTTGCACTTCATTGAACATATTGATGTTAGCACGGTGTAAATATTACCGTTTTGTAGTTGATGTTTGTTGGTGTTTTATTATTGATGTTATTACATGGATCATATGCTTGTGTGCTTGTTTAAAAGACTTTGAAGCACGTTCGTACAATATTTTTTTATATGATTTTATACATTTTTCTTAACAATTTATGATGTTTTTTTGCTGAATTTTGAAATAATAAAATTTTTAAGTAAACCAAACTCATAACTTAAACAGGTGCAGAAGCAATCCAGTCATTAAATAGAATTTTTTTGCAATTTCGGTACAATGTAATAATTTTATTTTATTGCTAATTAAGATCTAGATTTTTGCATACAGTTTTAAATAAAATTTAGATATCGTAAATTTTATTTACTTAACTCTATGGCATTTGGAATAAAAATTATTATGACGCTGCGGTATAGTGCGGCATAGGCAGTTACATCAGCATATGTATACTCATAGGGGCAGAATTTTTCAGAACTTTAAGAACTTCTGCATGTTTTCAATTATAACTTGTGATTTTCGATTTTAATACCAAACTACACTTTATTTTATTATAAACAAGCAAATGGGGTTCTACCTAAAATAGTTGTTTCATCCCCAGATTATTTTTGGTAAGTACGTATTTCAATTATGGAAGGAAGTTTTTTAATAGGGATTAAATGGAACTCAATATGTGGTTTTAAATGCAGATTTTATTTTCGATTTAATAAATTTAATTTTGTTTCACATAATACCATTTTCTGTGATCTTAGTTATATAAAATTTATTGTAAAGCCAATTTGTGGGCAATATTTTTTGTTTTTCCAATTTCGCTTACTAACTCTGGAGTGGACTGCGTATAAATGACTATGACCAAAGCACGAATTTTCGAAATCCAAGCCGCATGACATATCCCACACAAATTTGGAATTGCAAGACTTTAAATGCAGTTGGAGAATCTGTTGAAATCATCGTGCTTTCAATAATATTACCCTTATTTAATTTAGGTGCATTTAGGTTTCGCAGCACTATAATTGGGTATTAAACTTTCAAATTATGTGGCAGGTCAAGGTAATTTTAACAGTCAATTCGAAAATTCTCTTATCTTCTTCTGTAATAACAGAAGATGTCGCACAAGTTTGCAAAGCTCTCTCTATCATATGTGATATCTGCTTAGATATATGTGATATTCAATAATGGCCATTTATCCGATCCCCTTTAGTTGCAGCACGGCCACTAATATTAACTAGTATAGCCCAGCACTCGAAATACAAGTGCAAATTCTTGGAAATATGATTTTTTCATTCAATTTTTGTCTTCCCATGTTTTTTTTAATCTATATATATAAAAAAATTTATGAATATTTAATTGAGCCTAAAGGTATGTTAACCAATTTTAGCAATTCACAATTCAACACAGAGCATCTGATATATAATTTAAATCATTCGCATTAACAGGGTGTAACGAATAATTATAAACATTTTATTTTATTTAATTTAATATATTTTTAAGACAGATTAAACATAAAATTTATCATTCTCAGCTCCATATGAACTATAACTATGCCAATTTTCCAATTCCGCCGTGCCCACATATTGCTTAAAAAGGGAACTAAAAATTAACCTTCTCATATTAATATATAGATAACAGAAGACGTAACAAAAAAAATTTTCAAAGCTCTTCCTATTATAGTATTCGAGATTCAGTGACTTCCAGAACTGTTCATAAAAACATAGAACTTAGAATCTTTTTTTAAAATGAATTCAGTACATATTGTCTTAAAAATAAATAATAAAAAAGGGCAATTCCATATGTGACGGAATGACATTTTGAGTTGAAAAATTGAATTTAAGGCTATTTCACAAAGCTATTTTCAATTGAAAATTCATTCTTCAGTTTGAAAATGATTGTTAATGAGTTAGAGATTTAAAAAAAACTCAGAAACAATTTTTTCACTATTTTATTCTTTTAATTTTGAGTAATTTCTTATTGTGTGACGGAATGACATTTTTGCTACCATGACTCTGTCCTGGTATTAAAACCTAGGAACTTTTGTCAATTAAGAAGCTAGTCAGTTTTTAAACTAATAAATATTTTACATATGATATATAAGCAATATAAAATTATATTTCAGAGCTACTTAGCTATGATAGTGTTGAAGTTATTAACTGTCATTTGACGTGACGGAATGACTGTGGCGGAATGACTAAAGCTTCTTAAACATGTATTAAAAGAAAATTTAGTAAACAAATAAATTTTATAATTATTTTATAATCTAGAATACTTGTAAGAAATTACATTATGTAACTTGGAACACATTTTAATATATTTTTAAACTTACTTCATATAAATGAAAAAAAAATTTTTTTATAAAAATTGACATGTTTATGGAATTGCCCAAAACTAAATTAAAAAATTATTTTCTTTAAAAAAAAAACCAACCAATAAAAAACAAGTTTTTTTATACTCCCTATATTTGTAAATTAATTTACCATCATGTCAACTAAATAATTGATTGACTGAAAATATCTATTGAAATTTTGCCAAAAATTTTGTTAGATCATTTTTGTTGTCAACGAGTCTGCCTGCAAAGTTTCAACCCGATTGGATCACGGAAAAGGTTAAAAAATCGATCCAAAGTTTCGTCAACACGTAGACAAGCAGACACTATGAGTTAATATAAAGGGAGTATAAACAAATAAATTTTTGCGAACACTTTTGTGAGTTTGTGGACCTTGGCCTAAATTAATTATAAAAACGTTATTTTAGTATTTAATATGAGCACTAGGGTGGCCCTTCATTATATGGAGGAAAAAAAAGTGTTCAAACACTCGGTCGCGCCCCCTGCAAATATGCGAATGACAAAAAAACTGAGAACTACAAAGTTTTGGGCCAATCAAAAAACATTTAGAGGTGGCTCAACGTAATTGAAAATTTCAAGTGTGTTTATATGGGAAGAATATGACTTTTTTCAGATTTTACGAAAATTCCGTTCTATAGTTTAATTTTTCCAAAAATTGTTATATGATTCGGGATCAGTATTAAATTTTCTTTTCTAAAAACTATAAAACTTCAAAATCGAATAAAAAGTCGCCAAGAAATAGCAAATGACCCAAACCACTTTTTTGCCAAAAAAAATTAGGTCATTGATCGCATTTTTTTCAACTTTGAGAAATTGATTAAAGCCATAATTATTTTTGTCTCTATACTCATAATTACTCAGATATGAAGCATTGTTTTATTACCACGTTGTTAACCTATTGCGCATTGAGACCGATAATGGGAAATTTTTCTTAAACAAAATTTTAAAAAATTGATCTATCTCTTTAACCCAGGAAAAATTTCGTAATAGCAGCTCCTTGATTTTTGCATTACCAATAATGACCTACCCCTGCCTACTGCATTACTTCTAAAGTGAAAATAAGGCGTTACTAATAATGTGTTATACAGCTACTTATATTTCATGTCAGCGCCTTGCATACTACATTACTTTCAAAGTGAAAATAATCAGTTCCTAGGCAACTAGCTACCTCCAATGACATCCCCGTGTTAAAATAATGAGCTTATCAGGCAAACGTCAACCAGTTACACCTCATTCTAAAACCCATTATTTGGTAATGTTTGTTTTTCCTGGGAAGGTCTTGTTAAATGCATGTTAGAGATTAACTGTGTGAATTCTTAAGTAAATCCCTATGCCAGAATTTTTTGGACAAGGATTTTATGTTTTCCGGATTTCGAGAAAAATGGGATTTTTGTAAAATATTCAGTAAATATTCGAAAATTTATCAATTTGGGAAAAAAATTATATGACTCCATTAGCCCTTTTTGGAATTAGGGTCACATGTGACCCCGAGCTAATAAAAGACAATTTATTCAAAAAATTTAAATATTTTGTAAATGCTGTTGAATTTTTAGATGCGGCGCCTAAAATATAATAACCAAATGTGTAGAACTTCCGTTCCTAAAATTTGGGATAACTCCGAGAACGTTAACCCACTATTTGGCAAGGCCAGCTTTGGATTTTAAGATATTTTTAAGTAAAAATTACCGAAAACGAGTTTTTCTATTGAACTCGATGAAACCGCTATTTAGAATTTAAGAAAAATAATTCGGTTAATTTTTATTTATTTAACCCTTCAGTGCTCCTGGGATCAAAATAATCCATTGTGATAAATCCTTGGTGCAATTATCGGCTTATTTCTCGCGTTGATAAATTAAAAAACTTTTAACAAATTTTGTTGTAAAATTATTATATGTATAAAAACTAACTATATTTTTCTAAATAAAATAAGAAGACCCACAAATGACCCAAAGCTAATAAAAGAGAATTTATTCAAAAGAATATGAAATATAAAATAAATTCTATTTATTTTGGTGTATTTAAGAATTATTTAGTGTGCGATTCAAATTGTTTTCTGTAACCACTGACGACTAGCAATAAGTATTGCTTTCCTTGTTCGTTCTATGTTAAGATGTTATTATACTACCAATTCGGAAATGGTTAATGGGGTCATATTATCTTTTTCCGAAACCCTAGGCTATTAAGATAAAATATAACATTTAAAAGTAGAAAATTTATGAATTTTCGATGCAAAGTATTTAGAAAGAGTGCATTTACAGAATATTTTACAAATATTCCATTTTTCTCGAAATCCGCAAAAATAAAATCCTTGTCAAAAAAAGTGTGGCATAGGGATTTACTAAGGAATTCACACAGTTAATCTGCAACATGTATTTAACAAAACGTTAAAGTACCAGATCCATTTTTTAAATTTTGTTTAAGAAAATTTATAAAACTTGAAAGAGGAGTTTTCAAAATTTTATCAAAAAAATTTCCCATTTTCGGTCTCAATGCGCAATAGGTTAGCAACGTGGTAATAAGCCAATACTTCATATCTGAGTACTTATAAGTATAGAGACTAAAAAAAATTATGGCTTCAATCAATTTCTCAAAGTTGAAAAAAATGCCATCAAATTTCTTGACCTAATTTTTTTGGCACAAAAGTAGTCTGGGGAGCGACCGAGAGTTTGAACACTTTTTTTTTATTAAGGGCCACCCTTAGCTTTGATGACAAGCTAGAGCCTTTTTGGCATACTATTTATATTTTATTTCTTAAAATTGCCTTATCTATTTTGCACAATTACTCATTCGTCACCGCCCAAACCTCCTCTAACTGAACTTCTCGTTATAATTTCCTGTTTTAAGATATTCCATAAATTTTCTATTGGATTGAGGTCCTCTGATTGTGGGGACCAATCCATATACTTAATATTTTTCTCCTGAAGCCGCTTAATGGTCACGTTAGCTTTATGCTTGGAATCATTATCCTTCATAAAAGGGGTAAGGGTCTCTTAAAATTTCAATATAATGTTCCGCCTTCATTATACCATCAATTTTGCGAAGGATTATTAACTCCTTGGAAGCAACCCCAGATCATTAAGGAACCTCCTCCAAATTTCCACATGTTCTTTTGCGAAGTTAAGATGAGTGGCTCGGTTGATAAAAGCGGCTTCTTAGTTTTTGTTTTTGCTTTCATTCCGCTCTCTTCGAGATATCTACGAATTGTCTGATTGGACATATAAATTTGAAGGCAATTGCTCTTGACTTATAGACTTCAGCGATATTTTTCCGGAGCTTTGAAACAAACCCAATAGACACACCATATATCCTTCAAATTTCACGTACAGAATTAAGATAACATTACGGAACAATACAATTGTTTTTCGAAAAGTGATGCGACAATGTGTTCCTTGTAAAGCAACAAAAAAAAAAAATAACATAAACTAATGTAATATTTCTTTATAATATTATTATAATAGGCTAGGCCAGTGGTTCCCAAAGTTTACTGGATTCCGACCCATCTAACAAAAACTTAAAAATTTGCGACTCACCTATTGGCTGCTTTAGAAATAGAGGACATAAATACTGGTAATACCAGTTTGCAATATCAATGAGGAAAAAAAACTTAAATATATTAATATTTTTTTATTTAATACTAAAATATCCTACAAACAGTTTATTTCAATGGGAAGGATGTATTTGTTTTCTATTTTTTGTCATTATATTTTTAGCATCAATTTCAATATTAGTAACTTTTAGTCGCAGTGAGTTTGATACGTCCAATTTGTTTCGGTATTTAGTTTTTATATTGACCATAGCTGAAAATCCGGCCTCACATAGGTATGAGGTAGTAAAGGGAAGGAGGACTTTGATAGCTTCATCAAACAGGCAAGGATACTTCCCAGCAACCGAGATCCAGAATTTCGTTAATTGCTTGCGATTGAAAGTATTTTTCAGTGATGTATCTTCCGATAAATTAATGAGCTCTTCACTTGCTTTTGTCGACATATTAGTTGGTAGTTGGTCCTGAAATGGGTTACATATCCAATTCGACTTTTCGAGCTTTTTCATCTCTTCCCCGAAATAGGTGTCAAAGTTATTTCTTAACAATGATAAATGTGCGGCAATTGCAGAAAGTACGTTCATCTTTGGCTGCGCTTGGTTTTCTACAATATAGGTTTCAAGTGTTTCAAAACAATCATATTTACCGTTCTTAATACAACTCTCCCACAAAAGTAACTTTTTCATGAACGCTCGAATTTTATCGTGAACTGCAAAAATGTCAGATTCGTTTGAACCTTGCAGATACAAGTTAAGTTCGTTTAACTTGGAAAAAATATCCGCCAAATATGTTAACTTAAGCACGAATTCTGCGTCCTGTAGATGTTCAATATATTCGGTTTTTCCTTCTAAGTATATTGATACTTCATGCCGTAGTTCCACCAACCGTGTCAGTACCTTTCCCCTGGATAACCAACGTATCTCCGTATGGAGAAGAAGAGATGTATGAAGACTACCCATTTCTTCACACAACTTCTGAAACAAACGTGCTTGTAAGGGCCTTGTTTTGATGTAATTTACAATTTTTACAGCTGTATTTAGCACAGTTTTTAAATCATCGGGTAATGCTTTTGAAACCAGTGCTTCTCTGTGAAGACTACAATGAGTCCACAAAGCACAGGGACTTTTTTCAAGAACTCTTGTAACCACACTGCTATTTTTCCCGCACATAGCCCGCGCACCGTCAGTGCATATACCGACACAGTTCTTCCATTCCAACCCTTTTCCTTTTATATACGAATCAATTGAACTGAAAATTTCTTCGCTCGTTCCACGACTAATTGGCTTACAGAACAAGATATCTTCATGCACGTCGTTTTCCCATATATAACGCACAAAAACAAGTAGTTGAGACAGGCCTTGAACGTCGGTAGACTCATCTAGTTGTACAGTGTAGTATTTACTACCAACTACTCTTCGTAATATTTCATCTTCTGCCCACTCAGCCATTTCGTCAATTCGTCGTGCAACAGTGTTATTGGATAGAGGTATGCGTTCGATTTCTTTTACTTCTTTTTCGCCAAACATTGCTCCAACAGCATCTTTAATCGATGGTAAGACTAAGTCTTCGCCAATTGTATGAGGTTTTCCCGCTCTGGCAATTCTCAAGCTTATGAGGTACGAGGCATGTACAGCATTTTCATTAATATTAATGAAATGTGAAACAATATTTTTTGAAGATTTCATATCCAACAATTTTCTTTGAAAAAAGTCTACTTGCTTGTTTTTCAAATGAGAATGCTTAGTTTCTATATGACGCGTTAACTTACTTGGACGTAAACTTTCATTCGCTAAAATTTCGAAGCAAATCACGCATTGAGGACGCGGATCTAACGCGTCATGATTCCAAGTGAATCCTAATTTCAAATATTCTGAGTCATATTTTCGTACAACTTTCCGGCGCTTCGTTTCATGTGTTGAGGGAGCTTGAAAGTCAGATTCAGTGCCAATTTTGTGACGTAACAGAGCATCTTCTTGGGTTTCCTTACTTTGTTCGTCATTAACTGGCGGCGGCGATGAAGTTTTTGCTCCGCGTTTCAACCACTTGTCCATGATTATCTTCAAATGTTAATAATTGTTTTTAAAAAGGTTACAATGGTGCTCGGTAAATACTACATACGGTAAATAAATCGAAACCACACAAAAATAAAAGACGTCCGACTAGCAATCACGATTTATTATTTAAGTAGAAATTAGTACGACAATTTTCGTATTAGTAAGACAATTTATTAGTCAAGTAGAAATTTACACGTGTTCCGTCGTTCACAATCAAATGATTAATGATGTTTTGTCATTACTGAGTCTATCTATCAACCAAGATCACGTCACAAGTGTATACATTTTGTTTCTATGCAGCGAGTGGCATATGTTTTGTTGTTATTGCTATTTGTTTCTTTGTTTTACCGTTGCAGTTTGGTGTTTGTCAATTGGAATGTGATTCTGCGTAACAGAATGACCGTTTAAGTTTGTTGTTATGTCATATAGTGTGCGTTTCTGTGTAACAGACTGGCGGCTATAGGTTGTTGTTTGTCTTACTTTCCTAAGCTTTTACATACATACATATGTGTGTGTGTTCTTGCATTTCCTATGAATAAATGAATACAAGAGAATATTAGCAGACAAAATAAGGTGGCGTGAGTGTTGTTGGTGTCAGGGTGGGTATCGTAACTCGCTACTTACAAATAAGCAGGCTAATATTGCGCATTCAAAACTTGAGCTTTTTTGGAATGTTGGGGGGAGGAGATTTTAAAAACACAGAGGTAGTATTTGCGCTTTCGGTTGTGTGCAGCTAAACAAGGTTCTAATCCGTCCCACATTTCTGGGCCCACTCAATATTTTCTCGCGACCCACTGGTGGGTCGCGACCCATACTTTGGGAACGCCTAGCCGCTAGGCGATTTCTTGTGAATGATGTTTTGTTCTACCGTTTTATCCCGATTTTGACCAAACGAAAATTATTTGAAAGGTATTTCTTTTTAGCCGTTTTGCAGATTTACAGATTTTTTCCTTTACTTTGAGTAAACCTATAATACTAATAGGCTAGGCGATATCTTGTGAATGATGTTTTGTTCTACCGTTTTATCCCGATTTTAACCAAACGAATACTAAAGGAAGGTATTTCTTTTCAGCCGTTTTGCAGATTTACAGATTTTTAAATTTTTTCCTTTATTTTTAGTAAATTGCTTAAGTAATTTGTTAAGATGGAAAATCATGGGAAATGAATGTGATATTATAACTTACCTTCTTTAATTTTACTTTCGCTGAGTCTCGGGTAAATTAGTTTCAAACACAAGAAAACTTCATCTCTTTTGGCGACAGTTTTGATAAAATTCTTAACAATTCCAAGTTTAATATGCAGTGGAGGCAGCAATAACTTCTCCTTCGGCACTAGAGGCTCACGAATAATATTGGCCGTTTGTAACCTGCTGTGCTCTCTGAGTTTCCATCCGTGGCATGCATATTGGTCACCGGAAAATCTGTGTCCCAATCGCACAAAAAGCTCACATATTTTATATAGCCGCTTTGAAAACCGCAAAGCATTGCTACAACTTTTAAATCGCAGCATATGCGCCACATATGTTTGGCGTAGTTAACCATTTTTAAAATATTTTCCAGTGCATCATATGTGCATCTTTCGTTTCTGTACTATAGGCGATTGGAACTGAAGATTTTTTATTGGTCTTATGCAGTAAAACCGCCTTCAAGCTGAGTTTTGAACTGTCAATAAATAATCTCCAGTCATCTGCTTCATATTTTATTTCAATTGCGTCTATCAATTTTGCTACATCCGGGCAATATGCAGAAGTTTTTTCATCACTCACAAGGAATAAACTTTGGAGTGCTGCCCGACGACTTCGATAAGCTGTGACTTTCACACCGGGTGCCAACAAATTGTTTGATTTCAAAATGGAAGCCAGCTCTTCCGAATATGCTGTGTTAATTCCAACTTGGCAACAATTGAATCAAGCTTATTTTGTTTATTAAAATTGGCTCATTCGATACTGATGGCTCATATGGGGGATCATCACGTGCATGATATGTCGGAGCAGTCGTAGAAGAGAAAATATCTGGGCTAGAAGCTTTTGGCACAGGAATGTGGTCCGAATGAGGCAATGGTGTTGCGGCACTTGCAACACCAACGTAATTATACGATTTTCTTATCCTTTTTGCGGCTTCTTTATTCGCACATGCATAGCAATTCCATGGATTGTGACCTTCGCCAGGATCAGTCCAAGTCATTGGGATACCGAATGGCATACTTTCACGTCTTCTATTTTTCCAATCCATTAGACGGTTGTAGCAGCTTTTACACACTATATTTGGTACCCAATTTTCGTTCACTATAACATTTTGGTTGAAGTACATCTCGTATGTTTGAACAAAATCAGTACTGAAATTTCCCCTTTTTTTATGTGTTGAGATATATTGCCAACAGCAGTAGCAAAAGCTATTTATATCTGGCTTGCACAGTTCCATATTCTGTTCACTTTTGTTCACTTTTAAAAAACTGGAGAAAAATCACTTTTACTGTTCGCGTTCGTCGGCACTTGTTGAATGACAAAAATAACAGAACCAGTGTGAGAAAGAGAAGAAGTATAATGACAATGCATGTTTTATGTGAACATTACAGAACCAGTGTTGCCACATCAATATTTCTCTTTTAGTACAGTAGAAAAATATGAGAGAGTTCGGCTTGTGAGTATCAATGTTTTCTCCAAATAATGTTGTGCATATCTGGAGCAAATTTTTGAAATTCATACATTTACCTAATTGGGAATAAATGAGAAACGCGTGCATCGATTTTCATGATCTATGCCTTTTTTTTGCTCATGAGTTATGTGATTTTACGCGAAAGTAATTAGGTTTGGCACTTTTTTCCATTTTGGATTTTTTATGAATTTTAAAAAAAAAAAATATTTAAATTTTTAGGCAAAAAATTCTTTTTTCCCTTCATACATTCATTTTTAACTTCGAAAGTGTTACACATATAGGAAAACGGTATAGAAACAGATTAGAGAAATTGTAATTCTTAATTTTTCTAAATTTGTTTCATCAAAATCGTACAAGTGGTTCTCGAGTTATGTTAAACTACGTTTTTGCCAAAATGTTACAACTAAGCGAAAAAACATCAAGATAAGGAAAAAATTTAAAAGGTCATAAAAAAAAACTGACACATACGAACGCCAAACCCTTTGAGGGTTTTACTATACTGACCTAGTACCATCACGCTGACTTGGAATTTCTCACCCCCCAGATTGGCTGTTGTACTGTGTAGTTGATTAGCATACCTTTATGGTCTTTATTTAATGAAAAAATAAACTTTCCTAGAATTTTCACTTGAATTTCGAGGGCTGGAATCTCCTACTTATTATTAATACAAAAAAATCTTTTTTATGAAAAGTTTTGGAAGTCACTATATGTGATACTGAATAATTGCTTTGTATGGAAGTTGCCACACCTACTGATCTTATACCGCCCATTCTCGGCATGCTAGTCAGAGTGATAACATGCGAAATCACAAAAGTATTGATAATTTCCCTCTAATATAAGATATAGAATATTTTAGATTCGCTTTGAACGGAAGGTGACACGTCTACTATTCCGATACTGCCCATTTCCAGCGCGGCTACTCGTATTATTAACAGATGACCTCACAAACATGCAAAGCTCTCCCTGTTGTAGCACTCGAGAGATTGATATTTACTTTGTATGGAAGTTGCCACACCTACTCATCCCATACCGCCCACTTTCTTCATGCTACTCAGAGCGATAACATGTGAAATCAAAAAAGTATTATTATTTTATATTATTCAAGATATGGAATATTGAAAATTCACTTTGTGTTAGAGGTAACTGGCTCACTTTATTCCGTGAATTTTTCAGATATTTTAATGTTTTGGTATTCGGGGAGGAGACGAAGCCAACAAATTAAAAATCATTAAATCGGTCCAGCTCGTCTGGAGTAAGGATGTAGCTTATGAAATTGCACAAAGTTTCAACGTTCTCGCTATCATAGAACTGAATATAAAGGGTGATTTTTTAAGAGCTATAGGAAAGTTTTCAAAAAAAAAAAAAGACATAAAATTCAGAAAAATGCATGAAATCTTTATTTGAATCGATAGTACGGTCCATATAATTTAAGGTTTGAAGATTATTTCATGCAAATGTTGACCGTGACTGCGCCTCAAATCGTCCATCCGCTTAGTCCAATTTTGGCATACTCTTTCCAACATTTCGGCCGGTATCTCACGAATAAATGCTTCAATGTTGTCTTCCAATGCATCAATTGAAGCGGGATTGTCTGTATAGACATGAGCTTTAACATAGCCCCACAAAAAATAGTCTAAGGGCGTTAAATCGCACGATCTACGCGGCCAATTGACCGGTTCCGAATGTGAAATAAAATGTTCACCGAACTCGCCTCTCAATAAGTCCATTGTTGCGCGTGCTGTGTGGCATGTGTCACCGTCTTGTTGAATCCACATGTCATGCAAGTCAAACTCTTGCATTTTGGGCAAAAAAAGTTGGATATCATCTCTCGGTAGCGCCCAATTGCTGCGAACGGCGACGAATCGATAATTGATGGTCATCATTAACACTGGCCGATACAGCTGCGATATTTTCTTCAGTTCACACTCTACGTAAGCGTGTTGGTGGTTTAATGACCAACAATGTAAAGTTGGTGCGAAATTAAGTCACAATAGCCCGAATAGCCGCTTCAGTGGGTCGATTAAACTGACCATAAAATGGAAGAAGGGCGCGATGAACTTTCTTAACAGAGCACGCATTTTGATAATAAAATTCAATAACTTGCAAGCGTCGTTCGTTTGTAAGACGATTCACGGTTAAATTATAGACCAAACTGAAGATGTTTGACAATGAAACAAAACACGAAACGTGCGTCAGCTTTTTAAACCAGTGTTGCCAAAAAGATAATAGCTAAAAAATCACCCCTTTTTTTACAAAAAAAAAAAAAAAAAAATTACCCCATGGCGGTTTGCCTTCCGAATTTTTTTATATTTTTTTTTTTTTTTTTTTTGGTACTTCAGTCGTAGATCTCGGAATTCCGCTTGTATCAGTGGTTTTATCTATTTTTTTTACTTTCTGAATGATTCAATCTACATATTTTGCTTGGTATCCAGTTCTATACTCTTTTCTCTTTACATCACACAATTATACTCAGTGGTTGCAGAAATGTAATTTTTACAAAGTAGACGTAGTCTGGAGTTAATATTATTCTCTTCTCTGTCAGTTGTTGCTGGTGCTGTTTTTTTCTTTTTCTTCTTAAATCATTTTTTATGACATTAATATATCTTTCAGAACTCCAGGAAAGCTTTTATGCTGCAGTCCACGGGTTCAGCTCTGAATTTACCACGATATTTTCAGTCTTTATCACCATTAGTCTGATGTAACTGTTCTGAAATAAATTCCTTTGCCACTGGTTGATGTTACATTTTCTACTAGTGCCGTGTCTGATGTAATTGATGTATCATAATTAAAAATTGCCGTTGAGTTCCAAAATGAAGTACTTAAAAATATCAAAAATTAAGATTATTAAATGATAAGACTACGAGCATATGCAAAAACTCAATATTTACAGTATCACTTTCCATACTGCTGGCTCCTGTTGGCCCTTCCAATCATCGCGTTATTATAACTAACTCGCATATCGAGGGTTTACTAACGCAACCTCGTAACTTGATTTTTTACGATTTTGGGTTTTAACCGGAAAAGTAATTAGTAACTAGCGACGCATAATTGTGCAAAGTTATAAATAAAAATATTAATAAGTTTTTTTTAAATCAAAAAAATGCAAACTCGTATCTCAACTAGTACAAAATTGTCATGAGCAACCTCGTATCTTAAAGTAAATACATAGGTAGATTTCGCATAATTGATGGTCTGCTGATCACGCATATTATGCTAGCTAGTCTTAAGTTCATCTCGATTTAAGGCCATTTTGGCCATCGAAAATTAATTTAAGTAAACATTCAGAAATTGTTAAAAAAAAAAAAATACCTCGTAAGAATCAAGGGGACAACAGTGGTTGGGAACGAAATAAAGCACAGAAATCTCGTGAGGCAAGGCTTATTTTAGCTTAAATCGGAAAAATGGAGATAACCGTTCACTTATTCCGAGAAATGAACGAAAAATAAAACCAAGATGTACGTCAACAAAATGTACAGCTAGTCAAATCAAAAAGTGCAAGAGATTCAAGAAAAGACAAGAAAACTAATTTTTAATTCATTCTGGAATGATTTAAACTGGGATAAAAAACAATCTTACGTTATTTCTCTTGTTTTAAAAATAATAATTCCTAAAGAGAACGCCCTTATATTACGAAAAAATTTTACTTTTCAATATTATCTTGTCGTTAATAATAAAAGATTATTAGTATGTAAAAAGTGTTCCTGAATACTTTAGGTTTTGGTGAATCTCAAGTTTTGGACTGGATTAAAAAAAGTAATGACAATGGTTTCCTAAAAAAAAACAAAGCAAAGAACACAAGAAAATGCAATTGATGAATATAGACATTTTTAAACCTCGAAAAGATTTTTGTGATATTTGCTTTGCTTTTAAAAATAAAAATATATCTGCAGACGAGTATGATAATCATGTAATAGAAAAGAATCCTGCTAGGAATGAAAAAGATAATGATAAAATCAAAGCAATTTCTGGAGATATAAAAGCTTTCACGGTAGATGTCCAAGCTGTGCAGATGATACCACATTTACCTGCTGGTGCTCTTTATTTTAAACAAAAACTAAAATGTCATCAGTTTACGGCATACAACATAGCTAACGGGGATGTATTATGTTATGTATGGCACAAGGGTGAAGGCGGCATTGATGGCAACGTTTTTGCGTCTTGCCTGATTGATTTTGTAAAAACTGAAGTTGAGCGTACTACGCCGATTGTATTTTACAGTGATGGTTGTAGTGCCCGGATCGAAATGTAACCATAGCTAATTCTTTATTTCAATTCGCTTCAAAAAACAATATCGAGATCTTCCAAAAATATTTGGTTAAGGGTCACATCCAAATGGTATGTGATTCTATTCATTCTGCTATCGAAAGACGTAAGAAAGACCGATAAATGTATGCGCCTTGTGACTTTGAAAAAATTACAGAAGAATCATGACAGAGAAAATCGTACAAAGTTAAGTATCTGGATCATAGTTTTTTAAAAAATTATTCTGATTTGAAATACTTTAAATCAATTCGGCCTGGAATTAAATTAGGATCTCCTACTGTCTTACAGCTAAGAGGATAAAAATACTGCAAAGATAAATTAATGTTTAAATTTTCTTTCGTTGGTGAATGGGAAATTCTTCCTCAGCGTTTAAACAATAAATATCCTATTGACACCGAAGTTAAGGAGTTATATTTTGAAGAAATTCCATTGACTAGTCAAAAATGCAAAGACTTGCAGTCTTTAAAATCACTGATACTAAAAGATTACCATACTTTTTATGATAATTTAAAATACATCCGTGAAAAATAAATACATTTTCTTCTACACGCACAAAATAATATCTCTTAACAGTATTGAAATACAATATTTCAAATTTTTATACCCTATACCACTATGTGGTTTGGGTATAATGACTTTGTGCTGCTGTTTCTAACAACCAAAAATATTTGACCTGGACCCATCTTTAATTATACCGATCGAATCAGAATCACTTTCTGAGTTGATTTAAAAATGTCCGTCCGTCCGTCCGTCTGTGTGTCCATGTAAAGCTTGTAATCAAACTGCAGGTCGCAAATATGTATGTATTTTGATGAAATTTGGTACATAAGCCATGGGATGAACGCTATTGAAATTGGTGAGAATCGGTCCATGTTCAGACCTAGCCCCCATACAAATTACCCATATGAAATCGACATAAATTGCCATATGATCCAAATTGTCATATAGATCTTACTCAAATTGGGTTTGTATGCGTTCATTATATTCATTAATGAGTAGTCCAAAAATGATCCCTTTGACCCCATATAGAGCTGCTTCCCGATCTTCACTTGAATCTATTAAAAAACAAAAATATTGCACTGATTCTTCTCAAATTTTGTTTGTATATATTTTTGCAAAATACAAGAGACTTTACCAAACATGATCAGGATCGGTCCATTTTTGGACCAAGTCCCTATATAGATATAGCATCCGATATGAACTTTTTCCTATCTGCAGCCAAAAAAATTAATAAAAATCCCACTCAAATTGGGATTTGCTTATTTTCTATGTCCAGTTAGTTGGGCCTAAGAGATAGGGTCTCTAAACGCATGGTATAGGGTATCGTATAGTCGGTCTAGACCGACTATAATTTTCTTACTTGTTTAATTATACCCTATACCACTATGTGGTTTGGGTATAATGACTTTGTGCTGCTGTTTGTAACAACCAAAAATATTTGACCTAGACCCATCTTTAATTATACCGATCGAATCAGAATCACTTTCTGAGTTGACTTAACAATGTCCGTCCGTCCGTCCGTCTGTGTGTCCATGTAAACCTTGTAATCAAACGGCAGGTCGCAAATATGAATATATTTTGATGAAATTTGGTATATGAGCTTTTATCGGCCATGGGATGAACGCTATTGAAATTGGTGAGAATCGGTCCATGTTCAGACCTAGCCCCCATACAACTTACCCATATGAAATCGACATAAATTGCCATAAGATCCAAATTGTCATATAGATCTTACTCAAATTGGGTTTCTATGCGTTCATTACATCCATTAATGAGTAGTCCAAAAATGATCCCTTTGACCCCATATAGAGCTGCTTCTCGATCTTCACTTAAATATATTAAAAAACAAAAATATTGCACTGATTCTTCTCAAATTTTGTTTGTATATATTTTTGCAAAATACAAGAGACTTTACCAAACATGATCAGCATCGGTACATTTTTGGACCAAGTCCCTATATAGATAAAATCCCACTCAAATTTGGTTTTTGCTTATTTTCTATGTCCAGTTAGTTGGGCCTAAGAGATAGGGTCTCTAAACGTATGGTATAGGGTACCGTATAGTCGGTCTAGACCGACTATAATTTTCTTACTTGTTTTTTTAATTTATTTGTTGTGATTAAAAGTATTATTGAAACAACGTAATCTTAATATATAACTATTAATAAAGACTAATTGTTTATCTCACAAAAAAAGTTATGAAAAATGTTATAATTAAAAAAAATATCAGTAATAATAATATTTTTATTTGATTAAAAATAAATAATGAATTTAGTAATACGTTTTTAAATAAATAATTCGAAAGCTAATTTAAGTACTTATTTCAGAATAAAGCAATCGCGTATGTTACGCTTTATAGCAAATTTTCTGTGCAGGAAACACGTATCTCAAAAAACGGGCGAACAAATAAAGGAGGAATATTTAAAATGTTACAGTTGTTTTAAAAATCTATTGACATTTCCATTACTTTGTAGATTTAACAAAAAAATTGTTTAAAAAATGGCAAAAGCTTATTATAAAACGTTTTTGTCTCTCCTGAAAAGTAGTAGTTTTTGAGATACGAGGTTGCGTTAGTAAACCCTCGATATTCATAATTTTTAATCGAACCTGCGTCCAATCAATGCCAATGTTTTTATTGTTTTTCTAAAATAAAACGCAATATTAACATACATACCCATTGACATATTCCGATTCTCCATTTAAACGTCAATTAAATACTATTCTTTTGCCACGAACGCATTTTGCTTGAGACTAAAAGAGAAAATATTAAACATCGAAACCCGGGTGCAAATTCTAGGAAATTTTAATTTTTAATTTAATAAATTATTGTATAAGACCCTAAAGGTATGCTAGTCAATTCACAATTCAATCACAATTTGTCATTGTTGTCGTTATTGGTTTATGTCCATAATTATTTTTCAGTTCAACACAGAGCTTTTTGAAAACACATTAACAAATTTAATAAACACAAACACAGCATTCTATAATTTTATGTATGTGTTAGTAGCAACTTTAAAAGCATTTTACTTAAAAAAAAATTTTTAAAATTTGTAAATCTGGTGGACAGGGAGGGATGTTTGGTCAAAATAGGATTAAAACTGACAAACTTACATCGGTCAGAAGAAATCGCCTTGCCTATTAATATAATAGATACATATAAATAAACTTACCGATGTATTTGTATTTGCCATTTTTTTATACCCTATACCACTATGTGGTCAGGGTATAATGAGTTTGTGCTGATGTTTGTAAGTACCAAAAATAATTTACCAAGATCCACGTTTTATGTATCGATTGATTCAGAATTACTTTCTGAGTTGATTTAGCGGTGTCCGTCCGTTTGTCCGTCCGTCCGTCTGTGTGTCTTGGTAAACCTTTTACTCAAACTACAGGTCGCAAATATGAATATATTGTGATGAAATTTAGTATATACGCTTCTATCGGCCACGGCATGAACGATATTGAAATTAGCGAAAATCGGTTCAAATGTTCAGACCAAGCCGCTATACAAATGACTCCTATGAAATCTACATAAATTGCCATAAGATCCAAATTATCATATAGATCTCGGTCAATATGCGCTGGTGTATGTTGATTACATCACTTAATCGGTAAATAAACCTTACGTAGCCTCCATACGAAGCTGATTCCCGATATTCACTTAAATCTATCAAAAAACAGAAATATTGCACAGACTTTTCTCCAATTTTGTTTTTATATATTTTCGCAAAAATGGCTAGGATCCGTCCATTTTTCGACCTATAAATATGGCATCGGATATGAACTTTTTCATATCCGAAGGCAAAAAATTAATAAAAGTGCCACTCAAATTTGGTTTATGCTTATATTCTATATCTAAGTAATTGGAACTAAGAGATAGGGTCTCGAGGCGTATCGTATAGGATATCGTATATTCAGTCTATACTGACTATAATTTTCTTACTTTTTTAATTATGAATTAATATTTATTATGAATTGGCCAATTCTGTAGGTTAGGTTTTTTTTCGGGTTATAATTAAAATGGCGCTAGCTAGACATAATACCAAGTTATTACACAGCCTATGCCTTCGCAAGTGTGGTTAAGGAGCGCCATTAGACTTCAATCCTTAAAACTATCAAACAGAGCAGTTATATAATATAAACAGAAAGCATGCACTTAGGTACATAACCTAACTGCATGCTGATCAGCAATCACGATGTTCAAAAAATAACCACGACAACGTGTTATCCCTCATTTATTCGTTGAAACGTTAATTATTGCATGCACTTTGGAAAAATGATCAAACTGCATTCTAAGCAGTAACAACTATAATCAAAAAATAAAAATCGCAACGTGTTTTCGCTTACTCGCAAGATTTAAAGCGACGAAAACAATGTTTATTCGTTGAAGCGCAAACCACTAATGAATTCTGTAGATTAATAAAATATTATTTTCTTTATCTTTTTCTTCAAAACTGGCATTCAGTTAAGACTGATATGTAATGATACACCATACTACATGCCCATGTCCTGCCATGGGTTTTGGGTTGATCAGCCTACGTCCAATATAACATATAATTGGGTTGAATCGTAACGAAGCCTTTAAAATTTATAAGAAAAATTCGAAAATCATTTCAAAGTTTTGAATTTTTCACACAAATTTTCATTGTTTCGTTACGTTTCGTTTTATAGAACACGTCCCTTAATATTTCATATATATTATAGTCTTAGATAATTGTTAGACAATAAACAAAGATTTATTAAAAATTTGTAATCAGTTAAATTTTCGACTAATCGAACTAATGAATTAATTTCATCATTAGTAATTTTTAATGATCTTCTTAACAATGTGTTAGTCATTTAAACTCTATTTTATCACCAAAAAAACACGTGTTCTCGGTATGTTTTCCATTTGGACACCTTACGACATCATGGCCATAGTTTTTGTTTTGTTTTTTGTTTTTAATTGCAAAACAAACAACTTAATTAATAACTTTTGTATGGCGAGAGAGAATGCAGCTGCTGCAGGCACTTTACCTTAACACCACCACTAAATTTAGATTTATATGCATCTAAAGTATTGGTAGACTGAACATTGGAACATTAACACTTTACGTGTGTTCTTAAGGAAATGTTGTGTTAATTAACTGCAGTTTTTGCAATAAAACGAGCAGCATTCTCAGATTAACTTTTTGCATGCAAAACGAATTTAAGGTGTTTCATATAAAAACGGTCTGATGCCAAGAAAATCAAATTGTGTTTTGCATAAAACAACAAAATATTGTAGAAAAAAAGATGACAGCAAAAAAAAAACAACAAAAAAATAATAAAAAAAACGAAAAATTGTGGCAAAAAAAATATTCTAAAGCCAAAACGTTTAACCACGGAGTGTATCAATAAGAGAAGAATATTGACTAGAAAATTTGTGTTTTTACTGTGGTTACACATGTCATCTGTCACCGGAAGCAGCCGTTTTAGACATATATTGAATTTTATATTGGAACGAATTTTTTCTTGCATATTTTTCACAAGGATATTTTTTTTTAACAGAAAATGTGGTTTGCACAAGAGAATGTTGCTTTTGTTGTTAGTGCTACAAAACAAAAGTCAAGGCAAGAAAATTTAATATTAAATTTAACTGAATAGTAGTCAAATGCAACCCTGCATGGTAAAAACAAAAACAACTCTGTGTATTTATTTCTAATAAAAAAAAAAACGTCAAGTCAAAAAATATTTCAAAATATGATATATTAATAAATTTTCAAATTTTGTGGAAAGCATTTATACTGAAATAAAATTTATTGTAAATTCAAAATCCTATAAAATATTAAACGATCTTTTGTAAAGAAAAATTTCCTTACCAAAGCAATGTAAAAATGTCGGATGTAAGTAAGAAATCGTGTCTGGATAACATTATGCAGAGTATTATAGAATTCTTGCAGTATGACATAAGGAAACTTTTTGGATGTACTTCCAATGAAATCTGCAATACAACTCTTTCGGAATCAACTGTGAAACAAAAGGATATAATTGAGTATAGTTATGGCTGTAGACCTAAAATATATAATGGCTGTGAGGAAAAGATAGAAATATCGGAAATGGATTTGTGTTTACCTGAAGCGGAAACGGAAAATGAATGTTGTACTAAAAAGGAAAAACAAAAACAAAATTGTTCTAAACAAATGGAAGAGAATACATGTGAATTAGATTTTGAAATTGACGATGAAGAAGAATGTAGTAGTTCTGAAAATGATGATGATGATTTTGAGTGTACAAAAAAATCTATGGCTGGTATATGCCGGCAAATTTATCAAAAAATTCACCACAAATGTTCTTCGGCATCTGTCAACGAACTAACCGCCATCGAAAAGAAAGCACAGAAATTATGGGACTGTACGAATAAAGATGTGTGCTCGAGTCCCAATGCGCCCGATCAGACTTGGTGCCAATTAAAAGCTAATCAAAAGTTACCCTACTATTGGGCAGCACTATCAGGTGATAGCTTAACTGAAAATCCATTTGAAAATTTCAAACGTTTCTATTTGTCCAACATCCCCAAAGAAAAACGTTGCACCAAAAAAACTAATGAAAAACTTTTAATTGTTTGGCATAGTTTGGCCACCGAACAAAAGTTGCCATTTATTATGGAAGCTTTCATTAGTAAAATAGGTTGTGGTGAAGTGAATATATGTGATGAACATCAGATACAACGTCTAATGAAACGTTTACAAAGAAATTGTTCTTAGACTTAGTGAAGGAGGGAAGTGCAGTTTATTGTCATTGTTGTGTATAATAAAAATTTACAATATTCTTTAAAAATTATTTGAAAAGTGTTATCTTGAAACAATTTCTTTAGCATTACTAACAAACGAACTACCGATATGACACAACAAACAATTTATGTGAAATTAAATAGAAAATGATTTGATAACTGAATTCCCACCCCAAAAACTTAAACATTATCTGTGACGAAAGAGAAATTAAATTTCGCACAAATCATAGTGGAAATTTTGCACACTTATCAAAAAAAAAAAAAAAAACAGTGAACATAAAAAAAATCACATAAAACATTTAAAAAAAAGTGACACTTTTAGAGCTTGTGAAAAAAAACCTAAGTGAAATAATATAGATTTCTAATGTTAAGGGATTTTTTTTTCCTTATTGGAAATTTGTCCTTTATTCCTTGTAATAAATGTATTACAAATTTAAATTAATGCAAATTTCTATTTAAAAAGAAAAATTCTATGAAATTATGTCAAAAGTTTAATTCCTCAGGCTGTTGTTACCACAATGTTCAATAGACTGGTCGTAAAAATTTTTTTCTTTATTTAAAAATATCGTAAAATTCAAAGCTGGCCTTGGCAAATAATGGGTTAACGTTGTTCGATTTATGGAAAATTTTTAGCATGGAAGAATTGCACATTTGCTTATTACATATTAAGCGTCACATCTAAAAATTTAAAAGCACTTTCAAAATACTTGAATTTGTTGAATAAATTGTCTTTTTTAGCTTGGGGACATATGTGACCCCAAGTCCAATAGGGCTAATGGGGTCATATTATTTTTTTCCGACACCCTAGGCTATTAAGATAAAACATAACACCTAAAAGTAAAAAAGTGATTAATTTTTGATGCAAAGTCTTCAGAAAGAGTAGATTTACTGAATGTTTCACAAAAATCAAATTTTTCTCGAAATCCGAAAAAAAAATTCTCGTCAAAAAAAATTCTGGCGCAGGGATTTACCTAAAAATTCACAAAGTTAATCCCCAACATGTATGTAATAAAACCCTAGAGCGTCAGATCCATTTTTTTAAATTTTGTTTAACAAAATTTAGTAAAATTTGAAAAATGAGTTTTCAAAATTTTATCAAAAAAATTTTCTATCTTTGGGGTCATTGCGCAATTGGTTAAGAAGATGGTAATAAAACAATACTTCATGTTTGAGTACATATACATAGGTATAGAGACCAAAAAAAATTATGGCTTTAACTATTTTCTTAAAGTTGAAAGAATTTCACGACCTAGTTTTTTTTGGCACAAAAGTGGCCTGGGGCATTTGTTATTTCTTGGCGAGTTTTTTTCGATTTTGAAGGTATATAGCTTTTTGAAAAGATAATTTAGTACTGATATCGATTCATATAAC
Source organism: Cordilura impudica (assembly GCA_963682025.1). NCBI lineage: Eukaryota > Metazoa > Arthropoda > Insecta > Diptera > Scathophagidae > Cordilura > Cordilura impudica. Next base: position 28,469,094 of record OY821517.1, read on the forward strand.
AACTATAGAACGAAATTTTTGTAAAATCTGAAAAGTCATATTTTCTCCATATTGATATTGAAATTTCAATCGCGTTGAGGCACCTCTAAATTTTTTTTGATTGACCCAAAACTTCAGTTTTCAAAACTTCAAAACTTCTCAGTTTTTTTGCTACTCGCATATTTCTAGGGGGTGAGACTTTAAATTCGAACACTTTTTTACCCTCCATATAATGAAGGGCCACCTCAATATATATATACATATGTATGTAATATTATGTATACAAACTCGTATATTATATATGTCGATAATATTAGTTATATACGAATGTATTATACACACTAATCAGGAGTTCAAAAATTAACAATGTAAGTCCATTTGTAGAAAAGGTACCTGTATAAACTGATTCCCAATCTTCACTTATCTATATATTAGTACGTGATGGTAAATTTTTGTACCCATTTTTAAGCAAAATGCGGGCACGGAGGAGTACGAAATTTGGCATAGTTATAGTTCGTATAAAAGAGAAGCGGAATGATAGAATTTATGTATAATATGTGTTAAAAATATGTTAAATTAAATAAAATAAAACATTAAAAATATCATAATAATTGTATACCCTGTGTTGAATTGTGAATTGCTAAAATTGATTAGCATACCTTTAGGCTATTATAAAATTATATATTAACAAACCCATTTATATAACTTATGTGTGTTCAACAAATACTTATAATGAAATTTAATGAATTTTATTTAAATATTCATACATTATTTAAATATAGATTAAAAAAACCTTGAAATAGAAAAATTTTATGAAAAAATAAAATTTCCTAGAATTTGCACTCGAATTTCGAGTGCTGGGCTATGCTAGTATCAATTAAAAGACAAAAATATTGCACAAATTTTGTTTATATATGTTTTTGTAAGAAATAAAAGGCTCAACTACATATGGTCATGATCGTTCCATTTTTCGACTTAGCCCCATATAAAAATATATTGCGCTATGAAGTTTTTTTTTTTTGTATATGAGGGCAACAAGTTCAAGCAATGCCGCTCAAATTTAGTTTATGCTTATTTTCTGTATCGAATTGAGGCCCCTCATTGTATCGTGCAGTTGGTCTAGACCAGTGATGGCCACAAAGAGAAATGAGAATGTAGTAGTTATGTTACAAAAAAAAAGGCGATGTATTGGTACTATGCACTGAACAAAATCACTTTAAATGAAAAATGAAATGAAATGAAAAAAATCTTTTTTTGTTTTGTTTCTTCGCACTTTATTTTTCAACAGAATTTCTTGTATTTCTTGTATTTGTTGTTGGTCGCCCATAGTTCCCTAGTTACGTGCCGTAAATAAAAATAAAATAAATAAAATAATAATATATAAATAAATAAGTAAATAAAATAAATAAAAAGCGTAAATAAAAATATGTATTCAAGTATGGATGAACATTTTTTATATTCCTTTTTGAATTTTTTTCGATTTATTTTTGAATTTGAGTTTTTGAATTTTTTTTTTTTTTTTTGAATTTTTTGAATTTTTATTTTTAGTAAAAAGTTAATTCATGTATGAATGATTAAACATCGTCTAAATGAAATCTATTAAAAAGGTTATATATTAGAATTGACGAAGTCAACAAGTTCTTCTATGTTGTAACATTTTATTTTTAGAAGTGTTTCCAAATGATTATTTGCCAATTTATTTCTATATTTAATTTTTATATGTCATTGCCGAAAATGTATGCTCCCATAAATATGTAGTAGAAAAAGTTAATAAATATTTAATATTAAATTTCTACATGTTCCATATTTAGTTGGGCAAATATTTTTCCAGAAATTCAGACCGGTTTCCATTAGAATCGTTAAGTCCGCACGAATTAACAGTAGCTCTTGTTTTATATTTTCTGGAACGTCGTCCAACAGACATGATAAAGGATTTTGATATATATTGATCGCATATTCTATTTCTAACATATCATGAAATCTTTTACCAAAGTTTTCTACAAGTTTTTTATTTTTTCGCTGTATATAATTAGCTTTGCTTGATCTGAACATTTTTGAAATATTTCGTTAGTTCTAGGAAAATTTTGCAAATCCTGCTTTTCCATCTGATTTCGTAAAATTTCTTACTTTGTAGAGAAATCCTTTACAGCCAAAAAAAAGATCGCAAATATTTTTGTTTTTTCCCTGCAACACTAAATTTAAATCATTAATTTGTATCGTAATGTCCGATTGAAATGCCAGGTCTAACAAAAAAGCGTAGGATGTTATTGAATTTAATAAATCAATATCTTTCGGAAGGGCCTGCTCTTTTAAAAATGTTGCAATTTCCTCTCTGAGACAAAACAGTCGCTCAAGACATTTTCCACGACTTAACCATCGTACCTCAGTAAACATCAATACATCACCATAAGACGCATCTAAATCTTTCAAAAACGCCACTAGTTTCCTATGTGTATGTGCGTTGGGGCCTCCTTTTAGTCGATTTATTATTTTAAGTGCCGTTTTCATGGTTTCATTAAGACCAATTGTTTTAGCAAATAAAGCTTGCTGATGTATTATACAGTGGAAAGTAGGCACCTTTATTCCTCCTTTAATTAATTGACCAACAAAACCGTTCGTGCGGCCAACCATAACTGCCGAAAGCTTTTTTTTTTTATCAATTATTGATAAAACGTTTCTTTTGAATGTGCTAAAAATAATTTCCCCTGTTACGTTTCCGTAAAAGGACTAAGTTTTAAAATTTATTCAAATGAATTGAATTCATTGTCAACACATCTTATGCAAATTATCATTTGACTTATGTCGTTATTGTCCACACTTTTATCGAAACAAACGGAAATATGCTCGGCATTTCTAATTCGCTCATTAGATAATTTATTTAAAAAACGACCTATATTGTCAGTTCTTCTGGTTACTGTAGCGCGATATAGAAACAATTCACTAACTATGGCTTCAATTTGTTGTCCCGCTTCACCAAATAAAGGCAGAATTGACAAAAACATGTCTATAAAAAATTCACCATCTTCAAATGGCCGCCCCTTTTTTGCTAACCCCAATGCAACTATATATTAAGCCTTCATCTTGCTACACATTGTGATATTTTTGTTAATTTTGCAATCATTCAAGGCTCTACAATTTCAATTCAATTCAATTCTAAGTCCTTTTTTAATTTTATAAAAAGTCTATCTCTGTCCTCACCTGACAAGCTACACAATTCTAAGTGACAGCATTCATAATGCCGTTTAAAACTGTATGCACTCATCCGTTTAGCTTCTGGTTGCATACAAGGCACTCAGCTTCATTAAATACATTTAATGTAAATAAAAATTTTTTCCCACTCTACTTTTCACATTTCAAATTAATAATAAAAAATTTTACACACCAACAAAATTATTCGCAGTGTACTAAAAATGCTGAAAAAGAGAATCATAAAACCACTCAGTTGGGCTGTTTTTTATTTCCAATTTCAAGCGTGTGTTTTGTTTTTGTTTTTTAACAAATATAGCGGCTGCAACCTGCTTGTTGAAAATTCGGCATGCAACTAAATCAAATTATTATTTCTTATGCTCTTGCAGTTTGTTTTGTTAACATTCTTGTCGTGTATGTGAAAATTACAAAAAGCAGTCGGCCCCTCGGGGCATTGTGTGAACAATTATGATCTAGACCAACTGCACGATACAATGAGGGGCCTCAATTAGATACAGAAAATAAGCGTAAACCAAATTTGAGCGGCATTGCTTGAAACTTGTTGCCCTCATATATAAAAAAAACTTCATAGCGCAATATATTTTTATATGGGTCTAAGTCGAAAAATGGACCGATCATGACCATATTTAGTAAAGCCACTTATTTCTTACAAAAACATATATAAACAAAACTTGTGCACTATTTTTGTCTTTTGATTGATATTAACATATCCCAGCACTCGAAATTCGAGTGCAAATTCTAGGAAATTTTATTTTTTCATAAAATTTTTTTCTTTCAACGTATGAATATTTAAATAAAATTCATTAAATTTCATTATAAGTATTTGTTGAACACACATAAGATATATAAATGGGTTTGTTAATATATAATTTTGTAATAGCCTAAAGGTATGCTAATAAATTTTAGCAATTCACAATTCAACACAGGGTATACAATTATTATGATATTTTTAATGTTTTATTTTATTTAATTTAATATATTTTTAGCACATATTATACATAAATTCTATCATTCCGCTTCTCTTTTATACGAACTATAACTATGCCAAATTTCACACTCCTCCGTGCCCGCATTTTGCTTAAAAAAGGGAACAAAAATTTACCATCACATACTAATATAGACAAGTGAAGATTGGGAATCAGTTTTATACGGGTACTTTTTCTATAAATGGACTTACATTGTTAATTTTTGAACTTCTGATTAGTGTGCATAATACATTCGTATATAAATAATATTATCGACATATATAATATAGGAGTATATAAAGGGCGATACTTTTTAAAGAAAAAAACACAGAAAGTTCAAATTTAATGGGGAATGTTTATTATAATTTGAAAGAACATTCTTTGGCATTTATTTCTATCAAATGTTGGCCGCGGCTACGTCTCAGATGGTCCATCCGTTGAGTCCAATTTTCGATGACTCGTTCGAGCATTTCGACTGGTAACTGGCGAATGACACGCGTGATATTTTACTCCAAGGCCTGAATCGAAGCGGGATTGTCCGCATCTTGGTGGCCAATCGGCCGGCCCAAAACGTGAAATTATCTGCTCACCGAAGTGTTCTCTCAATAAATCCATTGATTGATGCGCTGTGTGGGAAGTAGCGCCGTCTTGTTGAAACTAAAAGTCGCCGAGGTCACGAGCTTCAATTTCAGGCATCAAATTTTTTTTTATTATATGTTCTGATCCGAATTTGGGGTTGTTTTTGAATAAAAATTTGGACTTTATTTTAAGCAGAAAATATGTAAAGTTATTGTTACTTTTCAACATTTAGTCTAATGTCTGGTTTTGAATGTCATATTACGATTACCATTTAACCTTCATATTGTCCTCAAAATTTACTTACGTTAACGTTCTTTGGGTCAAATTTGACCCAGTTAGAAAATTCGATATGAAAATAATTATTAACTTCAATTAAGTTTGTTTTAAAAGTACTTTGTTTTTAGCTTTGTTTGGAATAGTTTATATATTACGAATGCATGCATATGTTTATTTTTTAAATAAAGGAAAAAAATTCAAGAATTAAAGAAATATCTACAATCGAAATGATTTATTATTATACAAATTTGATTACTACACATTGGTTACATAAAATGATTGTTTTAGAGTGCTGCTTGCTGGCGTTTTATTATCAATTTGGGACATAATTGGCAACGATTTCTTTTGACTGTGCATTTGGCTGGTTCACATATCTTTTCTTTACATTTGGTTGAAGACAACGATTGCTGTTCCTGCTCAGTTACAGCACGTAGCTGATGCACAATCCTAAATTCTCCAAAAAAATGGAGACGACGTTTGGCAAAACAGTTCTCATTCCAACCATTATTAGCCGATGTGAATAATATAAAAGCATTATATGCTGATATTTATATCTAAAATGTTTGCTAAATACAATTTGAGGCCATCTATTAATCATCCTTTTGCAAGTGTAATATGAAACAACTTTATCCAGATTATCACCCTTTACATTTATTATAGTCTAGTATCATTTGCGGTTTTTGTCCTCACGATTGCTTACTTCTGGGCTAAGACGCAAAGTGCTAAGGAGATTCACAGACTTATTTTTTTTTTTTTTTTTTTTTGAATATATTAATGGTGAAGCACAAAATAATGAAAATACCGGTCTTCCTTTAGTTGACAAAAGCTTGGGTGGCAATTCAGTCTTGTTTTTACGTATTGTTCCCACTAAAGTAATTTTTTTTTTCTAGCAATTTTTGTCCTAATTGATAAGAAACAAAAAAGTTGTATGCAGTCACATTATGACCTTTTAGGCCAACTGTCAAATCGAGAACTACTGGCATACCTTAATTTGTTTCAGGCATAGCTCCAACTTCTTTGCCTGTATACGGTTGTATATTTCAGACGTAACTGGTACTCGAATCGCAGAGTACCCAAAATTTTATACCATACTTAGCTGGTTTTGATGGTATATACTGCCGGAATGGACACCTTCCTCTTAATGCGACTAATTGCTCATCTACTGTTACATTTAGAGATGGATTGTAAAGTTTGGGCAATATTTTGACCCACATATTCCATAACTCACGTAACGGTGCAAACTTATCTAAAATTCGACGTTCACCGTGGGTATCCTTATTGTCAAATCTTATCACTCTAGAAAGACTTTTGAATCTTTTCAATGGCAAGATTGATCTAAAAATTGGTCTTCCTTTCTCAGAGTCCCATAAACTTTCCGTGCTTTAATTATTTCATCTATACATTCCAGCTAACAAAAGCGTACCAATAAATGCGAACATTTCGGTGTCATCAACTTCGATCCAATCAGTACTAAATACACGTTTACCTTCATTATTGGTATATTTCAAAATAATGTTCATTACAGGCGGCGGGAAAAACTATTTAAAACTGGAAATTTCTTCCTTTGTGATTCTCGAACAGGAGTAGCGGGTCAAGCCTGGTGTCATGCTAATAATATTCTCGCTCCGGAATCTTCCTTGACTATTTGTAAGAGGTAGTTTGAAATATCTTATACCACCAATTTTTGATGTCATTGCTGCAGTTGCCGCTACATCAATATCATCTCCACTAGAACTGTCAGATGTCTCAGCGCATTCCAAGTTATCTTCATATTCTGAACAAATCTCCTCTTCGTCCGATAATGCATTTAGCATATTTTCTATCTCACTAATACTTATTTTCCGACAAGAAATACTGACTCGACACTTTATATCGTTGATACGTTTGATAAGTTCAGTGTATATTATACAGAGTTCAGAAAAAAACACACACTGAATAAAAAACTCGTACATATATGTAAACAAATATAACTTAGACCAACACGCACATATTTTTATTTTCATATCAATTATGTTTGTTTTTAAATTTTCTTCGGTGCCCAACACAACCATGACTGTGTTCGTTTTACTATTTCGTTATTTACACGAACATTTTTCTATCATTTTTTAAACACGACTTAAAATATAACTGAACTCGAACCTGTTTATTGTACATGTTGTGTTTTTTCTTACTACACGAGCCACAACACGACTTAAAATATAACTGAACTCGAACCTGTTTATTGTACATGTTTTGTTTGTTTTTTCAGTACACGTAGCAGAACATGAACTTCAAATAAAGCAACACTCAGAAATGTGTGCCTTATGTGTGATTGAAACAAAAAGTATGTGATACAAAAATGTTCGTGTAAATAACGAAATATTAAAACGAACACAGTCATGGTTGTGTTGGGCACCGTAGAAAATTTAGAAACGCACATAATTGATATGAAAATAAAGATATGTGTTGGCTGCTTTTGAACAGAACATTGTGTGTTTCATGTGTGTATTTTCTGAAACTTGATATTATATCACTGAAAACAATTTTGCAATAAGAAAATAAGCTTTGCTTTTTACATGGGGATTCCCCTTTTTCATACCAATAATGTTCAGCAAGAATGCAGAGAAGAAAGGAGACAGATATATATAGACATTGATACTGAGAAAACACAACCCCCCCTTTGTGATTGCGATCAAACATTGGATGCTTGCCACATATTTAATGAATGCAGAATATATCATGAAAAACGATTGAAATATAAAATTAATAATATTGACTCACAAAAGAACATGAATTTGAAAATGTAAAAAAGTACTTAACTGAAATTAACCTATATGATTCGATTTAATTCATAAACAAAAAATTTAATTACAAACATATACATACAAGTAAATATATAATATTAAATTTAAGATCATAAGAACTGTAAAATGGCCTATATAACCTTATTGTGTTGGGGCCCCCAAAAACCAAATAAATAAATAAATATAAACATTTAATTTAAGTGCTGCCAAAGCCCTGAAAACTTATAAAAGACTTACCCAGGGTTTACATTAGATAATGCTGTATTGACAATAAAGATACATTTCACTAATGCATGTACACTGTTTAAATTGGCTCGGTTACTGTCTTGAATATCATGAAGAAATGTAAAAAATTTAAATCTTGATGATATTGACTTGCCATTCTTTTATTTTTTTTTTAATGTTAGAATACATAGCTTGCAAAAAACGGTTATTGTCATGATTATTGTCTGGACGCCTACAAAAAGAAGACAATCATCAGCATTTTTGAGAAGTAATACACATTATTTATTGTCAAGACAGCATTGTCTGTTGTAAACGTAGATCTTGAGTGCTAAAAACTGTATAAATTTTTTTTTTGCCAATATTTTTTTATAAAAACCAAAAGTAGTTATTAACATTTAAAATTAAATAAAAGTCATAAAATATCTAAGATCTGAAACCCATACTTATAGAAAAAATCTCAAATTTTTTTCCAAAATGGGTCAAATTCGACCCGAAGACCCTATGAAGGATAAGTACAAGGAACAAGATTCATATTAATGTACAGAACAACCCGATCTGACAAAATGCCATAAGCCAATTTTTTATTTTTAAAAGAAATTCTCCCTTAGATTATACGAGCTACAAAACTGAAAATTTTTATTTAAATTATATAAATATTTCATATTAAACTTTTCTTCTAGGTCGAAAATTGGACCGATCATGACCATCTTTGCTAAAGTCACTTCTTTTTTGCAAAACATATACAAAAACAAATTTGAGAAAAATATGTGTGCTATTTTCATTTTTGATAGGTTTAATGAAGAAGCAGCTTTATATGGAGCTAGGGATTGCAAATTTTTTCGAAAATAAAAAAATCGGAATTCGAAATTAAATATTCTCGGAATTCGGTCGAATTCCGAGAATATTTTTAATTTTTTTATGTCTATACAAATAATAAAAATAACTTATTTGAGATAATTCATTGTTATTTATTGCATAAAAAAATACTCTTTTTAAAATAAAAATGGAACATAAAATTATTTAAAATGAAATATAAACATAAAATTATTGTACACAAATTCAATTAGTACAGAAACATTCTAATATGGCTTTTCATTTAATAATAAAAAAATTTTAAATTATTATTATTGCTTAAAATATGCTTTGAGGAAACAGAGATCACTTAAAGCTGCATCTCCGAGTCTCGATCGAACTTTTGTACAAAAGTTCCCTGCAATTGAGAAGGCTCGCTCGGACTGCACGCTCGATGGCGGAATCGAAATCAAAAATGAGTAGACGGACTCTAATATTTTGCCACGAACGCCGGTCTCTTCAAAGAATTTCATCTCAGATTTAATTTTTGAAATTAAGCTCCGATTTGTTATTTGTTGAGTTGAGCTGGACGATATGTTGGACGATAAATTCAATTGAATTTTGTTCTGCAACTTTTGCATCAACGACTGGGGATTAGTTTGTTCTTCCGACATCACTTCTACCACATCGACAGCTTCTGACTGCTCGCCTGAGGAAGTTTCCATATTAGTGTTAAATATCAATCTTTGTGCAAAGCTTTCAATAACTTGGGCTATTGTATTTTTCAATGGTCTAGTAAAAGATTCGTGAATCTCACTTTTTCCACCATTGTGTAAATATTGAAGAGTTCCAGACACATTTGTTCGTCTTTGGCTTATTCTGTCTTCTAATTTGTTCTTCAATTTTAGTGAAATTTCATCAGATCCGAAATTCTCAAGCATAAAAGACAATGCTGCATCAGCAGAAAGCAGATTTGCATCTTCTCGACAAAGGGCGTCAACAGTAAGCTTCACTGGGAGAAGTGCAGAGATGACATTTTTAATCGACCAAATTTCAGCATCTAGAATAACGATATCAGATGCAATGTCAATCAATGCTTTACTAAAACAGCTTTTTAGTTGGTTAAATCTTTCAAGCATTTCGACTAAGCTATTCCATCTAGTTCCAGTGTTCATAATAAGTATTAATTCTTTTCCAAATTATTGTTTCACGTATACTTGAAGAATATCATTCGATGTTCTCGAAAAACGAAATTTCTTTACAATCGAATGAACTTTTTTAATGAGAAACCCAAATCCAAATTCTTCAGTCTCAACATGCTCAGCTTCAATATAAATTTGTTCAATCAAGCTAACACTTTCATCGTCAACGTATTCCTCATTCTCTGATTCCTCGAAGTCACTTCCTTGTTCTTCTACACTAATATTTGCTGTATCTGTGAGAGCCACCAATTCAGTTGTATTCGAATTATTATATTATAATTATTATAATTATTATATGATTACATGGTAAAAGCCGTCCAACTTTTTGCATTACAGCTGCCCCATCAGTTGTTATGGACGTAATATCTTTATCGATATCTAAATTGTTGTCTTGCAATGTGGTTTTCAGGGCCGTAATGCATTTCTCTGCAGGGAAACGTCCATCAACACGTACTTAACCTAAATTCCAAAACTGTTTCTTGCCATGGACATTCACATTTAAATAACATCGGTTTCTTGATGATGTCCATTCATCTAGAGTTAGGCAGAATCGTGTTCCATTTTCTTTGAAATTAATAAAATCCTGCATCATTTTAGCACACATTTTTTGTGCGTATTCTTAAACCATTTTGCGAATTGAGTTAGGTGATTTTGGTAATATATAATCTCGAGCGCCTCTAGCCCAAAATAAATTTCTCAAATCGATAGACGTACAAAAAACTTTGAATGGATATTATCCAAGGCACACATTCGTAATACGATTGCAGAAAGTGATTCATCCTTTTTCTTCACTAAATAATTTGTAAGCATCATTTTTGATGCGCTGCTTTCTGGAACTTCATCTTGCACGACATCACGTTTTAATACATTAATATTGTGTATTGTTCTTAAATGCGTGTGCTGTGGTGTTGTCGTTGAACCAGCGGTTTTTACTATTTCATTACATATTTTACATTTTGCTGTTAGTTTTTTTGATCCTCTCAAAAAATGAATCCAAACAGAATTTTGATTTTTACATTGCTTTGTGTATTCCGCACAACTTTCTTTTGATGACATTTTAGGATGTACTATTAACAATAATTTAATTTGTCAAACAAAAAAAAAATTAAAATTAAATTATTATAAAATAATGTTATTTAAACTGCTATTATTTGCTTACCTGTTTAAAAAATATTGATGATTGTACAGAAAACAAAGTTAAAATAATTCAATACACACCGCACTCGATTAAACAAATCTCAATACTGTTGCAAATCGTAAAATATAAGACACGAACACGAAGTTATACGAAATATAATAATTTTGTGTGCAATTTTATGCTACATTACATTTATTATTACTAGAGGACCCCTGCTGCTCCAAAAAATTGCCAAGAGAAGTTACTATACAGTAACAGTTACGTACAGTAAAAGTAAAGTTGATTGTCCACGCATAACTTTCCTCAAACCCAACGAATTTGCCAAGAGAAGTTAAAGTACAGTAATGCCAAAATATGCCAAGATAAGTTAACGTACAGTAAAAGTAAAGTTGATTCTCCACGCATAACTTTCCTCAAACCCAACGAATTTAAGCAGTTAATAGCTCAAAAGAAGGAGCTTGATCCACTGAGTGTTCTTAGACCTATGTCAACAGCCTACGTTAATTAGAACTCTAGTTATAGAGGTTTGAGAGAAGAAAAATATTGAAAAAAAATCTTGAATGCAAAGTTTATTCATAAATTCTTTTAATATATAAGATTACATATGGATATGAAATGAAGAAATGAAACCGTTTAAATGTTTAACTGCAATTTAGGAATGTTTTCTCTATGTCTACTTGTATTATGTAGAATAACTGTAATTTAGCATTCTTTTCTTTATGCCTTATGCGACCAAAAATTGACATTTTATTTTCAATAAATTTACCAAAAAAAATACAAAAATTGACAAAATTGACATTTTATTTTTAATTAATTTAAATTCGGAATTCGCAGGGAAATTTTCGGAATTCGAAACTGTATTTGTGAAAACGAATTCCGGAATTCTCGAATTTCGAATATGCAATCCCTATATGGAGCTTATGACTAAAAGTTGTCCTATAAGGTTTATTTTTGGATTACTGATTAATTGATGTAATTAACACACACAAACCCAGTTTAAAGGAGGTCTATAAGATAATTGGATCTGATGCCAATTTAAGTGGATCTCAAAGGGGCACTTTGTATGGGGACTAGGTCTGAACATGCACCGATCTTTAATAATTGCAATAGCGTACGTCCTATGGCCGATAAAAGCTTGTGCCAGATTTCATCTAAATATATTCAGATTTGCGGCCTGTAGTTTGATTTCAACGTTTTCGTGTACACACAGACGGACGGAGGCACGGACAATGCTAAATCGATTCAGAAAGTGGTACTAAATCAATCGGTATAATAAAAAATTAAATAAGGTGAAATTCTCGTAAAACTTATCGTTTTAATGAAACATTCAATTATTCGGATCCCCAAACATTCCAGATAACAGTACTTTTACTGTAATTATATTTAAAATGCAACGAATAAAAGACAATGAAAGAGTTGAATTGCATAACCGGTGTTAGTGTCGAGTCTCAATCGAATATCATAAAATATGTAGCGCAGAGCTGCATTTTTTCTACTCGCTACTGTATATTCGTATATTCGCTTTAATTATTAACTTTTCTATAATACGTTATTTGGGGAAAAATCATTGTGCAGCAAAATGTTTTTAACATTGAAATTTTCTTTCAATTTTTATTCCATTTGTTTTAAATAAATAAAATATTTTAATTAACATGGTGTTATATGAAACAGATGTCTGCAAAACGATTTTCATTAAGAAAAACTCAAAATCAAAATCAACAAAAATAAAGAAGACGTGAAGAAAATTGTTATGGAAGAGAAAGAAAAAAAAATTAATTTTTGATAAAAATAAAACACTTGTGGGTGAAGGTTTATAGAATTCGACATTTTGAAGTATGTGATGGCCTTCAGCCATGGAACAAACGAAATTAAATATTTTTTTTTGATAATTGACAGGTTTTTGTATTCACATGCAAAGTAGTATTTACTCATATATAGTACAATAATCCAACACATTGTGAATTATGGATAAATCATTCAAACAAGACTATTTTGAGATATTAATTTAATTCTATAATTTGTATACGCATACAATGCCAATGATTTGATTTCCTTAATATAATATTTGTTTTAAAACAGGGAACATACATTTTTTAATACAATACAATACAATACAATAATAAATATAAAGCAACAACTACGTATGTATGTATGTACTCGTATTTATTTTTAGAAATAAGCGGAACATGTAACATAATTTGAATAAATATTTGTAATCGTTTTTGAAATAACATAAATCAATTTGTATTCCTCCATAGAATGTTGTATTTATGTACGCCGCCAACAAACAATACACTTTTAAACGGAAAATTACAAAATAATACAACATTCACGAATGAAACTAATTGAATACGAATGAAAAACAAAAAATCTAAATAATAGAATAAAAATCAAAACCATTCATTTTGTAAGAGTCGAATTGAATTGTATGCATAAATAAATTTTTAATTTTTTTTTTATGCGAAAATTTCTATATTAGAAAACTAAAATCGAAATAAAGTACATACATATATTTTCTGAAATATTTTTAGTTCGACTGAATTAAGAAGGGGTGTTACATTAGTGCAACATTTATATTTTCATCTAGGTATTCAGGATGTGCTTTTGTTAAAATAATTGTTTAACCCTCCGATTAGTGTTTAGTGAGTCCCGTTGGCTTTAAAATAATGAAAAGGTCCGCAGGCACCTATAACAAAATGTATGGCATTATACTTGATGGTCTTGACTGTTAATTTTAGATTATATAAAGGAATAAAAAGGTACATGAAATGTTTTTAATGTAATTCGAGTACCAACTCTTTATCGTGCTTATGAAATAATATTTGGAAACGTTTTATTTATTTGAAAGTTACAATCAGATTAAAAATTTTGTAAAAAACATTGAACAACAAATACCAAAACTTCTTAGAATAAAATAATTAACACTCTGACAATAATAATTTATTCCTAAAAATTTGATAATTTACAATTCCTAATACTTTTGTACAAATGTCTGTAATTTGTTCAGTTGTTTTTACAAATTCAACTTTTATATTACCCTGAGCTAAATGATCTCGAATGAAATGATGTTTGATATCAATATGTTTCGATCTCTTGCATTCTGTATTTTTTGACATGAATATCCATCCTTGATTATCTTCGAATATAGTAACAGAATAATTTTTATTAATAATTTCCATATCTTGTAGAATTCCTTTTAATCATAAAGCTTCAGATGTTGCTGCACTTAGAGCTATATATTCAGCTTCTGAAGAAGATGTTGCAACTGTAGCTTGTTTTTTGCTTGACCATGATATAGTATTTCCGTAAACTTGAACAATACAACCACTAACCGATTTTCTATCTATTGTATCAGATGCCCAATATGCATCCGCATATCCAATCAATGGTTCAATATTATCACGTCGATATATCTGCAGTTTCATTTTTTTTTAGTTCCCTTCACATATCCAATAAGCTTCTGTAGGGTTTTGTTGAAAACGACCCATATATCCAATATGAAAGCAAATGTCGGGACGAACACAAAGCATTAAATACATTAAGCTACCGAGTAATTTCCGATAAGGTTTATTTGTAATTTCTGCTGAATGTATTTCCGAAATCTTTTCCATAGGGGTTCTAGCAGGTTTATATTGCTCCATATAAAACTTTTTCAAAATTTTATCTAGTTATGTTTGCTTCTTGTGATAGTTCCATTATTCCACTAGTATTGTTGTACTCAATTTTAACACCCAAAAAAAATTGTAAATTACCACAATCTGACATTTCAAATCTTTTTGATAACTCATATTTCAAATTTGTTATAACATCTAATTGTTTACCAGCAATCAGTAAATCATCTACGTAAAGTAAAAGGTAAATAATATCCAAATTAGTTTTACGGATATAAAGACAATAATCATGTTTTGATCTTCTAAAACCAATTTTAAATAAATAATCATTTATTTTTTCATTCCAACATCTTGGACTTTGTTTCAGACCATATAAAGATTTATTTAATTTACATACTTGATTTTCTTTTGCATTAACTCCTTCTGGCACAGCCATATAAATATCATCTCGCAAATCTCCATCTAGAAAAGCCGTTTTTACATCCATCTGATGAATGTTCAAATTCTTTTGAACACCAACAGCCAATACTGTTCGTATAGTTGTTAGCTTTGCAACAGGAGCAAAAGTTTCTTCATAATCTATACCGTGCTTCTGTAGAAAACCTTTAGCTACCAACCTTGCTTTGTATCTCGTTTGAACTCCATTTCCATTTTTCTTAATTTGAAACACTCATTTTGATTTTAATTGGTTCACATTCTTCGGCTTTTCTATAATCGTCCAAACATTGTTAGTTTCCATAGATTTAAGTTCTTCATTAATTGCTTCCATCCATTTATCACGATCTTTCAGAATTGAAATTTCAGTAAAAGTTGTTGGAGAATCATCTACTTGTAAAATAGTCAGTAATTACTTTAGGGATTAACCCGTGCTCGTGCGCCTTAAAGTTGAAGTATTATTTGCAGGATCTTCTGAAAGCAGTTCTTTATTATCATCAGTGAAATTATTATTAGATTATTCGAAAACATTATTAACATCAATATTTTCATCTTCATAAAATTCATTTTGAGATTCCGTTATTTCATTTGCAGGAATAGCATCATCTATATCTTCGCTCTCTTGGTTACACCGCGTTACAAAAACGAGCTTTTGTTCTGTCCTATGAACTAAATATACTTTTTCGGAAAGGGGAGAAAAAATAAAAATACACGTGTATCGGCGATTTTCATGTACATGTCAGAATTTTTTTTTTTTTATGTATAAAGTATAAAGCTCGTAGTGTCCGTCTGTCCGTCTGTGTGAAAGACTTTGGATCGATTTTTAACCATTTTTCCGTGATCCAATCGAGCTGAATTTTTGCAGGCAGACTCGTGGAAATGTCTGTATCACGTCAAATTTAAAAAACAAATAGATTCTTATCAATTCTCAGATTTTCCTGAATTTTTTTTTTTTAAATGGTTATCGGTTTTTTTTGTAACGGTTTCAGTTCGTTAAAAAACCGAATTTTTTTTATTAATTTTGTTATATTAAAATTAAAAATTGTTACATTATAAATTTCAATGCTTTTAAAGAAACTTAGGCGTTTTATTTTTGCGTTTGTAAGCATTTGTGTCAGTATCGCGTCAAATAGACCAACAATATTCGCCAAGCATATTCGTAATGTTTTGTCCTTTAAAGCGCTTTTCAATAGCCGCAATGTCCTGATGGAACCTTTCGCCATGCTCATCGCTACAAGCTCCTAAATTATCAGGGAAAAAATCTAAATGATTGTGAAGGAAATGGAACTTTAGCGACATTAATATGCCCATTTCGCCATATGCCGAAATCATTTCTGCGACAATATTTTTATAATTGGCAGCTCGTTTGTTGCCAAGAAACTTTCCAATAACGGCAACTGTGACTTTCCATGCACGTTGTTCGATAGCATTCAATTTTGATGAGAATTCATAAATTGCAATTATTTTTTTTATTTGCGGACCATTAAAAACACCTTAAATCATACACATCATTAAAAAAAATAAAGTTACTGAATGACTTCTAAAAAAATACCTGCATGAATCTTTGCGCCGCTCAATTTCGGAAAAATTTTGCGCAAACTTGCAATCGCTTCGCCCTCACGATCTGGTTTTTCTAACAAAATTTGATACGAGACCGAGCTTAATATGTAGTGGTGACAAAATGATTTGAGATGGCTGCACCAATGGTAGATTCTCTATACTTTGTAGCATGTTCGCGGCTTCCACTTAAAATCAGTGTAATGCTGATCTCTTTTGCGACCTTTCCATATACACAAAAAGCACTGATGGGTTGGAAATCCATGCTTAACAACCATGAGTAATCCGACCACTTTCAGATCGCAGCATATTTTCCAATTATACTCTTGGTACTTTATCAGCTGTAATATTAATTCCATGCTTTCGTATGTTTCTTTGATGTTTGTGGCATATGCGATCAGGACAGATGGATGTTTGTTACCTATATGAAACAGCACGACTTTAAGGCTGTTGACCGATGCATCGATGAAAAGTCGCCACTCCTCTGAAATATGAGGGTAACCAATTTTTGCAAACATCGAATCAATATCGTAACAATAAGCCAGGTTTTTTTCCCGATCTTCGTGCAATTTAAAAAATTCGTCATATGGAATAATACTACGTCGATCACGAGCGGCTGTTATTTTAAAATCAGCCGCCACTATATTCCACTGCTTAAAGCGTGATGCAAAGAGTTCCGCTGTTCTCCTCGACAAATTTCCGTCTCGTACAAGGTCATTGAAGTCGGCTTGCATTACTAAATGCGTCACTGCAGTCCCAAGTTCACTTGGTGTTCCGATACTTCCACTGAAGCCGCTATACGTTCTTCTGGTGAGTACAGAACCGCTGGAATAACCGATTCTACATTAGCGAAGCGAATTTTGTTGCGGCGAAAGTATTGGTACCCTTTAGTTTGAGTAAAAGTTTCGCAAAAGTAGCACAATTCATTGCAGTGCTCAGTACGTGGTAGCCAAATTGTTGGTACAGCGTACTTTATTGTTGACCTTCCCATCAGTAAACTTGCATAAATTTCTATAGCAATAGTGGCACACGGCTTCCGGAGTATACCACAAGTAAGGAACATAAGCAGTATTGAATATTTTCTGAAACGAATTAACCACTGTTTTCGTAATATTTTTCAAATTTTTACTTGGTGCGAATAAGCCACAAACGTAACAAAAGTTATTTTGAGTCGGGCACTGCATTTTTCGGAACGCTTAAGTAGTTTAAAAATTTGGAGTCCCTTCAAGTTATGCTGAAAAATATTTCTTTTCTTTTCTTTTTCGTTTATCTATATTTTTTTTTTAATTGTATTTTTTGTAACAAATGTGTTATCCTCAAATATAGAACACAGCAAATAGTAATTTCGCCAAAAAATTCATAATTTTATTACTAAGCGCGAAATTATTAAAAAACAAAATTGCCAAATTTTGAATTTTGTAAAAGTTTAAAATGTATTGCCACCTACCATATTTAAGTACTACTTTTTTTATTCATAATAGGTTCGAAAATTATTCAAATTATAAAGATTAAAAATAATATTCTTTTATTTATCAAGCCATAGGACAAACGCTATTGAAATTGGTGAAAATGGGCGCATGTTCAGACCTAGTTCTCATAAAAATGACCCCTATGAGTTCGACTTATCTTGCAATAAGATTCAAATTATCAAATAGATCTCAGTCGAATTGGGGATTTGTGCGTTTATTACATCCAGTAATCCGTACACCAAAAATAAACCATATAGGACTATTCACTTAACATATCAAAAACATAAATATTGCACAGCTTTTTCTCAAAATCGGTTTGTATGTGTTGTTGCAAAAAATAAGTGACTTTAGCAAATATGGTCAGAATCGGTCCAATTTTCGACGTAGATTTGGAGTATGCTTTTTTTCTAAACCCAATTAGTTGCACCTAAGATCAATTCTCTAAACTCATGGTATAGGGTATCAGTCTGTACCGACTATAAATTTCTTGCTTGTTTTCTTAAGAAAATGTACTTTCAAATGAAAATTTACCAGTTGAAAAGTATCAGTTTTCCCCTTAAGGCTCGAATTAAAACAAATTTTATTCTTCTCCGATGTTTGTGTTTCTGGTGGAATCTACATATCAAATTTCATATTCTTAAATTACTTTGTAAAGAAGATAGAAAAAGGTACATTCTTACATTTACGGGCCGTTTTTACTCCGTTTTAACATCAGAATTTCCAAAAGATTTCGTCTTCTTTGATGTTTCTATCCACAAACTATATTTTGCATTGGTTTGTTTAGAAGATACGAAATGTGCAATTCATTTCTCCTCCCCTAAGTATTAGAATTAGCAATAACTTAATTCTTGACTGATGTCTACGTATCCGGTGGAGTCTGTATACCAAAATTCATATGTATATGATGCAGAAAGGTACAATTTGTGCCCTTTTTGTCCATTTTCCCCTTAAATGGCCGAATTTCAAAAAAATTTATCCTGGGCCAATATTTGTTTCCCAGAGGGAGTCAACACATCAAATTTCATATTCCTAGCTTCATTTCTTATCATTTTCCCCTTTTTGTCCGCTTTTACCCCCTTGAAGGCTCGAATTTTGGCCGATGTTTGTGTCCTAGAGGAACCTTCATATCAAATGTCACATTCCTAAATTACTTTGTAAAGAAGATGCAAAAAGGTACACTTTTTACCATTTTTGGCCGTTTTTACCCCCCTAATACCAGAATTTCCTAAAGTTTTCCTCTCATCTGATGTTTATATCTCTAATGGAATCCGCATACTATATTTGATATTTCTCGATTCGTTTGTTTAGAAGATACCAAACGTACACTTGTTGCCCTTTTTGGCCGTTTTTCCTCCCCTAGACGTTAGAATTAGCAATAACTTCATTCTTGACTGATGCCAACATATTCGGTGGAGTCGGTATACCAAAATTCATATGTATATATTAATATGTTAAGAAGATGCAGAAAGGTACAACTTCTATCCCTTTTTGGCCGTTTTATCCCTTAAATGGCCGAATTTCGAAAAAAATAGTTCTGAGCCCACACTTGTTTCTCGGATGGAGTCCACTCACCAAATTTCATATTCCTAGATTAATTTTTTACCATTTTCCCATTTTGTCCGCTTTTACTCCGTTAACGTACGAATTTTTAAAAATCTCTTCTTAGTGGATCTTTACGCTGAGAGAGGAACTTACAATCTAAACTTCAAGCTTCCGGGCGAATTGTTTAGGCTGGGCGATGATGATCATCCTCGTAACTCTTTTATAAGTATATGTGACCTTTTCCGATAAAAGGGACCAAGTGTGTCAAAAAACGGGTTGTGTCAAAAACCGTGGATTCTGGTACCTAAAAGGGTGTAGAAACTTTAAATGCGCTTTTTTCTCAAAAGTTAATTTTCGCATACAAGGTCCCTTTTCTCGGAGAAGGTCACATATATAGTTTAGAATACATGAGAAAATTAAATAAATCACTCTGTTGTGATGTTTCTGACTGATTTTCCAGTTCGCAGGCTGATTTTTCAGGAACTCACGTGGTATAAATGTTTATTTAAGCGTACTGTTTCAATAAATGCAACTTTTTTCTCCATGAATATACGTGCCACATCCAACGTGCAGAAACAATTTTCAGCATAAATTGTGCTGCTTGTATTCACACATCTTTCCACTAATTGATACAAAGCATTCTGCCCTTGATTTACCTTACGCTCTTGACCAGGCAACTTCCCAGAGTAAATCATTCCTTTATGGGTACGAAATCAATTGGAACCGCACCTTATCTTTATTACGTACTTAGCTGGCTTAGACGGAATGTATTGTGTATACCGTGTGCGACATCTATATGGGAATTCTTGCTCGTCCACGGTCAGAGAATCGTGCGGGATATAAGCTGCCACCAAATTGACCTGCAACATTTGCCGAACATCGTGAACAGGAGCAGTTTTACTGTTCATTAATCACTCCCGCCGCGTATTTGCGTTACCAAAGCGAGTGAATTTTTTTATGAGCATAAATCGATCGTATAATAATGCGGATTTGATATTGGAGCATGGGTTGGGCCCACAGTTTCTTAGCAGGCAACAACGATAGCCAAATACTCAGCAAAACTTATTAGCGGTTTCTTCTTCAAGGTCCATAGGGACCTTTTCACTAATCCACGTACTAAACGTCATTAAACCTCAATAAAATGTAAACTATTACTCGTACCGCTTCAAAACCAGCTTTAATCGAATCAGTATACTTTTTTCTTGGAACACATATACGGTTCGGGTATTCAACCCATACAATATTAAATAGTTATAAGAGCTTGAAAATCAAAAAGGTGCGCAAGGATCTTTTCCCAAACAGAAGAGTTAATCTAAAACTTTTATCATATCTAAAATTTTTTTCACCATTTATTTTTTTTTTTTTTTTTTGTCACCTCTAGTAAGTAAACAAAAAAAAAAAAACATTTCTGGCTTAAAATATTGTTTCAATGTCAAATTATAAAAAACACAAAAAAATATTTTTCTTTAAATTTTTCATTAGGCTAAGATATCTTGAATTTTGGCTCGTGACTGTGAATGAATAAATGCAACCATAGTCATAAATCTAGTGTTCAAGCTACCCCGTGCAAGCAGTCAAAATCATTTCATCTCAAGAGAGTTTCGGCTACAAACAACTTTTAAACTATACATACGAGTGCCGAAATACCAGCCATCATCCAATGTGGTAGTGGTAACTTGGGTGACATTAAAATTTGAAATTTTCTATTTTGTATTTTATTGATATTCAATTAAAGTCAGCCGTATTTCAATAATTGGTTACGCATGATACAAAACATCCGTAGATATTTAGCCTGTTTTTTTTCCGTTACAATATTTATGATGGAAGGAAAATGTTTATTGAATTTAAAACTGGTTACAATAAATAAAAAAAAAAGATTTATGCAACAAACTAATTTGAAAATAGCACGACAACATTGGAATTGTTTTTGCATTAGTAGTAGAGTAAATGAAGTGATTAGAAATCATAAAAATGTTCTGAAATGTATTTTCTACGTTCGTCTTTTACAGCTTGTAGCGTAACACGACTTTCGTAGTGTGCTGTATAATACCCACACTGCATAGCGTACAATGTTTGCAAATGCGGAAATAACAAATATCAATATTGTTGACCACTGCATTTGCAAAACATTGTATGACTGCGTATATTCTTATTGTATGTTGTTGTTGCGCTGGCACACTTATGTTTATGCTGACCCAAGTGCAGGTAACACATTGTTGTTGTTAATATAGGTTGAAAATATGTATATAAAGAAGAACCTTTTATAATCAATTACTCATTAATAATTTATCAATCAATCAATTAATAGTTTAGCTCCTAGATAGAGCTGCAATAATAATAATAATAAATACTATTTAAAACACAAAAGTATCTTGTTTGCTATATGGCGATCCTGCCAGTGCTCCTTAGATGAGCATTGCAGAAAATATATATAATTCAAGGATTATGCTCTTAAATTGAGCAATCCTAAATATAATAATAATAAAAAAAAAAAAACACATAATAATTTTGTCCTGGTGGATCAGCCACAACGATCCATCAGCTGCGTTGAAGGAAGATACTGTCTGGCCTAAAGACAGTGGAGCTTAAAATCAATGGCGGAAGGGCCAAAACCTATCTCCATAGAAGAGTATAGAAGAAGGACGGGCCAGCAGAAAAAGAAGGAAAAACACCTCTGGTATATATCAATATACACATCAATATGCCCCTAATAAAACAACGAACAGGTTCATCTTAGTTTTACCAAAAACACAAAAAAAAAAACAAAAAAAAAAAGTGGAGCATCCCGTTATGCACCCGTAGGTCAGAAAGCGTTAACCGCTCTTGACAAATAAACAAAAACAAATAAATAGAAAACACAATAATTTATAAGAGGAAAAAAAATTGTAAGAGATATAAAAAAAAAAAAATAAAAATCCACAAAGGAATGTAGTTCAATTAATCTGATTTGTTCTGTATAAAAAGCTATTATTTAATCTTGATACAATTATATAAAGAGAAAAAATAACTTTTGTAATTATGCTGTTTAAGAGAGAAAAAAAAAAACACAAATTAAATTAAAAATTTTTTTTTTAAATTAAATGTACATAAATAAAATGATGCATGTAAAATAGTATAAGCTATTGATAAAAATAATGAATTACTAGGGAAGATATATAATTAGCAAGATATAAGATTCGGTTAGATTATTGAGGCAGTCAGAAAAATATTTAATAGAAATAAATAATAGGAAAATATGCAAAATAAATAGCGAAAGAAAATGGGAGGTCGTCAATCAAAAATAGAGAATCCCAATGCAAATGTTATTAATGAAGTTGAAATAAAAGAAGACTCAATCGACCTAAAATTAATTGAGTGTTGTTTACTAATAATAACCGTACTGATTAGCTTAAATTTTGCATTACATATTTATGCCTTAAACACCAAGAAATTAAAAAAGAAATATTTGAGCAGAGCCAATGACTTAAACAAAATTTAAATAATTTTCCCATGGATTGGCAAGAAATAATTCAGAAGGTGAGACTAATCAAAGAGGAGTTCGACAAATCTTATAAATGTTTAAATATAGATAGAAGCACAAAAGAGGAAACAATAATAAAACATATTAGAATCTTATGCGAAAAGTTAGAACAAATCAGGGTTTTGCTAAATGCAAATTATAACAGACTCACTACACCACATAGGACAGCTGCTGAAAGTTTTTTCTTAGATGTCAAGACTAGAATCCTGATTATATCGTCTAAGAAGGGTGTTAAGGTAAAATTACCAGATACACTACACGAAGAGGTAAAATTCTTAGTAGAAACTGAAAATTCAGAGAATATTGGAACCTCTTTGGAAAATACAGAAGTAAAAATGACACAAACAGTCGTTGACTTTCTGAACACAGCTTCAAAGCTGATCATAGAATTTGATGGAAAACCAGAAAATTTACGTTCCTTTATAGACTCGTTACAGTTAATAGAATCCATCAAAGGTGACCACGAATCTATCGCAGTCTCTTTAATAAAAACAAAGTTAAAGGGAAGTGCAAGAAATTTAATAGGTAATGAACAAACCA
This sequence comes from Cordilura impudica, assembly GCA_963682025.1. NCBI lineage: Eukaryota > Metazoa > Arthropoda > Insecta > Diptera > Scathophagidae > Cordilura > Cordilura impudica. Next base: position 28,492,914 of record OY821517.1, read on the forward strand.
TTACTGAGATAATACATAAACTAAAAAACTCAGTAAAGGGCGAGTCGGTTGAGGTATTGACAGCAAAAATAATGAATACCCGACAAAACAATAAAACTGCCAATAACTATTGCAGTGAAATAGAGAATTTAACGAAGTCATTAGAAAATGCCTATTTATCAGATGGTTTGCCATGCGAATTGGCATGTAAATATTCAACACAGGTAGCAGTAAAGGCACTAACCAAAAATTGCACCATCGATAAAGTTAAACTTATCATGGAAGCAGGCCAATTCAGTAACATGAATGAGGCCGTTGGCAAATTCATAAACAGTTGCACTGAAGCAACAGGGCAACAAAATGCCGTATTGTATTTCGGGCAGAAGTTTAACCGAAATAATAACTACAGACAATATCGTGGAAGGTACAATTACCCACGCAATAATAGTAATAACAGTAACAACGGCAGACCCCAACAAAAACCTATTCACAACAGGGTTCAACAAAATCAGAACCACACACGTAACAGAAATTACGTCAGAGCAGCAGAGTCACATGAAAATGATTCGGAAAACTGCTAAAATCCTCTGAGATATATCATAATAACAATACCAACTACATATACAACCTTAACCTCAGCTTAAGTTTTTATGTTAATATAAAAATTAACGACACGAACAACACGGTAACACTGTTGGTAGATACAGGAGCAGACATTTCGGTTATAAAAACTAAACATTTTTATCAAACACAAATTAACAGAAACAGAACAACCACATTGAGTGGAATAGGACAGGGTAAAATTCGTTCAATAGGTAATGTATTTATTGACCTAAAATTTAGAGGTTTTTTGATACCACATGATTTCCAAGTAGTGCAAAATAATTTTCCAATACCTTGCGACGGTATCCTTGGAATGGATTTTTTTAAGAAGTATAAATGTATACTAGATTTCAATGGGAACCATGATTACCTCGTACTACGACCACCCAATCTGTCGCATGTAATAGAAATTCCACTTACGAACGGCTTCAATGGAATAACACTCCCACCAAGGTCAGAAGTGATTCGTCAAATCAGGTTTCCGAAGCTTGAAGACGATGTACTAATACCAAATCAAGAAATCGTACCAGGTGTCTTTGTACCAAATACACTGGTAAAATCAAATAACGTATTGGTTCGTTTTTTAAATACCACACATAAAATAGTAACAATTAGGCAAAATAACATAAAAACCGAGAAAATGTCTGACTATGAAATAGTAAAACAAAAACCACATAAAAATAGCCAAAGAAAATCTGAAGTTTTGGACCTTTTGAAGGGAAACTTTCCTGAACAGTTCAGAACAATTTTAACTGAGCTTTGTTTAGAATACAATGATATTTTTGGCTTAGGGACTGAAACAATTACTACCAACAATTTCTATGAACAAAAACTGAGAGTAAAAGATAATCAACCAACGTATATTAAAAATTATCGCATACCAGAATCTCATAAGGAGGAGATAAACAAACAGGTTGAAAAACTAATAGATGACAAGATAATCGAACCATCATTTTCGGAATACAATAGCCCAATTCTGTTGGTACCAAAGAAATCACTTCCCGGAACAGATGAAAAAAGATGGCGCTTGGTGATAGATTATAGGCAGATAAATAAAAAACTAATATCAGATAAATTCCCGTTACCTAGAATAGACGATATTCTAGACCAACTAGGTAGAGCAAAATATTTTTCTTGTTTGGACTTGATGTCCGGGTTTCATCAAATTGGTTTGGAAAAGAACTCTAGAGACTTGACGTCATTTTCAACAAACAATGGTTCATACAGATTTACTAGACTACCATATGGCTTAAAAATAGCACCGAATTCATTCCAAAGAATGATGACATTAGCCTTCAGTGGTCTGAAGCCGAATCAAGCATTCCTATATATGGATGACTTGGTTGTATTGGGATGTTCTGAAAAACATATGCTTTCAAATTTGAAGGATGTATTCGATCTTTGCCGTAAACACAATCTTAAACTACACCCCCAAAAATGTTCATTCTTTGTGAGAGAGGTAACCTACCTTGGCCACAAATGTACTGATAGAGGAATATTACCAGATGATAGTAAATATTCGGTGATAGAAAATTACCCGACGCCTACGGACGCCGATAGCGCACGAAGGTTTGTCGCGTTTTGCAACTATTACCGCCGATTTATTAGAAACTTTTCTGAATATTCCAGACACCTTACAAGGCTATCCAAAAAGGGAGTACCATTTCAGTGGACAAAAGATTGTGAGTGCGCGTTTAAATACTTAAAGAAGGCATTAATGAGCCCAACATTGCTTCAGTACCCAGACTTTACGAAGGAATTTTGCATAACAACAGATGCGAGTAAGCATGCTTGCGGTGCAGTTTTAACACAGGAACATGAAGGTAGACACCTACCTGTGGCCTATGCATCTAAAACTTTCACTAAAGGCGAAAGCAACAAATCGACCATTGAACAGGAATTAACTGCCATACACTGGGCTGTCACATATTTCAGACCATATATATATGGAAAACATTTTTTGGTCCGAACAGACCATAGACCACTTAAATACCTGTTCTCCATGAAAAATCCAAGTTCTAAGCTAACGAGAATGAGACTCGATCTGGAGGAATATGATTTCACAGTAGAATATCTCAGGGGAAAAGATAATTATGTTGCCGACGCACTGTCGCGCATTACAATAAATGACTTAAAGGATATTAACGACAAGATTTCATCCGTTTTAAGGGTCACGACAAGATCGATGACTAAAGAAGAGAAAATTAGTAAACCAGTAGTAAATCAGCAAAATATCAATAATAATAATAAGCCCAAGGTATATATACCATTGAATAATATAGACGTCAAAAGATATTATAAATTGAAGATTTTACCCAACAGATGTTACATCAAAAAGGGAAAATCCATATATGCTAGCATAAGAATAGATGATTTGTTTACTAAAGGGAATATCGACTTAGGACAATTTTTCCCTAGGCTAGAACGAATAGCCTGTAAACTAAATATTAATAAGATTCAGATTTCACCACATGAGAAGATTTTCGAATTTGTCTCGATAAGTGAATTTGAGAATATGGGCAATAAAACACTGAATGAAATCAGAATAGCGCTATTAAACGAAGTAACTAAAATTGATAACACGAATGCAAAGGCAATACGTGAGATAATGCTGAAATACCATGATGATCCTATAGAAGGAGGACATTGTGGGATATATAGAACCACTGAGAAGATCAGGAGATACTATTACTGGAAAAATATGACAAAAGACATTGCCAAATATGTGAAAACATGCCATAAATGTCAATTGGCTAAAACGGAGAAACATATAAAAAGTCCAATGACAATAACGGAGACACCAAATAGGGCTTTTGATACGGTGTACGTAGATACAATTGGACCATTTCCAAAGTCAATTTATGGAAATGAATATGCAGTCACAATGATATGTGACTTAACTAAATACTTGGTAACAATACCAATAAAAGATAAATCAGCTAAGACGATCGCAAAAGCGATATTTGAAAATTTTGTGCTTATATACGGTCCAATGAAGACGTTCATTTCGGATATGGGCACAGAATACAAGAACTCTATACTGACAGAGCTTTGCAACCTATTGAAGATAGATAAACGCACATCGACAGCACATCATCACCAGACACTAGGTACGATAGAAAGAAGTCACCGGACTTTTAACGAATACGTACGAAACTACATATCAGTAGATAAAGACGACTGGGATGAATGGCTCAAATATTTCACGTACTGTTTTAACACTACACCATCTACAGTACATGACTATTGCCCTTATGAACTTATTTTTGGAAAAATTCCAAACAATTTTAGACAATTTAGTGAAGTAGATAGAGTTGCACCACTTTATAATATAGATAATTATGCTAAGGAAATTAAATTTAGATTAGAAGTAGCAATAGATAGAGTTAAAAAACTATTAGATATAAATAAAATAAAACAAAAAATTAATTATGATAAAACAAAATTAGATTACAATTTTAAAATAGGAGATTTAGTCTTAGTAAGAAATGATGCAGGACATACGTTAGAGATGGCATATAAAGGGCCATATAAAATTAAGAAAATAGATTTCAGAAATAATGTAACCATAGTTGATAAGAAAACAAATAAAGAACAAATAGTTCATAAGAATAGACTTAAGTTATACAATATTAAATAAACAATATGCATTCTTTTCTTTAAATCTATATTTGTAAATAAAATAAAATAAATTTATTGTAAAATGTGAAACTTGCACTTGATACAACCACAAAAAAAAAAAAAAAAAAAAAACCAACAGTACAAATAATAAAAGAATGTCCATAGAACAAAATGTTATATGAACATTCTTATAAAAAAGGAAGGTGTAGCGTAACACGACTTTCGTAGTGTGCTGTATAATACCCACACTGCATAGCGTACAATGTTTGCAAATGCGGAAATAACAAATATCAATATTGTTGACCACTGCATTTGCAAAACATTGTATGACTGCGTATATTCTTATTGTATGTTGTTGTTGCGCTGGCACACTTATGTTTATGCTGACCCAAGTGCAGGTAACACATTGTTGTTGTTAATATAGGTTGAAAATATGTATATAAAGAAGAACCTTTTATAATCAATTACTCATTAATAATTTATCAATCAATCAATTAATAGTTTAGCTCCTAGATAGAGCTGCAATAATAATAATAATAAATACTATTTAAAACACAAAAGTATCTTGTTTGCTATAAGCTCCGTGTAAACTAATAAGGAACACAATGCTAGTGTGACATCCTTAAGCAAATACAACTAAATGTGATATGATTTTGATACAATTTGTCCTAGTTTATTTTATTTAACTTCTTATCCTGGAAAATAAATGCTAATTGTATCTCATAAACTTATATTGAGAAAGTTGAGACCCATGTTTTTAAGTTTGATTGATCTCAGTCCTGCACATAATTAACCACACATTATAGCTTTTATAAAGAATAAACATCTATTTAAAAGAAATTAATATTTTATTGCAAAATCTTGCAATCGATAACTGATTTACAGCTGCGATGCACTGATGCTACTAAATTTTCACATACTCTGTTTAGAAGGGTTTCTCAAGCCTTTTTTTGTTTCAGTGTAGAGATTATAATCGGTCCTATTCCCGTTGGCGTTGTCGTTTTAACTGTAGTTTCTATGACGTTATCGTTTTTATCGGCGCTCCGTTCCTAAATTGGCATTCTTGAAATATATTGAAACGAAGAACAGAAGTATCGGACAGAAGTGATTTCGGACACTAATTTTTCAAATTGCTACACTGTCGTTATTTTCAATGGCGACGACCGAAAAAAAACGTTTCTTTGTCGTTATTATCTTCGTTTCAAAATGGAGAATGCCAATATATTTTCGGTACATGTCGATAACGCGAACAGTGATGCCAAACTGTCGTTTATATTTGACAACGCCAATGGGAATAGGCCCGAATAACTACTTATATGTAACAAGGTAAATTTTGTTTTTACAGCTTGCCGTCAGTTCCCAAGGTATGCAGGAAATCTTAACAGTTACCAAAATCGTATAGATTGATTAGTCTACGTTCTTTTTTTCCTGGAGACAATGGAAAAAGTTCTGGACCATCATATCAGCGACACTTACCTGGCACGCAAACAACTCATGAACTGCAGTTTGCGTATTAACGGGGTAAATCCACGGAATCAGCTATCCATAATGTTGTGAAAATGGTAGAAAGTCACTTGATGCCAAACAGATATTTCTCTGTGCCTTCATTGATATAAAGGGCGCAATCGATAATACGAGAATGGATATTTCTCGAATCATAAATAATTGGACTCAACTCTAGGGTTATCACACTGAATATGGGCAGTACGTCAAGGACCATAAGTGCCACTGGGGGCTGTCCACAGCGGACATTCTATCGCCACTGCTTTGGACCTTGGTCATTGATGAGCTACTGGAGGAAATGAACAACTTAGAATGCAGACGATCTTATTATCTCTGTCACCGACTTCGATGAGAGCACAATATTGGAGCACATGCAACAGGCTCTGAATTATAGCCTTAATTGGTGTCGCGATAAAGGGTTATCTATGATCCCATCTAAGACCATGCTGATACCTTTCAGCAAACGAAGAAAACTCAACTTTGTGAAACCAAGACCGAACGGCTTGACAATAGGGTTCTCTGACGAAGTCAACTATCTTGGGGTTACCCTGGATAAATCCCTCACATGGAACAACCACTTAGATCAAATTACCAAAAAGACCACCATGGTCTTGGGGGTTTAAAACCCCACATGATCTACTGGTCGTTTTGGGGCTATTGTGAAACCAATGGTTACCTATTCTGCTCTTGCATGGTAGCCAAAAGTTGAGTAAGTGAATGCTAAGGCAATCCTGAACATGGTGTACCGCCTTGCCTGTAATACTGTCTCCGGGGCGAATAGAAAATATCCAACCAATGCTATCGGCGTCAGGCTTAACATCACACCACTGCATATTCCGGTCATCGAAGATGCGTGCATGAGTGCCTTACGACTTCAGAATTTTGGTAACATGAAGGACGGTGACCTAAAGGGTCACATGAGAGTCGCAAGACTCTTCACCAACGACCCGGTAGCGAGGTCACGGACAGACTGCTTCAGAGAAAGATATTTGTCAGAGAATTTAAAAAAATGATAATGGAACGGAGCTTATGAACCAGTACAACCTGGGAACCAGAGCAGGGTTCTCAGGTGTGGTTTACAGATGACTCAAATCAATCAAAAGTGGACACGGGCTCGGACATATTCGGTCCCTATTTTGAACGTGCCTTACCCATGGGAAAATAAGCATCCATTTTTAAAGCGGAGGTCTTCGCTATGTATGTATGCGTGACTGAATGATTTAGAATAAAGAGAAAAAAGGCACTCATTAACATACTAACCGACAATCAGGCTGCACTGAAAGCAATTATGTCCTGTAACGTGACGTCTGATTGCCTAGCCAATCGAGGGTCCCTTCGTCCTTTCACCGATGCGGAACCATTCTCTGGTGTTCCATTAGGATATATTATGGAAAAGATTAAGGAGTGAACACTGGGGCAAAAGTCCCGGCCAACGGCAAGCTATGAGATCTGTTACTCCAACCAGTGTACAATCGGAAAGATTAAGAAAGACTTAAGGACCTTGACGGAATTATTTACTGGACACTGTAATCTTAGATATCATCTACGAATGAAAGGTCAGCCTGTTACAGACACACATAGGTTCTGTGAACAGTGGGTAGAAGCAGCAGAACACATTCTCTGTGAATATATAGGATACACTGCATCCCCCCGGGATATATGGTATGGTATCTCATGCCAAATAGAATGATTGGCTTTATATTGAGGCTTAATCTTTAGGGCAGCCAAATTGATCACAGTGCGTAGAGCGTTCTTAATCTAATATAATCTAATTTAAGTTCTCAATCGGGTTGAGATACGACTACATGAAGATCAATCAGGAACAGTAACCAAATTGTTTTTTAGAAACCATTGCTCGACTTGTGGAGCCATGTGCTTCGTATCATTCTCTTGTGGAAATAACATAAGGGCATCATTGTATCGTTTAATATTCTTGCATATTGTTACTTGTCTATAATACCTTCAAGTTTGTGCAGCGGTAAAACTACAAGTGACGGCATATCACCCCAAAGCATGATGGAAACTCCATGCTTCAATTTGGCCTGGGTCTACTTTGAATCAAATTCTTTCGGGTTTAATTTTTGTTTCGCCCGAAAATAATACTCAATTCCATTCCCCAGTGCTTTAGTGGCTATACTATCTTGCAAACTCTAGTCTCTTTCGGTTACGCTAAGACGATAGTGGCTTGTTTCTGGAAGTTCTTCAAAAGAGTTCAGCTTTTCGCACTCGTCGTTTTATTGTTCTGCTTCATTTTCAACAGAGACTTCAAACCGAATCTCATTTGCGTATTTATGCGATTTTTCTTCCTCACGGCTTCCTTGTTTACAGGCCATCCTTTCAAACTGCTACGATGCACAGTGGGATCGCTTCATACAGTTCTTGTCAAAAAGTATAAGGAGAGGTCGTAGAACATTGAAATTTGGCCGAGACCCTTTCAGTAATTCAATTAAGAAATTTTTAAGGTTTCATCACGCCCATTGCCCCCCGCCCATATAACTCGAAAAGATTTTTTCGTCCCAAATTCGTGTTTCTTTAGAAAAAGTTATGAAACTGGGCACAAGTCATCAGTGTTATGAAGTTGAGATATCTGGAGAGTGTCATGGAAATCGGCCAGGCCCCTCTTCCTCAGCTCATATACCGGAAAATGAATTTTTGGACCCGAATATTTGTTTCGTCATTAAAAGTCTCGTAACTTAACTCAACTTACAAGTATTTATTACGACGTAAAGATGTTTACAAAGTTTTACAGTTTTAAAAATGTTGTTCTTGAAACAAACTGAAGAAGTTTTGTAGTTTCTTTAAAGACACCATCTAGTTTCAAAACACGTTTATTAGGTTGACTTGTTATATAAGGATCTTACGATACAAGAAGGCGATGGAAAACATCAGTATTTGTTGCGACACTGTTGCACACTCTGGAGAACATTAGTCTATATCTTCTATACTCCTTATTTCGAGCTTCTTGAACTTCTTCGCAAAGCAGACCTATGGGAAATAAAGCCGCATCCATAATGTCTTTGCCACGAATAAGTATTTTGTGAACTGTAGCTGGCATGTGATAACAGCTATATTTTTCTACAAATAGCTTCGCTATATCCCAAGCGAAATTCATAAGCTTCATTAATTTGTTATTTGCACTATAATTCGAAATCGATCAACAAGTTCTTCTTTGGCTCCAGTTATATCAGCAATAACTTGAGGATTCGGAAAGAAACATCTTGACGTGTTGCCATCGTTTAAACACCCAGTTCCCTGTTGAACAGCGTCTACTGTTATGTCTATCCGCTCCTTAAATGCGTTAGGAGCGATTCCTAAACTATTTTTGTTATCCAATTATTTATTGTTTCAGAGTTATTGTTGAAAGACTATATTTTTCAAATATACTTATATCAAATAGATATGATAAAAAGAAATAATCTACCCGGACCATTGAAGTGCATGAAAATGTGAAGCAGTTACTGCAGAGTTTTCTTTAGGTGACTTTGCCATGTTGTTTTGGACAAAAAAATAATTTCAAGGAAAAAATTAAAATTTCTCTTAAATAAAAAATTCTCTGCAAAATTGCATTATTATATTTTTGATATTTTACACTCGAAAAACGGACTTTTGCCCACAAAATACCACAGTGCGATGTCCCGGTAAGTGCTTGCATTCTGATGCACTTGCACAATAATCTTCCAAGTACTGACATCACAAGATTTGATTTTACCCCTGTCTAGCAAGTAGTTAATGCTTTCCAAACATTGAAGCACACTCCACGTAATCACAATCAGTTAAATATAATTTTTAAAATTTGTATTTGCAAATTTAGAAAAATTTATCACTGTCTCTAATATAGTGCACATTTAATTTACCACAAAAATAGAAAAAGAACGGCAAAGCAAGTGGATATTTCAACAATAATTAGTTATTTTAGCCTCAGCTACAATGTTGCTGAATAACGAAATGAATAGTCGCAATGGTTCTTGAGTTATAGCTGAAAAACTAAATAAGCAAGCATCAAGATAAGGAAATATAAAAATTCATAAAAAAAAAGTTTGGCCTAAGACGACAAACCCTTTGAAAGTTTTACTGTATTGGCCTAGTACCTTCGCCCTGCATTTCTCATCCCCTAGACAATGACCCCGACATTGTTCCACAGTGCTATTGTATATTAATGATCCTAATTATTTGCGTGTGGCTGTATATTTTTAATATTTGAAATAAAAAAATATGATGTTTACTTAAAAATAATACCTTTGCGCTCATAATTATTTTAAAATATTTTTCCTGAAAATTTCCTAAATTTTTTCTCTTTAACGCTCATGGTTTTTTAAAGTTTTGTTAATAATTAACCCTCCCTTAAGTAAAGCCAATAAGAGCAAGTAAACACATTAGTCTTGCTTACCTTAAAAAAAAAACGTAAACAAATGACCACAACTATTATTGAAATCTATTACCAACGACATTTCAATTATTTTGCATCAAACATGGGACGATGGATGGTAGACCTCTTTGAAATGGGCTGAAGTACCTTAAAACTACAAAATGACAAATTCACTCAACTATAATTGCCAAACGAAGTGACAGTTTCCGGTAACATTTCAGCAAACAGTAGCAAAGGCCTTTATTACTCACACATGTACAATGTATGTGTATAAGTTGTTTACCGGTCTGACTTTTTGATGTATAACAGTCGGTGAAAAAGTAAGAAAAATTACTAAATGTCCAATTGATAAATGATGCTAACCAAGATTACATAAGTTGGTAATTTTCTACAACATTTATTTTTTGAGGCATATGCAGAATGTTTTGCAGAAAGACTTTTTTTTCTCCCCCTTTGGAGGAGTAATTTTTTGGGGAAAATTGCTAATATCCGAGAAAATGACACACACATGTTTATTTATGTATTTGTCTGTCTAACTTATGCGAAACTAGGCAATCAAGATTAGCTGGCTGATGATGATGATGATGATGCTTTGGGTATCATCATTGTGATTGAGTGATGGTTAATAGTGAAGGTTGGGCTTTGCCATCTCTTCCGGATACAGGTTTTAGAGTGAACAGTAGAAGTAATAGTTTTTTCCAAAGGTTGGTTTCTGTTATATGTTATGTGTTGACAGTAAGGTGGTTTATTATCTTTGAAAGGGTGACAAGTTACGCAAATGTTGAAACATTAAAAATATAAACTTTCCTGAAGAAAACTATTAATCATTTGAAGTTGATGCCTTTAACTAATTTCCAAAAACAAAAGGTTTTCAATCAGCAATCAAGAAACAAGAATCATAGAAAATATTTCGAGCGACAGATTTTAAAGACTTTAAACCTAACAAAGGCTGGATATAGAAAATTATATATAAAATATTTTCGTTTTAAATTCTTGAAAATTGGTAATTACTAAACAAAAGTACCACACACGGCTTTGCCACCACATCATTTTGAGAAAATTTTTCAAAGTAATCTGCTATATATAGAATGTGAAATGATTCATAAATCTGATAAGTCTGAAATTTGAATAGGGCAATTGCTACCGTTACACAGTGGCGCCATTTCAGTTTTCTCGTTGCAAAACTTTTGAACCAAATAAAATAATAAAAAAAATTAAAAGGCATATGATAGATAACACTGTACAACACAAAAAAATAAATAAATTACAAGGTCCGGCCTATAAATTTTGATAGAGGAGACAAAGAAAAGGCACGTGTATCAGCATTTTGAAAGTTTGCTTCTGAATTTCATTTGAGGGGCGGTTAAAGTTTCCCAGCTCTGGCAACAAATAAGTGATGAAAAGCAGCGTGTGCGAAGAAGAAAAACGCATCACGAACCGTTTTGTACAGAGGAAAAGAGAAGTTAAGAATTGAAACTTATTTATCTGTACTAGACATGTTGTGTACAGAGTTATCGGAAAATCAATGCTCTGTTTGTATTTCTAAAAGATTTTTCGACCAAGTCCAACGATGCAATTAAAGAGTTTTGTACAAAGTTTAGGGAACATTATTCCGAGGATATTGAGCCTCAGTTTATCGACAAGATGGTTCAGTAAAAGCACTTTATTAAACAATTAGAGGATGAGGGAAAGATAAAATTGTACCTGCCGAGGAATCATATAAATTGAGTTTTGGTAATATGACACTGACAGCATTGTAAATATATAGAAGACTGATGATTACAACTGACACGGATGAACGTAACTTTTCGAAATTTAAAGCAAATAAAAAATTTTTCCCGTTCATCAATGACTCGGACCACGTAAATGAATGGCGATGACGGCAATTCTGTGGTTTTCTAGAATAACCGCGTATGTCATAAAATCAAAATGTTCAGGAGAGTCAAAAAACGTTATATTTGAAATTATGGGCTCGATATACAGTTTTTACGACTTTTTTTTAACAGTCCTGTAGATAAGGGCAATAAATACATTATATAAAATTTTGAGTCGAAAATCTTAAGAGGAATAGATCCTAGAGAAGGACGAAAAAACAATATGTAAATTACACTTAAAGTGTGTGCAGATAAAACAACTTATGTTGACAAATGTCGTTTTCTTTGAAAAAAAAACTACCAGTGCAACTACACATTTAGACATAAGTTGTTGTTGCTTGAAAAATTGATTTTTTTTTCCTTCAATAGAAAGTTAATGGGACTTAGGGTGAGAATATAACAACGTATCAAGAATAATAGTGACAACAAATAACAGAAATAAATACGCAAGTTTTTATAAGTGGTTATAAACTGAAAAATAATCCAAATTTATTTTGCATTTTTTTTTTTTCATTAATAACAACGTATGTCGCTAAGTGTCGTTTTCTGAGAAAATAATTAGTCAGCGATCAAACGTAGGTTGACATACGTCGTTAGTGCTGCAAAATAATTTAATAAACATCTAAGTTACGTCGTTATTTAAAGAAAAAACTCAGAAATGGTCAATATAGTTTTTTAAATTAAACACATGTAAAGAGCGTTAAAAATTATTATATTTGGCATCGTTAACTCAAAACTGACAAAAATGGACATACGCGGAATTGAGAATTATATATTAGAAAAAGTTAAGTTTCCAGATGCTTTAAACGATTTTGTATCTAAAAAAAGTAAGAATAATTCATAAAACATATTGTAGTTTATAAAAATATTTTATAAAAAAATACGCAAATATTCCTTTCATTTACTTAATTTTTTTTTATTGAATGGAATGATATCAAAAAAACAGCTAATTATGAAAAAATTTCATTGTGGTAGACAAAATATGTCTTTGGAATTATGAAGAGGTTGAAGGCGCCCCGAAACATGCATTGCCTAGGGGCTCCGACATGGTTAATCCGGCCCTGCTCGTAGACTTAAAGCAGTTATCGATATCAAAGGTTTTGCAACAATAATTTATTTGATACAATTAGTTAGTAGCACTAACTTAGTACATGCAGAGCTGTATTGAACTCAGAATGTGAAGATTAAGTTCTATGATTTACAAAAATTTTTATATTTTCAAAAGTATTTGTTTGACTTTAACTTCTTACGTATATTTATTGTATTTTGTGAATTAAAACTATCTTGATATATTGAAATAAACATATCACATATCTGAACATATCTGTTGTGGCAAAACAAAAACAAGTAAGAAATTATAGTCGGTCTAGACCGACTATACGATACCCTATACCATGGTTAAGAGACCCTATCCCTCCGGTCCAACTAATTGGATATAGAAAATAGGCATAAACTTAATTTGAGTGGCATTGTTATTAATTTTTTTGGCTGCAGATATGAAAAAGTTCATATCTGGTATTATATTTGTATGGGGACTAGGTCGAAAAATGGACCGATCCTGACCATATTTGGTAAACCATTTTTGGTAAAGTCACTTATATTTTGAAAAAATATATTCAAACCAAAGTTGAGAAAAATTTGTGCAATATTTTTGTTTTTTGATAGATTTAAGTGAAAATCCGGAAGCAGCTTTATATGGGGCCTATGACTAAGAATTGTCCTATAGGGATTATTATTGGACTACTGATTAATGGATATAATAGACACATGCAAACGCAATTTGACTGAGATCTATATGATAATTTGGATCCTATGGCAATTTATGTCGTTTTCATAGGGGTCATTTGTATGGGGACTAGGTCTGAACATGAACCGAATTTCACCAATTTCAACAGGGTTCATCCCGTATCCGTTAGAAGCTCACATACCAAATTTCATTGAAACATATTCATATTTGCGACCTGTAGTTTGATTACAAGACACACAGACGGACGGACGGACAGACGGACATCACTAAATCGTCTCAGAAAGTGATTTGACTCGATCCGTATAATAAAAGATGGGCCTAGGTCAAAGATTTTCGGTAGTTACAAACAGCAGCACAAAGTCATTATACCCAAACCACATAGTGGTATAGGGTATAATTACCACAATATTTTGTCAAAACAAATTTTAAACTTGTTCTTAAATATCGCATAATTTTTAAACTCTGAAAACATTGCAAGATTGATCCCTTATTTTGACGTTGAGTATTTTAGCGCCGGCTGCGTTAAAAAGTTATTTCTCTTTGGTCTCGTTTGAAGGGATCTTGATATATTATCTACTATAATATCAGTGCCTCCCCTTGCTATACCAGGGGCCAAATCACCGCATTCGTTATCGAAATTTTTCGAACGAAATTAATTTTTTATTTTCAAAAATAAAATACTAAAAATAATTTTACTATGTCACAGCTAACGAATTATGGCTAATAATTAAGAGTAAAAGTGAAACGAGGTCTGATGTTTGTCCGTCTTATTTAAATAATAAACCAAAATATGGAATTTCGATCGATTTTACTCGATATCGAATGCGGTGATTTGGCCCCAGAGATTATCCTTAACCGTCAAATTATTGAAATTAAAAAAAAACCAAAAATCTTGGAATTATTTTCAATAAAACTCTCACCTGGTCTGATCATATAAATGTCGCTTCGGCAAAAACGTATTCAATGCTTCGATCACTGTGGAAAACTCAACATCTTACACCAGTCCATGTATGAGTTCTACTTGCAAAAACCTATATAATTCCAACTTTGTTGTACGGATGCGAACTATTTGGTAGCTGTGATTCTATTAGATCTAGGAAATTAACAACTACGTTTAATTATATATTAAGATACGTCTACAACTTGAAAAGATCATCCCACATAACTCCTTGTGCACGAAAACTTTACGGTGTGAATTTTTGCGATCTCTTAAAGATACGATCATTGATTATATTTACATGCATAAGATTAAATTTATACGTGAGCCTACATATCTGTTTAATCGGATATCCTTTTCTAATTCAAGAAGAAATAATTCTATAATTCAAATAAGCCACAAATGTTTTGTCGATGAATGGCAGTTCTGTATTGGAACTTGCTACCACCAACATTACAATATTTGAGCAGCGTGGGACATTTTAGGAAACAAGTTTTCCAATTTTTCAATACCATTTAAATATTGCTTTGTTTTGAATGTATATAAAATAGTTTTTGTTATCTTATTTTTATAAAAATTATAAACTATGTTACGTTTTCATTATACCGATCCTGTACTTTAATTATAATGCTGGCTACACACCAGGCAACGGTTGCTTCTTTGTGTTGTAGCGACAATGATACACACGTATCAACGGTTGCCTCAGCCAACCAGAAAAATCTAAAAGTTTTGATATTTGTGGTTGGTTGAAGCAACCGTTGATACGTGTGTATCATTGTTGCTACAGCACATCGAAGCAACCGTTGCCTGGTGTGTAGCCAGCATAAGACTCTTAGTCTTGTTTTGCAGGAAACTAAATAAATAAATGAATGATAATAAAAAAATAATGCAGTGTTTCAGATCGCAGTTTATTCTTTCTATAAAAAAAAACATTTTCGTTTTTCTGAAATAATCAATAAATAAAAATCTATAACATTAATAGGCTAGGCGATTTCTTGTGACCGATATTTTGTTCTACCGTGTTATCCCGATTTTGACCAAACGTATATTATTCGAAAGGTATTTCTTTTTAGACGTTTTGCAGATTTACAGATTTTTAAATTTTTTCTCTTATTTTGAGTAAACTGCATTTAAAGTTGCTACTAACACATACATAAAATTATACATATGCTATGTGTGTTTTATTAAATTTGTGAATGAGTTTTTTAATGAGTTTGTTGTCTTCATTCACAATGATAATAAACCATAACAGTGGTGGTTTGTGAATTGGGTAAGTTGAAAAATAATGCTGCCTAGAAATTACACTCGAATGTCGAGCGCTGGAATCTGCTAGTTATAATAAATATTTTTCGGAAAGGAAAAGCAAATAACTTGAAATTTAAGTGGTATTAGTTTTAAAGGTTAGGAATCGATAGCTGTATTAAAATTGTATTGAATTTAAGACTCAGGCACAGCCGAATTTAACTCTTACTTGATTTATTTTTTTGTATTAAAAAAAATAAGCTCTCTTTATGACCGGATACTTTTTCTTAATATATACTTCTTAATATATTTTTTCGAAATTTTAAATTTTTATATCAACTGAGTATATGTTTTATAATAAGTTAAGAATGGAAAAACCATTACGGAGAGGACGTCATAACTTAATACTCTTTTTATCTTGTATCAATTTCTTTTTGTGATTAGACAATTTATGATGTGACTACAGTGGCACCCAAAAATACCCTTTTTATTAATTTTATTTTTCTTGAAATACTTACAGCCGTATTCATAAAAATTAAAATGTACTTCAAGTTGACTTTATTGTATGTTTTTCATACAAAATTTGTTGATAAAGTCTACTTGAAGTACACTTAAATTTTTATGAATAGGGCTGTTAATATTTTTAAAAAAAGGTGAAAAATCTGGTATATTCCTTTTTTATTGCCGTTCAAGGATTATATACATATTCTTTTTGTGCTCTATAGTACTCACCCCCTTCTTCTAAACTATTTGAGTTTTTTATGCAGTTTTTTCCATAATATTTATTTTAGAAACAACACAAAATAAAACAGCACCTAAAAGTCAAATATTTTAAGATGTCTCTTCTCAAAATTTTGACTACTGAGCCATTTGCAAAGATCACGACTCAATTCACTGTTCCCTATTACTTATAGTGTATCCTTGTAAAGAGTATCTAAAAGAAAAAAACCTTTTAACATAATTGTTTAATCAAATGACAAAAAAAATAATTCAATATTTGTCAGTGGATTAAAATAAAAACACCTCGATAATCCTGAAAAATATCAAACATATTTTGTAATATTTGTCAAATATAAATGCTTCGTTAAACAGTAACCCATTTCAGAACCACATTAGCAACCACACGCTTCTATACTATGTACAAAAAGTATTTAGCAATTACTTTTAGCACTGTTCTGATCCAGTAGATATGATGAAAAGCCTGTGGTCGGCTCACTTGCTGAGTTGATTTAGCGCTGTCCATCCGTCTGTCAGCTCGCAAATATGAATATATTTTAATGAAATTTGGTATATAAGTTTTTATCGGCCATAGGATGAACGCTATTGAAATTGGTGAAATTCGGTTCATGATCAGACCTATTCCCCATCCAAATGACCCCTATTAAATCGACTTAAATTGCCGTAAGATCCAAATTATCATATAATTCTCGTTCAAATTGGGTTTTTGTGTATTTATTACATCCATTTATCAGTTGTCCGAAAATAATTCCCATATGGCAATTCTATATCATATCCCCCATATAAAGCTTCTTCCCGATTTTCACTTAAATTTATCAAAATACAAAAATATTGCACACTTTTTTCTCAAATTTAGTTCGTATATATGTTTTCAAAATATAAGTGACTTTACTACATATGGTCAGGATCGGTCCATTTTTCAACCTAGTCCCCATATAAATATAGTTTTCGATATGAACTTTGTCATATCTGCCACTCAAATTTGGTTTATGCTTATTTTCTTTATCCACTCAGTTGGACCGAAGGATAGGTCTAGACCGACTATAATTTTCTTACTGTTTTGTATTGTTTTATTCAGCTGTTTTTCTCTGTTTGTTTGTTTGTTTAAGGCGGATTTTTGTAATTTTGACCAACTACCCGACTAGCAAAATCTCTGAATCTATCAGTACTTAGGCGAAGTAGACAGCACACGATTTGCTAATTAATTCTCGTGGATAACGTCAAATTTTTTTTATTCTTGTTTTTTGCTTAGATAGAAATTATGAACGGGTTAGATCAAACGCACTTCACACTGAACTCACTGTTTTCAGTTTGTGTTCAGTATACTCTCACGAATAGATTCACGCTTGGACAACGCACTAAATCATCGCAAGATTTTGTTCAGCGATGAGGCTCATTTTTGGCTCAACGGATTTGTTAATAAACAAAATTGCCGCATATGGATTCAAACCAATCTCCATTACAATCAGAAAAAGTGCCTTTTGGTATGGTTTACACACTGGTGGCATCATCGGACCTTATTTCTTGAAAAATGAAGTCGGAGCTCCAGTTACAGTAAATGGATATCTTTGCCGCACCATGATCATTGATTTTTTTGTTCGAAAATATGGAAAACATTGATCCGAGCGAAATGGCTCTATGTGCCACATGGCGATCATAACTATCGCAAAAATTTAAATTTTTGTGTTATTTTTTACAATTTGAAGTTCTATCGGACTTAACAGCACGGATATTACTTTTTTGCTATTGAATCCGAAGATGAAGAATCGCGATAATGTTTCCGACAAAAATGTAATGATGCAATTTTGTAGGGAATTGTTAAATTAATATTTTATCATAATTTTTTTTTTCTAGAAATTATTTTTTTGTCCAAACTAACGCGGCAAATTTGCCGAAACGAAACTCTTCAGTAACTGCCTCACATTTTCGTGAATTTCATTTTCCTGAATATCTGTTTGTTATTGTCATATCTGTTTGATATAAGTATATTTCAAAGACATTAATGCTGGAAAAAAAAATTGGATAACAATAATAGTTTAAAAATTACTCAGGTTTTTTTGATGGCACTAAAAAATTTAATAAATGAAACGAGGGGGTGTATTTTTTTATTTTTTATTTAATAAGTAAAATTCGGATAATACTGTATACTGTTGAACAAAGTTATAAATTTTATAAAAAAAAAGTCACACGAAACTTCATTTCAGTAATTCAAAGAAATATGATTAAAAGATAAAAATGATTTATCAGTCATTACATCTTCTTTCAGTTAGTTTTTTTATGGAAAAATAATGCTACTTATATGTAGCTCCTAAGCCCAATTACAAAATTTTTTAGTTTGTTTCGAAAAAAAAAAATTTTAAATAAAAAACTTTCTCGGGTTATATGGGCAGTGGGCGTGGTGTATTTCTGTAAAGCTCCGCAACATCTTTATTTCATTGTACTGGTAACATGAGTCAAGTTACAAGACTTTTAGTGAAGTCCAAAAATAAATTTTCATATATATGGGCAGTGGGCGATGGGCCTGGCCAATTTCGATGAAACTTTCCAGTTGTCTCAACTTCATAACGTAAGTCATCAGTGTCAAGTTTAGCGATTTTTGGTGAAGAAATAAAAATTTGGGTCGAAAAACATCTTCGGGTTATATGGGCGTGGTAAATTTTGATGAAACTTAAAATTTTTTTAATTGAGTTGATAAAAGGCTCTCGGCCAATTTTTAATGTTCTACAATCTCTCCTTATACTTTTTGCCATGAAATGTATGAAGCGAACTCACTGTGTGGAGTCACGTTACGCCATAAAGACGCAGGATTTCCTTAATAAGAAAGAAATTAATTGTCTACCAAAAGTTCAAATCTAACAAACTTGCCCCAATGTCGTCCAATAGTATATATATATTTTTTTTGGAAACTAATGTTCGTTAGTATACGAAAAGAATTCGTGCAATGTTTTCATAAAATAGACAAAAATGTTTTCCAAAGGTGCTTCGGAGGTATCTCAACATATCTGCGCCATAGAGCTGATATGGAACTCTTTCAATCATACAATATTATTTTATTAGTCTTTCTTAGATTAAAAAAATTTCTGTAATCAACTTTTTTTTTTAAAAAGAAAACAAACTTTTTTATGGCCTTTTCAAAAACAGTCTAATTTTTAGTAACGCCATCTGTATGTCAGTCCTCAGACTTGTTGTACCGTGTAGTATAGCCAATCTTCAAAGCTACTTTCTGGGTCATATTAAAATTTTTTGTTGGCTTAGACTACTGCTGCAAAATGTAACTATTTAACATAAAAAATTCCATACATTTTTTCCACTTAGTGTACGCTACACACACATGCCTAATAAACAATTACTTAAGCCACTGGTTTGAAGAAAGTAATACTACAATTTTCAGTTACCCAAATACGAGTAACAAGACAAATTGTCATGTGTGTCAACAGTTCATCGAGGCGTCAATTATTTTGCATAGCCGTAGTTGGTCTTAATATGAGTCCTGCCTGTTATAGTAGTGGTAATGTAAGTGATATATTTTAACAAGAGCTAAACAAACTAATACAACTAATGAATTTTAACAAACATTTGTTTAAATGTGCCTTCTATCATCCAATACGTGTACGCGTATGTTGATTGCGAATACAAACAATGACTGACACTATTATGGATGGTTGTAGTGGTGTGTGGTTTGGGGAAAATATACAGCGTTTTTCGCTTATTTGTCACATGGAAAAAGAGCAAACAAAAAAAAACAAAAATTGAAAAAATTAATAGTAAAACGTGTACGTATGACTTAATCTCTATGAAAGATACTTAGATTGCCGCTTTCGTTCAGATGTAGTCGCATAAGATGTGAACCAAGTGGTTTTAGGTTGGCGAGTAATGGATGAGAAGAAAAAAGAAAAAGAAAAACGAAAGTTAAGGAAATCACATTTATTTAAAGGCCTAACAGATATTATCCGTTTATTTATTGCAGTCGTTAACATATCTTAGAATAAAAGTTATCTTTAACGCACTGAAAAATATACGAATATCCATGTACGGCATAGTTGGTTGGTTGGTTGGTTGGTTGGTTCAGAAGAAATACAAATGCACACATGTGGAATACAAAGGAATTATATTAATAGTTTCTTATTCAATTTGTTGGTTGGCTTTCTTTTTGTTTCAAGAGCAATTTATAGGTTGGAGTAATCTTAAGCTCTGGACAATTGTTTAGTTTTTGCACGATTACTAATTTAGTTAAATGCAAGATATTTATCTTAAAACATGATGATTTTTTTTTCCAGTTCCACTTACATGCACAACATGTCTTTGTTTCAAAATGAAATGTGAATTTTAAGAAAATTAAAAAAATTTCCAATTTGTTGACATCACTTCAAATTGTATGTAAATGTTGGCCATTTGTTAACATAAATAAAGATTTAAATTAATATGCTAAGACCTTAGTTACTGTCTGTTTTTTTAATATTCAAAGTACTTGAAAATTAGGCTGTTGAAAATTTCAGTAATTGTTTCAAGAGTTTGTATATTAGATTGATAAAACAAAAATCAAAATTTAAAAGAAGCCAACCGATTTATCTTTCTTTAAGACTAAATGTTACTAGTATAGCCCAGCACTCGAAATTCGAGTGCAAATGCTAGGAAATGTTATTTTTCAGTAAATTTTTGTCTTACAATGTTTTTATACCCTATATCACTATGTGGTTTGGGTATACTGACTTTGTGCTGCTGTTTGTAACTACCAAAAATATTTGACCTAGACCCATCTTTTATTACACCGATCGAAACAGAATCACTAACTGGTGAGAATCGGTCAATGTTCAGACCTAGCCCCCATACAAATGACCCCTATGAAATCGACATAAATTGCCATAAGATCCAAATTGTCATATGGATCTTACTCAAATTGGATTTGTATGCGATTATTACATCCATTAATGAATAGTCCAAAAATGATCGCTATGGGACAACTCTTAGTCATAGGCCCCATATAGAGCTGCTTCCCGGTCTGCACTTAAATCTATCAAAAAACAAAAATAGTGCACTGATTCTTCTCAAATTTTGTTTGTATATATTTTTGCAAATACAAGAGACTTTACCAAACATAGTCAGGATCGGTCCATTTTTGGGCCTAGTTCCCATATAGGTATAGCATTCGATATGAACTTTTTCATATCTGCAGCCAAAAAAATTAATAATAATCCCACTCAAATTTGGTTTATGCTTATTTTCCATGTCCAGTTAGTTGGGCCTATGAGATAGGGTCTCTAAACGCATGGTATAGGGTATCATATAGTCGGTCTAGACTGACTATAATTTTCTTACTTGTTTTAATCTATATATATAAAAAATTTATGAATATTTAAATGAGCCTAAAGGTATGTTAATCAATTTTAGAAATTCACAATTCAACACAGAGCGCCTGGTGTATAATTTAAATCATTTGCATTAACAGGGTGTAACGAATTATTATTAGTATCTTATTTTATTTGATTTAATGTATTTTTAAGACAGATTAAACATAAATTTTATCATTCTCAGCTTCTCCTCCATATGAACTATAACTATGCCAATTTTCACACTCCTCTGTGCTCACATATTGCTTAAAAAGGGAACTAAAAATTTACCTTCACGTATTAATATATGGATTATTTTTCTTTAGAAAGCTTTGGAGTTTTGAACTATTTTAATCGAAATATTAAAATAAAAGATTATGTATCTTCTGGAGTAAATTTCCTTCATAAACCCTCTAAGAGTTTTAGTAATTTTTCTTTTAAAAATTAAGGAGTTTTAAAAAAAGACAGTTTATGCATCGTTTCTATTGCAGAACCCTGGATTCCAACTCAGATTGTGGGTATTTTTTTTTTTTAATCTTTTCACATTATCTGTGTCTCAGAGCTAGCATTCTCAAATGGCTAATTCCAAAGTGACAGACATGACATTCAATGAAATTTCTAATCCAATATTATAAAGTAAAAATTTTTCATTGTTCATAAGAATATACAAAATTATGCAGGCAGACCTGACCAACATAATTACCATCAGACATGTCGTGACAGACATGACAACAATCAAACATAATTTTAGAGGACGCTTGTAAAATACAGAAAAGCTCTGTTTGTAGTTAATATAAGAGCTTGTTTATTAATAAAGCATATAAAAAACATGAAATTTAAAATAAATTATTGTTAAAAGAAGTATTTTGTAAAGTGACAGACATGACACTGCCCTTGTTTTCAAAATTACTTAATTACACATTTCCTTTCTTACTGAAAAAATAGAGGATATAAAACTATTCAATAATACATCTAACAATCTTTTCTCATATTTTCATACCCTTTTCTTGGAAATGGTATCAATAAAAATTATTTAAATTAAAATTTTAAAATTGCATTGCTACCATGCTTTGCAGTCCTTGAATTCCATCCAAAGGGAATTTCGGCGGGAGTATGTGGGCAGTTCCCCGAGTAGATGGACCATAATAAGGCTGCTAAACATATTTGCTGAATCTGGAAGCATCGCACGAAGACCGTACTGCCGATATGCATTCATACCTTAAAACGTAGACTAAAATTCATAGAAGAACAATATAGTAGGCACAACATGGGCAAATAAGGTCAGTCCATGCAATAATTAAAAACTCATTGAAAAATCTGGAAAAAACCCCTCAAAAGAATTTCAAATAACTAATAAATAAAACCCATATATAGGGTATAGTTCGCTAAAGCAGTATATTTTCATCAAACTATGAGGTCTTAGCAAAAACCTTCATGTTTCCATTGTACAAAATTCCAATTTTTAATTTCAATTGGAAATTTTTTATTTTAATTTAGTTATTAGTTGTTAGTTTAATTTAGTAATTTAATTTAAAAATTATTTTAGGTGAAGCAGAATAATAATTTTTTATAACTATGTTGAACTGTTTTGTTAGCAAAAAACTCTTTGGTACTTCTGCACTCGAACGTGTGTACACCTTTAATATTGTTGTCATATAATAGTTTTTAATACCTAATTGAAAATGTTGAAATTCATGTTAAAATAGAAATAATTATTAGAAAGCTTTTTAATCTAAGGTGCCATCTACTGTGGCATAGTCACACTAAGTTTCAATATGACTGTATTAGCAGCTCTGTTAATACAAAAAAAAATTGTATTTTCCATAAAACAAAGTATTGCAGAATTTCATATAAATAAAATAATAAACCGATTCATATATAACTAGCAGATTCTAGCACTCGAGTGCAATTTCTAGGCAGTTTTATTTTTCAACTAAGTCAATTCACAAACCAACACTTTTATGGTTTATTATTATTGTGAATGAAGATAACAAACTCACTAACAAACACATTAACAAATTTAGTCGCAACTTTAAATGCAATTTACTCAAAATAAAGAAAAAAAATTAAAAATCTGTAAATCTGCAAAACGGCCAAAAAGAAATACCTTTCAAATAATATACATTTGGTTAAAATCGCGATAAAACGGTAAAACAAAACATCGGTCACAAAAAATCGCCTAGCCTATTAATATTATAGATGTGCCTTTATTATTTGTATACATATATTTTTCAAAGTTTTTTAATATTTGCAATTTTTGCAACAGTATTGTAATTTTGTAACATTTTGCGATGTTATAAACATCCCACAACCGTGGGACAATTTATTATTTTTCTCCTCAGATTATTTGTAGTAAAAAATTTTGTTTTTATAAATTTGCTAATTTATTTATCTTATATCCACTAAAACACTAAACAAAAATTTAACGAATTTTTAAAAGACAATTATCCTGTACTTTAGAATGAGATTATTAAATGTTTTTATACTACGTTGTTATTTTATTAAATTTCCTCTTTCGTTTATTGATATTTTGAACAATTTCTGCATTTAGTAACCTTAAAAAAATTTTTTTCACTTCTTCATTTCCTTCAATTTCCTTTGCTTTTAACAAATGTTTTTGCAAATATCCGCCAATTTTCGCAATTTAATTTTCAAAATATTGCATCACACGATTCCAGCGTTTCCATTTCTTTAAAAACATCCAAAATGTTAGTTTTTCACACAATTTCTCATTTGTTTTTTTTACTATTGTTTTGCTTGGATTTTATCATTCTTGGCCCACTGCACTCCACATGTTTACGTTTTTTCTGCTTATTTGTTTTTTAGTTTTTCTTTGTGTTGCAGTTTTTTTACACTTCACTAAATGTTTTTTATAATTTTAATTATTTTAATATTGATTTTAATAAAATATAAAGCGAAATTTGTAATTTATAACAAGAACTGATTTAAAATTTTTTTTCTTTTTTTGAGAAATGTCAAAGGGACTTTAAGTGAGGGTTGCCAACTATCACATAAAACATAAATTTTTCGAAAAATTCAATAATTTTCACACTTGAAAAAACTTGGCAACCCTTGCGAAAGACATGCTACGTCATATAACGGGAAAACATTGGGATGGCGTAATATTGTTATATCATTGTTGGCGCATGCGTACTAGCTAGGAATAAAACCGCGATGAATTATAACTAGACGGCTTAGGGTTAAAACCGCGCCGGTTTAGTGGGACACTGAGATTATCGAAGTATTGGCATTGAATCGGAGTCGGAATTGATTTTTTAAAATGTAACTATGATGTGCCGATGCGTGAATTCACGCATGCGAGTAATTCTGAGGGGTGCAATAGATTCTCAATGCGTGTTCACGCACATTTCACGCAACATTGTCTGTTGTGGTACGTATACAAATTATTTTTTATTATTATTAAGTTATTTTAATTATTTGATATTTATTACAACACAAATTATAATAAATCTTAAAGTAAAATCCCTAGCAACTTAGGCTATCGGCTTATTCTTAGTTTTTTTATATGAAATTTTGCCAGACTATTTTTACATTTTCTTACGTCATTCCTCGGCTTTTGAGCCTAGAGGCTAAAAATTCGATACCATGCTGCTGAAAATAATGACAAACAATATTTTTCTAATTCTACCCAAGTAAATGGTTTATTTTGTGAATCAGCGTGATTTCAACAGACATACAGACGGACGGCCAGACAGACAGATAGACGAACATCGCTCTATCAACTCTAGTTGTTATAAATAACAATAATATAAGCTAGCAGATCCCAGCCCTCGAAATTCGAGTGCAAATTTTAGGAAATTTTATTTTTTCATTTAATAAATTATTTTATAAGACCATATAGATATGCTAATCAATTTTAGCCAATACACAATACAACACTTTTTAAATAACGATTACATTATTGGTTTAAATTCAACACAATTATTATTGTGAATGGTTTATGTCCATAATTATTTTTCAATTCGACACAATTATTATTGTGAATGAGGAAAACAAACCCACAAACACACTAACAAATTTAATAAACTCACACATTGCATTGTATAATTTTATGTATGTGTTAGTAGCAACTTTGTATGCATTTTACTCCAAAAAAATTTAAAAATCTGTAAATCTGGTCGATAGCTTAAAAGAAATACCTTTCAAATAAGATACGCGTGGTCAAAATCGGGAAAAAAACTGTGGAACAAATCATCGGTCACAAGAAATCGCCTTACCTATTAATATTATAGATAGTTTCTGGGGTCGGAAACAAATGTATTTTTTAAAAATTGTGATTAACAAAAAATTTTTTCGGGAACCTTACATACATTCAAATTATATATTCTATAATGACTTTATGCAGATGTTTGCAACTACCAATAATATTTGACCTAGACCCATCTTTTATTATACCAATTAATTCAGAATCACTTTCTGCGTCGATTTAGCAATCCGTCCGTCCATCCGTCCGTCTGTGTAAACATTGTAATCAAACTACATGTCGCAAATATGAATCTATTTTGATGAAATTTTGTATATAGGCTTGTATTGGCCATAGGATGAACGCTATTGAAATTGGTGAAAATCGGTTCATGTTCAGATCTAGACCCATACAAATGGTCCATATTTGGTTTGTGTGTGTTTATTAATACTAGTAGATTCCAGCGCTCGAAATTCGAGTGCAAATTCTAGGCAACTTTTTTTTTCAACTTAGCCAATTCACAAACCAACACTTTTTTGGTTTATTATTATTGTGAATGAAGATAACAAACTTACAAGCACATTAACAAATTTAGTAAACACACACATAGCATTGTATAGTTTTATCTATGTGTTAGTAGCAACTTTAAATGCAATTCACTCAAAATAAAGGCGAAAATTTTAAAATCTGTAAGTCTGGTGAACAGTTAAAAAGAAATACCTTTAAAAAAAACCGTTTTGTCAAAATCGGGATAAAACGGTGGAACAAAACATCGGTCACAAGAAATCGCCAGCCTATTAATATTATAGATTAGTAGCCATGCTGTAACTGGACGGGACCAGATAATGGGGCGCAGACTTCCCTTACAAAGAAATTATTGAACATAAGAAGATGCAGGAAATAATTTTCAGACCGCATTTTAGATTTACTTGATTTACCACGTCTTCCACCACATAATGTACTCTTAAAATTTGGATCACCAATCATACAGCTACGAAACCTAAATGCACCAAAGTTATATAATTGAACGCGGTTCGTGATCAAGAAAATATTGGGTAACATATTTGGTTCAATAATTGTCAATGGCAAATTCAAAGGAAAGCATATTATGTTGCTAAATATCACGATGATTGTAATAGTTTCTCCAATTACATTTAAAGTATTACAATTTCCAATTCATCTGGCATATGCAATGCCTTTTGTTTAGTAAATTCCATTCAATTTTCTTATACAAAATAATTAAGATATATTTTCTATATAAAAGTACACAATTCCTATTTTCATCCCGAACACGGTTTATGATTGTTTCTGATAAACCAAATACAATTTTACCCTTTGTACTTTTACGTCAACTACCACCAACACAACCAAAATCCAATAAGAAACATCAATTCTAACAATATATTAAAGACTATTGTTTTGGCGCAAAAACGTTGCATATTATTTACGCATTTTAGATTATGCCAAATTCCAAAATTGAAATTACCTTTTTTCAAATGACAGGAAAACGTAATGGTAACATGGAAAAAGCCAACATTGAAAACACCCGCTGTTTCAATTTAAACAATAATGTTCAAATCAATGCATTATAATCATAGAATACAGGCCAACAACAATAAAGACAATAATTTTACTAGGAAAATACCGAAAACCATACAGTCGTGTGCATATGGGAAGGTAATAATTTCCACCTTTAAAGGGTGGTGGTGACCATGTATTTTATAATGAGCACAATAGTAAAAGTCAATGACAAAAAGTTTAGCAAATTTATCAAACAACATGAATGTACACTTTATGTTTGGTCTACAGGAATAAAGCAGTCGTACTATAAAACGGATTCACATGTTTTTTACAACACCGGAGAAGGTAAAAACTCTACGATTGAAAGGGTTTATAAATACAAAAACAAGCTGTTTGTTTGCTTGTTATTTTGTGTTACATTTAAGATAAGCAAAATGTTATTTTGAGTATAATAAAAACCACCCTCAGAATGAATGTTTTTTTTTTCTTCTTCGTTTTTGCAATATCCCAGTGTCCTCTTTTGTGTGAATTTGGGCTGACGTCATGCGATTATTGTAATGTTTTGTGGGGTTCTTACAAAAGAAACTCATTGACATATTCCATTAGATTTTGTTACAGAAATCATACGGATTAGTTACACCTTGTGATTTTTAATACGAGTATACAGTGAAAGATTAGCACTGTGATTTTCGATGTCAAAAAAAAAAAAAGAAAAATTGGCAATTTAAGAGAATTTCTGTGTGTTTCTTATATGATCACTAGTATGCTCTGTCGTGCTTCGATACGACTTAACAAAATTTATGGATATATATGTTTTTTTGCTTTGTATAGGGAGTGTCTTGCCCAGTTTTTTGCATAACTAGTCACATTAATATCTTAGGTACTAATGCCAAGTTCGAGGACTTTTGCTGGGACTTTGTATGGGAGGTGCGATGCTCACTTGATTTGTCCAAAAACTTTATAGCCACACTTAGGCCGAGGCCACGTAATGAGCGGCAAAGCGGCGAGCGGCAGACCGGTGAGCGGCAAAAAATTAAAACATATGAAATACTACTGAAGTGGCCACGCAATGAGCGGCATGTGAGCGGCATTTTTGAGCGGCTAAGGGCGTCGCTCAGGAATAGAACTTGTTCTAATTTTTAGTTGTTTTCTGAGCGGCAAAGAATAAAAATGGCAAAAAAAAAATGGCTTTCCTTGGTTTTGTCAATCTGTAGCTCGATTCAGTAACTTCTTTTAACGATAATTGAATCGTTAAAAAAAGAAAACAACAAAATTATAGATTTTGGTATTCAGTCAAATTTTTAAACGATATTCACTATCGTTAAAGTCAGCTGTTGTTGTTATCTTAACAACAACCATTTTTGTGTTGTTTTTCAATCGATAAAAAGTTAAAAAGGTGGAAACGTAGTCATACATAAATAAAAATCATAAAATAGTGAAAATATTTTGCTTTTATCATAAAAACTTTTTATACAAATAATAAATAATAACATTGACAATGGCATTTTGACAACTAACCGCACAGAAATGTCGCTCAGTAATAAGCTATAAACTTCAAACACACATTGCAACTAATAAAATAGAAACTCTGTCTTGTGTGCGGATTTTGAAGTACTTATCGAAAATAACAAAACCCCAGTCGCCGACTAACACTCAACGTGTACAGTCATTCTTTTTCGCGCATCGGGTACAAGTGTAGTGTAATTTTCAATTTCCAATTAAATCAGCAAAACCAGTTTTTCTTTTTCTCTTCCACTTTTTAACTCAGTCGTTTATCGCTGTGATCATCTGTAATTGAGTTGTTAACATGCCCCCTGGGCCCCCTCTAATAGGGGACAACCGGTTTGCTTTTCCAGCCGACCATAGTCCCCAAAAAAAAAAGAAAAAAACGAAATCGAGGTGGTTCTCAAATTGAGTTCCCCGCGCTACCCTTTCAAAAGCGCCTCAACCCTAAATATGTCGTTATTGCTGCAGCCGATGAAAAAAAACCTCTCTCTGAGTATTCCTGTTTCGCAATTCATAGAGCTCTTCACCTCATCAGTAAAGAAATTTTATCAATTTCCCAATTGAGAGATGGTAAACTTCTTCTGCTTGTCAAAGACAATTTAACAGCCAATAAATTTATTAATGCAAAGAATTATTTGGTATATGCCCAATTGTATGCAAATTACATGAACACTTGAGTTTCACTAAAGGTACAATATTTGCACCATTTTTATCGAAAATTCCTGAAAAAGAAATCACTCAAGGAGTTGTTGATGTATACAAATATGTAAAAGTAATGGAAGGTAAGAAAATACCCTCTGGGTTTTGTTATTGACCTTTGATCTGTACAATCCCCCTGAATCGATTGACATTTCATGGTATAAAGTAAAAGTGCGAGAATATATCCTTAACCCTATGAGGTGTAAAAATTGTCAACTATTAGGACATACTCTAAAACGGTGTAAAAATTCCCCTTCATGCGTCAACTGCAATCTTCCCCCACACTCTCCAACAGAATGTATTAGAACCTATTGTGCAAATTGTGCTGAAGATCACCCCGCATCCTCCAATAAGTGTACAAAATATATACAACAAAAAGAAGTTTTGAAAATCAAAACGAAACAAAAATGTTCTATGCGTGAAGCAATAACAATTCACAAAGAACAAAACAAAAGTATCAACCCAACCTCTTACTCCTCTATCGCATCCACCAACACTGATACCACCAGTAAACCAAAAGCAATAATTCCCCCACCAAACACTAACATTATTAGAACAGAACAAATTGAAAATAAACTCCCTACATTACACTCAAACCCAATAAAAAATTTAACAATTGACATAGACAAAGTCAATGCAAATAACCCTACCGAGGCTATTGAAAACAATCCCTCTTCTAACTCCTCAACTTCACAAAACCCAGCAAATAAAATCAAAATCAAAAACTACGAACAATCAACAACAGCACAACCAACAATAAAAACACCAACATTCTCTTTCTCTCTGAGAGCCGACAAGACTCTCTCAAACTCCCCAAAGCACTCATTTGATCTTTCAGAACTCAGTTCTGATACGGAGAAGCAAATTGAATTTATGGCGACTGAAGACGAAATGTCAGATTAAAACACTCAACACCCTTTTCATTTAACAAAATTTTTAAAGCATTTGTTTCTATTCTCTTTAACTCAATTATGGTTATAAATATTCTACAATGGAATATTCGTGGATATATAAACAATTACACTAATCTACAACTACTTATATCGGAAAAAATCCAGACATAATATGTCTGCAGGAAACAAAATGCAAACCAAATTTTAATCCAATAACGCCTAGGCAATATACTGGATATTTTTTTAATCCTAATACTACATCTAAACAAGGTTCTGCAATACTTATTAAGAAAAATATACCCCACAAAATTCTAAATACAAACCAGTCCTTCAGTTTGGTTGGTCTGGAAATAATTTGCCCTTTTCATTTTCCATTATCTCTTTCTATTCACCTCCAGCTGACTCATTATCCACCTCTGACCTCAATAATATGGTTACAAATATTAAGACCCCACTTTTTATAACTGGCGACTTTAACGCTTGGAGCCCCTTATGGGGTTCTCCTACATCCAATAGAAAGGGTACAACCATAGAAAACTTTTTAGTTAACTCAAACCTGGCCACGCTAATCGACGGGTCTGCAACACATCTGAGCACACACAACACTTTTTCCCATATTGACCTCACAATGGCCTCTATCTCCATCATACCAATGTGTAGATGGAAAGTTATTGAGGACCTACATAACAGCGATCATTATCCTATTCTAATACAATTGCTTATTAACAACCACACAGTTCGACCCAAGCTTACAAAATTTAACACCAAAAGAGCAAATTGGGATATTTATCAATGAAAAATTTCTCATTATAATGATAACTTTGTTACCTCTTATAACGTGAACAAAGAAGCAGCTTCGATAAGTAAGATAATTAGGATATCTGCTAATGAAAGCATTCCTATATCTTCCAACAAAAAAAGACATAATACAGTCCCCTGGTGGTCCCAAGAACTTCAGCAACTCAGAAACGTAAAGCAAGAATCCTGGAGGCAATTTCGTCATAATATGACGACACAAAACCTTATTAAATATAAAAAAGACAACGCTATTTTCAATAGAGCTAAAAAAACAGCGAAAATTAAATCGTTTAACGAGTTCACTGCAAACCTAAACCCATCCACCACATCAGCAGTTTTATGGCAAAACATTCGTAAATTAACCGGGAACTTTGTCCCCCATACTATAGGTTCAATTAACATAAATAACAGTGCTATTATAAATTCGTTTGAAATAGCTACGGCTTTTGCCAATTATTGGGCAGAAAGTTCACTAGACTCCAACTTTACACAAAACTTTCAATCTAATAAATCCCAAGCTCTTTCATCACTTGTTGTAACTAATTGCCCAACCAGATCTAAGGTTATAGATCTTCCTTTTAATATGCAAGAACTAGCCCATAGTTTAACTACCTCCAAAGGCAAAACACCAGGTCTAGATAAAATATCATATCCTATGCTCATAAATCTTCCCTACACCTTTAAAACTCGAATTTTAAATTTATTCAACAATATATTTCATTCAGGAATTATTCCACAATTTTACAAAACTGCTTCAGTAGTTGCTATACACAAGAACAATAAACCCATAGATAATATCGATTCCTACCGTCCTATCTCCCTCCTGCCCTGCATCACTAAGCTTTTAGAGAAAATCATTTCTAGACGTTTAATGTGGTTTATTAAAAAACACAATCTACTGTCTTATAACCAAACTGGGTTCCAACCGGGTCTAGGCACAACTGATGCTCTATTATTTTTAGATCACATAATTTGCAAAAACCGCTCGACCAGGAAACATACATCAATTTTATCAATTGACTTTATAAAAGCTTTTGATAAAATTGGTATCCACATAGTGCTTCGGAAACTTTCACAATGGGCAATAGGTCCAAAAATGTTCAATTTCATTAAAGCTTTTCTTACAAATCGAAAGTTTACAGTACGTGTAAACGATGCATTTTCAAATATAGTACCTCTACATAATGGAATCCCACAGGGATCTCCATTATCTGTAACCCTATTTATTATTGCCTTTGACGATTTAAGTCGCATCATAAGCGCAGATAAAAGAGTTGATCATTGCATCTATGCCGATGACCTCTATGTAATTGCTAAAGAACAGCAAAATGACAGAATTAAACAGGTCTTTCAGACACCCTTTTATCTATTGATAATTGGTCAAAAATTTCAGGCGCAAACGTCTCGTTTGATAAAACGAGTCATTTGCATCTATGCAAGAAACATAATTGCAATAGCATTAATATAGTTCATAATAATTTCACCATTACAAATGTAAACCATTGTAAAATATTAGGTATAAATATCGATTGTAAATATAGCTTTAAGTACCATTGTAATTATTTAAAAAAAGATTTAACAAATAGATTGAACATCATCAAATATTTATCGTCTCCAAGGAGTCATATGCACACCAACAGCCTGCTAAGATTAGTGAGAGCGGTATTACTATAAAAAATTGACTATGGCCTTGTGATTTACAGCAAAACCTGTAAAACAAATATCAAAGTTGTGGAGAATATTCTTAATGCCGCCATTAGAGTAAGACTAAGGGCTTTTCGAACTACGCCAATAAAGAATCTACTGGCTGAAGGGGGCTTTGATCCACTCCGGATCCACGCCAATAACCTTAAAATGCTTCTACTACATAAAATCTTTTGCAATAAAGCATCACTACTTCACAAACAAATTATCCTGCTCAAAAAGAAGAAGAGAGAATTGACTTATCCATCCACCTTATCCCATATTTTTAAAATCACAAAAAAATTTAACATTCAAAAACATGTTCCTACTTTGACAAAACACCCTCCATGGCTACTTGAATCTAAAAACTTTATAAAAAACCTACAACCCTTTAATAGAAACAACACATCACCAATAATTTTTAAATCACTCTTCAATGAAATTTTTGCCAACTATAAAAATGAAGAATGGAATTTCCTCTTCACAGACGGGTCAAAAACATCAACGCATGTAGGATTTGCCGTTACCGATGAAACTGCATCGACAAGAATATCAGGACTTCTACCACAAGAGGCAACCATATTTGAAGCAGAAGCGATAGCAATAATGGAAGCTTTAATCTTATGCAGGAACTCAAATAGCAAATACATTATCTGCACCGACAGTCGATCGGTATTCCATGCAGCTGAGAATCTAAGAAATAAAAATGAAAATATCATTTCTATTCAGCAACTTCTAATACAAATGATGAACAAAGTGAAATTGCTATGGCTACCAAGCCACATCGGCATAACAGGGAACGAAGCTGCAGATAAAGCTGCAAAAGCGACTTACCTTCACCCAACATATTTTTTTATTCCGCAGTCTAAGAACTTCATCTGCCGATACCCAATTTTAAATCTAAATAGATCCATGCACCAAAAATGGAACCGATACAGGCATGCCTATCAACACATTAACCCCGATAAAACACCCATCTGCCTACCAACATCCACCAATTGTCATAAAAACAGATGTTTCACAAGGCTTCGTCTCACACACACAAGATTGACACACCAATTTTTGATAACCAAACGCTCTCAACCAGTGTGCACCTTCTGCAACATTTTAACACTAACAGTTATTAATCTTTTAGCAGATTGTCCTTTCCTACACAATATTCGTCTAAGATTATTTAACTCCTCCAATGGAACTAATCTTCTAAAACATCCATCAGAAGACAATGTGAAAACAATATATCAATTGTTACAGTACCTTAATATTCAAAATGATATTTAATCATTATTTTTAATCCACTTACTAATTATAGATAACATCTCCTTGATCCAGCAATAGAAGCCGATAGCCTAAGCTGCTAGTGCTCTAGTTTTTAAGATTTATTGTAATTTTAATTATAATAAATATCAGAATAATAATAATAATAATAACAAAACCCCACTTGGGTTTTTTTTTTATATTAACCAACACTCAGGGGATGCCCCCTACAAATGCAGTGCATTGTGTTGATTTCAGGAAAATAGATTGTGGGAAGGAGGAAAGAGGGAGTAGCGTTTGTGGATATTTGACTTAAATTTTATTAGATTATAACTGTCAGGAAAGACATCTGCGGGGAGTTTATTCCACATATGGCTAGTTCGACTGATAAACGAATTCTCTCTGTAATGCATTGTGCGGTCAACTGATCTACTACAGAAGCGGGTAGAGCAAACCGAAATTCAGGCACTTGGAATAAGTTCGCTAAACTCAGAAGAACATTTCCCATGGTAATATCTATAGAACAGTAATACACAACCCACATTCCGACGGTGTTCCAATGAATCAATAGAGTTGGATACCCTACTGTCATTGATGAGCGCCAACGCCCTCCTTTGTACATGGTCCAGTAGCTCCAAAATAGACTTTGAAGCTCCTGCCCATATATGGGAGTTGTATTCCATTTTCGGTCGGATGTAAGTGGTATAGATTTTAAGAAGATCAGAAGGAGTGAAGTAATTTTTACACCGTTTTAGAAAACCAAGACACTTGAAAAATATGCTCGTTCCAACTAACATCACATTGAATTCTCATGCCTAGAACATCAAGAGTATCCGATTCCTCAATACATATACCACCCATATATACAGATGACATTGTTGTTTCCATGGCCCTATGGGTCAACATACAGCATTGAGTCTTCAGCGCATTAAAATCAACCCTATTCGCTTTACCCCACTCGGAGATTGTTAACAGGTCTTGATTGAGTGTGTCATTCATTGTCTGCCTTCTGCCACCAACCTCCAAGAGGCTTGACCTACAATTAAAGGAAAATGAACGAATTAAGAGTTTGGCCAAGAAGGTCGTTCAGAAAGATAAGTAAAAGAGAAAGAGAAAAAACGGAACCTTGGGGTATCCCTGAATTAAGCTGAAACTCATTAGATGAGACCCCATCAATAACAACACATATTGTTCGGTCTCTAAGAAAACTCGGTATAAATCGAGAGAAGTCATTACCGACCATAACTGCAATAAGCTGTGATATCAATGCACCGTGCCACACACAATCGAACGCCTTGCAAATATCTAGAGCAACCACTTTACTTTCGCCAAAATTGCGAATGGATCGACTCCAGCGCGCAGAAAGTAGAGCTAACAGGTCTCCCGTGGAACGATTTCTACGGAAGCCATACTGTCGATCATTAAGAAGTGAATTGGCCTCTAAGTAGCTCACAAGATGGAAATTGATCATGCTCTCCATCAACTTTAAGAGCGCAGAGCAAATTGCAATTGGATGGTAATTTTCAGGGTTATTAGCCGCACCCTTTTTAGGGACTGATTGGACATTAGCAACTTTCCAGCAAGAGGGAAAGACTCCCGCACGGTACGAAAGGCTGAAAAGGTTGACAAATGGACTGGCTGTTTCAGCA
Source organism: Cordilura impudica (assembly GCA_963682025.1). Taxonomy (NCBI): domain Eukaryota; kingdom Metazoa; phylum Arthropoda; class Insecta; order Diptera; family Scathophagidae; genus Cordilura; species Cordilura impudica. The sequence goes on from OY821517.1 coordinate 28,529,058, forward strand.
CCAGTGCTGGTATACCATCCGGTCACGAAGACTTATTAATGTTGAGATCCGAAAGAACCTTTTGAACTGCACGTGCTCGAAAGAATATTTTATGCACAGTACAAGATACACTTTCAAGTTCGGGCAGAGGTTGATCGCTATCCCGCAAAAACGAGTTTTTTTCAAAAAGTTCAGCCTTATCAATCGGTTCAGTGAATATTTGGTCATTTATTAAAAGAGTTGGGATAGCGGAACTAGCATTGTTCTTTACCCTTTTAACAAATGACCAAAAGCTCTTACTACCCCGAAGAGCAGAGAGAACTTTAGCATGAAGACGCTGATCGCAAAGAAACTTTTGGCGCCTTAGGATTTTGGCACATTCAGTTCTCGCCTGTTTGCGTTGCAGTTCAGTGGCGGAATTTTTATTTTTACGCCAATATTTGAATGCTTCCTCTCTGGATCTGACTGCATCTCTGCAGGTCTGGTTAAACCATAATTTTTTATTTGATTATCCGAAATGTGCTTTGATGGAATAAATAATCACATACCAAGCACTATTATTTTTTCCACCATTTTCGCAGCAGCATCATTTTTATCCAGGAAACCAAGTCTCCAGTTGAAATGCTTGAAAAAATCGTTGAGCTCAGCCCAACGAGCCTTTTCGTAAATAAAAACTAAACGCTTCTTAACTGGTGCTGAAATACTTTGAAGTACAGAGTACGAAAAGAATGCGGAAATGGTGCAGTTATCCGAATTGCCGAGAGGTGCAAATATTTTCACTTCATACTTATCAGGGTGAGAAGTGAAAAAAGGTCGAGAGTATTTTGTCGTTGCCCTTCAATGCACGGAATGTGCGTTGGTTGATTCACTAGTTGTGCAAGATGGTTATTCGCCGCGAAAAGCTCAATGTAACAGCCTTCGGGAGTTGTTTGACTCGAATGGTGAAGACATGTAGATTTCTAGGATTCTAGAAATGGATTCAGAAAGGGCGTCGAAGACATTATAGGTATGCTCCCTTTCTGCATTTGGGCTTCTATATAGAAACCCGAAGTGCAAATTGTGTGACTTGATTTTGAACTTAACCCAAAGTAAGTTAAATTCTGCATCATAACTGTTCAGATGTTGCTGATACTGGTACACAACGTTGTCGCGAATGTACATAACAAGGCCCCTATGAAGAATAAAGAGGGATAGAAGGTGATAACCAGGTATGTGAAAATCCCGTGGATCAGCAACCCCACTTATCTGGGTCCCACATAAGGTGAAAACATCCGCCCGATGAAAGCAAATGTGGGCATATACAGAGAAAAAATTCAATCTGAGTGCACGTATGTTCCAGAAGTCGATACGGAAAATACCTGACATCAAATAAAATAAAAATTAAGTCAATTCTCCTTACGATAGCTTAGCGGTTGTTCAGATTTTAAGGCTTCACGTATATTTTGCTAAAACTTGAATTTTTTGAAGAACGTGCAATTTTCTCACGGCTATATCTCGGTAACCAATTGGAAGTTTGCTTTCGCACCTTCGGCACAAAACCCCAATAAAACTGCATCGTGTGCCTCAAAATTGCTAAAGGCCAGTTTTCGCTATCACACTTTATAATACGACGACCTTCAAAAAGTCGAGTATTATGAAAAAGTCGTATCATCTAAAAAGCTTATGTTATGACATTAACAGTCTGTAGGATTTTATTTTCGAAGTCCGATGGTTTTAGAAACATTTCTAAAAATCGGACCAGAGTTGTATTTTTGGTAAAATTAAAAAAAAGGTAAACAAAAATAAAGAAAGTGGAAATAAAATTGTGATGATGTTACACACATCTTCATTTATCTTTATTTATTTCATTTATTCATCTTTATTTGTTTATATTTTTTTGTTTATTTTTGTTTACTATATGCACATATTTATTTGTAATTATTTGTTTACATTTATTTATTTTTTGCATATCTTTTCTTTTCATTCAACACATACCACAAAGTACACTAACCTTGGGTAAAGGGTTGAATTACAAAACAATAAATTATTGTGTAATTAAATATCACTGGAATGCAAAATGACAAATTTGTGAAAATTCAAATTGTGTCAATAACCCATGACAAATAGGAATGTCACTCAAATTTTGAGGGGAAAAATTTAAATTGATTATTGAACGTTTTCTGATTGGCTATTGAGTCCAACGTTCAAAAATCAATGAATTTGTAATATGCGAATGTAAAGAAAAGAGAAGACTATTATTTAAATTAAGTAAAAATATTAAATTATAATGATATAAAAGACCAGCATTTTAAAATAAATAAATGAATTATAATTCTGATTTGAAAGGGTTATAATTAAAACCAAACAGAGATTTTCTCTTTTTACTGGCATATTCTACCAAAGGGTTCAAACATTGGCATAATCTGCCTACGTGCTGTATAAAAAGTGCATCTAGCGTGCACGCGGGAACTGCTTTGAGGAAAGCACTTGACAAAATTCCTCCTGAGATTGGTCCGGTTCTCACCCAATCTTAGTGTCCTTTTGTACACCCTCATACACTATATGGCGATCCTGCCAAGCTAACACTATATGGCGACCCTGCCCCCCTCATACACTATAAAATATAAATTTCAAAATAAATTTGTTTGTTATTCTAAGCAGCTGTTTTCATAAGACTTGAGTGTGATGGTGTAAATGGCCTAAGTATACAGAAATAATGTCGCTACGATTCTACGACAGTCCGATGAATTGATCGGATTTCTATTTCGAAAAATCATACGACTGAGTGGTATCGTGTAAATGGGCCTTAAGATGTCGAAAAATTTTTCAGTTTTTCTATCTTATTTTGACCATTTTGTAATATAATTCATAATTCTCCACAACATTATAATACTGAAAAATGCTTCTTTCACATTTTCCAGCTGTATTTTACATCGAAAATTCGAAATTTTAATTTATGAACCATGTGCAATTCTTTGTCCATAGATGGCGATGTTGCAAGTGCATATAGAACTTGAACTAGCCCCAGCAGTCGATACAAATGTCATGTAGCCGTATGCTGTTATTAATGTGACAAGACAATAACACATTGTTTTGAGTGAATAACAATTGAACAGCAAAAACATTAATGTTTCAATATGAGAAATAACAAGTGCCCAAAAATAAATGCATTTTGGTTAGTGCTCAAAGTTGGAAAGAAAGAGCGAACAAATTTGTTAACTTGCAGAAGTTTTTTGGTGGAGCCATAAGGTATCCCAATATGGAGATGTAGGCACCGAAGTCGCGGAGGGCGATAGATTTGAACACAACGAAAGATGTATGTCATTGAATGTGCTATCAAGCAGAGCCTACGGTCAAGCTCGAGTACTCGAGCTACTCGAGCTACTCGAGTAGTAAATGAGCTACTCGAGCTCAACGAGTAGCTCGAGTAGTAAAAATTAGCATTTTTCATGTTTGAAAGCATGTAAAATGTTAAATATAGGTATTTAGTACAACAAATGTATACTTTTTAGAATCGCATAGATACCAGGAATATCACTATTAAATTTCACTTGAATCGGAGAAAAATCTGTGTTTTTTTTTGTATAGGCTAGCTGTTTTTACCCGGTCTTGTCCGGGATAAAAAGGCCTTTGACTTGAAAAAATGGTTCACTATGCTTACCAGGTGCTGAGTACCTAGTCCCCAATTAACAAATTCCCCAATTAACAAATTCCCCAATAAAATGAACTTTCTCCCCAAAAATTTGTAGGGACAGTATACTAATTTTTTATTTCAATTAAAAATTTTTTGATTTTTTAATTTAGAAGTTTTTTATAAGATGCTGCAGCAAAAATGCTTCAAAAATAAGCTGCGAGACCGCTTAAAATCTTTTTTTTTCAGTTTATTTATAAACATATATAAAATATAACGGAATCGTTCGCAAATTAAAGGAATCAAAACTTTTAAAAATTGAATTACTTCATTCAATAAGTGATCATCATTGAGCAGAGACGTCAAATTCAAGTTTCAGAAATGAAAGACTAATGCGACGTTGTGTTTCAAGGTTTCTTTAAGCAACTGCTTATAGTATATGTGTGGCCTATTTTGATCAACAGGTAATTATTTCACATACGTAGATAAAATTTATCATACGACATTTCACTAAGCTGTGTTCCGCGAGCGAGTCGCGTCCGCTTCCGCGCGTTTGGCAGCCAGACCCGTGCTGCCGCGCAGTTGTTGTCAACTTATTTTAATCGCCTCCGCATCCGTAGCGTCCGCGTCCGCGCGCCTCGCGCCGCTTAATCGCAGCTACTACCCCTGCTGCCGTTTAGTTCTCGTTAATTTATTTTAATTCCTAAAACATATTTTTTAGAGCATTGCGATATTTTAGCTGAACTGTGAGCGCTTCGCGTCCGCATCCGTCGCGTCCGCGTCCGCGTTCGCGCGTTTGGCAGCCACACCTGTGCTGCCACGCAAAATATATTTTTTATATCATTCCGATATTCTAGCTAAGCTGTATTCCCCGTGCGCGTAGCTTCCGCGCAACGAAATGATGCTATTGAAAAGAATACTAATTTTAAATGCATTTATTGTAGGACATATATTGAGAGCAGTATGCAAAGGTTTACTAAAATAAATATTTAACAAAATTCATTAAATAAAAATATGTAAAAATATAAGAATGAATTTGGGAAGTAAGTTCATTTTTTATTTCGATTAAAAAAAAAATGGGGAATTTGTTCATTTCTTTTGGGTACCTTTTTTTAAGTTTGGGGAATTTGTTCATCGTGTAGTTATTTCCGTGTAAACCAAATTTCAGAGAAATCCGTTGAAAAGTAAAAATTTGTATAGGGAAGAAATACACCACACAACAAAATATGAATTTTATAAAAAAATTGGGCGTAAAAGTAGGCGGGCAGTAAAAAAACATATGGCGACCTTCCCTGGAATATGTACTAAATTTCGGAGAAAGCCATTGCAAAATAAAAGTTTGTATAGCAATCAAATAAAGAAACAAATAAAAGGAAAAAAATAAGTTTTATATACATAGAAGTTGGCGCAAAGTAGGCGTGGCCTGTAAGAAGCATATGGTGACCTTCCCTGCAGTATAGAGATCGTGTGAACATATTTTAGACATCCCTTGAAAAATAAAAATTTCTATAGAGAACAAATATACCAAAAAACAGAAAATTATTTTTGTATAAAAAGTGGGCGTAGAAGTAGGCGTGGCCGGCAAGAATCATATGGCGACCTCTCTGGAGTACAAAGATCGTGTGTAGCAAATTTCAGAGAAATCCGTTTAAAAAAAAATTGCGTAGCGAACAAATGTACCAAAAAACAGAATATGAATTGTATACAAAAAGTGGGCGTAACAGTAGGCGTGACCGGTACGAAGAATATGTCGACCTTCCCTGGAGCAGAGACATCGTGTTTACCAAATTTCAGAGAAATCGGTTGAAAAATAAAAATTTGTATAGCGAACAAATATACCAAAAACAAAATTAATTGTATACAAAAAGTGGGCGTTAAAGTAGGCGTGGCCGGTACGAAGCATATGTCGACCTTTCCTGGTGTACAGAGATCGTGTGTACCAAATTTCAGGAAATTCCGTTGAAAAATAAAAATTTGTATAGCGAGCAAATATACAAAAAAACAGAAAACGAATTGTATACAAAAAGTGGGCGTAAAAGTAAGTGTGGCCGCAAGAATTACCCTGTGACCTGGCCTGGGGTACAAAGATCATGTGTACCGAATTTCAGAGAAATCTGTTAAGAAATACAAATTTGTATTGTGAACAAATATGAATAAAACAGAAAACGAATTTTACATAAAAAGTGGGCGTAAAAGTAGGAGTGGCCGGTAAAAAGTATATGGTGACCTTAGCTGGAGTACAGGGATCGTGTGTACCGAATTTCAGAGAAATCTGTTAACAAAGAAAAATTTTTATAGTGAAAGTATATGGCGACCTTTCCTGGGGTATAGAGATCGCGTGTACAAAATTTCAGGAAAATCCGTTGGAAAATAAAAATTTGTATAGCGGTTAAACAAACAAACAAACAGAAAATGAATTTTATATATATAGATTTAAGCGAAGATTGGCAATCGACGCTGAGTACCTAGACCCCAATGAACAAATCACCCCCCCAAAAAAAAATTAACAAATTCACGATAAAAAAATAAAATACCCTAAATTTAAAATAAAGGTCCCCAAAACAAATAAACAATTGCCCCAATTTAAAAAAAAAAAATGAACTTACACCCCAAAGTACATTCAGTTTGCACGGTAAAAAAAGAGAACACACGATAGCATTATAGCATTTTGCAATTTCTTATCCATCAAACAAGTTGACAACTGCGCGGCAGCACGGCTGTGGCTGCCAAACGCGGGGACGCTAAACACAGCTCAGCGAAAAGCTTTATGAATAATTTTATCTGCAATTTTATCTATGTGCAATAATTACCTGCTGATCCAAATAGGCCCCACGTAAACTATAAGAAGTTACTTGAAGAACCTTGCGGCACAATTTTAAACGATTGCAAACGATTCCGTTCCTCTTTGATGTTTATAAAATAAATAAATTTATTTTTCCAATATTTTTCTTACATTACAAAATTATGATCTTTTCTTTCATTAGAAAATGTATACATGATCTCAAACCAAACAATAAATAACTAATTATTCCAACACAGATCAATAATACGTAACACTAACATACAACACATAAGGAACAAGGCATTTTTGATTAATATGTTAAGATTTCACATGCCATTAGAGTTCCATCTACAGGACAATAGCAAAAACAAAGAGCTGTTCACATTACAACACTTGTAATTGATCTGGCTGTGTTAATGTAGAGAAAAAAAGCACTCAGCTTGTTCGTAATAACTTTCGTATATAAAAGAAAAACATTCCTCATGTTCTTTTCTTTCAAAAATGTTGAGTTAAATAGTTGGCTAAGCATGAGTTGAAGTAATAGACAAAGGATGCTGAAGATGAACAAGTCGCTTTGTCCGAAAGTAGCTACTCCATCTAGCGCTGTCTTCAATGTTTTCCAATATTTCTCTTACATTACAAAATTATTATCTTTTCTTTCATTAGAAAATGTATACGTGATATTAAACCGAACAATAAATAACTAATTAAATAAATAAACTACAAAAAAATAACCTAAACCGGTTTCATAGCTTATTTTTGAAGCATATTTGCTGTTGCGTCTTGTAAAAATTAATGAATTTAGTCCCCAAAATTTCAAATTAGAAATGAAAAAATACCCCAAAATATTTCAAATTGGGATAAAAAATGAACTTATGCACCCCCCCCCCTCCCAAAAAAAAAATCATAAAAATTGGGACATTTGTTCATCATGAACAAATCACCCAATTCCATTCAAATTTTTGGGGAATAAGTGGATTTTTTTTTTTTTTTTTTGATTTGTTCATTGGGGTCTAAGTACTCAGCGGCTCGGCAATCAGCTTCATATGGGGGCTATGACTAAGAATTGTCTTATAGGTTTTATTTTTAGTCTCCTGATAAATAGATGTCATAAACACACACAAACCCAATTTGATCGAGATCTATATGATTATTTGGATATTAAAGTCCATCTCATAGTGGTGATTTGTATGGGGACTGTGGATTGAACAAGAACCCATTTCCGCAAATTTCAATACCATCCATTCTTTGGCCGTTAGAAATATATTCATATTTGCTTCTTGTAGTTTGATTACAAAGTTTACATGGACACAGAGGGACGGACAGACGAACGGATGGACATCGCTAAATCGACTCATAAAGTTATTCTGAGACGATCGGGATGTTGGTAGTTACCAACATCATCACAAAGTCGTTATTGCCTGACCACACAGTGGTATAGGGTATAAAAAGGTATTTCTTTTATATATGTATACCAGTGCTCGCAATTCGACTGCAATTTCTAGGCAACGTTATTTTACAACTTAGCCAATTCACAAACCAACGCTTTTTGGTTTATTATTATTGTGAATGAAGAAAACAAACTCATTAACAAACACATTAACAAATTTAATAAATACACACATATGCTATGTACAATTATATGTATGTGTTAGTATCAACTTTTAATGCAATTTACTTAAAACAAAGGCAAAAAATTTAAAAGCTGTAAATCTGGTGAACAGCGAAAAGGAAATACCTTTCAAAAAATATACGTTTTGTCAAAAATCGGGATAAAACGGTGGAACAAAACATCGGTCACAAGAACTCGCCTAGCCTATTAATATTATAGATTATAGCGATCATTTGAAGTAATGTTGCCCAAATTGGAGAAGTAGTAAGTAATCAGTACCGTGCCCCTTCCCCCATCTAACCTTTAATTGATAATGATGATAATCTGGCATTCTCAAGTTTGGGTGCACACGGCCTCAATTAGAGATTTCAATTGGTGGTTTCTGTTTTTAGCTAGTTTTTCTCTACTTTCCATGTAAATCGTGCTGCGGCTACTCTACTATTAATTTATTGATATTATTTATACCACACCACTGTACTGAGGGAACAGATCAGCTTGTCATTCCATATTTACCGCATCAAAAATGAATCTCATAAAGTAGATATATTCTTGGTCCTTATAACGACTCGAGTAGATATAGCGAAATCCGTCTGTTCGTCCGTCCGTCCGTCTGTCCGTGTCTGTGTGTTGAAATCACGCTGGTTCACAAAATAAACAATTTATCTGGGTTAAATTAGGACAATATTGTTTGCCGTTATATTGAGCAGGTTGCGATTTAAAACAAGGTAAATTGGGCATCATTATACCAAGATATGGCCTAAAATGTAGAGACTCCTCTAAAAAATACTACAAATTCATTGTGTTTATTGTAATAGTTTAGTGGACAAATATTACTTTCAACATAGTTGTTGTTGTATGGCATATACAGCTACAAAAATAAAGCTATGAGAAACGATGGGTCATGGGTTCGTCGTCCGTGCGGGAAATTATTATTTTTTTTTTTTTTCAATTATTACTTTTTCATACTACACATTATAACAGCTACTGTTTGTTTCATTGAATTTTTCAAATATTTGTTTACATTTGTAAACATAAGTATAGAGGTGATTGTATGCTTAAAACCCAGATAAATGGTATCAAAGATTTGACATAACCGAATTTAACACTCTTACTTGTTAGTTTTTTTTTTTTGCCATTTATTTTTTGATAATTTTTTTTTAATTGGCATAATGGAAGTGCATATTGGCAAATTCTTAATAATAATGCTTCCACATTTTCCATTCACTTTATTTTCACATTTTATCAAGCATGCATGATGCCTGCAGTTTTATCGATAATGGATGTTTTATGATTGACTTCCTTGTGAACACACGCCACAAATTACTTAACAATGGGCTGCTTCTGGTCTGGCCTGGTCTGTAGCAAATATGTGCATATGACAAGGTTATGTCACTTTTATATAAATTTTAAACGTCTATGTATGTGTATGAACAACGACACACGATTGTTAACGGCTACGCAGCTCAAACAGGAAATTTCGAAAAGAGAAAAAAAGAATAAAGTAAATTTGTATCATGTGGTAGATTAATTGATTTTTAATGGCCACCTAAACAAATTTGATGATTGCAGCATATTTTTAGCTAAACCGCTTTTTAATGTCTGACATTTGTCCATCATTTTTTGCTTTTGATTTTTTATTTTTTTTTTCTTTTTGTTGCCATTTGATTTGAGTATTAAAGAGAAATGAAAACATTTTTTGTTGCAAAAGTTACAGCCATTTTGCTAATAAATTGTATTTTATATGGCCCACATTTTTATGACCAAAATGAATATTTTCACTAAAACTGTTGTTTACCACTACTTTAACAGCACAATTTGAAATAAACCAAAAAGAACATTCAAATATGTTGTATATGCGAGTGTATGCAAATGACTGTTTGTTTTTTTGATGGGAGGTTCTTCGTTTCTGAGGATTTAGAATTTTGTGTTAACAATTTTATTTATTTTTTATGCCAAAATATATTTTTAAATTAAGCAAAAAAGAATTGTATGTGTGACAAAGTGCTGCTGCAATTCGTTTAATTTCGTGTTGTTATGATTTTATTAAATGCCATTGACTATAAAAACGTATGTATTTTTGGCCAAAGAGGTAATAAAACTTTGCATGAATTTAGATGCTTGTAGTAATTGTTGCAACAATTTATCAATAATCCGCTCGTAAAAAAACTAAAAAGCTATTAACGAAAACAAACACTCATTGGCCACCACCAATTAAAAACTCACACCAGAACACGCTAACGAAATAGTTTAATTGTTTGTTAGTCCAAATACTTAGAAAATAAAAACTTTTAAGAATTTCAAGCTAAACTAATTTTCGTCATTTCAACTGCGGCTAATGTGCGCCGTAAAAAAATATATTCAATATTAGTCAACTATGAAAATATCGTCGTATGAAATAAAAATTTCCTTAAGTTTGGTATTTTTTCTTGATAAAAAAATAAAAAAAAATTATTAAAAACAACTAACTCATACGTAGAAAAAATGTCATCTAAAAAGTTTTTTTTTGTTTAGGTTAGTAAAAATATTCATTAGAATAAACAAGTAAAATGCAAAAAACACTTCGAATTAAAATTTTCATAATTATATAATGTTTATATTAAGTCAATTCGGACCATCTTCAAAATATTGTAAATTGCTTAAGTTTTTCTTTGATAATTAATTTAAATAAATTATATAATTTCACAAAGGTATTGACATGAATTACATAATTAAAATAAAACTTTTATGGAATTTTTTGTGTGTGTGTGTATTAAGGTGGCCCTTAAAAAAAAGTGTCCAAACTCTCGGTCTCACCCCCTAGAAATATGCGAATAGCAAAAAAACTGAGAAATACAAGGTTTTGGGTAAATCAAAAAAAATTAGAGGTGCCTCAACGCAACTGAAAATTTCAAGTGTGTTTTTATGTGGAAAATATGAATTTTTTTCAGATTTTACGAAAATTTCGTTCTATAGTTAAATTTTTTTCGACAAGTTGTTATAGGAGTCGATATCAGTACTAAATTATCTTTTCAAGAAGCTATATAACTTCAAAATCGAATAAAAACTCGCCAAGAAATAACAAATGCCCCAGACCACTTTTGCGCCAAAAAAAAACTCTAGGTCATGAAATGTGATGAACATTTTTGCAACTTTAGCAAATTGATTAAAGCCATAATTTTTTTGGTCTGTATACCTATATGTACTCAGATGTGAAGAACAGTTTTATTAACACGTTGTTAACTGTTATGATTGTAACTAAAAAAATGTCTTTATGTTTATTTCTATATTTCAAACTTAAAAAATGTTTATATTTTTATTCTGATTCTAAAAATGACGCTGTCTTTTCTATTTTTGTATTTTATCGTATTCTCCGTAGTTATTGCAAAGTGTTGTACCAACATCCCCTTTTGTTTTAAGTTGGATGCGATAGCGAAGCTGATTGGAATGTTTTCGATGAAGGATCTTTCTATTATTTATTTCCACCGGTACATTATAAATAACAGAACCGATCTTTTCTATTACTTGTCCAGGGCTCCAAATAAACTTGTTATTTTTGAAAACTTTTGCATAGACTAATTCTCCAGCTTGAAAACTTCTTTTAAGTGCACCATGTTTTCTGTTATATGAATATTCCATTTCAGTATCTTTAAGGGGCACTTCCTTTCTCTCCACTTTTAAAAGGTCCATTTGTGATCTTAAAGATCTCCCAATAAACCATTCAGCTGGTGATTTATTTTCAGGAACGTTTGGATTTGGAGTTAAGCGATACTGACCAAGAAAAACAAATAAATTAAGTTTATCATTCTTTGAATTTTCCTCGTAAGCTTTATATAAAGATCTGTTAATAGTATCAACGAATCGTTCCGCTTGTCCATTGGATTGAGGGTGATATGTTGGTGTTGTAATGTGATTTATACCATACGTTTGACAAAAAAATTTAAAATCAGCACTTACAAATTGTGTGCCATTATCTGAAACAATTATTTTCGGGGAACCGTATCTGCTAACGAATTCCTCTAATTGCATGACAATTGTTTTTGCAGATATTGAAGATATTTGGACAACCTCTGGCCATTTTGAAAAGGCATCCACCATTACTAAATAGTAATTACCTCTAATAGGTCCAGCTATGTCAATATGAAGTCTGTCTAATACTGCGTGTGGTAGTGGCCATGAACTTAATTCCGTTTTCTTTGTAGATTTTGCAGCAGAAGAACATCCGGCACATTGTTTAACATATAAGGAAATATCTGTGTCAATACCTGGCCAATAAATGTACGCTCTTGCGAGTATTTTCATTTTCTCTATACCTTGATGGCCTCGGTGAAGTTGTTTTAAAAGTTTTGTTCTAAATTTTGATGGTAAAATTATACGTTCTCCTGACATTAAACATTCTTCAACAACGTAGAGTGATTCACGTCTATTGAAAAATTGTAATAATTCTGGTTTTAGATTTTGAGATGATAAAGGCCAACCTTCTTGAGTGTATTTGTAAACCGCTTGTAATATTGAATCAGATTTTGATGCATTGAGAATCATCCGACCTGTAACTGGAAGTTCTTGAATGTTTTCTTGTAGTATTGATTTCACATCATCTTCTACTGATATTGCAGCAACTATGAAATCTTCTTCGTCAACATGTTGGTCGTTGATAACTCTTGATAACATATCTACATTTCCAAATTCTTTTGTATTGACATACTGGATATCAAAATTGTAACTCATCATAGTTAAAGCCCATCTCTGCAATCGATTGGCGGTATGTGTTAGAATTCCCTTCTTAGAACCAAAAATTGTTAACGAAGGTTTATGGTCTGTGAGCAATGTAAACTTTCTTCCATAAATCATTTTGTGAAACTTTGAACAAGCGTAAACTATTGCTAAGGCTTCTTTTTCTATTTGGCTATAACGTTTTTCCGTAGAAGTTATAGCTCGTGAAATATGATAAATTACTTTATTAGACCCATCTGGCATTGAATGATATATTTGTGCACCAATACCAACCATGGAGGCATCTGCAGCTATTGTTATTGGAAAATCCGGGTTATAATGTGTAAGTAATAAATGAGAAGATAAAACTTTTTTAAATTTTTAAAAAGCATTTTCACATTTTTCATTCCACTTCCATTCAACGTCGTTTTTTAGGAGTTCGTCTAAAGGATGGCGAAGTTTTCTCATTGTATATATAAATTTTCCATTGTAATTAACGGCCCCCCAAAAATGATCTTTATTCCGTAACATTTGTGGGTCTGGGTAAATTTTGGATAACTTTGATTTTTTTAGGATCAGGAGAAATTCCGTTGGAATCTAATATATATCCAAGGTATTTAATTGAAGTTTGAAAAATTTCACATTTGTCCCAATTAATTGTCAAACAGTAATCATTAAAACGATCGAATACCTTTATTACTAATTTGTAATTTTCTTCAATAGTTGTAGTGGCTATTATTATGTCATCTAGATATGTTATGACGCCATCAATGCCAGATAAAACTTTTTCCAATGCTTGTTGGAAAGCACCTGGTGCTGACATGACTCCAAAAGGAAGTCTGTTATGCGAATAGCCCTTTATGAGTATTAACTGTTAATATCTTTTTAGCGGCATCATCTACTTCAAATTGAAGATAAGTATCAGACAGATCTAATGTGTTAAAAATCTTGCAATTTGACATTTGTGAAAATATGTCATCTACATGGGGAATCGGATACTGGTTCTTTTCTACACATGAATTTAAACCAGTGGAATAATCTCCACAAATTCGTATCTTATTGTTAGGTTTACGAACCATAACAATCGGAGCTGCCCAGTTTGAATGTGTAACGGGTGTGATTATATTTGCAGCTTGAAGTCGGTTTAATGAACCATTCGCAGCAGCTAAACCATTCGTTTGTGTTTTAAATCGCTCCGTTTATTTCTTAAATATTGGAATAAATACATAACTGATTATAATTAAAATTACATCAATAAGTTCGTCTTAAAACCGTCCGTTTAACTATTATAGTATTGATTTATTTCGTTAAGTGTTTTCTTAAAAATTTTAAAGTCTAAAAAATCATTTAAATTCTTCAAAAACTTAATAAATTAGCTTTCAAAAGTAAACAAACAACAAAACAAAATACATAAATATCCATAATTAAACTCTTAATATTGCTCTTTATTCAGTGCTACTCTTAAATAATACTCACTTTGAATATAAAACAAACATACAAACATTCATAAATGTTAAAATAATAATAGTTCAATTTGTCTTTAAAGAAAACAACGATAACAATAACAAAACAAAAATACCACTTATTTTTATCAACTCTTTTTGGTTATTCGTCAAGAGTACATAGTCTGTTGATTTACAGCCGACCATTAGCTGCCGCCGTTATTGTTAATTCAAATTAATACGAAACTTTTAAAAGTTTTATTATAATGTCCTGCTTAAAAAAAGGCTGCACTATCATTGTAGATGGTGAACAAACTGTTTGTTGCTGGTTGTGTCATGGCTTATGTCACTTTAAATGTAGCGGTCTACCTTCAAATACCGCTGAATCTGTTGCTTTGCTAAAAAATATTGATTATACTTGTGATAATTGTTTTGCCATAAAATCTGATTTTTACAACTTCTATCAGAGTTCTAAAAACAGTTTTGTAGCCATAAAAAATAATATGGCTCAGCTTTCTAACCAATTTGCTAATTATGAGAAACTGATCGAAAATTTCAAATCGTTAAGTAGCTTAAAATCACCGCCACAAAAAAGGCTCCGAAAATCTCCGAGGAATGCAAACAAAGATGAATCATCTTCTAATAATTTGCCGATTTTCCCTAGTTCATCTACTTCTCAATCTGCAACGCCAACTATTGCTATATCCGACACAGCCTTAACTACTCAGGGCCTTCAGAAAACGTCTGAGAGAGTGCCTGTTTCAAATGTTCCTAAAGAGCTAAAAGTTGTAGCTCCTAAAGAAACAATTTTCGCTTCTCGGTTTGCTTCCGAAACTTCTGAAGAAGACATAACCTATTACATAAAAACCAAACTTGGAGTTGATGCTGATATATCCACTTATAAGTTTAAGTACTCACAACCGAGGAATATCGTATCTTTTAAAATTACAGTGCCTGGAAATATTTTTGATAGAATAGTTGATCCTAAATTTTGGCCAAATAATACTCTTGTCCGGAAATATATATATAAAGAAAATAATAGATATGAAAACATTGTAACTATCTCATCCCTCGAACATCATATATCAAAAAACTAATATTGAATTGTGATAACTGCATAAACATTGCGTATCAAAATGTCCGTGGATTACGAAACTTAATAGATTATTTTCTGAAAGCTTTGGTTTTATATACGATATCTTAGTTTTTTCTGAAACCTGGTTAAAGTCTCATGTTTTAAATTCAGAAATTTTGTGCAGCAATTACCAAATTTACAGATGTGATCGATCCATTCGCATAGGTGGAGGTGTTCTTATTGCAGTTTCATCTAATTTTTCATCTGAGCTTTTGCCGATTCCAATATCGGACATTGAATTTATTAGTGCTGTAGTTAAATTAGAACATAAAAAACTGTTTATAACCTGCTCCTACATTCCTCCTTCTTCCGATCCAACAATATATTTTAATCACTTGGAAGCTATTAAAAATGTTGTAGAGTTTGATGGCCCAAATGCCGCAATTTTGGTAATGGGTGATTTTAATTTTCCTTCAATATCAATATTATGTCCGATGCTCCATATCTCACTCCAGGAGTAACTGATGATTGGAAAGATGATTTTTTTGACCGATCATCTGATTTATGTCTTTTTCAAATCAATAACGTATATAACGAATATGGCATTCTTTTGGATCTGTTCTTCGCAAATGATCCAGCAGATTATGCAATCTCGCGCACTGCAGCAATCACAAAGACATATACCATCCAACAACTGATATTTGTTTTTACGTTCCTGCAGCAGTTAATTCAGTCACATATTCAAAAAATAATTTACAATTTAATTTTCTACAAACTGATTTCAATTTACTGAACCAACTTATTGGCGAAACAAACTGGCTTGAACTACTATCTGTTCCAATTGTATCCCAAAGTGCTATTGACAGGATGGTTGATATATTTTATGAAAAACTTTTTTCGTTTATGGATGTATGTATTCCTAAACGTGTAACCTGCAAACAATCTGGACCTCCGTGGAGATCAAAACAATTATCTAAACTAAAAAACTTGAAAAATAAATGGTTCAAAAAGTACAAAAAATCTGTAACCAGCTCAGATTACGGTAAATATTCTGTTGCACGGGCTGAATATAATCTGATGAACAAATTTTTATATGATAACTACCTGATCAAGATAAAAAATAATTTTAAGTACAACCCAAAATCTTTCTATGATTTTGTCAACTGTAAACGAAAATCTGTGGGTTTTCCAGCCGAAATAAAATTTCTGGACCGAAAGTCTAGTGATATTTATGAAATTGCTGATATTTTTGCTGATTTTTTTGCCGCCACATACTCTGATGCCGTGTCTAGTTTCTCAAACTATCCTTTTCCACTGGATTCAACTTTACCATTCTCTTTTCCGCCTATCTTAACTTCTGACATAATTTCAAGCTCTAGAAAACTAAAATTCACTTACAAGAATGGACCTGATGGAATACTTTCCTGCATCTTAATTCGCTGCGCGTACGGATTATCCTTGCCATTAAATCTGCATTTTAACACCTCTATTAAATATGGCTATTTTCCAAAATCCTGGAAAGAATCGTTCATCATCCCATTACATAAATCTGGTAGCAAAGCCGATGTAAAAAACTACAGAGGTATTGCCAAATTAAGTGCAATCCCGAAACTATTCGAAAAATTTATTACTGATGCTATCTGCTTTCACACTTCATCTATTTTATCAACTTTTCAACATGGTTTTCGCAAGGGCTGCTCAACAATTACTAATATTTTGAATTTTACAACTCTCATCAATCGTGGATTTTTACAAAATAAAATTACAGATGCCGTGTACACTGACTTTAGCAAGGCTTTTGACAAAGTCAATCACAAACTTTTAGTTAAAAAACTGGGCTTTTCGCACATTTGTTTAAGCTGGATCAAATCATATTTAACGGGCACAACGCAGAAAGTGACGTTTAACAACGCAATTTCGAAAAATATAAATGTTTTATCTGGTGTGCCACAAGGCAGCCACCTTGTGTCCTATATTGTTTTCACTTTTCATTAACGACTTGCCTCATGTTATTAAATATTCGAATATTTTGCTGTACGTCGACGACGTTAAAATTTTCCTTACATATAATACCATCTCCGATTCTATTTATCTCCAACATGATTTAAACAGTTTTTGCACTTGGTGTACTGTCAACGCAATGGAACTCAATTTAAAAAAATGTAAGCATATGCGATTTGCCAGAAAGAATGCTGCAATTGCTGAATTTTTTCTAAATGGATTCCAACTGGAGTTGGTTGCTTCATTTGTGGATCTTGGCATTTTACTCGATACCAAATTGCTTTCATAAAAAGAAGGGCTAAAGAATTTTCTGATCCTTACGTAACTAAACAACTCTACATCTCACTCGTTCGACCTATTCTAGAATATGGTTCTCTTATCTAGGACCCTTCGTATAATGTTAACTCAGATCACGTTGAATCTGTTCAAAAACAATTCCTTCTTTTTTGTCTAAGGGAGTTAAACTGGAATTCAGGATTTAATCTTCCTCCTTATACAAGCCGTCTCGCTCTTATAAAACTTCCGACTCTTAAGAGTAGGCGAACTATGCTGAACATTTCATTTATATTGAACCTCATTAACGGCGATGTCAAATCAGAATTTCTTTTACACAACATTACTTTTAAAGTTCCTTTCCGCCCTTTACGACACTATGAACCTTTACACATCCAGTTTTTCCAATCAAATCACGCAAATGCCGATCCATTCAGGAGAATGTGCTCCAACTTTAACGAATTATATGAACTCATTGATTTCTCCTCCAGCATCAATTTAATTAAACATAATATCATTAACTTTTTAAATCAATAATATTAATACTGTTACTTGTTTAATATGTTGTTATTATTTATTTTGTAATAGCCTATAAACTTAAATAAATAAAAAAAAAAAAAAAATAAAAAATTCTTCTTCTACTTTGTTTAATATAGCATATGGTACTGACCTTTTCGGTTTGAAAATTGGTTTGCAATTTGGCTTGATTTCTAAATGTATCTTGAACTTTTTGCAATGACCTGTTGTACTACGTAAAACATCGGGATATTGTTTCTTGATATTATCAAATACCATATCTTTATTCATGTTTGCAGAAATATTAGAACAAATTAAATTGATAGGACAATTCCAATATCCAAATTTTTCAATAAGATCAATACCAAAAACGTTGAGCGTAGAAGAGTCTGCGACGTATATCTTTGAAGTCACAAACTTTTCAAGATGTTGAATTGTTGTTTTGAATTCACCAAGAAAGTTAATGTGGTTGTTTGATGCGTCAGAAGCACTCCGGGAACATTGAATAAGTATTGGACTGTTTAACTTTTCCCAATTTAACTTGGATATTATTGTTATATCCGAAGCAGAATCAAATTGTAGTGTTATTTGATTGTTGAAAATATTAATTGTGATAAATTTTCTTGATAATGTGGGATCTTGTATTATATTGACGTGTTGATCTGAAACGATAGTAACCAATTGGGAAGAAAAATTCTTAGTGGAATGCGCATGTTTTCTAGCCTTTACTTTTTGTTGTTTGTCACTGTGGCTAAAACATGCACAGTAACCATCATTATGACCAATTCTATTGCATATTTTGCATTTGTGATTTGAATAATTGCAAATTTTAACAAAATGCATGGCACCGCATTGCCAACATGGCCTATTTGGAGATTGTGTCTTGTTTATTGATTGGTATTGCTGGTTTTTGCTATTGTAAATTTTCTGTACTTGAGCCTGGTTTTCCGAACACACCATACTGACTGATGAAGAATGATTTCCGTTCAGTTTGACATCTTCTTTTAGCGATTTGTAACGTTTAGCTTCAGCTAAAAGAACCTCAAGTGAAATATTTTCGGAAGAACTGTCCAATTTGGATAAAAGTTTATAACTTAAGTCAGCATCATTGTGAGAGTTGAGGCCAATGATGAAACTCAAACATTTTAGTTCATCTGTTGTCATTTGACCATGTACAAACTGTTCGCACTGTTTATTAATTCTTGCTGCATAACTTACAAAATCTTCCAACTCATTTTTTTTTATCTTAAGGCATTTGGTTTGGAATGTTGAACAATGATTCTTTTTTATCAAACAAATATTTCAGTTGCTCTACGGTTTCATTAAAATCCAAGTCCTTTGTCTTTTTTGGAAGTAAAAAATTAACATATTTTGTGTATTCATTTTGATTTAATTTTCGAAGAAGCAATCGAGTTCTTGAACTGTCATCAAGACTCTTAGCGTCTTCCAAAAAATGCTCTACAAAACGACTAAACCAATTTGAAAATATTAAATTTTCATCTGGATCATAGCGAAATTCTTGGATATTTCTGGCAATTATATCCATCAAAACTTCCTGCTGTTGTGATTGTGAGGAATCTGGAACTGCTTGTAAAGAAACATCCAATTTCTTTGAAAACATTTCTATTAATTCTTGCTGACGGGCTGCAGCTTCTTGCTGCTGGAGAAGAAGTTGAGCAATAACATTCTCCAAAGTAGACATTGCGTATTTTCTTTAAAATCCTCGTCGCCAATTGTTATGATTGTAACTAAAAAAATGTCTTTACGTTTATTTCTTATTTCAAACTTTAAAAATGTTTATATTTTTATTCTGATTCTAAAAATGACGCTGTCTTTTCTATTTTTGTATTTTATCGTATTCTCCGTAGTTATTGTACCAACATTGACCTGGGCGATTAAAAGCTTCAAACCTTACAAATCTCCGGGACCTGATGGTATCATTCCAGCTGAATTGCAGCATGTGTCGGACTACATTTCCCCTTGCCTATGCAGTCTTTTCACTTGCTGCATAAACACAGCGTATATTCCTTTGAAATGGAGGGAGACAAGAGTGGTGTTCATTCCAAAAGCTGGAAAGAGCTCACACACTGTCCCAAAGGATTTCAGACCAATAAGCCTATCATCGTTCCTATTGAAGACAATGGAGCGTATGATAGACTCTTACTTACGTAGAATTATTGACCCTAAACTGCTATCAACGAGGCAACATGCCTACAGCAAGGGAAGGTCAACTGAAACAGCTCTACACGAGCTTGTAGGTACCATCGAGAAATCGCTCTCGGCAGGAGAATACACTATGACAGCCTTTTTGGATATAGAAGGGGCTTTTAACAGCATCACACCGGACTCGATAATAGCGGCACTATCTAGTCTAGGAGTGAATTCTGTGATCATCTCATTGATTGGAAATCTGCTTGTCAACAGGCGGATAACGTCTAAACTGGGAACGTCGGAAATATCCCGATTTGTGAACAGGGGAACGCCACAAGGTGGCGTTCTATCACCACTTCTCTGGAACTTGGCGCTAAACCCGGTGCTAGTATCGTTGGAGGGGCAAGGCTGCAGCGTAGTCGCATATGCTGACGACGTGGCCATGGCCGTAAATGGGAAGTTTCTATCTACAATTAGAGATATCCTGCAACGGGCTCTCACAGAGCTATCTATCTGGGCAAGGGGTTGCGGTCTGGGGGTTAATCCGACCAAAACGGAACTTGTTCTTTTTACTAGGAAGTATAAGATCCCTACCTTCGATACCATTTCTCTCAACGGCACTGAAGTCGTCTTCTCTGATGGAGCCAAGTATCTTGGCGTGTTCCTGGACAGGAAGCTGAACTTCAGACGGAATTTGGAGGAGCGGGTGAAGAGGGCGACTATAGCTTTATACTCCTGTAAGAAGGCCATTGGTAAGCGATGGGGCTTTAGTCCGAAAATTGCTCACTGGATCTATACAGCGGTGGTCCGTCCAATACTACTGTACGGAGTCATCGTCTGGTGGCCTGCTTTGGAGAAGGCCACCAATAACAACCTTCTCGCAAGGGTACAGAGAATGGCTTCCATGTGCATCACTGGAGCCCTTCGTACTACACCTTCGGATGCCTTGAACATCCTATTACACCTAATACCACTGGACATATTAGGGAAGCAGTCGGCGGCCTCATCGGCCATTCGATTAAGAAGCACACTACAATGGCGGGGCTACAATTGTGGCCACGGGGTGATCCTGAATGACAGGAACTTGCCATTGAACGTGGATTACGCTACTCCAAGGAGCGTATTTGAACGTCACTACTGTACACTAATACCGACCAGGGAATCTTGGTCTGGGAGGACACCAGGCAGTAGGCGTTCCGTAAATTTCTATACTGACGGATCGAAATTGTGCGCTCAGGTTGGTTTTGGAGTCCATTCAGGGGAGCTTGGACTAAATCTGGCTCGAAGGTTACCAGACCACTGCAGTGTATATCAGGCAGAGGTACTGGCAATAAAGGAGGTTGCTGACTGGTTGGGTCGGAATATTCTGTCTACGACCGCAGTCAATATCTATTCTGATAGTCAAGCCGCGGTAAAATCCATGCGATCAATGTTCCTGAAAACGAGAACCGCCCTTAGCTGCCGCACGTCCTTAAATGAGATGGCCAAGCAGTTCGACATCAGGCTCATATGGGTCCCAGGGCACAGGAACATACCGGGAAACTGCAAAGCGGATGAGCTGGCAAGACAGGGTACTACCTTACAGGTTCCAGCGGATTTGGAATGTGTTGGTACACCCCTGGAATCGTGCAAGCTTGAACTTCGGCTTCGCACCGCTGGCATAACGAATAACAGATGCGCTAATGGATTAACGTTTAGGATCACAAGACAAATCTGGCCTGCTCTGAATCGAAAGCGTACAAATGCGCTATTATCACTCCCCCGTGGGGAGATCTCAACGGTAGTTGCTGTTGTTACTGGGCACTGCCTTATAGGGAGACACGCTGAGCGCCTTAAGGTCTCGTCAAATGATTTCTGTCGTAGTTGCTTGGATGTGGAGGAGGTAGAGAGAGTAGAACACTTTCTCTGCCACTGCCCGGCGCTATCCAGAACAAGATTACGGACATTGGGATCGCTGTTTCTTCACGATCTCTCTGACCACTCAAACGTGGAAATTTCACATCTTAGGGGCTTCATTAGAAGCTCGAACTGGTTCTTCTGTGGGGACTGAGGGGAACACCCATTCGTCCCGTGGTATCACAACGGACCCCAGAGTCTAAGTGTGCTGGTCCTTGGATCAGCAGCCACTTCCAACCTAACCTAACCTAACCTAACCGTAGTTATAGCAAAGTGTTGTACCAACATTAACCTATTGCGAAATGAGACCATAAATGGAAAATTTTTTTGAAAACTCCTTTTTTAAGTTTTAAAAAATTTTCTTAAATAAAATTTCAAAAAAATGGATCTGGCACTTTAAAGTTTTGTTAGACATATGTTAGAGATTAACTGTGTGAATTTTTAAGTGAATTCCTCTGCCAGAATTTGTTTTACAAGGAATTTTTGTTGGCGGATTTCGAGA
Organism: Cordilura impudica; assembly: GCA_963682025.1. Lineage (NCBI taxonomy): Eukaryota > Metazoa > Arthropoda > Insecta > Diptera > Scathophagidae > Cordilura > Cordilura impudica. The sequence goes on from OY821517.1 coordinate 28,551,586, forward strand.
AAAATTAGTTTTTTGTTGTGAAATATTCAGGAAATGTACTCTTTCTAAATACTTTTGATCAAAAATTTCTCAATTTTCTACTATGAAATGTTATATTTTTTCTTAATCTAGGGTGTCGGAAAAAATTGTATGACCCCATTATCCCTTTTGGACTTGGGGTCATATATGACCTCTAGTGTGTATGCTAGCCAATTCGCCTTCGCAACGCCGATATTACTATTCGAAGACAGGCAAATGGATCAAAGTGTACGATTACAGATGAAATCTGGCCATAGTTGAATCCAAGGCGGTCATTTACATTGCTGTCACTACTCCGTGGAGTGATTTTAACGGTACTGACAGTGATGACCGGACACTGCATTATAGGGAATCCCTCAGAGTTTCGCCAAATGACTTATGTCGCATCTGCATGGTTGTGGTAGAAGTGAAGAGTATCGCAGAGGGAGTGGAGAGTATCGACAGACATAGAATTCAAGCATTGAGATCTCGTATGCTGCATAATCTCTTTGATATCTCAGGTACTGGATTAAAAATCCCCAACCAATTGTTTCCACGGTGGGGGAAACATTTTGTTAAATCACAAAGGACCCCAGAGCGTAAATGTGGCTATGTCTATTATTATTTAGGTAGTACATAAGCGCCTAAGACCTCTGTTGAAAATTAAAAGCACTTCAACTTAATATATATTAATATTAAGTATTAAGTTTGTTTAACGACCCCATAATGTATATATAAGCTTGATCTTTATAACAACTTGTCTGTATATCTGTTGAAATCATTCATCATTCATTAGACTAGCATTATGTGCCAATATATGGCCTAAAATATGGTAAAAAAAATGCCAAAAATATATAAGCTTGATCTTTATAACAACTTGTCTGTATATCTGTTGAAATCAATCATCATTCATTAGACTAGCATTATGTGCCAATATATGGCCTAAAATATGGTAAAAAAAATGCCAAAAATTCAGTGTATTTGCTGTAATAATTAAATATTATGTTTATCAGACTGTTTATTGATGTATACGTAAAACCCAGGTGGAGGGTATCAAAGATTCGCCATAGCCGAACTTAACACTCTTACTTGCTAAATTTAAATTGCTTCTACCTGTATTTGTATTTATTTTAAATTTATTGTAAATTTTGCATTTAGTAATTTATTTGTTTTTACAAATGCTTATACTTAAAAAATCCCAATTACTTTTTATCTTTTTTCTGCCCAATCATTATGTGATTTTTTTTCTAAAATTATTTTAAAAATTCCAATTTATTTCTTTTCTATTGAGGAACATGTATTTGTTCGAGTGATTTTTTAAAATCGGTAATTTCTGTATGCATCAAAATGATTTTTTTTTTATGATACCCTATAACGATTATATATTTTTGATGGATTATGGTCCTGTAACAACAAAATCTTTCAAAATTTTAAATTATTTTATATTCTAATACCTTGTTTATTTAATCATAACTTGGATTTTATTATAACTTGAGAACAACTTATAAAAAAAAAATCAATAAATTTAAGATTAAATTACCTCTATATAATTTTTTTTTTTTTATATATTCAACAGTTTCAGAGTTATTCGGAATGAAATGCTGAAAACAGACTTTATTTTCGAATGTCGAACAATAACCTGCATTCACTTGCATCGTATGTTTGGCCAAGCTTTTCAAGAAATCCATTTATATCATAGAATAAATTAGATTTAATATTTGACATTTTGTGCAGCCCATGGTTGTCCTTATTAACCCAATTATGTCCCGCGGGGATACAGTGTATCCTCCAAGGGCTAGGGTTCTTTTACCACTTAGTTTTGAACATTCACAGAGAATGTGTTCTGCTATTTTCACCCCCTGTTCGTAGAACTTACATGTGTATGTAACAGACTGACCTTATATTCGAAGCTGATATTTAAGATTACAGTGCCAAGTAAAGAATCCCTTAAGTCCTTCTTATCAAGGGAAAGTAATCTTGGCACTCAAAAGTATGAAAATATGTTCATCGTATACGTTTGATGTCTATTTTCGAGAGCTCTTTGAAAAACTATTAGTATTTCAACTTGAATATATGTATGTGGAGATAATATTTTCAAAATTTCAAAGCATTCCGCCAAAAATATTGGAGTGTGTTAACAACCACTCGAAAAAGGCCAGAAATTTTAGAAAGTGTAAGAATAAAAACCGGTAATTATCTGTTATAATCGACTGTATTCATAGATTACTCATAAAAAATGTTAACCTTTCCCACCAAAATTGTGACGTCGCACAGTGGCGCTATTTAAGTTTTTTCGTTGCAAAAATCATATCTTTTGAACCGAATAACATAATTGAACAGTTTAAACAGCATATGATAGATAACGGTTCAGCCTATGAAATGGAAAGGGTGCTACGCTTTGTAGGGGCCTACTTATGGGTTATCAAAGTTAAAATTTGTAGAAAAATCAATTTTATGGTAACTAAAAAAAATTATTTTTACATTTTTAGATTGTTTTTATTTTTTTTCTTTAGGGTTTTATGTTTTAAATTATTACCCAACAAATTAAAAAAAAATTATTTCTTTTTTAAATTTATTTTTTAAATTTTTTGTAAAATATTCATCACAATTCGTAAGAGAAGGTATATCTAAAAGACTAATCATTTCTAAACTATAATTATTTTCTAACTCTATTCGTGACTTCACATGCCGCAGGGAGGAAATAAGTGGATCGGAAGATGCTGCCAACATGCTGAAGAGGTCCTCATTTTGCCTTACCCTTGATGCTTTGAATGTGTTCTGCAATCTATATTTTTTATAAAATTTGTTAAGAGACTCCTGTGCTTCTTCAGAATGCTCTCCAATTGGCAAAGACTGGTACTCAATTATATCTTTGCCATGCGCCCATATTTTATGTACGGTCGGGGTCAACTTCTTCTGTGGATACATTTCTGCTAAAAGAGATGCAGTTTTCGATGCATATTCTCCATATTTTGTAGAATTGACATTTTCTTTGCAGTTTAAAACATTCAAGATCGTTCCCAATCTTTTCACGATTTGATTGTCAATTCCAGTGATTCTAGTTACTGCCTCATCATTTTCAAAAAATCTCCTAGAAGTGTTTCCATCGTTTGAGTTACCGTATCCGTGCTTGGGACAGTCTACTTTTAGTCCAACTTGTTTAAAAAAAGCATCCTGTATTTGCTTCTTTCTGATCTTTTCCTTATCCTTTATTGATGTATTTTCATCGAAGTTTTCCTCCGCTTGTGGTAGGGTATACGCCAGTTTTAGCAAGAACTCCATACACCTTATCCTCGCGTGCAATGGTGACATTCCATATTCGTAATTCTCCCCGTTTGTAGAATCGTTTAAATTACCAAAGTTCTTCTGACTCTTTTTGCAATTCGGGCATGACAATGTTGAGGTTGTTCCTGTCAGTTCGTTTACGACTTTTCCGTCAGGTGGAACTCGTAATTGCCTTCAATATATTTTCCTTCTCCAATTTGCAGCTTTGTAGGCTTAATCTTTTTTATTTGTTCTTCAATGTCCTTCACCGTGGTCCTTATAAGTTCTGCCGATTCCCTTAAAAACTGAAACATTATTGGTCGGCAATAATGCACTGATGACGGACGTGGATTTCTCCAGTGTAGGGAAACATCAGATTTTAGCCGCAAAGGAACAACAGATGCCATAAACATATTTCCGTCCGATATTGTAGCGTCATCGGAAGATATCATTTGCTTACAAACGCTTTGTCCGGATGTTCCATCGCAGTTCCATTTGCTGATCAATGTCAGTTTCTTAGGAAGAATTTTCACCTCATTTTCAGGAAGATTCTCCAACAACCGTTTTGCTGTATGGCCCATGAGATCCTGCAGATTGGCTTTCACAGAGACTTCCGTAAACTCCGTATGCAGTGGTCGTGAATTTATTTTGGCTTGCGTAATATGCTTGTATCCTGGTAAAATGTCAGCCCCGTGTCGCATCAAGGATGCCCGTAGTATCTCATATTTTTCTTTGGAAAGTCCATAAACAAGGCCAAGGCTTCTTCGGAACCATACTTTTTAATGTATGCGTTTGTGGGCGTGGGAATGCTTTCCTTAATCCTTTTTAGTCGCAGTGGACTTGCATCAGCAACAGATTTTGTAATCTGCGACCTAACTCTTTCACTATCCTTTGTATTTTTAATAGACAGCGCGTCCGATAAATGCTTCGTGGTCAAGTCATTGGTGGCATCGGCAAGTTTCCTCTTTCTTGTGAAAATTGAACACTCCTCAATACTTTTTTTGGCCTTCCTTTTGCTCCTCTGGTTGATGTGGTGGGTTTATCTACTGCCAATATATCCAGGATGGTGTCTTCATTAAGCCAGTCCTCGTATTTGAAGTTGAAGTTCTGAATGGTTCCATTAGATTTCACCCATTTTGCCTTAATATTTGCATATATCAGATAAAAATTATTTTTTATAATTTCGCTTCCCTCAATATTTTTTCCGTATAAGCTATCAAGTTCTTCTAAAGCAGCTTCCGTGAAAAACTTTGGTGTGGTTGACCTTCTAAACAGTTCAAATAATTTTAAATTGTTTAACGTCATGGTTTCAGTACTTGTTGCGCCAACTTTCAGTCGTAGACTAATCCAGGCATTATGCTTATTTTGCAATATATAGGCTTATGCTACCATGACTAAAAATTTACCTGTTCCCTGCATACATATGGATTTAGGCTGAATTATGCAATTTTGATATTATGCTCGTGTCTAAATAAGATTTGTGCCTACCTGGAGGGACCATAAGTCAATATTGTTCTTGACCATTTGTACTCCAAAGTAATTTTTAAGTGAGGTGCGTACCTGCGAATTTCAATGAGTAGGTTTTTGTGCATCCTAGACAACCGACTTAAAATGCAATTTTCAAACTATTAGATCAAACTACTGTCAGTCAAAACATGTAAGGGATGCACGCCATACAATTTCTGCAACCATGTCTTTTTAACCTTTTTTACCTCTAGAAGCCAAACGGGCACGTACGGGCAGATAAAACCTTTTGAATTATGTAAAGAAATAATCAAAGAACATGTTTTGTAAATATGGGAAATATAGAAAAATATGGATTTTTTTTATTTTCCGTCAAAGTTGAAAAATAGTGAAAAAACGGATAGTTTTTAAATAGTGATTTACCAGGAGAAACACAAAGCAAACAGTTAATTCTTTTTTTATCATTATACATTTAATAAATACATCAATCAATATAAACAAAAAATAAGGCGATTCGCTACCTATTTTTCGTGATATTACACCTGAAATCGCAACAAATTGACTAAAAATTGTGTGTTTTTTTGAAAACCGAAAGTCGGTCAACTTTGAACGATTATATCTTCTAAACTAAAAATGTGATATTATTAAGAGTAGCATATTTGAAATCGTTGAAAAGTTTCCTATAACATGGGTTTATTCAAAACTTCGTCGCCGCACATGTAAATTTTGATTTTTGCAACCTCGTTTGCTCTACGGGCGCCACTGTGCGTCGCACAGTGGGTTGAATGATATGATATTTTTTTTTACAAATCTATAATATTAACAGGCTAGGCGATTTCTTGTGACCGACGTTTTGTTCTGCCGTTTTGTCCCGATTTTGACCAAACGCATATTATTTGAAAGGTATTTCTTTTTAGCCGTTTTGCAGATTTAAAGATTTTTTTAATTTTTTCCTTTATTTTTAGTAAATTGCATTTAAAGTTGCTACTAACACATACATAAAATTATACAATGCTATGTGTGTGTTTATTGAATTTGTTAATGTGTTTGTAATAAAATGAGTTTGTTTTTTGTGTTGACTTGTGAATTGGCTATAATTGATTAGCATACCTTTAGGGTCTTTATTCAATGCAAAAATAAAATTTCCTAGAATTTGCACGCGAATTTCGAGGGCTGGAATCTGCTAGTTATTATTATTGCTTTAAAAACTACAATTTGAGAAAAAAAATAATTTTTTGTTTTTCGGAAAAAATTACTTTGGTTCACAATTTTTGGTGTAACTTTGAATTCTAAAGAGATAAATTAACGAATCAAATTGCAAACTATAGTGTGCTTAATGCTCTATTAAAAAAAAAAACAAATAAGCAAATAAATATGTTTTTTATATTATACTAAGTTTAATAAGCATTTGAATTGTTATTTATTTATTTTTTTTTAATAATTATGCCATCACCATTACATCATATCTCACACCCATCATAATCATGATCACTTTCATAGTTATCATCTTCATACTCATCATCATTAACCTCTTCTTCAGAATAACTTTTCAACTTGAATCTCATGTCCACAGGACACAATAATAAGTATCGCATGCAATCGTTCATTCTAAGTATGTTGAACTTAAAGAAATGTTATTCCACAATTTGTAATATTGAGACTTACTGTTTTCTTCAATTTGTAGAATAAAGTAAAAGTAGTGATTTTTATTAAATGTAATGCATTTGTATTTAGACAACGAATTTTGCGCAAACCGGAAAGTTTTATTGCAATTTAAAGAGTTTTCTACAATTTGTCTTATCATTGTACTTTTTCACTTTCGTCTCACTCTAATATACATGATTATTAAAATAAGTTGTTAATATAATATAGGTTACATATTTACAACATCAATAACAAAAATCACAGTATCTAAAAAAAAAAAGACAAAACAAAACACAAAACAATGAACAAGTACATATTAGCTATTGCGTCTGCAGTATATTTTGATTTGCAACTGGGGATTAAAAAAAAAAAAAGTTAAATATTTTGCGTAATTGCAAATATACGCAAAAAGTTTTAGCTCTTTCAGCGACACTGGTTTGAAAATTGTACCACATAATTTCAACGTTTTGCGCAGCGGTGGTACATATTTGAAACCACAAACAATTAGCTGTATTACAACAGTTGCAAAGGTTCCAAGTATAAAATGCAGACACTATTCAGACACTATTCCGTTGTGTTTTGTGGAACTTTACAGTGTTTGTGCATTGAAATTCATATTTATGTTTTTTTTGTAAAGATTGTGCCCAACTTCAGTCGATTCTTACGTGAAGAGTGAAAAAATGTTCAATTATATAAATATTATTGATATATTTGGTTTTATTGGTGCAAAGTATTGTTTTGGTAAGTATCTTATTGTGTTTGAATTATTTATAATAGGTAATAATTGTCAGAAGTGATTTTTGTGGTGGTACTTATTTTAGACCACCAGGAGCTTACGTTTTTTTTTTTTGCATTTTCATGAAAAATAAACTTTATTTCGTGTAGAGAAAATATGTGCCGACAGAATTTAACTCAGGACGATATAATTGGAGTGCTGGATGAAATCGGGCAGATGCATTTGGATTGTGTGGAAATACCATCGGATTTTGAGTCTATTCAAGACAACTTGGAAGATAATCCAGATTCACCCAATAATATTTACACAGGATTTAATTGGGACGACGACATTCCACTGTCCCATATTTCAACCGCAGGAACGGAATACAAAAATTCTACAGCTGAAGAAATAAATCCCCCCAAGTGGGCGAAAATAACTTCTCCATTTTCGGATTTTTTAAGTGAACACGGTTTGACTCCGTATGTTCAGAAGGTTGCAGCAAAAACTCCATATAACATCTTTAAATTATTGTTTACGGACAATCTTATAGATCACTTGGTCTTCCAAACGAATTTATATTGCCAACAACGAAGCATTACAAATGCAGTTATTTTTGACAATTAATTTGCTGATGGGGATAAAAAATACTCAAGTTATATAAGGATTACTGGTCAAGTAATATGCTTTTGCAAGGCAGCTATGTAATTCGTATATGAGTTTCAAACTTTTTGAATTTCTTGTGTTTTCTTTTTCATATTAACGACAATTCCGTAATACCACCGAGATCTAGGAGCTCCCATGACAAACTTTATAAACTACGTCTTGTTTTCAATTCACTAGCAGAAACTTTTACAAAATGTTTGCATCCTTCTGTGGAGATAGCCGTTGATGAGTGGATGATTAAATTCAAAAGATGCAGTTCCTTGAAGCAATATATGCCTAAAAAACCCATAAAAAGAGGCTATTTAGTTTGGGTTTTAGCCGACAAAAATGGTTATTGCTATAAATTTTACATATATACTGACTAAACAGATGGCGCCGTCACAAAAAAACCTTGGAGAAAAAGTTGTAAAAAATCAGACTGCGGATCTTGTCGGTAAAAATCATTTTACAAGTATGTTTTTTGCAAGTATGTTGGACTCGAAAGCAAAGCAAAAATATGCTTGTGGCACAGTTAATACGAATAGGAAGTAGGAACTTTAAGCCATATAAGGCACTGAAACGTGGTGAGTATGATTGGTACACCACAGAAAATTTATTAGCCATCAAATGGAAAGATAAAAATGTGTTTATATAATTTCAAATCGTCATGACCCAGAACAAACGGTTGTATTGCAAAGGAGAGATAAAACAGGAGATATGAAAAATATTCCGGCACCCGAAATAGTGCAGGATTATAATAAAAACATTATTATTAATTATAATAAAAAATAAATAATAAAATAAGCTGGCAGATCAACCACCACTCAACCACAAGAACTTTCGCTTAGGAATTATTGAGGGCCTGCTAGCGGAAACCATTGTTGAAAGAAATATTAAACGGCACAGCAGTTATTTCACAGCAATAGCTGTCACCGCAATAAAAAAAAAATCGAAACCTTATGTATCAGAGCAAATAAGAACAACTCAAGCTGGACATCAGCCCCAACGCTGCACACGGAAACGGTGTGCTTTATGCAGCACCTCAAAAAAACAGATAAGAACAGGCTGGATCTGCGGAACATGTAATGTACCACTTTGTTTGGCAAAAAATATAACATGTTTCCAAGATTACCACAAAGTCGGTGAAAGTGGCGGTGGTCTAAAAACTGTACCACTGTTTTATTTTGTAATTATTTATAACAAATAATTTTTTTTAATGTTTTTCTTAAGTTTTGAAGTGTTCTGAATGAATTACAAATATCAAAAACAAAAAACAAAAATTTTTTTCTGTGCCACTCTAGGGGGTAAAAAATTTGTGGAAATATTGTCGCTCAAAGAGTTAATGGAATCCACAAGCTGACTATGGAAACAGTTTTACCCAATCTCACCCAATAACATTTTGAAACTCTATATTTATTTCAAAAATACCCATTTTTTGGGATAATATTCAAAAAAAAATTTAAAAATATTTCTAAAACATTTTTCGAAAAAAAAAGAAGATAGTCCAATACCAGAAGTTGAAGCTTCCCTTTAAAAAAGGTTTTGATGTTAGAACAAACAACCAAAAAAATATACTTCGTAGTTTTTTAATTTTTACCACTTTGCAATTAATTAGCGATAATTATTGAATTTTGAGAGAGTATAACAAAAAAAGTAAACAAAGTGGAAAAAATTTCTTGACAGCAATTGATGGCGAATTTTATCTGCTTTAACTCGGTACTATTACAATATAACATTACAATACTTATTACAATATATTAATTTCAACTTTTGAATTAATCTTCACTTTTGACACATTTCAACCCAATGTGCGTCGGTGTCGCACTTCTCGATAGATATTGACCACCTTCTATACAGATGTTCAAAAATATGCCTTTATTTGAAGTTTGATGGTATTTTCCAGAAAATTTTCCACAATGACTTAATAAAAAATTAATAAAAAAATTCATTAGAGCTATATATCTGTGATCACAAGCAATAGCCGCCTAAGTCGAAAATAATGCTTTCGAGAATAATAGCTTTTTATATAAATGTAACGTGGCTTCATTACGACTTAGGTCAGAATATCTATAATATTAATAGGCTAGGCGATTTCTTGTGACCGATGTTTTGTTCAAATTGCATTTAAAGTTGCTACTAACACATACATAAAATTATACAATGCTATGTGTGTGTTTATTAACTTTGTTAACGTTTTTGTAATAAAAATGAGTTTGTTTTTTTGTGTTGATTTGTGAATTGGCTATAATTGATTAGCATACCGTTAGGGTCTTTTTTAATGAAAAAATAAAAGTTCCTAGAATTTGCACTCGAATTTCGAGGGTTGGGATCTGCTAGTTTGTATTAATATCTTTTTAAAAAACTGTGTTAGAGAAATGGGGATTTCACGTAAATATAAAGCTTTTGTAGCAGAATATGATAGCATACATAACTCAAACTGTTTATATAAATGTAATGGGGCTTCACTACGACTTAGGTCAGTATGTTTTCATTAATAACTTGTTAAATAACAGTGTTAGAAAAATGGGGATTTCACGTATATATAAAGCATTGTTAGCAGAATATGATAGCATACATAACTCAAAACGTTCTTAAGTTGATTTCGGCGGTTACCGCTTGTGATTTCAAATTCAAAGCATTCCGCCTAAAATTTAAAAATTTAAAATTTTTTTTTTTTGATTACCCGTAATCTATATATATAAAATTGAATGTGTGTTTGTTTGTTTGTTTGTGTGTACCTTATAGGAGACCAAACCTCTGGACCGATCTTCCTGAAATTTTCGCAGCATTTAACTGGGACTCTGGCATGATTAATAGGGTACTTTTTTTTTGACCACGCCCACTTTTACGCCCACTTTTTTAAAATTATGTAATTGCTCCCATATAGTTTTTAACAGATTTACTTCAAATTGTATACACATTATACTCCAGGCGAGGTAGAAATAAACATTTCTTACGCCACGCCCTCTTTCACGCCCCTTTTCACGCCAATTTTGTTTGAAAGTTTTAAACTTTTTGTTCTCTGTACAAATTTGTTCCTTCCAACAGATTTTTTTTTACTTGGTAGTATAGTGCTCTTAATACTGTTAAAGTCGCCATATAACTATGAACCACGCCCACTTCACCGCCCCCTTTTTTTTAATTCAGATACTTACTTATACCACTAAAAATGTTTGCTATACAAAATACTTTTTTTGTAATATGTATTTACCTAAAGTTTTATACACTTTTTATTTACAGGTAAGGTAGCCATACATTTTTTTATTACCAAATCCCCCTTTTTCGCCCCATTTTACCTTAAATTATAATTAATCTGCTTTAAATCTATATATATAACATGAATGTGTGTTTGTTTGGGCTTCATAGGAGGCCAAACCCCTGAACCGATCTTCCTGAAATTTTCACAGCGTGTTACTGTGACTCTAGAAAGAATAATAGGCTATATAAATTTTTGATTGGACAAAGGGGCGGTGCCACGCTCACATAACCCAAAACTTTAAATCGTCATATCTCGGGAATTTTTTGACCTACAGCGGTCATATTTGGTACATATGGTATTGGCATGAATAGAAATACATACCAGGAGAAAAGTGGGCGGGACCACGCCCCTTTTTAGAAAAATAAAAAATCGTAATATCTTCTAAACCACTGGAAGGATCGTCATGAAATTTTCACAAAAGGATATTTTTGCGAAATACTAAGTCCTTAACTATATAAAGTTGTTAGTGCGCAAAGGGACGTGGTCCGGCCTATATAACCCAAAATTTAAAATCGTCATATCTCGGCCATTTTTAACCTACGGCGATGATATTTCGTATATATCGTATTGAAATTAATAGAAATAGTACTACAAGAAAACTGGGCGGGACCACGCCCTTTTTAGAAAAATTAAAATCCATAATAACTTCTATTAAGCCCTTGACTATATGAAGTTGTTAGTGGACAAAGGGGCGAGGCCCCGCCCATATAACTCAATATTTGGCATATAAGGTGTTTAATAAGGTGTTTTCTTAATAAGGTGTTTTCTTAAATAGGTACACATTCCATGCGAAAGTCGGCGGGCCACGTCCCTTTGTTTCCGATTTGTAGGAAGCCAGACCTGTACACCATTCTTCCTTAAACTTTCGCAGTGTGAAACTTTCACTCACTACACCCAATTTTTTATATTCGATTATTGATATGCCAGGCTTTCCACCACATGTGCTACAACTCAAAATTGGAGTGCCCATTATTTTACTGCGCAATATCGATTCACCACGGCTTTGCAATGGCACTCGACTTGCAGTAAAAAAATGCTAAATAATTTAATAGAAGCGACCATTATAACAGGAAAATATAAAGGAACAGATGTACTTTTGCCACGCTTTCCAATGATCCCAACTGATTTACCATTCGACTTCAAATGATTACAGTTTCCTGTTCGATTAGCGTTTGCGATGACTGTTAACAAAGCTCAAGGTCAATCTCTTCAAGTTTGCGGCTTAAATTTAGCAAATCCATGTTTCTCGCATGGACAGCTTTATGTTGCATGCTCACGTGTAGGGAAACCCACCGACTTATATGTTTATGCTCCAGATGGACAAACTAAAAATATTGTACATCCTAAAGCATTGCAATAATTAATTCTAAATTAAATAAATAATATTTTGTTAATGTATAAATATTTTTTTTTTATTTTGTTTTATTTTATAACGATGAGGGGTAGCGAAGTACACCGGGTTAAGCTAGTTGACTATATTCGTGGATGACTCATTTCAGAAATTTATCTATTCCGAGCAAAACTGAGGTATTGGCGGGCAACTATTCGAAAAAAATCAGCCTATTTCTATACAAATGTGTGAAAATTTGCTCTTATTTCAAGTTAGATGTTATTTTACAAAAATTTTCCATCACGACTTGGTAAAATTGTTTACTGTAGGCATTTGCAAATATATGTACATAATCTGTTTAAAATTTCAAAGCAATCTTCAATAATTAAGCTGTTGGTGAACAAGCTCGACCAATTTCCTTACAAATGCATGAGGAAATGCACTCCACTGAAATTTGACATCAATTTACCAAAAATATTTAAAGAATACATGCGACAAATGTGTACTCTTTTAAGTTGAAAAAATAAGAATATTATGTAACTCAAACTGCACAGTTATCGGGGCAAAACTGTAGCTCGGACAAACTACTACTCGAAAAATATCTGACACTTTCTTAACAAAAGTGTGTAAATTTGCTCTTATTTCAAGTTTGATGAGATTTTACTGAACATTTTTCTTTCTCTTATTAAAAACCATCGAACTACTCTAAACAGCCATCAACATTCTTGGAAAATCATTTACCACTGAGCGATTTTTTCAAGTTTGCGAAAGAAATTTATCCTAAGGTGCGTATTTAAGCAATTCGAATTTTAGTTCATTGAGTTTGGCCATACCAAAAGCAGATGTCTAAACTAATGCACTGATTTGATGGAATAACACTTTTTCTTTTGCCAAATGTAATGTTTTTTTTCTTGGTTTCATTACTTCAACGCTGCTTTCTATTTTGATCTTGTCTTCTTTGGACCCGGTTCTCTGCTTTCATTCCAAAGGTGGGAAATGTGTTATCCATGATTATAAATCAACAGTTTTATTGCCGTGAAAAATCGATAACCACTCGATTAAAACATCCTCACGATACAGTTTTTGTTAAATTCTGAGCAAACGCTTTACGCACAGCTTTTTCATGTCCAAAATTTGATAAACAAAATTTTTTTTATATGCCAAATATGTCTGCCAGATTTCGCACGTCAACCCAGGCAGTTCCAGTGCATTTTTGAAAGTTGGTCGAAATTTAAATTTGAATTCGATAAATTAACAGTTTTATATGCATGTCAATTAATATTTTTAATTTATTAAAAATCATTAATTTAATATATTAAGTTCTGTTATTTACAGTTTCAGACCACTGTGCCGGCAGTTTGACAATTTTGCTACTCAATTTTATCGATTATGATAATCTATCATAACGGGTGATTTTTTTGAGGTTAGGATTTTCATGCATTAGTATTTGACAGATCACGTGGGATTTCAGACATGGTGTCAAAGAGAAAGATGCTCAGTATGCTTTGACATTTCATCATGAATAGACTTACTAACGAGCAACGCTTGCAAATCATTGAATTTTATTACCAAAATCAGTGTTCGGTTCGAAATGTGTTTCGCGCTTTACGTCCGATTTATGGTCTACATAATCGACCAAGTGAGCAAACAATTAATGCGATTGTGACCAAGTTTCGCACTCAGTTTACTTTATTGGACATTAAACCAACCACACGAATGCGTACAGTGCGTACAGAAGAGAATATTGCGTCTGTTTCTGAGAGTGTTACTGAAGACCGTGAAATGTCGATTCGTCGCCGTTCGCAGCAATTGGGTTTGTGTTATTCGACCACATGGAAGATTTTACGCAAAGATCTTGGTGTAAAACCGTATAAAATACAGCTCGTGCAAGAACTGAAGCCGAACGATCTGCCACAACGTCTAATTTTCAGTGAATGGGCCCTAGAAAAGTTGGCAGAAAATCCGCTTTTTTATCGACAAATTTTGTTCAGCGATGAGGCTCATTTCTGGTGGAATGGCTTCGTAAATAAGCAAAATTGCCGTATTTGGAGTGAAGAGCAACCAGAAGCCGTTCAAGAACTGCCCATGCATCCCGAAAAATGCACTGTTTGGTGTGGTTTGTACGCTGGTGGAATCATTGGACCGTATTTTTTCAAAGATGCTGTTGGACGCAACGTTACGGTGAATGGCGATCGCTATCGTTCGATGCTAACAAACTTTTTGTTGCCAAAAATGGAAGAACTGAACTTGGTTGACATGTGGTTTCAACAAGATGGCGCTACATGCCACACAGCTCGCGATTCTATGGCCATTTTGAGGGAAAACTTCGGAGAACAATTCATCTCAAGAAATGGACCGGTAAGTTGGCCACCAAGATCATGCGATTTGACGCCTTTAGACTATTTTTTGTGGGGCTACGTCAAGTCTAAAGTCTACAGAAATAAGCCAGCAACTATTCCAGCTTTGGAAGACAACATTTCCGAAGAAATTCGGGCTATTCCGGCCGAAATGCTCGAAAAAGTTGCCCAAAATTGGACTTTCCGAATGGACCACCTAAGACGCAGCCGCGGTCAACATTTAAATGAAATTATCTTCAAAAAGTAAATGTCATGGACCAATCTAACGTTTCAAATAAAGAACCGATGAGATTTTGCAAATTTTATGCGTTTTTTTTAAAAAAAAAGTTATCAAGCTCTTAAAAAATCACCCGTTACTTGACGTACTCAAAAATTTACAAAATGTCAACCACTTCATAGAATTTTGGATTGAAGTTATTTTGAAAAACGAAAAAAAAAACGAAAATTTTACAAAATCAATAAATATAAATTTAAATTTTTCGGAAATTATAGTATGGCATAAATATGGCGTGAGTTTTTGATTTGTTTATCCAAGTTTTTGTCAAAATTCTTCTTGCAATTTTAG
This sequence comes from Cordilura impudica, assembly GCA_963682025.1. NCBI lineage: Eukaryota > Metazoa > Arthropoda > Insecta > Diptera > Scathophagidae > Cordilura > Cordilura impudica. The sequence continues at coordinate 28,566,826 of OY821517.1, forward strand.
ACATAAAATTCACGTCTCAAAAAAAGTGGCTCGGATAAAATTTAAACCAGTTATTACATATTTTGATTTAAAATTAAAATTTCGAGAAGAGTTCAATAAAAAATGGGAAAATGAAGTACCGTCACCGGAAACTGGTCTTGAAGGGTATACTCAATTGACTACTTTGGGTACTGGTGCCTTTGGGCGTGTGGTATTTCAAGCATACAATTAAAATTACCATAAGAATCAACTAATACTTGTCAATCCCTTCAGGTTTTAGTGGAAAAAGAGCAGTCATATTATGCCGTAAAAGTACTTATTAAAGAAGAGATTGTTAAGGCGAAACGGTTTCCTCATGTTTACTCGGAAAAGCAGGTTTTGTCAGCCATTTGCTTTCCATTTTTAATAAATTTGGAATTTTCATCCAAGGATTTTGATTGCTTGTATTTGGGTATGCCATTTATAAATGGTTCTGATTTGTTCGCTTATCATCGCAAGTATGTTGTTCGTTAAGGAATTCCGGGAACTTCATTGTTATTGTTTTTCGTTTGCAGAGTTCGTAAATTTGGTGAGAAAAAAGCTCGTTTTTATGCTGCTCAGGTTTGTTTGGGTTTGGAATATTTGCACTTTCTTAATGTGTTATATCGCGACTTGAAACCGGAGAATATTTTAATAAATTCTAATGGTTATATCAAGATAACCTCTTTTGGTTTTGCTAAAGTGAGTATGCTGTTTTCACTTTCGCAAAATTGCTTTAATCTTTTGTTACTTTTAAATTAGAAAGTTGAATCACGAACCTTAACTTTGTGTGGTACACCTGAATACATGGCGCCCGAAGTAATACAGACAAAACCCTATGGCTCCAGCGTTGACTGGTGGTCGTTTGGTATATTGATTTATGAGTTAGTCGCTGGTAGGTCACCATTTTCACAATACAATCATGATGTCATGTCGATGTATTCGAAAATTTGTGAATGCGACTACAAAATGCCAATCAATTTTAGTGATCCTTTGAAAGATTTAATAAGTCAATTGCTGCAAATTGACATAACCAAAAGGTGTGGTATTAATTAATAATAAGTAAAAGGACGGTATATTTCTTAAATAAACGTTTCTATCTAATGTTAGACTTGGCACCTTACCAAATGGCGTTAATGATATAAAAGACCATCCCTGGTTTAAATCTGTCGACTGGCATTTACTATTTAATCAAAATGTTGTGCCACCGCATATACCGCAAATCGTTAACAAGGAAGAATTTACGAAACTTCATAAATCTCCTGATATAGAGCCAATAACGAAATCCGAGACAAATCGCCACGCTGATTTATTTTCAGATTTTTAAAATGACTGGTTGAATATCTTCAATTAAATTGTATAGTTTTCTTTAAATTTTTTAAAATAAAACTAATTCAATCTCTGGCATTTTCTTTTACATGAATGTTTTTGACTTCTGAAGACTGTAAAATACAAAAAGAAAAAAACTACTCCCACATTTGGGGTGTCAAAATCCTTACACACATAGGAAGCTACGGAAATGTATTTTAAGAAGTTGGAGTTTTTCCATAAAAAATAATCTAACCCATAAAAACAAAGTTTGCGTGACTGTGTGTGACTATCTTAAAATTAATCTTTGGCCAAACAAGTCTATGCACAAAGTTTCAGATCCATCGGATGAGGGGAAGTGGGGTTTTAATCTCTCCGTGACTGTGCGTGACTATCCCAAAATTAATCTGTAGTCACAACAAGACTACGGGCCAAGTTTCAGATCAATTGAATAAGGGGGAATGGGGTTGCCCGACGGCAGACAGAGAGATTGAATTAAAAGAGTTTAAAAAAATATCTTCTCAGTAATTAATGATATTGTTTACCTTTACCAAGAAATTTTTACGTAAATACATCGCTATAAATTTTGAAAATGTTTCCAAACGCTTCATTCTAATCAACTGTGGTTAAAATGAACAGTTTATTTTTTGGTAATAAGAATAAATTTTCTAACAAAAACAGTTTTGTTGTTGTCCAATTTCAAGAAGTGTACGTTTTACATTATCGTTGTAGAAGCAGCTTCATATCGAAAGGTTTGTTTTTATGCCCTTCACACCATTGGGCAAGGGTATATGAGAGTGGTCCTACGTTATATGGACATTTTTCAAATTGTGACCTTGGGGATAGGCGGGGTCCAGTTTGTTACCTTTCAATATAAAACTAATAAGTGTGAAGGTTGGGGACAATCGGATAAAGAAAAGTCGCGCCAGAAATCGATTGAAAATTTCAAATGTGTTTACATGGGAAAATATGACTTTTTTTTGAGATTCTACAAAAAATTCGTTCTATAGTTTAATTTTTCCGGCAAGTTGTTATAAGAATCGAGATCAGTATTAAATTATCTTTTCAAAAAGCTAAAAAAATTCAAAATGGAATAAAAATTCGCCAAGCAATAGCAAATGCCCAAGATCACTTTTGTGCCAAAAAAAACTTGGTCATGAAATTTGATAGCATTTTTTTCAACTTTGAGAAATTGATTAAAACCATAATTTTTTTTGTCTCTATACTACTAAGTAATCAGATATGAATTATTGTTTTATTACCACGTTGCGCACTGAGACCGAAAATAGGAAATTTTTTTGATAAAATTTTGAAAACTTTTTCAATTTTTAAAAAATTTTCTTAAACAAAATTTAAAAAAATGGATCTGGTGAATTGTTAAGTAAATCCCTGTACCAGAATTTTTTTACAAGGATTTTATTTTTGCGGATTTCGAGAAAAATGGGATTTTTGTAAAATATTCTGTAAGTGTACTCTTTCTAAATACTTTGTATCAAAAATTCATCACTTTTCTACCTTTAAATGTTATATTTTATCTTAATAGCCTAGGGTTTCGAAAAAGTATTATGACCCCATTAACCCTTTTGAAATTGGGGTCACATATGACCCCAAGCTAATAATTCAAATATTTTGTAAGTGCTGTGAATTTTTAGAAGCGATGCTTAAAATATCATAACCAAATGTGTGGAACTTCCGTTCCTAAAATTTGGGATGAATGCGAGAACGTTTACCCATTATTTACCAAGGCCAGCTTTGGATTTTAATATATTTTTAAATAAAAATTACCGAAAACGAATTCTTACTTACAGTTTAAGAAAAATAATTCCGTTAATTTTTTTTTTTTATTTATTCCTGGGATCAAAATAATCCATTGTGATATATCTTTGGTGCAATTATCTGCTTATTGTTCGCGAATATAAATTAAAACCACTTATTTTGTTATAAAATTATTTTATGTACATAAACTATCTATATTTTTTTAAATAAAATAAGAAGACCCACATATGACACAAAGAATATGAAATACAAAATTAATATGTCGGCAAAATTAAACTATAGAACTTAATTTTCGTAAAATCTCAAAAGTCATATTTTCCCATGTAAACACACTTGAAATTTTCAATCGATTTCCGGCGCGACTTTCTTTATCCTATTGACCCCAAACTTCACATTTATTAGTTTTATATTGAAAAGTAACAAACTGGACCCCGCCTATCCCCAAAATCGCATTTCATTTTTAAGGACCACTTTTATTTATCTATTTTATTTTATTTATTAATTTGGAATTCTATACACAAGACTAATGTCTCTTATTACAGTATAGAATTGTTAATTTGTTGAAAAAAAAAATTTATACATTACAAATAATTTATAAAAAGAAAGAAAAAAACAAATTACAAATAGTTACAATATTAACTTAAATGTAAATGTATTAGACATAAGTTTAATTTTGACTCAAAAAAAGATTAAAAAGAAGTACTAAACTGGAGTATATATACGTTTATCATTCTGTTTATAATAATTAGAAAAAAAGTCTGAATCCCATAAAATATATATACAGCCACGTGCAACTAATTAGGAACTGTAGTATCGAATAATTAAATCACCATATTAAACTTAATATTCATGAAATCAAATAATAAAACTGGACACTGTTTTGATAACCCAACTCTGTGCATCACTAATGATAACTCTTATTTTTTTACCACTATACCGCTATGTGTGTGACTTTGTGCTGATGTTTGTAACTAGCAAAAATATTTGACCTTTCATCTTGTAATCAAACTACAGGTCGCAAATATGAATTTATTTTGATGAAATTTCCTATATAAGCTTCTATCGGCCATAGCATGAACGCTATTGAAATTGGTGAAAAGCGATGCATGTTCAGACCCTGATAAGTATGAAGTGAAAATATTTGCACCTCTCGGTAATTCGGATCACTGCACCATTTCCGCATCCTTTTCGTACTCTGTACTTCAAAGTGTTTCAGCACCAGCTATGAAGCGCTTAGTTTTTATTTACGAAAAGGCTCGTTGGGCTGAGCTCAACGATTTCTTCAAGCATTTCAACTGAAAACTTTGTTTCCTAGATAAAAATATTGATGCTGCTGCGAAATTGGTGGAAAAAATAATAGTGCTTGGTATGCATTCATTCCATCAAAGCACATTTCGGCTAAACCTAATCAAAAATTATGGTTTAACTAGACTTGCAGAGATGCAGTCAGATCCAGAGAGGAAGCATTCAGATATTGGCGTGAAAATAAAAACTCCGCCACTGAACTGCAACGCAAACAGGCGAGAACTGAATGTACCAAAACACTAAGGCGCCAAAAGTTTCTTTACGATCAGCGTCTTCGTGCTAAAATTTTCTCTGCTCCACGGGATTGCCGGATAGCGATCAACCTCTGTCCGAACTTGAAAGTGTATCTTGTACTATGCCTAAAGTATTCTTTCGAGCACGTGCAGTTAAAAAGGTTTTTTCGGATCTCAACATTAATAAGTCTTCGGGACCGGATGGTATACCTGCACTGGTGCCGAAACAGTGCTGTTACACGCCAGCCAGTCCATTGGCTAACCTTTTCAGCCTTTCGTACCGTGTGGGAGTCTTTCCCTCCTGCTGGAAAGTTGCTAATGTCAAACCAATCCCTAAAAAGGGTGCGGCTAATAACCCTGAAAATTACCATCCAATTGCAATTTCCTCTGCGCTCTTAAAGGTGATGGAGAGCATGATCAATTTCCAACTTGTGAACTACCTAGAGCCCAATTCACTTCTTAATCATCGACAGTATGGCATCTGTAGAAATCGTTCTACGGGAGACCTGTTAGCTCTACTTTCTGAGCGCTGGAGTCGATCCATTCGCAATTTTGGCGAAAGTAAAGAGGTTGCTCTAGATATTTCCAAGGCGTTAGATTGTATGTGGCACGGTGCATTGATATCTTAGATTATTGCAGTTACGGTTGGTATTGACTTCTCTCGATTTATATCGAGTTTTCTCAGAGACCGAACAATACGTGTTGTTATTGATGGGTTCTCATTTAATGAGTTTCAGCTTAATTCAGGGTTACCTCAACGTTCCGTTCTTTCTTTTTCTCGTTTCCTTACCTTTCTGAATGACCTTCTTGGTCACTTTTAATTCTATTTACTCTTTCGCAGATGACAGCAGCATTTGTCATTCAATTTCCTTTAATTGTAGGCCAAGCCTCTTGGAGGTTGGGGGCAAAAGGCAGACAATGAATGGCGCACTCAATCAAGACCTGTTAACAATCTCCGAGTGGGGTAAAGCGAAAAGGGTTGATTTTAATGCGCTGAAGACTCAATGTGGTATGTTGACCCATAGGGCCATGGAATTAACAATGTCATCTGTATATATGAGTGGTATAGGTATTGAGGAATCGGATACTCTTGATGTTCTAGGCATGATAATTCAACGTGATGTTCGTTGGAACGAGCATGTTTTTCAAGTGTCGAAAGAAGCATTCAATTGTCTTGGTTTTCTAAAACGGTGTAAAAATTACTTCACTCCTTCTGATCTCCCTGAAATATATACCACTTACATCCGACCGAAAACGGAATACAACTCCCATATATGGGCAGGAGCTTCATAGTCTCTTTTGGAGCTACTGCACCGTGTGCAAAGGAGGGCGTTGGCGCTCATCAATGACAGTAGGGTATCCAACTCTATTGATTCATTGGAACACCGTTGGAAGGTGGGTTGTGTAGCACTCTTCTATAGGTATTACCACGGGAAATGTCTTCTGAGTTTATTGAACTTATTCCAAGTGCCCGAGTTTCGGTTCGCTCTACCCGCTTCTCAAGTAGATCACATCCGTTTGTAGTCTATTGTCCAGTTGACCGCACAACGCATTACAGAGAGAATTCGTTTATCAGTCGAACTAGCCGTATGTGGAATGCAGAGGTCTTTCTAATAAAAATTAAATTTCTAATAAAAATTAACAACCTATTTCCGTGAAATCCACACAATGCACTGCATTTGTAGGGGGCATCCCCTGAGTGTTGGTTAATATATAAAAAAAATGACCCTTCTGAAATCGACTTAATTGCTATAAAATACAAATTATCTTATAGATCTCAGTCAAATTGAGTTTGTGTATGTTTATTACTCCCGTTAATCAGTAGTCCAAAATAAACTCTATAGGATAATTCTTAGTCATAGCCCCTATATAAAGCTGCTTCCTGATCTTCACTTAAATCTATAAAAAAAAAGTATTGCACAGATTTTTCTTAAATATGGTATTTATATATTTTTGCAAAAAATTAGTGACCTTACCAAATATAGTCAGGATCGGTCCATTTTTCGACCTAATTCTCATATAAATATAGCATCCGATATAAACTCTTTCATATTCAAAGGCAACAAAATTAATAACAATGCCACTCAAATTTGGTTTATGCTTATTTTCTATATACAATTAGTTGGACCGAAGAGATAGGGTCTCTAAACCATGGTATAGGGTATCTTATATTCGGTCTAGACCGACTATAATTTTCGTGCTTGTTTTTTTTTTAAGTTTGAGGTATGTTTTACAAATGTTTTGTATTTTATATATTGTTGTAACAAATAGTAGTAGAAAATAGCCCTCGGATGTGTTCTCTGTTTAATATCATTTAGTAAACTTTTGTAGAGCAGATCTTTTGTTGTCCAAAACTGTAAGGCCCAAATTTTATATATTTGCGGTCACAAGCGTTAACCGTGAAAAATAACTTTTTATATAAATGTAATGGGGCTTCATTACGACTTAGGTCAGTATGTTTTCATCAATAACTTTTTAATAAACAGTGTTAGGGAAATGGTAAGTTCACGTAAATATAAAGCGTTGTTAGTAGAATACGATAGCATACATAACTCAAGTCGTTCTTAAGTCGACTTAGGCAGTTATCGCTTGTAACCACAGATATTTGTTTGTACTAGATCTTGTGAAATTAAAATGGCCCCATCTTCTGCCACTTTTTGCGACTCTCATTTTTATTTCACTATTTAGGTACGATGTCGGTTTCAAAACGAGAACTTTTTTAATACGGAGCTGGTCCATTTAAAAAATTATTGGCAGTAGAAAACCAAATATTTAGTAACATATTTGATAAAAATAATTATAACGAAGAACATTAAGAATTTTTATTGTGATATTAGTTGAAAAATGGAAAGATTCCAATAGGGGATTTGAATTTGGAAAAATTCGCTACCTTATTCAACTTGCTTCTGCAGACCAATGATAATTAGTTGTCAGAAGGAAACATCCAACGTTGTCAATACCGAGGTTGAGAGTGTTGAAAGTCAAATATAGAAAATTAGACAAGTCTAAGTAAATTCCACGTTGATCATAAGTTCTACATGACAATGATAGATGGCAAAGTATTTAGTGATATTGTGGAAAGATCATCTTAAACGCGTGGAATTTGTAAAGCCGCGCTGAATATGTTAAACGATCTAAATCTGATCTAAAATCTAGCAGTAAATGAAAATTTTTCCGGTTTGGTTTATCCACTCATCAGGCGTAGATTCGTTGTTTTGAGTGTGCCATTTATATTTCATACAGGCTTCTCATTAAAAAGTGCCAGATTCGTGGTTCCGATAGTTATCGTTGAAAAGGAAATTTCCGAAAATGACATTACTAGCGGATATACCAATGGCAATACAAACAATGACAACACAGACAGAAGGTTCTTTCAACAGCATAATTTGGTTGTCCAAATAACAGGCGTTAGTGGCGTTATAAGATTTAGCGTAATTCTCTGTGCTATGGCTTGCGGATACGATGTTAATTCGGATTATTTTCGGCAATAATAATTTGAAATAGCCCAAATAATTTTAAAGGAATGTCCATAGAGCAGAAATTATAAATGTTTCGCTACCAATTGGCATGATGTCGGAAGAAGCACTGGAGGCTAGAAGTAAAGCCGTCTGCAATTTCCGTTTGCATCACACACGTAAAACTTCTTGACTGCATCCGCTAGATTGCGCGTTCCACCCACTGTACACCGTTTTTTTTTTTTTTTCTTTTGTTCGATAATCATTTTAGAAGAAAAACTTTTAATTTTTGATATTTTAAGTTTCAGACTACTCTGCCTTCAAGTTGTTGACATTTTAACAATTTTCTTACTCAATTTTATCGATTATGACAATTTATCATACTTGACGTACTTAAAAATTTACAAAGTATCAACCACTTCATAGAAATTTGAATGGAAGTTATTTTGGGATTTGACCAATTCTATAACTTTCCAACTAAACATTAAAAACAAATTCTCAGTTATATCCGCATTTTAAAATTATCTGAAATCATAATATGGCATAAATATGGCGTGAGTTATTATAATATTTTTTGTATTGTATTTTTTGCAAAAATTCATCATGCAATTTTAGAAGCATAAGTGACGTCTCAAAAAATGAGTCTCACATCAAATTTAATCCGGAAATCGCATACGAAACATTATTGGAAAAGTTTCGTGAAGAATTTAATAAAAAATGGGAAAATGTATTACCATCATCAGAAGCTGGTCTTGAGGGTTGTACTGAAATTACGGCTTTAGGTGCTGGTTCCTTTGGTCGTGTGGTATTTCAAACAGAAACTGAAAATTTCCACAATAAATTCATACTTCTCAATTCCCTTAGGTTCTAGTTAAAAAAAATGAAAAATATTATGCTGTCAAGACAATCGTTAAGGATGAAATTATCAAGATGAATATGGTGACTCATGTTCACACAGAGAGGAGAGTTTTGGCTGCCATTTTCTTTCCATTTTTAATTCATTTGGAATTTTCGGCCAAGGATTTTGATTGTTTATATTTGGGTATGCCATTTATAAATGGTTGTAACTTGTTCACCTATCAGCGCAAGTACATACGTTAGTTGATAAAGAATTCAAGCAAAATTCATTGCTTTTTTCCGATTTGTATTTTATGTTTGCAGAGTTCATAAATTCAATGAAAAACAAGCTTGTTTTTATGCTGCTCAGGTTTTAATGAGCTTGGAATATTTACATTTTCTTCATGTGTTATATCGAGACCTGAAGCCGGAGAATATTTTAATCAATACTAATGGTTATATCAAGATATCTGATTTTGGTTTTGCTAAAGTGAGTATGCTTGTAAATTAATCATGGTTTTGCTAGGCCTGATTGCTTCCAAGATTGTTGTAAACTTTATTGCTTAGAAAGTTGAATCACGAACCTTAACTTTGTGTGGTACACCTGAATATATGGCTCCTGAAATAATAAAATCAATAGCCTATGGTCCGAGCGTCGACTGGTGGTCGTTTGGTATATTAGTTTATGAGTTAGTCGCTGGCTACTCACCATTTTCACCCTACAAAAGTGCTGTCATGTTGATGTATAAGAAAATTTGTGCCTGTGAATACCAAATGCCTGCGCATTTTAGTGTACCCTTGAAAAATTTAATAGATCAATTGCTTCAAGTGAACATATCAAAAAGGTCGTACGAATTATACATTTAAATTAAAGAACTGTGCCTTTTTTTTCAATAATAGTTTTTATCTAATGTTAGATTTGGCTGTTTAACACATGGTGTTAAAGATATAAAAGAACATTCCTGGTTTAAATCTATCAACTGGTATTCACTACTTAATCAACAGATGACGCCACCGCATAAACCAAGCATTGACAGCATGGAGGAGTTAATGAGTCTCAATACATTTGATCTAGAGCCAATAATGAAATCTAGTACGAATCGCCATGCTGATTTATTTATAAATTTTTAAAATGTTTTCTTTAATATATTTTGTTAAATTATATAGTTTATACTGTAACATAGAACTCCCACACTTGGGGTCTCACAATCCTTATGCATACAAGAAGTTATGAAAATATATTTACTAAATTTTTCGGGTTTTTAAAAAGAATTCTCCTTATTCATTCTCAATTCAATTTAATTCGGTACCCAGAGATGCATAAATTATGTAATATGAGAGGTTGTGAAGTGCTCTTCTTGCTGTTTAATGACTACTAGCGGTTGATACTTCGATTTCTGTTTAAATTGGTAACTAAATAAATTGTGCAACTTTATAAAGAGAATGTTAATTTTTAATGTTGTTTTTCCCAATTGAGACCTAAGATTCTTTGTAAAGATTTCGCAAATTCACCCCAAAAGTAATACACAAATAATGAGTACTAGCAGATTCCAGCGCTCGAAATTCGAATGCAATTTCTAAGCAACTTTATTTCTCAACTTAGCCAATTCACAAACCAACACTCTTTTAGTTTATTATTGTGAATGAAGACAACAAACTCATTAACAAACACATTAACAAATTAAATAATCACTCACATAGCATATGTATAATTTTATGTGTGTTAAAAGCAACTTTAAATGCAATTTACTCAAAATAAAGGAAAAATTTAAAAACTGGTGAACAGCTAAAAAGAAATACCTTTCAAGTAATATACGTTTAATCAAAATTGATAGTATATATATATAGTATATACTATATACCAGTCATGCAATCCATATCAAGTAGGAAATCGTTTCGTTTCGGCACTGTGATTGTGAAGTCCCGGTTTTGGTACAACGAATCTGATATATTTTTTATCGTATTATTTTATTTTTTGTATTCCGGATTAAAAATGTTTTATTTATGGATGTAAACATATATATTTTTTCATTCCATTTGTAACTCATCGAAAAATGAAACTGTGATCACATGAAGTAAATATATTTTTATATGTTATAACAACTCGAGTCGATATAGCGATATCCGTCTGTCTGTCTTTCTGTTGAAATCCTACTTTTTCACAAAATAAATCAATTACCAGGGGTAAATTTTAAATAATATTGTTTGTTATTACTTCGAGCAGGTTGGTATTTAAAATAGGGTAAATCAAGCGTCATTGTGTCATATAAACAACTAAAAGTAGTGAAATTTATTTATAACAGGGTGGGCTAAAAGTCACCATGGGGTTTAAAAATTTAATAACTTTTTCGCTTACATATTTTTTTATTTATTTATTTTTTTTTTTTTGATTATAAAATATGAAAGAAAATTTGTTTAATGTTCAGAAAATACACAATCAAACACACAATGTTCTGTTCTAAAGAAGCCAACACATATTTTTCTTCTCATATCAATTATGTGTGTTTCTAAATTTTGTACGGTGCCAAACACTGTGTTTCGTTTTAATATTTCGTTATCTACACGAATATTTTTCTATAACACACATAAACCAAACAGATTCGAGTATAGTATACTGCTAAAAAACCAGAACATGTTCTTCAACGCGTGAATCTAAAAATTTAAACATTATCCATTCGCGATCGGAAAAAAAGAAATTCAGGCATAAACTACATATAAAATTTCTCTGTTTTCTATTTTATTACTCAACCCTGTTCTTGAAACCACTATCACAAAAAAAAACTCGTAAATGAAAAAATTCTTAACTCTACGAGTTTTTTGCTGTTCTCTAATTTCAATAAGAATATTTTTTCTCGTTTTAATTCACATAGAAAAGGCTTTGTGAAATCAAAATAAATGCCCATTTTTTCTACTAAGCAGGTCTTAAGCGATAAAAAAAACTAATTGATATTTAAACTCTAACATGTTTTTTATTGAACCTTGTCATTATTTTAAAAAATTAGACATTAATTTTATGAAAAAAAAACGATTTTAAAAAACGTCTACATTTTGCGCTGATTAAAAAAAAAATCGTAATAAGTGGTCGATGTTAATAAAACACACTTTTTGCGATGATGCTGTTCTATAACTATAATAAAAACTTTTTATTTACACAATCTATTTTCCATTATAATTTTTTCAATTATAACATAGATTCTTTATGTACTAATTATTGCAAATAAAGGAATTAAAAAAAATTTTTTCTTCAAATCACATATTTTTATTTTTTTGCATATGTTCGAAACAGTGGTGATGCCAGTCAAATCCTATTTATTTGAATATCGAAATTTTTTTTAGTGATGCCTAAAAATAGAAAAGTCATTTTTAATTGAATGAAATTGAAGAACAAAAACAATTAAATGAACAAATATGTTGTTATTTTAAAAGAAAATATTTTTCTTTACACTTTTGCTATAAACTTAAGAAAAAACATGCACAAAATACTTAAAAGTTTTTTGTGAAACTGAATAAAGAACCATATGGCACCTCGGTTTCTAGATAACATATGTTCTTAACTCAAACATATGGTTCTTAACTCAAACATATGTTTCCATTAAATAAATAAAAAAAAGTGGTTTCAAGAAACCCAAAATTTCAATTTCATGTGATTATAAATTCACTCTTATTCAAATAACAACGTTTATCTTGTTATAACTGCTAATGAATTATTTAAGATTTTTTTAATAAAGTTGGTTGAAACAATTGTTGTCGTTATTGTAGGGTTGCTTCAGATTTAATTTAATTTAATTTTGAGATGTACGCATTGAAGAAGATGTTCTGTTTTTTTAGCAGTACACGTGCAAGAAAACGAACTTAAAATAAAGCTACACCCGAATCTGTGTGATTTATGTGTGTTAAAATGTTCGTGTATATAACGAAATATTAAAACGAAATACAGTCATGATTGTGTTTGGCACCGTACAAAATTTAGAAGCACACATATTTGATATGAAAATAAAAATATGTGTTGGCTGCTTAAGAACAGAACATTGTGTGTTTCATGTGTGTATTTTCTGAATTTGCTGTCATCATTCTCAGAATTACTTTTGTCTTCATCTGGAATAAAAACTTAAGCTTTCTTTTGAGCAAAAAAAGGGCATTTTTTTGTCAAAAAAGTCAAAATATTTCTGAATATATTTTTGACTTTTGATTGAGGAAATAGCTATCTAAACTATTTGGGACAAATTTTGCTGAGGACAATAGGTAAGAAGTTACATGAATGAATGAATGAATGAATGTTTGGCCAAAATGTCAAATTTTGACCCCCTCTAACTCAGAGAGTTGTGTTGTGTCTACACTACTACCGACTAGGACTAACCTTAGTGCAAATTTCATTTCGATCGGTCACTTGACATGAAACCGCCCATATATAGAAAAAGATTATGAAAGTAATGAGAAGAAAACAATCAACATGTTTTTTTAATTATGATTCAGGCGTTATAGGGTTAAAAAAAACTGTAAAAAGGCAATATAATTTTGACTGTATTTCATCAGGTTTAATTTTAGCGACGATGTTTTCATAAACTTAATATATTTTATATATATTTTTAATAATAGCGGTATTCAATCTTGGTGTTAGATTTACAACCCTGTTATATTTACAACGATTTTATACTTCAAAGCGTGAACGTCTTTTGTGTTGTGTATTGTAAAATAATGAATCAGCTGTTTTTGTACTGTTTTTTTATCAATTCGAAAACTTAAAATATCAACAAGAATTTGCAGATAAGTCAAATGCCCAAAATTACGGAAAAAGAGAAAATTATAAATTTTTTAGTACAAAATGTGGTTGACGAAATAGAATTTGCAGAGATTTTGGATGCTGAAGGTACGGTATTACTTGCAATAATAAAAACAATACAAAAATATAACTACTCTCCTTTTGTAGATACATGTGAACATGATGCCATTGACCACATTTTAGATGAATTAGTTGATAACATTATTTTAGTTAAAGTGTACCGCCGCGGAGCTTAGAATTCGGTTCCAAAATCAATGAAGTGGTCACTAAATGTCTTAACTCAACTAGATGACAACAGATGTTTGCAAATGCTGAGGGTTAGTCGAATTGAGTTTCATACACTGGTGTCTATAATTTCTGGAGATACAGAATTTAACCAACCCCATTCATGTGAACAATTTCCAGTTGAGTACCAGTTAGCAATTGTCCTATACAGACTCGGGTCATCTGGAAGGGGCTTTTCATTATTTTGATACGTTTTTTTTTATTATTTTGATTCATTTACCACAAAATGAAAAATAAAAAAAATAGGCAATTGTTTTGGCACCTCAACAATCAGCTGCTTCAGTCTTTTAAATGTTTAGTCTTGTAGATGTACTATAGCTTTTGCCCTTGTACTTTTAACACAGCGTAGTAAATTTCAATTTCATACATTTTGTTGTTGTGGTGTTGTAAATAGTAGTACTTTTACTATATCTACAACATTTACAAGGGTTACAAGGGTACTTTACTACCAAGAGCGAAAACCCTTAATATATTTTTGTATGCAATGATGACAATATATTATTGGTATCACGAAAACACTGTCCAATCTTGTTACTACAGTTTTTTTTATTATCGATTATTATGGCAGTTTATAGTTCTTGACGTATTCAAACAATTACAACAAAAAATCAACCACTTTATGGAAACTTTTATTTTTGTTTATTTTTTAAATTCAATCAATTCTAAAATTTGTTCGCAAATATCTTCTTACTTGTAATTGCCAATTTTCCGAAATTGCTAGATAGTGTAAATATGACGTGAGATTTTTTTATGTATATATATGGAAAAATTCTCAATAAATTTGATTTTTAGACAGATGACTGGCGATTCAAAAAAGAAAGCTACAAAACTTATTGAAGAAGAATTGAGAAATAGCACTGTGACACAAGGTAGGAAGGATCAAAATAAAGAAATTGCCTAAAGAAAACTAAAGTTTTCGGTATATAATGAAATTTCATATTCTTTTCGTTCAATGACAAGCTGCGCAAATTGCGCCACATATAGTATTCAATTCAGCTGTGCCATATGATGATTTACTGATAAAATTCCGAGAAGAATTCAATAAAGTCTGGGACCATCTTATACCATCACCGGAAAATGGTATTGAAGATTATACACAAATATCTACTTTGGGTTCCGGTTCCTTTGGTCGTGTGGTATTTTGAAGCATAAAATTATAATTTCCATAATCAACTAATACCTGTCAATTCCTTTAGATTTTAGTTAAGAGAAATCAGTCATATTATGCCGTCAAGATACTTATCAAAGATCAAATTGTTAAAACGAAACAAGTGACCCATGTCCATGCGGAAAAGAAAGTTTTGGCTGCTATTCGGTTTCCATTTTTAATACATTTGGAATTTTCGGCCAAAGATTTTGATTACTTATATTTGGGTATGCCATTTGTAAATGGTGGCGAACTGTTTACCTATCATCGCAGGTATGTTGTTTGATTAGGAATTCCAGGAACTTTAATGTTCTTCGATTCTCGTATTTCTTGTTTTGCAGAGTTCGTAAGTTCAATGAAAAACAAGCTCGTTTTTATGCTGCTCAGGTTTTTATGGGTCTGGAATATATGCATTTTCTTCATTTGTTATATCGCGACCTGAAGCCAGAAAATGTGTTGATCGACAATACTGGTTATATCAAGATAACCGATTTTGGTTTTGCTAAAGTGAGAATTGGCTTTCTTTTAATTTTGCTTAGAATTTTGGTTTCACATTTTATTACTTTCAACTTAGAAAGTGGAATCACGAACATTAACTTTATGTGGTACACCCGAATACTTGGCTCCCGAGATAATACAATCAAAACCGTATGGCACCAGCGTTGATTGGTGGTCGTTTGGTATATTGATTTTTGAGTTAGTAAGTGGAAGTTCACCATTTGCTCCCTTCAATCGTGATGTCATGATGATGTATACGAAAATTTGTGAAGGCGAATACAAAATGCCAGCATATTTTAGTGCTCCTTTGAAGGATTTAATAACTCAATTGCTGCAAGTTGACGTCTCAAAAAGGTGATAGTATTAATATATATACCTATATAAGTAAAAGAATGAACGGCCTTTTATCTGAATAATCACTTTTATCTCTAACATTAGAGTTGGCAATTTAACAAATGGAGTTAAGGATATAAAAGAACATGCCTGGTTTAAACATGTTGACTGGTATTCACTATTAAATCAAGAAATTTCACCACCATATATACCAAAAATCATTAGCATGACAGATTTATCGAATTTTGATAAATATCCTGATCCAACACCGCTAATTAAATCCAAAACGAATCATCATGCTGATTTGTTTTCAGATTTTTAAGATATTTTGTTTAATTACTTCATTGCAATTTAATAATACTTATAGTCTTCTTGTAAATTTTAAATAAATTCAATTGAATCAGTTTAATTTTCTGTTGATAGAGAGTCCATGACATCTGAGGATTTGAATAAAGAAAATCCAATACCTTGGTGGGGAGAGATTTTCAGAAATTCGCTGTTTTTTCTTTATTCTATTATCACTTCTATTTATACCCTAACGAAACAGTGGTACCACTATGTGGTTAGGGTATAATGACTTTGTGCTGATGTTTGTAAGTGTCAACAATATTTGACTTATACCCATCTTTTATTATACCGATTAACTCGGAATCACTTTGTTCGATTTAGCGATGTCCGTCTGTCCCCCTGTGCGTCCATGTAACACTTGTAATCAAACTACAGGTCGCAAATTTTGATGAAATATATAAGCTTCTATCGCCCGTAGGATGAACGCTGTTGAAATTGTTGGAAATAGGTGCACATTCCGACCTATTCCCCTTATAACTGACCGTTATAAAATCAATTTAAATTGACATAAGACCAAAATTATCACATTATACAGATCTCAGTCAAATTGTGTATTTATTACATCCATTTATCAGTAGTCCAAAAATAAACCCTATGGAACAATTTTTAGTCAGAGCCCCCATATGAAGCTGCTTCCCAATCCTCACTTAAAACAAAAATATCACGCAGATTTTTCTGAAATTTAACGTTTGCAAAAAATAACCGACTTTATCAAATATCGTCAGGATCGGTCCATTTTTCGACCTAGCCCCCATATAAATATAGCATTCAATATGAACTATTTCAGAACTGCAGGCAAAAAAATAATAATAATAGAAATTCCACTCAATTCGGTTTTTTCTTATTTTCTACTGTGGTATATATATTAGGGTGGCCCTTCATTATATGGAGGGAAAAAAAGTGCTCAAACTCTCGGTCTCACACCCTAGAAATATGCGAATGGCGAAAAAACTGAGAAATACAAAGTTTTGGACCAATCAAAAAACATATAGTCGTGCCTCAACGCGATTGAAAATTTCAAGAGTGTTTGTATGGGGAAAATATGTCTTTTTTAGATTTTACGAAAATTTCATTCTATAATTTAATTTTTCCGACAAGTTATTGTAGAAATCGGGATCAGTATTAAATTATCTTTTCAAAAAGCTAAGAAATTCGAAATCGAATAAAAATAGCAAGAAATAGCAAATGCCCCAGACCACTTCTTCTTATTTTATTTAGAAAAATATAGACAGTTTTCATACATAAAATAATTTTATAAGAAAATTGGTTAAAAGTTGTTTTAATTTATTCGCAATAAGCAGATAATTGCAGCAAAGATATATCACAATGGATTATTTTGATTCCAGGAGCACTGAAGGGTTAAATAAGTAAAAATTAACCGAATTATTTTTCTTAAATTCTAAATATTTCTTTCATCGAGTTTAATAGAAAAACTCGTTTTCGCTAATTTTTATTTAAAAATATCTTAAAATCCAAAGCTAGCCTTGGCAAATAATGGGTTAATGTTCTCGGATTTATCCCAAATTTTAGGGACGAAAGTTCTACACATTTCTTTATTATATTTTATGCGTTGCATCTAAAAATTCAAGCTTTTATTAGCTTGGGGTCATATGTGACCCCAATTCTGAAAGGGGTAATGGGGTCATATTATTTTTTTCCGAAACCCTAGGGCCTAGGCTATTAAGATAAAATATAACATTTAAAAGTAGAAAAGTGATGAATTTTTGATACAAAGTATTTAGAAAGAGTACATTTACAGAATATTTTACAAAAATCCCATTTTGTTCGAAATCCGCAAAAATAAACTCCCTGTCAAAAATATTCCGGCACAGGGATTTACTTAAAAATTCATACAATTAATCTGTAACACGTAGTTAACAATACCTTAAAGAGCCAGATCAAGTTTTTTAAATTTTGTTTAAGAAAATTTATAAAACTTGAAAAAAGCGTTTTCAAAATGTTATCAAAAAAATTTCCCATTTTCGGTCTCAATGCGCAATAGGTTAACAACATGGTAATAAAACAATACTTCATTTCTGAGTCCTTACAAGTATAGAGAACAAAAAAAATTATGGCTTTAATCAATTTCTCGAAGTTGAAAAAATTCCTATGAAACTTCATGACCTAGTTTTTTTTTTAGCTCAAAAGTGGTCTGGGGCATTTGCTATTTCTTGGCCAGGTCTTATTCGATTTTGAAGTTTTATAGCTTTTTGAAAGGATAATTTAATGCTGATCCCGAATTATATAACAACTTGTCGGAAAAATTATACTATAGAACGAAATTTTCGTAAAATCTGAAAAAAAAAGTCATATTTTCCCCACACTTGAAATTTTGAATCGCGTTGAAGCTCGACTAAATGTCTTTTGATTGGCCCAAAACTTTGTATTTCTCAGTTCTTTTGCTATTCGCATATTTCTAGGGGGTGAGACCGAGAGTTTGAACAGTTTTTTTTTTTTTTATTAAGGGCCACCCTAATATATATATGTATATAATATATTATGAATTTAACTTTTTACCAAACAAACTATCTACTGCTTTTGGTTGCTGATGAGCGTTGGTGATTCTTCCCAAAACAGCTGTATAACCTGTCGTGAGCCTGAATAATTTCAAACTCAATCATAAAATATTAATTATAAATAATTTTTTAAGACCCTAAAAGTATGCTAATCAATATTAGTCACTTCAGAATTCGTCGAACTTCATTATAATTGTATATCATACGCCCTGTGTTGAATTGTGAGCTGCCTAAAATTGATTAACATATCTTAATGCTCTTATAAAATTATTTGTTATCATAAATTTTTTATATATATATATATTAGGATGGCCCTTCATTATATGGATGGGAAAAAATATGCGAATAGCAAAAAAACTGAGAAATACAAAGTTTTGGGTCATATTGAAAATTTCAATATGGGGAAAATATGACTTTTTTTCAGATATTACGAAAATTTCGTTCTAGTTTAATTTTTTCGACAAGTTGTTATATGAATATATATCAGATCTAAATTGTCTACTCAAAAAGCTATATACATTGAAAATCGAAGAAAAACTCGCCAAAAAGTAACAAATGCCCCAGACCACGTTTGTGCCAAAAACAACTTTAACAAATTGATTATAAGTACTCAAATATGAAGTATTGTGTTATTACCGCTTTGTTAAACTATTGCGAAATGAGACCAAAGATGGAAAATTTTTTGAAAAAATTTTGAAAACTCCTTTTTTAAGTTTTAAAAAATTTTCTTAAACAAAATTTCAAAAAAATGGATTTGGCATTTTAATAATTGTTAAATATATGTTAGAGATTAACTGCGTGAATTTTTAAGTAAATTCCTTTGCCAGAATTTTTTTTACAAAAAACTATTTTTTGCGGATTTCGAGAAAAATTAGTTTTTTGTGAAATATACAGTAAATGTACTCTTTCTAAATATTTTGCATCAAAAATTTATCAGTTTTCTACTTTTAAATGTTATATTTTATCTTAATAGCCTAGGGTTTCTGAAAAAAATAATATGACCCCATTAACAGTTTTCGACTTGGGTTCGCATATAACCCCAAGTTTATGAAAGACAATTTATTAAAAAAAATCAAATATTTTGTAAGTGCTGCTGAAATTTTAGATGTGATGCTTAAAATATAATTACCACATGTGCAGGTCTTCCATGCTTAAAATTTGGAATAAATCGAACAACGTTAACCCATACCTTGCCGAGGCCAAACTATGAATTTTGGCATATTTAAGAAAATTAATTTTTCTAGTAATTTAGATCAAACCCTTACTATGGATTGGAAAATAAAATAGTGCTATATTTTACGAAAACTTTCCCTTACATGCTCCTGGGGTTAAAATGATTCAAAATTCAGCAGTATTTGAATTTTTTGACTTAATATTCCTATACTAGATTGGGGTCATTTGTGGCGGCAAGTCCAAATTGGTTAAAGATATCAAATTACAAAATCATCGTAATCATCAAGTCATAAAAATCGGTAAAATATAGCATAATTTATACCCATCTTTTTGGTAAATATCCGGGAATTTACACTTTTTTACCCAATTATCCCATTTTACCGGGTATTTGCCGATTAGGTATTTACTCTTGGCCCATTTCTACTTGTCGCCCTAAACGTTAATGGGTCACATTCACTGTGAGAAGTTTTATTATTGGTTTTTAACTTACTAGTTATACCCTCCACACCACTGTGCACAACGTTTATATCAGTATATATCATCAATCCGACAAAGACCAATTTTGTACCATTTACAAGGAACAGGAAACTTCCAAGATGGAGGGCAATTCAAATTCTGGGGGAATTGATGGAACCAAAAGTGGAGGTGAAATATCTGGGGATAGTACTGCACAGCAAGTTAACATAGAAGGCACATGTCGACCACATCACTGAGAAAGCCAAGCGAGCTACAATGATATGCAGAAGGGTAGCGGGTAAAACCAGGGGATGTACACCCAGTATCTTGCACTGGATGTACTCTATGATGGTCCGCCCAATTTTGACACATGGGGCTATAGCGTGGGCCAAAAGAACAGATCTGAAATCAACTCAAATGGAGTTAAGTAAAATACAAAGATTAGCGTGCATTGGGATAACGGGTCCAATGAGGACGTGCCCAAAAACCATCACTAGAAGCACTCTTGGACCTAAGCCCACTACGTATAGTGGTGCAGAGGAAAGCCCTGGCAACGGCGATCAGAATCAAGGGTGATAAACCTATAACCAGGCTTTATGAATGGCAATGGAACCGAATAAGTCAAGTTAATGATTACTCCCTCCTAGATTGTCCCATGGACAGGGTTGAGAAGAAATATGATTTCAGGAAATACTTTGTTACAAAACGTAGCAATAATAGAGAATGGACAGGTTTGAGCACAGCATATTCTGTAAGAGAAGATACAATCAAATGGTACATAGATGGGTCAAAAACCGAAAGTGGCACTGGGGCGGGAGTCTTCGGGCCTAGAACCAAATACTTTGAGTCAATGGGAATACACACAAGTATTTACCAAGCAGAAATTTATGCCATCGATAGATGTGCACAAATCAACTTGAATAGGAAGAACAAAACACGCGACATAACCCTACTATCAGATAGTCAAGCTACTATTCGAGTACTAACCTCCTATGAAGTAGACTCCAAGTTAGTATGGGACTATCTGCGGAAACTAAATGAGCTAGGTAAACACAACAAGGTTAGCCGTTGGGTCCCGGGACATATTGGGATTCAAGGTAATGAGCAAGCTGATGAACTTGCCAGAAGGGGAGCTTCCACAAAATTAATAGGGTAGGAACCGTTTTGTGGAATAGGAAAAGGAGTACGGGAAAGCGTACTCAGGGAACATGAGAAATATGTTAGACGGGAACTCTTCTCGAGCCACTTGGGCTTAAGGCAATCCAAACTCTTGTTGGGTGGCTACAACAATAAGAGATTTGAGTCGTGCATTGGGTTATCGAAAAACGGAATTAGAATACTCACCAGGATTTTAACTGGTCACTGTACGCTCAGGGAACATCTGAGCAGGTTAGGAATTGTAGCGAACCCCATATGCAGATTCTGTGATGAGGAAGCCGAGTCACCATAGCACATATTGGGGATTGTGGAGCATTAATGCATAAAAGATAAAAGCAGCTGGGCTCTTTCCAAATACTAGGTAGCGACATAAAACTAATAGAGCCAACCAACATCCCCGAATTCATAAGGGCTTCAGGGTTGGATGAAATTTTATAGGGACAACCTATTAGCAGAGGGCAGTACAATAGAACACTGGTCGCAGTACTTCAAATACCTCTTTATACAATACAATCCATTTGTAACTCATCGAAATGATTTCCGCAGACCCCCATAAACGATATATATTCTTGATCTTTATAAAAGGAGAAGTCGATCTAGCGATGTCCGTCTGTATATCTGTCTGTCTGTTGAAAACATTGTCCTGTCCGCAATAAGTGGAGTAAGTCTTAGATTCAAAATGTTCATCATCGTCTGCAGTTTAGTATCGCATGTGGAGCCTCTAGGCCCAGTAGCCGATATTCCGATCGAATTTCATATAAAAACTAAATATAGTGAAAAATTTGTCTACGTAACAGAAGATGTAGATATCGATATGTATAACCAACACATGCACCTTTTTTATTGCATGTTGTTTTTGTTTTTGTTGTTGTTTCTTTTTTTGGACACGCGAACAACAACAAGCAAAAAAATTTTTATACATCGCTAATAAACCAACGAATCTAGCTACGATAGTTTGAAATCTATACTTTTTTGTCTCTTTGTGTTAACCACTTTGGTTATGATAACGTGTTTAGGTGGAGGTATCAAAGATTCGGTAAAGCCGCATTTAATACTTTTACTTAATTTTTTATTGCTAATGATTTGAAATTCTTTTTTTTGTTAAAATTAGAAATAAAGCAAACTTTAAAATGAACCTACTTTCGTATAAGGTTATCACATATTTTATAGAAATTTTAAACTAAAAATCATTATACAAAGGATGGGTCATTTTCAGTGTGAGTAACTGAAGTCTAAAAGAATTTTCGAGTTTAACAGGCAGAAATTTTATCGTTTTGTGACGGCCAAGTGTTATTATTTAGATCGATTAAAAAAAGGAAATTCTTACCCTTACCACATAAATAGACGTATGAAAGATATCATAATCTGAGGAATCCTTCCAAAACTAATTTTCTTTCTAGTTGTCTCCACAAAATCTTAAATTTCTTATTCATACTCTCGTATCCTTAGAAGAAAAATCATTAAAAATAAACCAACACGTTAGTAGCTAAAATACTTGTGTGGTAGAGAGTAGTAGAAATAATGTGGAAACAACCTTTAAATATCTACACAATATTAAACAACATGATGTTAAGTAAAAGACTGATGGAACTTCCCCCCTCTGCGACATTCAAAAGGAAAAATGAAATTCCTTTATGTATTAAAACAGGGGCAAAAAAAAGATTGGCGCCTGGCAGACGGGCGCCACAAAACAGAGGTAAAATCAGGAGTAACTGCAAAACTATGATTATGGTGATGACGATTACAACAACAAAAACATAATATATACAACAAAACAAAAAAAATAAAGGAACTAAAATCAAAAAAACAAAGAATTACAAAAAGGACATCCGAGTTGTTGATGTGCTTGCTATTTATAGGATAGTGTTCTGTGGCACATAAAGAAGAAGAAAAGACAACAACAACAATAATAACAACAAAAGAAATACATATCATACCACAAGTTTACGTGTAGTTACTGGATTTTGGTCCGTTACCACTACTACAACAACAACAACAACAACAATTTCTATACTGATGATGTTTCATCTTTTCCACATGAAAACTCACGTAACACAAAATTATGATAATCATAATTTTGTTGCTGTCTTGTGTAGTGTATTTATTCGTTTACAACGAATCCGTTTGGGTCCTGCATAAACTTTGACTACTCGTATATTCAACTGTTAGTACCTTGTATTCAATGTTTATTACAGCAGAACATCTAAAATCGTCCAAGTATATGGACAAGGTAGTTGTGTAAACATACAATACACTCATGAAAATTAAGTCGTAATTTTTTTTTTATCAATTTTTACAAAATTTTTTACTTACCAGTCTAACAGCAACATATGCGACTAGGCTACAAATATTTTAAAATGAGTTTTCCGTATACACTTGCTAGAAGGAGTATCCGTACACCTAAAATACGAAAAAAAAATTAGAAAAAATTTACTAAGCTGAATTATTTTCGGTGATTTGACGTCATTTTGCAGACATATCTATAATATTAATAGGCTAGGCGATTTCTTGTGATCGATGCTTTGTTCTACCGTTTTATCCCGATTTTGGCCAAACGTATATTATTTGAAAGGTATTTCTTTTTAGCAGTTTTGCAGATTTACAGATTTTTAAATTTTTTCCTTTATTTTGAGTAAATTGCATTTAAAGTTGCTACTAACACATACATAAAATTATACAATGCTATCCCAATAAACCATTCCATAAATGAAATGTAACTGAATTGGAGAATATGCTTACTACATATAACAATATTTCTATAACTTTTTATAAGCATTAATATGATAGGTTCATTTAATTGCAAAATATGAACTCTTTTTAAATGATATTTTAAAAACGCTTTACATAGCAAAAGCATTTACAATAATACTTGATATACACTTAGTCTGTATAACAGTTTGGCAAATATGATTGTAATCGACTTACTCTCGCTATAGTTTTGTAAACGTTGTTGCATATGAAGTCCCGTTATTTGAACGTTTTGTAAACGTTGCACATTGGGTTTAACATTGTGTTCTTTGCGATTCAAGTGCTTATTTTTTTCATTAAATCTTTCAACGATAATGATGAAGATTTCTATAATGAATTTAATGATGATGGTGAAGTAAATGATTTTTAAAAAAAAGGCTTATTACACAGGTCTACAAAATGAAAAAAATTTTTTGGTGCCTTGAGTTTTGCAGCTGATTTTTTTTTTTTTAACTGAAAACCATTTTTCCCTAGCAGCTCTAGTTCTCGAGTTACAAAAATATTCAATTTACCCTACTATTTATTTCAAAAATGCCCTTCTGATATAAACGCAACAAACGTATGTAGTATGTTGGCAACATTGTATAGCTTGTTTCTTAGTATGTTGGCAACATTGTAGTTATATAAATGTCATTCCCTAGCTTGCTTCTTATTATAATTCTTGAGTCTTGAATCAAAACTCGCTAAATATATATCGATAAGGAACCTACGTCCAATACGCGTTGCAATCATTCAAGGTTTCAATAGAACATCAAGATATAACAGTGATAATTTTAATTGAAAGCTAATTTTCAAAGATGTCATCTAGCCGCAGAATCTGTGTAAATCACACTGAGCAATTTTGTTATATATGTGGTGAATAAACGAGAATTGAAAACAGAAAATCCATTACTGAATTTATAAAGAAAGCATACAATGCTTATTTTGGTATCAAACTTGAACAGCAAGATAAATCTTGGGCACCACATGTAGTTTGCAAAACATGTACTGAACATCTACGTCAGTGGACTGATTGGAAAAGGAGGAGTCTGAAATTTGGCGTGCCTATGTTTTGGAGAGAACCAAAAAATCACTATGACGACTGTTATTTCTGTCTAGTGAATATCAGAGGTATCAATAGTAAAAACCGAAGGAAATGGACGTATCCTGATTTAGACTCTGCTCGACGGCCCATCCCTCATTCCGATGAAGTTCCCATGCAAACATTTCATCAGCTACCAGATTTTTCGGAGGATGAAATATCCCACTGTTACACTAATGAAGACAGTGAATATTAGGAAAATAAGTGATCTCATCAGGGATCTTAACCTATCAAAACAATCTTCTGAGTTACTGGCATCCCGGCTAAAAGAAAAAAATCTACTTGATAAAGGAACACAAATAACGTTCTATCGCAGAAAGGAAGCAGAGTTGGTTACGTTCTATTCTCAGGAAGAAGACCTCGTTTTCTGTCACGATGTTAAAGGTCTTCTAACAAAAATCGGCCTTCCCGAGTATGATCCAGATCGTTGGCGTCTGTTTAATGACAGTTCCTAGCGAAATTTGAAGTGTGTGCTTTTACACAATGGTAACGAATTGGCATCAATACCTATTGCTCACTCTACCGATATGAAAGAAGAATACAAGAATATAGCCATAGTCTTGGAAAAGATTAAGTATCACAAACATGGATGGGTCATTTGTGTTGACTTGAAAATGGTTAACTTCCTCCTTGGACAAAAGGTGGATACACAAAATATCCTTGCTTCTTATGCCTTTGGGATAGCAGAGCTAAACAAGATCACTGGGAAAAAAAAGACTGACCTGAAAGAGAGAACATGGTTGTTGGAGGAAAAAATGTTGTTAATGAGCCTTTGGTTGATCGGAATAAAATAATCCTGCCTCCACTTCATATAAAACTTGGCTTAATGAAGCAATTTGTTAAGGCTCTAGATAAAGATTCATCATGTTTTAAATTCATATCTACAAAGATGCAAGGTTTAAGCAATGAAAAAATAAAAGCTGGCATATTCGATGGCCCTCAAATCAGACAGTTAATGAAGGACACCAATTTTGTTGAATCTATGAATGAAAACGAGCGAAAAGAGTGGATATCATTTGTGTCAGTTATCGAAAACTTTCTAGGCAACAAGAAGGCTTCAAACTATAAGGATTTAGTTCAGAACATGCTGACTGCTTTTCGTGAGCTTGGATGCAACATGAGTATCAAGGTGCATTACTTGCAAAACCATTTGGACCGGTTTCCTGCAAACTTGGGAGACTTGAGTGAACGATTTCACCAGGATATAAGGACAATGGAAGAACGATACCAGGGCAAGTGGGATACTCATATGATGGCAGATTACTGTTGGAATCTGCAAAAAGATTGTCCTAAAAAACCACTTTGCAGATTAACCAAAAAACGAAGCTTCTTGGGTCCCGGTACATCAAATAAGCAGTGAAAACTATATTTCTTATTTTCAAAAATATATTAATTATATATTATTTATTATTATTATAAATATATATTAAACTAAATGCTTTTAGACCAGCACTGAAGAACAAAATTTTTATTTTTTTTTTTTTTTTTTGATAAAATTTTTGTTTTTTTACAAAACTTTAACGATATATCTGAAACTACTGGGCCAAATTAAAAACAATGTAGGTACCGATTAAAGATAATTTTGTTGACGAATTTCAATTTTTTCTTTAACTGAATATGGTGAACCGTTTTCAAGTTATTCCAATATATATAGTGGAAGTGCCTTAATTTTGGAAATAACGGTATATCGCGAAAAGTCGAGCTGCTAGGCAAAAACCGACTAAAGATCAGTTCAAAAAGTATCGGCACCTGTGTTATCAATGAAAATTTTTTTTCAATATTTTTTTTGAAATGGTTATTTTTTATGTGTTTATGCTTATTCATCAACAAAAAAATATATAATATATCCTAATGTGATTCTTTTTAGTTTAATTTGTGGAATTGTGGAATTTGGATAAAATTTCAATTTAAAATTTTACTAATAATAATAATAAATTTATATTAAATATTTATTTTAATAAAGACTTGTTTTTTTTTTAAAGCACATTAAATATGCTCTAATCTGCAACTTAATTTACTAATTTATCGCTTTTCATTCTAAAGTTACAACTAAAGTTGTGATATGAGCACACTTTTCCCAAAATACAAACAAGCGCTTAAAAGCATAAAAAAATTTGTTTGCAACGTTTATTTCTAAATGCTGGTTTTTTATGTATTTATGAATATCGATCAATTAAAAATAACAATACTACGGCTTCTGTGAATTAATCGCCACTTTGGTTACCATGGAACCCACTGTGCGTTGTTGCATGTGATGTCCCGTTATTTTCGCGTTGAAATTATTTTGAAATCCTCAGTCTTTTTCTTTTGTTTGAAGAGTGAATTGTTTTTTTAAATAAATAAAATATATATAATATATAGGTACAGTTTGTATTAAAAAATTAAATATATTAGTATATAAATTTATATTTTTAAATATTTGATATGCCATATAAATCAAAACGAAGTGTTCGTGAAGAATCTAAAGAAATTGTAGAATTGTTAGTCGACGAACTGGGGGACAAACTTTGCTGGAAAGGCACAGAAGATAAATAGAGTGTGCGCAGCCTGAGCGCAGCAAAAGCCATAAGATGTAATTTATTTTATATATTTCATTTATTTATTTAATTGACTTTTGAAATTCAATAGATGCTGCAATTTGCACTGGCACCCCAACGATGAATATATCAAAAGTACAGAAGCATTCTTCCATTTCGCTAAAATAGACAAGGGTCTAAAAAGAAATATAAGACAAAGGCAGAGATAAATAAATAAAATAATAAAATTTAAAAAAAAAAAAAATCAATAAAATTAGTTTTAAACCAGAATATTTGAAAAAGACTTATTATTAAATTGTATTTAAAAGCTTAAAAAAATATTACGATTATCAGCTTATAAAAATATTACGGTTATAAGTTTAAAAAAATATTACGATTATAAGTTTACTGCAAGCATGATTAGAATACTATTTTCCTGTAAGCCTTTTCTACAATTAGACTTCTAAGCTTGTTCACAAGGGTTCAGTTTTCGTTATTAAACAATTGTTGCCCTAGAATTTGCACTCGAATTTCGAGGGCTGGAATCTGCTAGTTACAATTAATATGTAATTAATATGAAAATTTTGACCTTATTTTAATGGTACGTGGTAGAGAAGGAGAAAGCATATATTTCTAAAATTCATAATTGCACTGTACCTATAATCAGACTAGTTTCTGGTATTTCAGCCTTCATCAGTTATTTTATTGAAAATTGTGATAATTGTTATATTATAATTGAATAGATTGTTTCTATATGAAATTTTTCTACTTAGGGCGGCCGTGAGATTTGAAACTGTATCTATCTCACATACTCTCGAACTTGCACTTATTGGTCAGCACACTCATCTAAAGTCAGGCAGGCCTACGAGCAGTGTGGCTATATCAGGTTTCATACCATACAGCTTTTACTTCGTATTAATCTCAGAAGATACAATTCTGTCCAAACAAAGAATCGCTATTTTTTAATTTTTTGAATATCTATGCATTTATTCTTCTAATTTTCACTATTCGCAGTTTTCTTTTAATAAATTTATAAGCTACGATATTTATTATTATTTTTTTTAAATATATTTAACTTTATTGCCTTTAACAAATTGTATGCAAGTAACAATCGTTAAGTAAAGAAAAAATCCATCGCAAAAGTATTCGTACATTTGAAATATAAGTACAAATAAACTGAATTTACATTAAATATTGCATAAGTTAGTAACTTGTAGGACATCTTTTGCACTTTTGGGCATCTGTGATCTGATTTGGCATCGACTTAACCAAGTAAAGTATCCTCTTTACTTATTTTACTCCACTCATCCAAAATGACGCTTTTACATATTTCCAGATTCCAAAAATTCTCTAAAGTATTAAGATCGGGAGAATGTGGTGGTGATTTCAGTTCATTTTTAGTATTGTAGAGCTACCACATCTTGACATTGTGCGCTGTATGTTTTAGATCATTATGCTGTTGGAACTAAAAATCTCTTCCAAAGCCCAGTTGTTGTAAGTTTTCTTTTAAACTGTTTATGTATCAAATTGATCCATTATAGATTCAATAACTGCGATATTATCAACCACGTTGCCTGCCGTACAACCCTACACCATAATGACATATGCACCGTGTTTAACCGTTGACAAGAGATTATCTATAATACTAATATGCAAGGCGATTTCTTGTAACATCTCCTAAACTCTCAGTTACCAACCGATTTTAACAAAAAATATACCATTTGAATAGCATTTCTTTACAGATATGCACAATCCTTACAGATGTGCACCATTTGGTATATACTTTTGGAATAAAGTTGCTACAAACACATACATAAAACACTTATTTCAGGTTCAGCAAACCTTTAGGCTCTTATAAAATTATTTATTAACAAACCCATTTATATATCTTATGTGTGTTCAAAAAATATTTATAATGAAATGTAGTGAATTTTATTTAAATATTCATAAAATTTTTTATACATATATGTATATGGATTAAAAAAACATTGAAAGGAAAATATGGAATGAAAAATTAAAATTTCCTAGTATTTGCACGCGATTTTCGAATGCTGGGCTCTGCTAGTATTTATTTAATGAAATTCCACCTTTCACCAAACAGTTTTCCTTTAATGCCGAAAATACAAAATTTTTATATGCTCATTTGCAACGGCCGTACGGTTTTTTCTATCGACATCCGAAATTAATGGCTTTTTATGTGCTACACGACCAGGATAGGTAGATTCTTTTTAAATATTTTGCGAGCTAACCTGAGAAGCAGTAATTCTGGAATTCAGTTTTACTGGCGCCAAAATAGTTCTCTTTTCGCGTTCAATTAGTTTGATTTTGGGACTCATCTCAGAATATAATTCCCAAATTAAATACACTGAAATCAAATCAACTTCATACAAACAACTTCCCAACTTTGGTGGGATTCCCTTAAGGCCTCGTTAGCCAACTGTTGCTGTAATGTAACCGTACCGTAAATGTAACGTTGCTATTTATTGCAATTACCGAACATAAAAAAACGTACCATATGATTTTGAAGTAAACAAACAAAAGCAATTTTTTCGGGGTTGTGTTTTTCTTAACAAAAATAAATTAAATACAAAATATTAAAAACAATTTATAAAATGAATACGAAACGCGTTATTATAAGCTTAAGCTTCTTAAAATTGATAAAAATGTACAAAAAGCTTGGAACTGAAAGAAGACGCCGCATCAGAAGATGGGGTGTGCGACCCATAAACATGGACTACCGAAACGCTGGGTACTGCAGAAAGGTATTTCTCAACATGAAAAATATTGATGAAGAACAGTTTTTCAAGCACACTCGTATGAGTCGAGATCTTTTCGATTTGTTGCTCACTTTAATTGCTGATGCCTTAACTAAACCAAGGCAAAGGGTTACATCACAAGAGAGATTGGCAATTACTCTTCTGTAAGTAAACATTTCTTTGTATAATTATGTAAAAAAATAATATTTATACCCTTTCAGTTACTTGGGTCACGGATGTTCCATTCAATCTATTGCGTGGAGTCACAAATTGGGAAAAACCACGGTGCGCAATATTATATTAGAAACGTGTGAGGTGCTGTGGCGCTTACTGTCCCCAATATATCTAAGCGAGCCAACAGAACACCAATACAATGACATTGCCAATGACTTCAAAACTATGTGGGATATTCCTAATTGTGTGGGTGCCATTGACGGTAAGCACGTAGCAATAAAATGTCCCGCAAATTCAGGCTTAATGTTCCACAACTACAAAAAGTTTTTTAGTCTTTTACTAATGGCAGTGTGCGATGCGAATTACACATTCACATCAGTTAGTGTTGGAAGCTTTGGCAGCCAAAGTGATGGAGGTATTAATTAATTTTGTATTATTTTTCAATTTAATTTTAATTTACATAAACATTTTAATTTACAGGAATATTTCGTTTATCTCCATTCGGTGAAGCGGTTATGTCAGGGAAAGTACCTGTACCACCCAGCAAGCCACTGTCTTCTTCGTCACCTGATCTCTTCCCACACTACTTTATTGGAGATGCGGCCTTTCCTCTTAGGTCTAATCTCATGCGTCCCTATCCAGGATCAAACCTGGAAACAAAAAAAACTGTTTTCAATTATAGACTCTCACGTACTCGTAGAGTCATTGAAAACTGTTTTGGTATACTCTCTGCACGTTGGAGGATAATGCTTACCACAATAGAAATGTCACCTGACAATGTTGATACTATTGTATTGGTATGAGTTGTACTTCATAATTTTATTATGATGAATGACCACAATCGTTGGTATTGTCCAACAAACTATGTGGATAGGGAGAAAGGACATGGTATAGTCCAGGAAGGGGACTGGAGAACCCAAATTAGAGCAAGTGGTGATAGGCCTTTACGGTCATTTACAACACATATTCGAAGATCAACACAAACCTCAATGGACTTGCGAAATAGATTGGCAGACTATTTTTGTAATGAGGGAGCGATTCCGTATCAGTATCGAATGATTCAATGATTCATTCTTTCTGTTATTAATAATATATTTTTTATATTTTAAAATTCTTATTGAACCGAATTTAAGTACATGTACATATGTATGTCTTAGGTAAAAATGGTATCCTAAATAGCTAACATTTTAGAATCGTTTTCTTTCTTTATAAAACCAAATACCTTCATAAAAGTATGAAAGATTTATAAAGTTTTCCGATTTATTTCGACTATAGGGAAAATTTCTGAAATATTAACTATTTAGGACTCTGTTGATCCATATTGACCAAGTCATTTTATACTTAGTATTTAACAATAGGTTGTCGAAATTTTATCTTATGAAACTTTAATAAATAAAATTTTAATTTTAATGAATTCTTTTTTTTCTGGTTTTAAACAAATTATAAAAAAGGTAACAATTAATCAATATTTAAATTCTTTTTAACAGAATTTTTATTTCTTATAAAATTTTTTTTTACATATAAATAAAATAAATTAACATAAAACTAATTCATTTAACGCATATCAAAAAGAAAAAAAACTATTAAAAGGTTCATAAAATAAATTAACATAAAAACAGAACACATTACTAATTCATTAAAACTATATAACAAATAACTAAAAAATATACTATATGAAATGGTTCATAAAAAAATTAACATAAAAAACCACACTACTAATTCTAAAAGTATAAAAAAGAAAAAAATATAAAAAAGTTCAGTCATCAGGCTCCAATTTCATCTTCATCACAAGAACCGCCACCCTTTCCATAGCCTCCACCTGCTTTTTATTACTCATGGAGCCAATTGTTTTTAGTATCATCTCCCCAAAGCCATGGAGTGGGGTTTTCTCTTTTAATTCCTTTTCCGCTTTTTCGGACTGACATAGCTCCTTGAAAGCCCCCACGGCTTCGGAAAAAAGATTATCAACCTCGCTCATATCTGAGCTATGTCGCTTTCTTTTTTGCACTGATGGTGTAATTGGAAATGCTACAATGGGTAAGGGGATTCGGCCTCTGATGCTGTTGGTATTGGTACCAATAGAGTTGGTGGTGAAATTTCCTCTATGATATTTAATGAAGAACGCATGCTGTAAATATAAGAAAATGTAAAAATTATGACAATATAAAAATGTAAATTTACTTACGGTCTTGGAATTATATGAGGATCTATAAATTCCATAGACTTCATGTGATGCCATGGCGATTTGAAAATCGAGCCACTGCCGGATGGAATGTTTTCTTGACGCTTTACTCTAGCGTATCTGTCCCGCAGACACGCCCATCTCTTCATACATAACTCCACTAAGAAATTGTTAGTTTTACAAAATTTTCGCATTCCTACATATATAGAAAATAATTGTTTTACTTACCCGGCAATTGCATTTCCTCTCCAATTTGCTTCCACACACTTTTTTTCTTGTCAGAAAGCTTATACTCTGCACTATATTTATTATATAGGCAATCATTTGCCTGAATTAATAATATTAATTTTTCGTCGTTCATGCTGTATTTAATTTTTTATGTTTTTTCCCGCTTTATTATTTGAGTAAACGAATTATATTTAAAAAAAAATGTATGTTTTTCCCGCTTTATTATTTGAGTAAACGAATTATATTAAAAAAAAACATACGAAATGAATCAGCTGTTCAGAAATGTCACGTACAAACGTAGCAAAATTCTGTTTTTAACAGGTTGGGGCGTTCCGGTTACGTGACAGTTCTATTCGGTAATTGTTCTTAATGCTTTTTATGAAACAAAAACGATCAGCTGATACGTTAAGTTAAGGTTACGGTACGTTTAGCTCGGCTAACTAGGCCTTTAATTGTAAATTTGTTTCTGATATTTATAGTTGTCATAGTCTATTGCGTTTTAAACGAAAGTAATGAAGTAAAAACTTTCCGAAAGTTTTTAGAAAAACCAAATTCCCAATTTATCAATGTTAGATAATTCGTAATTCTAAAATTAAAAACTTTACTTTTTACATTGAAGTTCCGTTCCCTTTTCTTGACGCGT
Organism: Cordilura impudica; assembly: GCA_963682025.1. Classification (NCBI taxonomy): domain Eukaryota; kingdom Metazoa; phylum Arthropoda; class Insecta; order Diptera; family Scathophagidae; genus Cordilura; species Cordilura impudica. The sequence goes on from OY821517.1 coordinate 28,600,759, forward strand.
AAAATATGGTCATTTTGTAACTAGAACACAAACACATATTTTTTACAAACACATTAACCAATTTAATAGCACACACATAGCATTATATAATTTCATGTATATGTTAGTAGCAACTTTAAATGCATTTTACTCCAAAAAAAAATGTTCCAGACGGTGCAAATCTGTAAATCTGGTGGGCAGCTAAAAAGAAATACGTTTCAAATAAGATACGTTTGGTCAAAATCGGGAGAAAACTGTTTAACAAATAATCGGTATTATATTATAGATTGAATTCCTTAGATTTATTTTTTATTTGGTGTTAATTACTTCTTTTAAAAAAAAAATCATGTGAGTCCAATCACAAGGGAGATGTGTAAACATCTAATAATTAAAGAAAACATCGACATCATATTTTCCAGTGCATAAAAAATAAGTCGATTATGCTGTTTTCTGAAATTCAATTGATGTTTTCTGAAATGCAATTGATATTTTCTGAAATTCAATCGATGTTTTCTGAAATACAGTTAATGTTTTCAGCAATTCAAATGATGCTTTTTGAAATTCTATTGATGTTTTCTGAAATTCTAATTATGTTTTCTGAAATTCAAATGATGTTTTCTGAAATACAATTGATGTTTTCTGAGATACAATTGATGTTTTCTGAAATTATATTGATGTTTTCTGAAATTCTATTTATGTTTTCTGAAATTCTTTTTATGTTTTCTGAAATTCAATTGATGTTTTCTGAAATGCAATTGATGTTTTCTGAAATACAATTGATGTTTTCTGAAATTCTATTTATGTTTTCTGAAATTCAAATGATGTTTTCTGAAATACAATTGATGTTTTCTGAAATACAATTAATGTTTTCTGAAATTCTATTGATGTTTTCTTAAATTCAATTGAAGTTTTCTGAAACTCGAATGATGTTTTCTGAAATTATATTGAATTATGTTTTCTGAAATTCAAATGATGTTTTCTGAAACTTGAATGATGTTTTCTGAAATTATATTGATGTTTTCTGAAATTATATTGATGTTTTCTGAAATTCAATTGATGTTTTCTGAAACTCGAATGATGTTTTCTGAAATTATATTGATGTTTTCTGAAATTCTATTTATGTTTTCTGAAATTCAAATGATGTTTTCTGAAACTCGAATGATGTTTTCTGAAATTATATTGATATTTTCTGAAATTCTATTGATGCTTTCTGAAATTCAAATGATGTTTTCTGAAATTATATTGATGTTTTCTGAAATTCTATTTATGTTTTCTGAAATTCAAATGATGTTTTCTGAAATTATATTGATGGTTTCTGAAATACTATTGATGTTTTCTGAAATTCTATTGATGCTTTCTGAAATTCTATTTATGTTTTCTGAAATTCAAATGATGTTTTCTGAAATACAATTGATGTTTTCTGAAATACAATTGATGTTTTCTGAAATTCAATTAATGTTTTCTGAAACTCGAATGATGTTTTCGGAAAATATATTAATGTTTTCTGAAATTCTATTTACGTTTTCTGAAATTCAAATGATGTTTTCTGAAACTAGAATGATGTTTTCTGAAATTGTATTAATGTTTTCTGAAATTCTATTGATGTTTTCTGAAATTCAATTGATGTTTTCTTAAATTATATTGAAGTTTTCTGAAATTCTATTTATGTTTTCTGAAATTCAAATGATTTTTTTACGATTTTTTTGTATGAGTTTTTTTAATGCGGTCCCTAACCCTCGCACAAAAACAGGTTTGAATGTATTTTTTTATGATACGATTTTCCTACGCTTTTCCTTACTTGGATGACGGTATTATAACGGGTGATTTTTTAAGAGCTTGATAACTTTTTTTTAAAAAAAAACGCATAAAATTTGCAAAATCTCATCGGTTCTTTATTTGAAACGTTAGATTGGTCCATGACATTTACTTTTTGAAGATAATTTCATTTAAATGTTGACCGCGGCTGCGTCTTAGGTGGTCCATTCGGAAAGTCCAATTTTGGGCAACTTTTTCGAGCATTTCGGCCGGAATAGCCCGAATTTCTTCGGAAATGTTGTCTTCCAAAGCTGGAATAGTTGCTGGCTTATTTCTGTAGACTTTAGACTTGACGTAGCCCCACAAAAAATAGTCTAAAGGCGTCAAATCGCATGATCTTGGTGGCCAACTTACCGGTCCATTTCTTGAGATGAATTGTTCTCCGAAGTTTTCCCTCAAAATGGCCATAGAATCGCGAGCTGTGTGGCATGTAGCGCCATCTTGTTGAAACCACATGTCAACCAAGTTCAGTTCTTCCATTTTTGGCAACAAAAAGTTTGTTAGCATCGAACGATAGCGATCGCCATTCACCGTAACGTTGCGTCCAACAGCATCTTTGAAAAAATACGGTCCAATGATTCCACCAGCGTACAAACCACACCAAACAGTGCATTTTTCGGGATGCATGGGCAGTTCTTGAACGGCTTCTGGTTGCTCTTCACTCCAAATACGGCAATTTTGCTTATTTACGAAGCCATTCAACCAGAAATGAGCCTCATCGCTGAACAAAATTTGTCGATAAAAAAGCGAATTTTCTGCCAACTTTTCTAGGGCCCATTCACTGAAAATTAGACGTTGTGGCAGATCGTTCGGCTTCAGTTCTTGCACGAGCTGTATTTTATACGGTTTTACACCAAGATCTTTGCGTAAAATCTTCCATGTGGTCGAATAACACAAACCCAATTGCTGCGAACGGCGACGAATCGACATTTCACGGTCTTCAGTAACACTCTCAGAAACAGACGCAATATTCTCTTCTGTACGCACTGTACGCATTCGTGTGGTTGGTTTAATGTCCAATAAAGTAAACTGAGTGCGAAACTTGGTCACAATCGCATTAATTGTTTGCTCACTTGGTCGATTATGTAGACCATAAATCGGACGTAAAGCGCGAAACACATTTCGAACCGAACACTGATTTTGGTAATAAAATTCAATGATTTGCAAGCGTTGCTCGTTAGTAAGTCTATTCATGATGAAATGTCAAAGCATACTGAGCATCTTTCTCTTTGACACCATGTCTGAAATCCCACGTGATGTCGTCATGTGTTAAATTGATTTATGATGTACAATGGAACTTAAAGCTATTATTAACTAATTAAATTTAATTAAAATTTCAACTAACAAAATTTATTTATATTATATCCTAGTTATTGGAAAATATTCCAAATTTATATCAATTTAATGCTTAGTAAGAATCAATTTAATGCTTAATAGTAATAATTACTAAAAATGTTTATTAATGAAAGTTGTTAACATATAATTGTTTATATGGTCTGAGGAATTGCCAACTAACTATATTGAAAAAAGTACGAACAAAGACAACCATGTCAGTTAACACTGCTTTTGCATTATCTTTACTTGCATTCTATTATTACATCGTCATTCGTACGTAATAAAAACAGAAAAAAAGATTTCTTTAGAACTCAAATAAAACTTAAGAAAATACAGAAATATTTTGGTGGAATTCTACAAATCGTTGTGGTTTGTAAATAAAAACTTAATTACAGTTTATTGAGGAATAAAGTATTTATAAAAATACACATCAAAAATTCCCCAAAATGCAGTCGGCTAGTAAAATAAGTAATGTGTACACTATTTGACAAATAGTTGGTCAGGTAGTGTTCAAGAAAATGTTTAAAAAGAAAAAATGGTATCAAATATTTGGTCTATGGAGCTAATTTGAAAATTAAAAAAAGTGTTAAAAACACGAGTTACTTAGGTTTGTCTCTCCTACCACAATTCCAATTTCGAATGCATTGGGTAATTGCCCATGAACAGTTTCTCTTGAAAATATTTTTTCACCAATACAATCATAAGTCACACAGCGTTATCTCCTTCAGCTCACACCGATATAAGTTACGCTGTTTTTGTGATTGTATTGTGAAATAGAAATTTACCCCCCTGCGCGTATAGATGTTTACACATCAAAAGTGTTGAATTGTGAATTGGCTTAAAATTATTAGCATATATTCAGGGTGTTATAAAATAATTTATTAAATGAAATTTCTAGAATTTGCACTTGAATTTTGAAGGCTGGGATCTGCTAGTATTAATAAGTATCTTTAAATTGCTCTCTTTTATCAAACAAATGGCTGCTTCCTGAAAGCTTCACCTGGATTTGTTACAGCAACTGAATTATTTTTATCAAATATAAATCTCACTAGAGTTAATTTACAGCTTGTATAAGCTCGAATTTTGGAAAAATAAATTCATCAACATAAGGGCTGTGACCTTGCTTAATGTGACCATCCGTTTTATAGCAAAAAAAAATATATCTTTTTTTATTAATATATAAACCAGATCACAATTAACAAGGGAAAAATCGTATGCCATATAGATCTTTTAATATTTTTACGAACATTTAATTTCGAGTGTTATAATTCTGTAGCTGGACAAACGATTTTTTTTATGTATAAAAAAATTGAAAAAAATCTGCACAATATTTTTGAATGAAGGGTAGTTAAAAAAATAAGTAAAAAACACCCATAAAAGTTAAACAACCATAAAAGGTATATTGAGCAAAAATATTTTTGGACACAACCAAAAAAAAAAAGAAAAAAAAAACAACGCACTAAAAACATCATCACAAACATAAATAGTATAGATAAATGTATGGATGAAAAAGAATATGAAATTTGATAACGATGTACATAAATCATAGAGTTGATATGAAAAGGTATAAAAGATTTATTAGTTTTAAGCAAACATTTTTCCAGTTAACATTTGCAAATGAAATGTTTTTTTTTTTTCTTTTTAATAAAAATTGTTCATCAAAACATTTTGATTTAATCTCTTAAATTTTCCATGTTGTGTTTGTTGTTGTTTAAGGGTATTTTTTTAATAATATATTATTTGTTTTTCCCCTGACGTTGGTTGGCTTTTAAGCAAATAATCACCTTATAACAAGTGCCACAATTAAATTAAGCTTTTGAATATGTCTGTATATTTTTGGCTTCCCTCAAGCCTCATTATTATTTCATATATTTGGTAGTGTTTACATTTTGTCTTATCAGCCTCATTGTCATCATCTTAATCTTACAAATGATGTTGATTTAAGGGTACTTGTTTTTGAGTGTTCCTTCGAACTTCCACTGCTGCTCTTCTGTATTTAAGACATATGAATGCATTAATGCCTAATTTAATTTGGTAGCTTTGATGTTGGTTTTTTTTTCTTCTTTTGTTTACAATTAACATTTATTTTACGGTGATTACTTCTTTGTCAAGGACTATATATACCAGGATAACTTTTGTTTTTCAATAGTGTTTCAAAAAGGTAATATTGTAGAGAAACAAAATATCAGTTAAAACCGAACAAATTTTTATCTCAAGCTTACGGTTTAGGTGGAGTGAAAACTCCGTGGCCTAACAATTAAAAACCTGTTTTTTTGGATTTGAAATCAATTTTATTCTCCAACCTCATCTCCGTTAAGTTAAATCCACTTCTTTCAACGATCCTCTAACATCTTGATACCCTTGAACAAATACGATTTGTCAAACCCTTCAAAATAGGCTTCCGTCTCTAATATGACTTCTTCTTTTGTGGAAAATCTCTTTCCCTGGAGCCATCATATCAAGTTTGGGAAAAAAAATATTAATCGCTGGGGGCCAGATCTGGAGAATACAGGGGGTGGGGAAGCAATTCGTAATGTGAAGACTTAAATTTTTCTGAAGCTAAAGCAGATGAATGTGCCGGTGCATTGTCATGATGGTACAAGATTTTTTTTTCTTATATAGATATGGTCGTTTTTTCTTAATATCTTCATCCATTTTGTTCAATAACTCAACTCTGGTGTACAATACTGAATCCACGTCTCATTCGTTGTTACACATCGACGAAAAATTCATTTAAATTTACTTCAAACATCTCCAAACCATATTTTGAATCATGGAAACGTTTCAGTTTATGTCCAGCCGTTAAAAATCGCGGCACCCATCGAGCAGAAAGCTATTTCATATTTAACTGATCATGTAATATATGCCGAACTCGCTTCGCTGATTCCTTATGATGTCAGCAACCTCACTCTCTTTAATTTTTCAATCATCCATTCCATTTAATTTACTTTTCTTAGGTTTTCTGCAGTAATTGCCTCATTTGGATGACCAGGAGGATGTGCATCATTTGTGTTCTTAAGACCACGTTTAAATTCTAAATGCCACCTTCTAATTATTGAATATGACGGCAAGGATTCGCCATATTGTCAATCAATTCATTCTTTGACTTGGACAGTATGTTTTCCCACCAAAAAAACAATGTTTAATCAAAAAACGAAAATCTTTGCAATCCATTTTATCTCAAAATTGAAAAGCAGCATCATTTTTATAATGGTAACTTTTTTTCTAAGTAATGAAATCTCAGGAAATTTTGGTGCAATTTTTCTAACAGTTGGCCCTACCGAATAAACAGACAATATTGGCACTTTTCACTCCATGTAGTAGAATTTTAAAATGAACTAAAATAAACCGCCGAGATAATTTTTATATATTTTTATTTCCTCAATAAAAGTTGTACTGAGTTAACGAAAGTCTAATTAATTACCTTCTAACGTTTCTGTGATACTTGGGAATTTTTCATTGGAATCGAAATTTCATTAGCATTAGAGGTAACAAATAACAAAATCAAATAGCGATCCCAACCTTTTCAATCAGTACTCAAAAAGCGCTAAATTAGAATGCATCTAAAAGCGCTTGTTATATTTTTGTAAAAAGAAACTTAATTATTTTTTATTAATGTAATTTTTTTTAATGTATTTATTTATTTATTTATTTTTATTTATTAAAAGTAAAGTAAATTTACAAATTAATAGTAGAGGGTTTAGGAACTGGCTACAGAGGCCTTCGTCCTTACTTAAAATATTTACATTTTAAATTAATTTACATTTTATAGTTAAAAACTAAAGGTTTTATATATTTTTTAATAATTCAATGGGTAGGTGTTGTTTATTGGAAATAAAATCTAAGGTTTTAACTGATTCCAGCAGGTTTTTTGAAAGGGCTACGTTGTTGTAGCAAGTGAGTAGATGTGGCATTGTTAGTAAGGTAAGCTGTTGCATTTTGGGCATAAAGGCGGATTTTCCTTCTTTAGGTGGTATTGGTGGGTTAGCTTGCTGTGTCCTAATCGTTTTCGGTGAGTATATAATTTTTTTATATGTTGGGTTAATATTTTTATAATAAATCGCTCATTTCGTGCAAGACCGTCACAACTCAAAATTTGAAACTTTACAGGAGAGCCTTTTTAAGATTGCAACCTATTATTTCTCACAAAATTGCTAATAAGGAATTTAAATGTGTACAGAAATATAAAGTTTAATATGTTTTAAAATCCATTTACCGAGTCTCCTCTATTGGAAGAACGGTATATTTTTGTATAGAAACGGTTTTGTAATTCGATATTTGAATTGTGACACTATTGCTGTAAACCTGTAACATTAATTAAAGTCATAAGTGAAAATGTGACTATATTGTTAAAAAATATTGTTTATTGATTGAATTCATACACAACTCTATAATATTGTCTAAAATATTGGAAAACAAAAATTAAATCAAAATGTTTTCTTAAAACATAATATTCAGATTAAATGTATTGAATAGATACAAAAATATGTAATTGTTTTTAAAATATGTACTGGAAAATTAATTTCAATTCAGCGTACAATATATAAAAGCTAATATAGAAAGTTTTATAAATTGTCATAAAACGTATTGTAATATTTAGATATAAGACCCTTCAGTATTAATTCCATGAGATAATTCTTTTTTCATTCTGATATGCCAGGCTTAGCAGAAAATGCTTGTAAAAAATTATTTGTTTATAACTTTGGTTTTTAATATTATAACATTTTCAAAATTTTCGTTTGAGTAACTTGTTTTGTAGAATAACATATTAGGAGTTTCTTTGCTAACTTTCAAAACTTTTATGTTATTTATTTTCACATTTTTCATATTTAGCGGTCCAATATCTGTTTGCAGCTGTTTAATGTCGTAGAAATCATCAAAGCACATTTCATTGACTTTGTATGGTTTACCGGTTTTTTTTACAGTTTTTATTATAGAAATAAATGTTTCAGGTGTATAAATGGGACTACATCTTAAATAACGCTTCACACTCCTCTCAATGACTGACTGAACATCATCGCCTTCATTTTGGGTATGTCCCTTGATTAAATACTTGTGAGTTATTGTCTCGATATTCAAATAACGTACAGCGTATAAGTAAACGGATAGCATAAATTTGTTTTTTTTGCTGTCCTGCGCAATTTTCAGAATAAAATATAAAATGTTTGATTTGTTCTTTAGCAGATTTCTCTTTCATAAAGCGAAGTACACAAGTTCCCAATTCGTTTGCACCTCTATTAGCACAGCTTTCATCCCACACAAGGCAGTCACAATTATTATCAATTAAATTAAAAATCGTGAAGTTCATTACATTTAATTTAGATTTATAGTAGAAAACAGAGACATCGCCTTTTGGGAGCTGCAAAACCGCTTGCATATCATAAACAGCTACAATTGTGTCCGGTGGACTGGCTTCCTTATCAGAAGATTTTTCAATTCTTGACAGTTCCTTTTCTGAAATATGCTCTTCGTATTTTTTTTTCAATTCTGTTTTCTTCTCTTGTTCTGCATTTTCATATGCAAAACAAAGTTCACACTGGTCCTTCTTTGGTATAAAAAAAGAAATTTTGAATTCTGATTTAAAAATGCGATAAAACAGTGCGTAATTGCCATATTCTACATTCTTTTCTCGGCATAGATTAATATAATCTTTGTGAAGGTTTGCAACAGTTTTGCTTTCATCAATGAAAACTTTTGTGGTATTTGCTCGTGTGTAATGACTTTCGATCTTGGGTATAGATTCAATGAACGATTTAATCCCATCTCTTATTTCTGGTTTAACTTTAATATGTTTTCCATGTTTATCACGTTGATCGTCTTCCATGATAATATTGGCAACTTTATTCTTCTTTTCTATAACTGTTCTAATATTACGACTGTTGATATCTAATGTGTTCATAAAGAACAGCTGACAAACTTTTATTGACTCTTCATCATTTTTCAAGAAATAGTTCATATTTTTTTTGTCTTGCTGGACGAATTCCTCCGTCTCGGACATATCGATATCGTGGCTCGTTTACAGTCATACAATTCAATATAAATTGCCGCTGCTTTTCAATATTAGACAACGACCAGTATGTGGAAAAAATGTCTAAGCGGTCTACTTCACTAAATTTGTTAAAGCATTTTAACCTACATTTTTCTCTACAAGGGACTTTTACACATCTTTTAGATCGTATTTTTTTATTTTTGTTCCACATTTCATACTGTTTGCCAGAATTTCGAAGTTTTTGTTTAATACTGCGACTCCATTTTTCAGGATTGCGTTGGCGTTTTTTTCCTCTCTGAGGCGACTTGGTAGTTGTTGTGGTTTCATTATTTGCGATTACATTTTGAGTACTTACATCACTTTCCAAAGAAACGTCTTCAGGTCGATTATAGTCGAGATCAAGATGGGAGTCGTCTGACCCGAAATCATGAAAGCTACTGGAATCATTTGAGCTAATAAATGGTCTGCGTTGCCCGTCCATACTGACATTTACGACCTGTTCGATCACTTGCCTTTTAGATGTTGAAATAAGCAAAATTAACGTATTTTCAGATGAGTGACTATTGCAGCTAAAATCTGCAAATTATAACTTCAATTAATTTTTAAAATTACACAGTAATTTTTTTAAAATACGTACTCTGTATTTTTTTATCGCTTAAAATTATGCAAAATATCGAGCGTTGACTTCCGATTCTTGTAAATTCAATATGATCGCAATGGATTAAATTATTACAAATTAGTCGACTTGTCTTATCAAAAGTTATTCAGAAAAGAATTAAATAAAATGTCATCAAAGCCCAACAGTCATGTAATTGGCACAGTTGTATAGAATGGTATTAAATTTTATATAGTGGTGCTGATAAAGCTATACATTGTAACATGACCTGTGGAATAAATCAAAACGTATTTAACTATACGGAATGTGAGTAAAAATTATTTGCTATAACGACATAACCAACAATGTGACCTAATTTTATAACAACCAATTTATATATTTCTGGCAATAACGATTCATTTGAAGTTAATTCAAATCGGTACAAGCAATTTAATTCATAAGATTAATTGTAATATCGTCATAACCTAAAATAATATCTAGTTTAACCAAATAGTTAACTACAAGAACGTTACATTTTTTGTAAGGAAATGTTTAAATGCAAATGTTCTTGATAAATAAATACAAATATCCAATTCAATAAAGTCACATTTAGATTTGATCCACTCTAACAACAAAGTATTTCCACATTTTTTACTTTCTCTTGCACTAAAATACAGTTATAAAATCAAATGTTTCTTTTTTGCTACAAAGAAAACCACATGTACAAGAGGAATGCCAAACACAAACTGAAATGTGACCTTGTTGATGTTAATTGGTCAAGTTTGTTACGAGAGGTCATAGCGTCACAAGCATATGTATTACCGATATTTTTTCAATAATTCTCTCCGTTCTTAGATCGTTTTGTAGAGATTTAAGGGAAGCACATTTCTGCATTACTAACTCGAAAATGCCAAATTTTGAGTTGTGACGGTCTTGCACGAAATGAGCGAAATATTGGGAGATCGGGTTATTGATTCCTGGTTTTTTTCGTGTATTTGCTTTTTTATATATCTTTTTATGTCTTTTTTGGTGTAGTTATTGTAAGTAATTGTTGGAGATAATACTGTTTCTTTGGCATATTTATCAACAATTTTATTTCCTTGGATGCCTATGTGGCCTGGAGTATATAACAATTTGATGTTGTTTTGTTGTAAAAGTAGTTCTCGAATATTGGAAATTAATGGATCAGCGTTGTTTATATTTTTTTATCGCTTTTATTGACGATAGACTGTCGGAACATATAATCAGTTTTTTTCTAGGTGGTTTTGATTTTATGGATTCTTCTATAGCAGTGATTTCAGATGTAAAAATAGATGTGTAGTGTGGAACTAACCCTTTTTTTATTAGGGATCCGTTACCCGTTGCTATAGCTAATCCATTACCTGATTCTGACTTTGATCCATCACAGTACCAGAAAATCCATTTTTTTTTGTGTCCATTCGTTGTAAATTTGAAGATGATGTTGTTTTAATATATCTGCGCTGCTATGATTTTTTGGAGGCATCTCTGATTCTATAAAAAATTCAGAAATGTCTGTCCATGTGGGGTGAGTAGCTCGGAAAGATGTTGGTGTGTTTAAGTCGATTGCAAAATCTGTGGCATCAATTCAAGATGCGATCGTTGTCTTGATTTTCGGTTTTCTTTTAAGTTTGTTGTAAGCTTTTGTATCTTCAAAGATGATATTAGATCTATTTTGAGACGATTTAATAATTTGATTACAAAGGAGCTTTGTATATTTATCTGAAGAATATTTTTATTGGTGTTATGTAGAAAGCTTGTGTGGTTGTACGAAGCGCAGAGTGATAATATTTTTTAATATGTAAAAGGTTTGATTTAGCTGTTTTACCGTATATTATTAGGCCATAGTCAATTTTACTAAGGTTAACAGATTTTAGGATGTGTACAAGTGTGGTAATATGGCTTTGGCTTGAGGATCCGTTTATAAACTTTAAGACATTTAAACGCTTGGATAGGTCTGAACAGAGTTGTTTTATATGGTCGTTTCAATTAAATCTTTTATTAAATATAAGTCCAAGAATTTTGAGTTCGGAGACGTTTGCGAAGTAATCATTGTTAATTTTAAAAGTTGGTGAAGTGCAATTGTGTTTGCGACAGACATGTAGGTGTTTGGATTTTGCTTTGGATATAGATGCAACTGATACTGAACAACAATTATTTAAATCGGTTATCAAATTATCAAGTTTATTTTGCATTTCCATTGTGTCGGTCACTTTTGAAAAAATATAGAAATCGTCGGCGTATAGACAATAAGAAAAGCTATTGTGTTTGGACATTATGTGATTGATTTTCTCAAAAGCTATTAGGAACAATACCACTGACAGGGGAGATCCTTGTGGGATACCATTCTCGACTTTTGTAACTGTTCATTTGAAGCCATTGTTCTTAACAGTAAAAGTTCTGTTTGTGAGAAAGGACTTTACGTACCGATACATTTTTTCACCAATTTAATACCGAATGGATACCAACTTTGTCAAAAGCCTTTTCGAAATCTATACTAAGTATAGAACGGTGGTTTCGAGTGGATAACCATTTTGCTAGGTTATACTCTAGGTGTATTAAGGTGTCTGTTGTACTGTTATTTGGTTTAAATGCTGTTTGTTTTATGTCGATAAGTTTGTTTTGGAAAATAAACCAGGACAACCTTTTTGCAACCATTTTTTCTAGGGTTTTACTTAGGCATGAAATTAAAGATATCGGGCGGTATGAGTCAAGTTCGTCTTTATTTTTATTTGGCTTTGGAATGCAAATGACATCTGTTTTTTTTTCCAAATATGTGGTATAATTCCATTTAGAAAAATGTTATTAAATAATTTTAATAAACGCGATTTAAAGTTATCTGATGAATTTTTGATCATTGAGTAAGATATTTTATCGGTGCCTGGGCTATTGTCTTTGGCATTTTTTGTAATAAAATCAAACTCGAATGTTGTAAATTCTTTTTCCAATTCCCTTGCTGATTTGCATAGTTTTTTAGGTTTATATTCGGAATTAATTAAAAGATTTTGGCAGTTTAAATATTGTGTTTGAATGTTGGAGTTTGCTGACGTGGTGGAGAATTTTTTTGCAAGTAGGTTAATTATTTCATTTGTTTCGGTTGAGATTGACCCATCGGATTTTTTGATTGCACGGCTGTTCCGTGTATTAGAGTGTTTATCAGAGAAAGCTCTGACCGTTTGCCATATCTGCTGTATAGATATTGTGGGCGATATATTTGAAGTAAATGCCATGTATGCTTGGGATTTGGCTTCTTTTATTTTTTTTCCTAAATATAGCATTGGGTTTTCTAAATTGAATAATATAAATAAATTATAAATTAAAATATAATTAGTTAATTTAATTATTTTTTATTAATGTAATTTTTTTTAATGTATTATTTTCTATAAAAAATACAAAAATCTTTTGGTTACTCCCGAAACAGCTGTATAACCTGTCATGAAGAATATAGATAAATTTTTTTGAAATATATGTGCCAATGCTTTTTGCTTTATTTAAAGTAAAAATATTCTATCTTGAGCCTAATCAATCATTTTTTTTATTAATTTTCAAAACATTGATTTTCAAACATTTGATAGGATTTTATAATTAATATAACAGATATTTCTAATCTTTAGTAATCAAGTAAGTTTTCTGTGGTTCGCATTTTGGGCTTCAGTGGCGCTAATTTAGCGCTTTTTTAAAAGCGCTTAATAAAAAATTCATAGTTTGAATCGTTGATGCCATTAAATTTTTTTAATTTTTTTTTTTTATTTTGCAGTATTTTAACCAATTGTAATGATATTGCAACAATTAATAAACAAGTAAGAAAATTATAGTCGGTCTAGATCGACTATACGATACCCTATACCATGCGTTTAGAGACCCTATCTCTCAGGCCCAACTAACTGGATATAGAAAATAAGCATAAACCAAATTTGAGAGGGATTTTAATTAATTTTTTCGGCTGCAGATATGAAAAAGTTCATATTGGATGTTATATCTATATGGGGACTAGTACCAAAAATGGACCGATCCTGACCATGTTTGGTAAAGCCTCTTGTATTTTGCAAAAATATATACAAACAAAATTTGAGAAGAATCAGTGCAATATTTTTGTTTATTGATAGATTTAAGTGAAGATCAGGAAGCAGCTCTATATGGGGCCTATGACTAAGAGTTGTCCAATAGGGATCATTTTTGGACTACTGCTTAATGGACGTAATATATACATACAAACCCAATTTGACTAAGATTTTATGATAATTTGGATCTTATGGCAATATATGTTGATTTCATAGGGGTCACTTGTTTGGGGGCTAGGTCTGAACATGGACCGATTCTCACCAGCGTTCTCAACAGCATTCATCCCATGGCTGATAGAAGCTTATATACTAAATTTCATCAAAATATATTCATATTTGCGACCTGCAGTTTGATTACAAGCTTTACATGGACACACAGACGGACGGACGGACGGACGGACGGACGGACATCGTTAAATCGAATCAGATAGTGATTCTGATTCGATCGGTTTAATTAAAGATGGCTGTAGGTCATATATTTTTGATTGCTACAAACAGCAGCACAAAGTCAGTATACCCAAACCACATACTGGTATAAGGTATAAAAACAATGTTTTTATTAAAACTCTTTCTTTCCATATGCATATGAGTCCTGAATCTCTCCGTGTCTGCGCGACTTTGACTTTGACAGATTGATGGGAAATGAGGTTTAAATCACTCCGTGACTGTGCGTGACTATGCGTGACTGTGCGTGACTACCCCAAAATAGTCACAACAAGTCTATGGACCAAGTTTCAGATTGATTGGATGAGGGGATATGGGGTTTAAATCACTCCGTGACTGTGCGTGACTATGCGTGACTGTGCGTTACTATGTCAAAGTTAGTCTTTGTTCACAGCAAGTCTATCGACTAAGTTTCAGATCGATCGGATAAGGGGAAATGGGTTTTAGATCACTACGTGACTGCGCGTGACCATGCGTGACTGTGCGTGACTAAGTCAAAGTTAATCTTTTTTCCACAACAAGTGTATGGTTCAAGTTTCAGATCGATCGGAGGAAGGAAAATGACATTTAGAACACTCCGTGACTGTGCGTGACTATGCGTGACTATGTGTGACTGTGCGTGACTATGTCAAACCTAATATTTTTTCACAGCAAGTCGGTAACCAAGTTTCAGATTGATCGGATAAGGGGAAATGGGTTTTACATCACTACGTGACTGCGCGTGACTGTGCGTGACTAAGTCAAAGTTAATCTGTTTTTCACAGCAAGTGTATGGACTAAGTTTCAGATCGATGGGATGAGGGGAAATGACATCTAGATCACCCCATGATTGCGCGTGACTATGCGTGACTGTGCGTGACTACCGCAAAAATAGTCTTTAGTCACAACAAGACTATGAGCCAATTTTCAGATCAATTGGATGAGGGGGAATGGGGTCCACCCACGACAGACAGACAGAGAGTATGGGTTAAAAGAAAGAGTTTAACAAGCAAACACAAATAAAATACGATACCCTATACCCTTTAGTGTAGAAAAAGGGTCTTAGGTCCAACTTTACTGAGGTTAAAATTGGATACAAAAAATAACCATGAACTAAATTTGAGTGGCATTCTTATTACATTTGTGGCCTACCTTTATGTAGAGACTAGGTCAAAAATCACTACCAATATTTATGTTTTTTGTTATATTTAAGTGCAGATTGAAAAATTGTGTAGCATGAATCAAATACGTTATTACCAACAAAAACATTTTTGGCTATTGTACAGTGTATGTTGTGATTACGGTAGCTTAACCCTATGTAAACAGTCAAGCTGTTATAAAAATCCACTGTAACGACAACCCTTTTAGGGTTGTGTATTTATCGTTGTGTTTAAAATCTAGCTAAAGATGTTCTGTCCATTGTTACACTTTCCAACTTTATATGAAATCGCTTTGTAAGCATATTTAGGATATAAATTAAGTTTGATTATATTGAATGAACGCACTTTTCTATTCAAACTTAAGGAGCTCAAACTAATCTGCTCTAGCAAAGTTGAAATAAAACAGTTGTTAAAAATTTTAACGATTTTTCTTATTTACAGTTGCTTTTAATGGGAGATATGACCAAAAACTGTTCTATAGGATTTATTTTTGGACTACTAATTAATGGGTGTAACAAATGCACATAAACTAAATTCGACCGATACTTATTTTATAATATAGTTCTTACGGCAACTTCTGTCAAGAGCTAGTTCTGAACATAAAATGATTTCAATAATTTCAATCGGCTTGTATACCAAATTTCATCAATAGATATTTATATATCCAACCTGTAGTTTAATTAAACGCTTTACATGAACATATAGACAGACAGACAGACGGTCAGGCATTGCTTAATATACTCTCAAAGTATCGATCGGTATAATAAAAGGTAACCCACCGTGGGCAAATATTTTTGGTAGTTATAAACATCAGCATAAACTCTGGGTATAAATACTCATAGCCCAGCCCATAATTTTATACAAGAATTCTCTAGGATATTGGAAACATCTCATTACACTGGTCTACAAATTTAGAAAAAATTGACTGCAGAAAAAAGCATGTTTTTTAACTAATCTTGGTGCGCTGAATTCGAATCTGGAATAAAAATTTAAGTGTGTTGTTCAGATCCATACCATCCACTAGAGGTCATAAGAACTTCGTTATCTTGTTCCTGTAACGAATGCTACTCACAGTAGAAATTAAGATAGCCTATAAATATTTTTGGTAAAATAAGTGGGCGTGGCCCTATTATACAAAGTGAATTTTAGATATCAAATATCTGGAATACTATGACAGCCAAAGTCTTCAAACTTGGTATTTATCAATGTGAGTAGTTTTACACAAAATGGACGGGAACGTACCATTGGGCGTGGCACTGCCCATACAAAGCAAATATTTAATACCATATGTCTGGAGGGCGATAATAGTAGAGGCCTTGAAATACATATATTGCGCTGGCTCCTCTAAAGGGGGTCAACTCAGTTGTTTTTGCAATTTTGATAATCGTGAAGTAACAATTTTTTTGGGGACTACTCAAAATATGTCAAATTAGGGATACAAAGGTATTTTTTTTAACTTGCGAAAGCGCAGATAAAGTAATGTCAGATTTTTACAGTGGGTAGATATGACCACTGTATATCGTTTTTTTTTTGCCTAAAGTGAAAATATAAAAATTTTAAGTTAACTCCCTTGAGAGGAACCGATGCGATATGTATATCCGTAAATTTTGGTAAGTCGTTGCCAGTTATAGAAGGGCATAAAAAAATAGAAAAAATTATGAAAAGGATTTGCTTCAATTCACGTCGATTGCTTTTTTTTTTTTTGGTTAGCCCAATGATGTCCAATGATTACACAAGGGAACAAAATTGAACTTTTTTGTGTCGATTGGAAGTTTATATAAATTTTTTACTAATTTGAGGTCGCGACCTCATTTCATTGGCCAAAAGTCAAATTTTTTTTTGTCATCGATTTTTAAAATTTTTACTCCTTTTTGTAGCTTATATATCCAGATTAAGGTAGCCAAAAAATTAGGTTAAACTATTGATAATTGTGGGCGTGGCATGCTGTCAAACTCAACTGTTTTTTTTAATTCAGCAAAAGGTGTTTTTTTTTTGTTTTTTATCAAAAATAAATGGTTACTACTCGCAAGCTATCATCGATATTGGCCTGCGGTCTTTTTTATAATGTTAGTAGGATTATAGTCTTTAGTTTTTGTAAGTAGTCACAGTTCTAACGTTTGATATTAGGGGCGTTATGAAATATTTATGAAACCACTATATTTTTCTCAAATTTAAACTTTAGTGGAATAGAACTTCTAAAGGAAGTAAGGGAACAAGAAACGTATACCACCCGGAGAAAGGCGAATGTATCCTGTTTAACCCTATATATACTTTTGCACCCCCCACGAGCCCCCGGTAGAACACTTTTTTCATTTTAATGAAATTACTCTAAAAAAATTACTCTAAAAAAAATTTTGTTTTTTTACTTTAGACTACGTAAAAGTAAAATAATTAAATAAAATACCTGCGAAAGGGTTTATTGGCTTTGTTTTGATCAGCAAAAAAATAAGTCATAAAATGATCACAATAGGTTCTACAGTAAACAAATGATCTCTTTCTTAATTTACCTGTTGTCAAATTTAAGGGTCAACCAAAGTCATAAACAATTTTATAAGTTTGTCAATAATCGCGGCACTAAACCACTAAAGATAAAAAACCACCCCATATTGGCGAGAAACTAATTAGTTTTACCTGATATTGAAGTCTGGATAACAAGTGCAGTTTTGTTCAATTTAAGTACTACCTGCTATGAAATTAAAGATCAATGTGTGAATAACATGTACCTAAAAATGTATAAAATGACGGATTCTATAAGGGATTACTCAATAATAAGTTAATACTTCAAGTGTACGGACGTATATTCGCAAGTGATAAAAAGTGATAAAAAAGTGATAACAGACGCAAATAAAAATATTGAGAAAAATATGGAGAACTTTAGTTATAAAGAACTGGCCGAAGAGTATTTTCGAAACAAAAACCAGGAAGATGTTCTTAGTTACGTTAAAATAAAATTAAACTTAAATTCGTCTAGTACCGAAATACAAGAGCAATTATCTAATTTCGTCAAAGTACTAAAAAAACGATTGAAAGAAGTTAACTACTGTAAACAAAAGTTTTATAATAAAAGTGCAAACTGGTTAGAAGGCCAACTTAATGTTGGTGGAGAAACAGCAAAGCTAGATAAGGCTGGAAGACCACGCAAATCATTGGACAACTGCAGCGATAGATCTAAGAGGCGGAAACTTAAAAATTTTAACGAGGAAATTGGTTCTACAAATATAAAAGAATCTTTTCTACATCAATTACGAGCACAAAACCAATTAACAAAAGTGGATATCATTGAAAAAACTTGTAATGCTAGTCCAGTGAGAACAAAGCGAATTCTTAAAAGTATACCAACTCCGAGCGATGCAAAACAGTTTACAAATGAGGAGGCATTAGCATTATTTCTGGATTTGAAATTAACAAAACACCAATATATTCAGCTCAGATTGCGTGCGATTGAAAAAGGCTCAAATATGTATCCAGCATATCATCACATAACAGCTGCTAAAATAGACTGTTTGCCATCAAAGGACACTATTACAATCACACCAATTTCGGCAGAAGTACAACTACAATCTTTACTTGATCACACAGCCAAACGCTTGCTACAATCAATAACAGGAACTGAGTTAAAGAAATATGGAAACACAAAGTTAATTCTATTTTGTAAATGGGGATGTGATGGTTCTTCGGGACAA
The DNA here is from genome assembly GCA_963682025.1 of Cordilura impudica. Classification (NCBI taxonomy): domain Eukaryota; kingdom Metazoa; phylum Arthropoda; class Insecta; order Diptera; family Scathophagidae; genus Cordilura; species Cordilura impudica. Next base: position 28,619,817 of record OY821517.1, read on the forward strand.
AAACAATACAAACAAGTTGTATGTGAAAATATTTCGGACTCAGATATGTTCATGGTATCATTTGTACCATTGCGATTGAAAAAGATTTTGGAAGATTCGGAGCCTTCGAGTAGTACAACGCAAACAATGGATATTTGGAAAAATGAGACACCATCTTCTACGAAATACTGCAGGCCAATCAAATTTGAATTCAAAAAAGAAAGTCATGATGCCATTAACAAAGAAGTTAGTGATATCAAGGCCCAAATAGCAACACTACAGCCATTACAATTACAGTGAGATGGGCAGCAAATTGAAGTAAGCTACCAATTAGTGCTGACAATGATAGATGGAAAAGTAGGTCAGGCTTTGACTAACACGAAGGCTGCATCCAGCTGCATTATATGCCAAGCAACATCAAGCCAATTAAACCAAGTCCCGACAAAATCATTCGATAATACCGATGCCTTCGAATTTGGATTATCACCACTACATGCAAGAATACGACTTATGGAACACATACTAAAAATCAGTTATGATTTGGATTTCGGGCCTTCAGGATCAATAAGAAACAACGAAACCAACAAAGAGTTAAGAAGTTCAAAAAAGAAACATGTTCAAGATGAATATCGCAAATTTGGATTGATTATAGATCAGCCAAAACAAGGGTCAGGCAATACAAATGATGGCAATACCGCAAGAAGATTCTTTTCAGATCCAGAAACAGCATCTGAAATAACAGGAGTGGATTTAAACCTTATTTTCAGATTTAAAATAATCCTAGAAGTACTTGCGTGCAATGAAGAAATTGACTCTAGAAAATTTGGAGATTATGCTAAGGAAACTGCAAAAATATATACAACCAACTACCCATGGAGAAATATGTCTGCAACAGTCCACAAAATCCTTTATCATGGAGAAGATGTCATTAAATATCATTTGGTGCCACTTGGAGATCTATCAGAGGAGGCTCAGGAAAAAAGGAACAAGGATTACAGATTTTATAGACAGCACAATACTAGAAAAATGTCACGAAATTCCACAAATGAAGATCTATTTAATATATTATTGGCAACGTCAGATCCGTTCATCTCCAGTATTCGAAATCAATGGAAAGTGGAACATCGGGATTTAGATGAAGAAGCCAAAAAACTACTAAAGAACAGAAATAGCACAGAACAAAATATGGAATATTTGCAATCAATATTTGAGTCTAATGAATAATAATTATAATTGCCTTTCATTGTTATTTAAGTACGAAAAACATAGTATTAGTAAAAAATAATAATAAACAGAACCTACCATTGTTACAAATGCTATTTAAATCTATTGCAGTTTTTATTCTTAAAAGGTTTCCCACATATGAATGCAATGTTTTAATAGATAAGAAAGATTCAAAAAATAAGAACCCATATTTTCATATCAAAATTAAAAAAAAAATTAGAATCATTGCGCTAATGTTTAGCAGATTTATTTAGCTAGTGTAACAAATTAGGCAGCAAACACTAATAAATTTTTCTGTAGTAATAATAATATTCCTTGAGTGTAAGCAAATTGCAAATTTGATAGCAAACATTTTTAATTTTTTAGTAATACTAGTTAAATTTCTAGTGAATTTTACTATTTTGTTGCGTGTAAAAATTTTTTTGAGTGTAAAAATTTTTTTGAGTGTAAGCATTAAAAAAATTTCATTATTACAAAAAATGTTTATAATAATTATTTAACTCCAAATATGACACTTTCTAATAAATAAAAATAAATAAAAAAAAACATATATCACGCTAAAAGTTAAAAAAAATCAAAAGTTAAACTTTGACCTAGAATTCCTTAAAAAGTACTCAATCAATTTAAATGAAATTCACACTGAGTCAAGATCAACTATCTATCTATCTATCTATTAAAAAAAACAGTACTAAAATATTTTGATCGGTTCAAAAGTTACAGAATTTTGGCCAATGAAAAATGATTTTCAGCCACTGTGGGTCGCTGATTTCAAATCTGCACTTGGTTTTTGCTATCAGCACGACTTTTCGCGATATACCGTTATGTCCAAAATTAAGGCACTTCCACGACGTATTTATATTGGAATAACTTGAAAACTGTTCAACATTTTTTGGTGATTTTCAAAATTGTTTTTTTAAAGATGTACTTGTTACCTTTGAAAAACAAAAACGTTCATGACTTTTTATGTTTCTCAGAATTAAAAAAATAAGTAATAAACAAATCGTTATTTCATTTTTATGATTGCGGCATCAAACTAATAAACGCTTACGATACCTAGTCAATTCACAGTCAATTAAAGGGAAAAAAGGAAAGTGCACTTTTTTATTAATGTGTGGTTTTCCGTTGGCTATCTGTAACGGATGATTTTTTTTACAGAAATTCCACCCACATTTATGAGTGCTCATTATAAGAAAAGTTTTGAAAGATTAGAAACGAAATTTTATGAACCTGCGTTTAGAACGCTGAAACATATGCCCCTTAACAGATGAGTCCATTCATAAATACCTCTCAGTAAAATTGTGGAAATAATTTTTTTTAGGTACTTCAGTAAAATAGAACGAAGTATATACATACAAGTTTTTAAAAGTGAAAAACGACAAAAAAATAAAAGTGCAAATCCATAAAAAATATAAACCTTTTATTTATTGAAAACTGTGTTACTTTGATATAGATGTACGTCAAAATTGTGAAATGGCTACGTCAAGAAACACGTGTAATATCAATCCCAACTATTTTTGTAACATATGTGGCGAATACACGATTAAAAAAATAGAAAAAGTGTGTCAGAGTGTATTTGACTACTTCGGATTTAACATCAAAAAGTTTTGATATTTTTCGTTGGTTGATGCAACCGTTGCTAAGTGTGTATCATTGTTGCTACAACACGTTGAAGCAACCGTTGCCTGATGTGTAGCCAGCATAAGATTTTGCTAATCTAGCTGGACAAAAGTCGTTTTTTGAATTTCAATTTGAGTAAATATTATTATCAAATATGAAAGAGCAATTGCCATAAAATAAGAAAATGCAAAATGTTTGCCTAATTTGTCAACAATAACAATATAACGGTACTTTAAACTTGAATATTTTTGAGTGAATTAAAAACAGCAAAAACACTTACATAAAATTGCTTATTTTTAAAAGAGTGTAACTTTTTATTGGAATCGAATTTTTTAACGGTTCTTTTTTTGTGTTGAATCTCAACTTATTCGCTATTGACTTCATGGGAATTTATTTTTGGAACCTGGAAAATTCTTTTAGTGCTATTTCATTTAAACAATTACTCGTTTCATTAAGTTAGAAAAAAAAAACTAAATTCGATAATCGATAAATTTTTTTCTTCATAACGCTTCAACATCATATTAGTTTTAAACGAACTTCTGAAGTACCTGCTTTAAGGCACATATAAAATTATCTGCCGAGATTTGCCGGTTTCACAAAAAAAAAAACAAAAAACAAAAAACAAATAAAGAGTGATAAGACCACATACCACGAAATTTTTGATATATGGCTTAAAACAGCCGAAAATGAAAGGCTCGACCCTTCCGTAAACTATATTTGTAGAAAAATAAGCAGTAGTTGTAATTCTTATATTGATTATAAACAATTACAAAGTTTTGTAAAAAATGTGTATTTTAGATTTAAGCTATGGTGGAACAAAACGTGATTTTTTCGTCGCTATGGTGCCTGGTTAAGCACAAACATTGAAATTTCTCAATTTATTTATAAGAAACCAAAAAAAATTTTGAAGCTGGAAGACCATTAAAGGCGTTCAATAAAAGTTTGCAAAAAACAAAGACAAGAAGAGCAAAACAAGTCTTGAATTCAGTAACTACTGAAGAGCTATATTTAGCAGCCGAAAAAAATTGCGGTCAACAGGTAAACGAGATTCTGCTTCAGAGAGGTTCCAATATAAAAAAAGCCAGAATTTCTAATGGAATTGTGAAAAGTTTGTCTCCACAAGAAGCTCTTGCAACGATGATCGATACAAATTCATCGACAAACGTATATCGTTCAATGAGAAATCATGTGCAACATTTATACCCCAAATTATATCCATGTTATGCGAAATTATTATGCTACCCAGATAAGATAAATGTTGACGAAATTTCTGCCAAAGTGAACTTGCAATCTTTACTTGATTATACTCTATCAAAATTATGCTTAGCTCTGGAAGATCTTTTGTTTTCCACGTCAAGTTTTAATCAAGAATTGCACTTTTTAGAAAAGTAGGGCTGTGATGGTTTCACTCAAACCCAATATGAACAAAAATTTTCTCAAGGAAACCTCGGCGATATGTCATTATTCAAATTATACTTGGTACCACTTCATTTGTTTTGTACAAAAAATAAATGTAAACGAATTATTTGGCAAAATCCTGCTCCTTCATCATCAAAATATTGTCGTCCAATTAAACTAATATTTGCAAAAGAAACAACAGAAACTATAGCAAAAGAGGTAAAAAATATCAATGATCACATTTTATTTCTAACCCCTACTATTATGAAAACGAACAAATTAAATTTAAGTATCAAGTCCAATCTAATTTTTTCTATGATTGATGAAAAGGTTTGCAACGCACTATCTGAACACAGTTCTGTACAATCTTGTTATATATGCAAAGCAAAACCAAGCGACATTAATAATGAAAAAGCTTTATCACAAAAAATTATTAATCAAAAAGCGCTCTCATTTGGAATTTCTCCACTTCATTCGTGGATAAAGTTCATGCTGGAGGTAAGCAAGTGGCGCGTCACAGGAACAGGTGATAAAATTAAAGTTGAATAAAAAAATGCCTAATTCAAAGAAAATTTAAGGCCAAAAAAAGACTTCCAATTGATATGCCAAGTCCAAAAGGTGGTAATACGAATAGCGGTAACACCACTAGACGGTTTCTTAGAGACTCTGAAATAACGGAAGGGATAACTGGATTCAATCACTTATTGTTCCTTCTACCTCTTTATTATTTATTTTCAACATTTTCATGCATACTCGCCGCATTTTACTTTTTGATTATCCAACGCGAATAGTATCAGATATAAATTTTTGCAGTTCTACGGGATCTGGGCATGGTAATGGTCCAATTTCGCCCATTTTTTTTGAAAATGGTACATATTGGCCTAGTAACACCTTGTACCAAATTTCATGCGTCTAGTTTCATTTTTTTCCAAGATATTTAATTTTGTCTCCCTAGAATGGCTTAAACTTACACTTTGCATAGCAGGCATTAACAATGGAGGAGCGGTACTAGGGTCACTGGGATATCCATATAATGGCGGACTATTGCTGCAGCAATAGATAATTTGAGAAAATCTTATAAAAGAAAATTTTTCGATGAGTTGTAATTACATAATAATATTTGTGTATTATAAATTTTTATATATCTTTAAAGTTCTCTTTTATTGATAAATTTAAAATTAAAGCTGATAGAAAAATCTGACTTAATATCTGAAATCAATGACCTAAAAACAGTTACTATAATACACTTATTTCATAAATAGAAATCGCGATTTTTATCAATTCAGTTTTCACAGTAAATTGTGAACACAATCAAAAGTTGTGCACCGATTACAATGAAATAAAGCTCATTTCATTCGAAATATGTTTATCTAAACGTTTTTAGAACAAAACTATGATTTTTATCGCAGTTTTATTTTTTATGAATTTAAAAAGAAAAAATTAAATTTTTGTAGTGGACATAACGGTATAACGGTATATCGAAAAGTCGAGCTGATAGAAAAAACCAAGTACAGATTTGGATTCAGCATCTCAAATAGCCTTAAAAACAATAGTCAATTCTTAAGGCTTAGTTAGCCACACGTTGTTAAAATGTATCCGTACCGTAAATGTAACGTTGGCATTTAGTGCAATTATAGAACGTAAAAAACGAAACAGCATGTTGCTGTGTAAAATTAACCAAACTTTATCAACTGTCCACAAATGTCACGTACAAACGTAACAAAAATCTATTTTCAACAGATTGGGACGTTCCGGTTACGTGACAGTTGAGTTCGGTAACTGTTATAAATGCTTTTCATGTAACATAAAAAAACAGCTGACACGTTTGGTTAAGGTTACGTGTGGCTAACTAGGCCTTTAATCAACCAAAACCTTGTTCCCTTGTGTTATTGACTTATTTGGTTAATGTTTGAATTAGAGATGAACCTCTTCACTGTCACGCAGAGTTCGACCGATCGAAAAGCAACAAAACTGTCAAAAAATTTTCAGATTTGACGAATTTTTCGGGCAACAGATAATCTTCAATCTTTCCCATTAATAAAAGAAATTATCAAAAAAAATTATGAAAAACTATAGATTATTAGAAAAACATTAAAATCATCTTAATAATAATTTAAATAAATTCAACTTTAACAACAAAATTTATGTAAAATCAAATTAACGTAAACATTTACTCTTTAAATCTGTTTATGGGACTACAAAATGATTTGCAACTTTTAAAATGATTTCCTTTTAACTTTAAACAATTATGAGTTGATGACAACAAATCATTTCACTCTATTCATAGTTAATCAAGATATTTCAAAACTTAAACAGAACGAATTGGTAGCGGCTACAAAAAAAAGAGGCACGTGACTGCGAAAGTTAACATGATGCATCATTTTTTTATTTTTCAAATATTTTCAAAGGATATGCCATGAAAACTTAACAATTTTTAAGAAAAATAATGACACATTTATAGGATCAAAGATCAATGTCTTTCTGCATGAGCAGCATCATCGTCATCATCATCAACATCATCATCATCCTATCCTCTGTGTTGTACAAAAAGCCAAAAGACAATATGATAATGATGCTTTTTGTTGTATCAAAGTATTACTGAAGTACTCGTTTATGGATTTTGAAAAACGTGTTTTAAGCATTGAAAATGCTAACTAAACAACCCCTTCGACAAAGAAATACCAAAAAAAAAAAAAAAAAAAAAACATTAGTCGTCTTTTGCTATGTTAATGCTAACGTGTGTACAAATGTTTTTTTTTTCCAAGCAATTGATTTCTTAAGAGGGGTTGTTAATAGTTTTTTTTTACATCATACATTCAGACATAAGTGCATAAATTTTTCCAAAAACAATAACTGTATTAATTGTTACGATCACTATTTTTTGGTAAATACGGTACACAAAGACAACAACTCTATTAACATAACTGTCATGGGAATTTCTATTACCCACAATTCTCAACTGATTTTGTAAGGATATTAAAACAAGTAGCGTAGCTAATTTTTTGTATATAAAAAATTTAATTCTGTTCCACTTATTTGTTTAAAAATAAAACCTACATAAGTACACCATGAAATTTCAAACAGAAAAAAATATGAAAATTTATCTGTAATTATTGCAAGTCTTATGAAAATAAATCTAACTTAAATATCTATGCCTGGTCCAATTCCACTTCAACGGTTACCGGCAAATCTTCCTGTACTTCGGGTGCATGCACTTTGCCAGATACCAATACAAATTCTTCCTCGCAATCCATAACAAAGTATAAGAATGGATGGTTGATTTCTATAGTTTCATATGACGCCGTTTCTCTGGCCTGTGTATTGGAGGCTGATAGACCCACAGCACTGTTACCGCCTTCGTCGACACGTACATTAACGAACTGTACAATTTCATCGATATGCAAATCACGATCATCGGATAGCAAACCTAAATCGGCTTCACTGCGTGAGAAAAGTTTAGTCAAACCTAAAGCCTTCAACATGGACTCGGAGCGAGAAGTTTCTTCAATTTGGAATTTGGGTAAGACAATGTGTAAATCTTGTTCTTTCATTTGAGTTCGAGCCAATTTATAGTCACTGGGTTGCATTTTCTCTATTACCGAGTGCAGGCCTTCCAGCTCATTCGGTAAAACGATCATCATGGAGTATTTCTGGTTCTGAAAAAGATAAAACGAAGAAGACATAAATCAAAATCCAATAACAACATTTTAGTCGGTCAAAATCGACTGTACGATATCTTCTATCATGAGTTTCGTTGTTGAGGTCATAATTTTATATTTTTCAAAATAAGCATACAGCAAATTTTAGTACCATCTATAATTTTAATAGGCTAGGCGATTTTTTTTACCGATATTTTATTCTACCGTTTTATCCCGATTTTAACCAAACGTATATTATTTGAAAGGTATTTCTTTTTAGCTATTCACCAGATTTACAGAATTTTGAATTTTTTCCTTTATTTTGAGTAAATTGCATTTAAAGTTGCTACTAATACATATATAAAATTATACAATGCTATGTGTGTGTTTATTAAATTTGTTTATGTGTTTGTTAATGAGTTTTTTATCTTCATTCACAATAATAATAAACCATAAAAGTGTTGGTTTGTGAATTGGCTAAGTTGAAAAATAAAGCTGCATAAAAATTCCAGTCGAATTTCGAGCGCTGCAATCTGCTAGTTGTTAATTAATGGCTTGCAGATATGAAAAAGTTCATATCTGACGTCACTTTTATATGTTTTTTAATGGATTAAATTATAGTCGGTCTAATCCGATACTCCATACCAGGGGTGGGCACGTAAATGGCTTGTTGGGCCAAATTTGGAATTTCACCTACTAACGGTGGGCCGCATTATTATATTTCTGTACAAATATCCACTTTCAAACAAAATAGCAAAAAAACAAATACCGAAGTTACGGGGAACATATTTTGTATAATATGTTAACCGTTTAACTCCTCAAGTTATGGGTCATTTTTGTCCTTCTTTTAAAAGGGGCAAAAACACCATTAAAACAGTGATTTAAGCGGTTAAAATGTGCCGCACAAATATTCGCCGTGAAATTTTACTATAAGTCCCTGAAGACACCAAAACGGAAAATTCAACCAGAAAGTCACAAATAAGACACATCAAAAGAGAGCTTAGGGTTAATTTCGCATTTATTAAAATTAATAATTTGTATTATTTTTGTGGCCCTATTGAAAAGTTATATTAATGCTATTTCGGAACTCTACTTTGATATTTTAGTATTAATGTTTTGAATTTATTTTTTTGAATTAAATCTAAATTTAAAAAAAACATTTTGAAATTTTTATACCCTATACCACTATGCGGTTTGGGTATAATGACTTTGTGCTGCTGTCTGTAACTACCAAAAATATTTGCCCTGGACCCATCTTTTGTCATACCGATCGACTCAGAATCACTTTCTGAGTCGATTTAGCGATGTCCGTCCGTCCGTCCGTCTTTCCAAAAATAATCCCTGTAGGACAATTCTAAGTCATAGGCCACATAAAGAGCTGCTTCCCGATATTCACTTAAATCTATCAAAAAACAAAAATATTGCACAGTTTTTTTTTTCAAATTTGATTTGTATATATTTTTTCAAAATATAAGTGACTTTACCAAATATGGTCAGGATCGGTCCATTTTTCGACCTAGTCCCCATATAAATATAGCACCCGATATGAACTTTTTCATATCTGCAGCCAAAAAAATTGATAACAATGCCAACTAAATTTGGTTTATGCTCATTTTCTATATCTAATTAGTTGGACATGAGAGATAGGATCTCTAAACCATGGTATCGGGTATCGTATAGTCGGGCTAGATCGACTATAATTTTCTTACGTGTTTAGAATTCTTTTTTTAATTAACAAACAAATTTTTTTTATTTTGTTTTAAATTTATATGGGGCCGCACAAAATTTGTTCGTGGGCCGCATGCGGCCCGTAGGGCCACATTTGCACATGCCTGCTCTAAACCATGCGTTAGGGACTCTATCTCCTAGGTCCAACTAATTGGTTATAGAAAATAAGCATAAACCAAATTTGAGTGGCTTTGTTATTATTTATATGGGGACTAGGTCAAAAAATGGACCGAACCTGATATTATTTGTTAAGGTCACTTATTTTTTTGCAAAAATATATAAATACCAAATTTGAGAAAAATCGGAAAATCTTTGCTCTACTCCATGGGATCAAATTTTCTATTTACCGACTGTTGGAGAACCACTGTCATTTCTTAATGGTAAAATTTTAGGAATTTACAACAAACATGTCCTCAACAAAACGAAAACTATTAAAAATAGAGATAGACCTTGGTTTGCAATGGAAACCAAGATGCTAATAGAACACCGTGATAATCTGTATCAGAAGTGGAAACGTTACAGGCTATCAGAATATCACGACGAATATAAGATAGCTAGGGAAGCGGTTGTTTCCAAAATAAGACATGATAAGTCTTCCTTTTATTTTAACAAATTTAATACAGCTATTGGAAGTAAAAAAAAAACCTGGAAACAAATACGCGAAATAGGAATAAATAAGACAATTAATCAATCAATGAATGTTGACATTAATGCGCTATATGAAGCTTTTGTAAATATTCCTCTACCAGCCGTAAATAACGAATTTTATGATGATTTTCCCTGTAATAATTTAAACATTCCCAAATTTAACTTTCAGTGTGTAACAATAACAGAGGTAGTTGAACGTTTCAATGCTATTAAATCGAATGCAGTGGGCCTTGATAATAAACGCCCCAGATTTATAAAAATGATTTTACCATGGATTGTCCGTTTCATAATGTACTTGTTTAACTCCATAATCACTACTAGCATCTTTCCAATGGAGTGGAAACATGCCAAAATTGTACAAATACCAAAAACTGATAACCAATACCGCCCGATTGCAATTCTTCCATATCTCTCAAAAGTTTTCGAGCACCTTTTACACAGACAAATCTTTAGGTATTTAAACGACAACAACTTACTTACAGAGCGTCAATCTGGTTTCCCACCATAACATAGCTGTATAACAGCTTTATTTGATGTAGTTGAGGAGATAAGAAGTAACATGGATGACGGAAAAATATCTTTTTTGGTTTTATTGGACCACTCAAAGGCATTTGACACGGTACAGCACTAAATTTTATGCCTCAAACTGAAGAGGTTTGTGAACTTTTCTACATTAGCAGTTAGACTCATGTTTTCATATATCACAAACAGATCCCAATCTGTTGCTAATGGTAGCTCTATCTCAAACTCACTGCAAGTTATAAGAGGGGTACCACAGGGTTCAATCCTTGTACAACTACTTTATTCGATATATGCCAATGATCTTCCACAACAAATTTAATTCTCTTAGCTTCAGATGTACGCTGGTGACATCCAGCTATATTTAAGTAATACCAAGGATTCAATTATTTCCAAAACTCAGGAACGAAATTATGATATCAAACGTATACCAAATTGGGCAACGGCAAATGGTCTACGACTTAATCCAAATAAATCTAAGTGTATTATAATAAAGAAGAAAGTGATGCATTTGGAGAATGAGATTTATGTCTTCCTTGGTGGCTCTAAAATTGACATCATGGACTCTGTACGAAATCTCGGAGTTGTGTTTAATGGAACTTTAATGGATTGCTACTTGCTAAAACATATCTTTTACCAACATTACTATATCTTTTTGAACGATTAAAGTTCGCAAGATCTTCCAGACGGAATCGAACAATTCAATTTAAATACCGGGACCATGCCTCTGAATGTCAATTTTTTGATGTGTAAACATCTATACGCGCAGGGGAGTAAATTTCAAAAACAGCTTAACATGTAAGCGTAACATGTAAGCGTAACATGTGAGCGTAAGATGTGAGCGTAAAATGTGAGTCGTAAGACAAAATGTGATTGTATTGGTGAACAAATTATGATATTATGATAACCTGTTTGAAAATTAAAAATGAAAAATAAAAAATCAAAAATAAAAAACGAAAGATTAAGAATGAAAAAAAAAATGAAAAAATAAAAATGAAAAACGAAAAATTAAAAATGTAAAATAAAAAATGAAAAAAGAAAAATAAAAAATTTCAAATGAAAAATAAAAAATGAACAATGAACATGAAAAATGAAAAATGAAAAATGAAAAATGAAAAATGAAAAATAAAAAATAAAAAATGAAAGATGAAAAATTAAAAATAAAAAATGAAAAATGAAAAATAAAAAATAAAAAATAAAAAATGAAAAATGAAAAATGAAAAATAAAAAATGAAAAATATAAAATGAAATATAAAAAATAAAAAATGAAAAATGAAAAATAAAAAATAAAAAATGAAAAATGAAAAATGAAAAATTAAAAATAAAAAACGAAAAATAAAAAATGAAATATAAAAAATAAAAAATAAAAAATGAAAAATAAAAAATGAAAGATGAAAAATTAAAAATGAAAAATGAAAAATAAAAAATGAAATATAAAAAATAAAAAATGGAAAATTAAAAATGAAAAATGAAAAATAAAAAATGAAAAAAAATGAAAAATAAAAGTGAAAAATAAAAAATGGAATTTAAAAAATAAAAAATTAAAAATGAAAAATGAAAAATAAAAAATTAAAAATAATAAATGAAAAATGAAAAATTAAAAATAAAAAATTAAAAATAATAAATGAAAGATGAAAAATTAAAAATAGAAAATGAAATATAAAAAATAAAAAATGAAAAATGAAAAATGAAAAATGAAAAATAAAAAATGAAAAATGAAAAATAAAAAATTAAAAATAAATGAAAGATGAAAAATTATAAAATGAAAAATAAAAAATGAAATATAAAAAATAAAAAACGAAAAATTAAAAATTAAAAATAAAAAATGAAAAATGAAAAAAAAAATTAAAAATGAAAAATAAAAAATTAAGAATAAAAATTAAAAATGAAAAATAAAAAATGAAAAATAAAAAATTAAGAAAAAATGAAAGATGAAAAATTAAAAATAAAAAATTAAAAATGAAAAATGAAAAATAAAAAATGAAAAATTGAAAATTAAAAATAAAAAATTAAAAATGAAAAATAAAAAATGAAATTTAAAAAAGAAAAAATGAAAAATTAAAAATGAAAAATTAAAAATAAAAAATGAAAAATGAAAAAAAAAAATTAAAAATGAAAAATAAAAAATTAAGAATAAAAATGAAAAATTAAAAATGAAAAATGAAAATTAAAAAATAAAAAATGAAATATGAAAAATAAAAAAAGAAAAAATTAAAAATAAAAAATTAAAAAAAAATAAAAAGGAAAAATGAAAAATAAAAAATAAAAAATGAATAATAAAAAATTAAAACTAAACAAGTAAGAAAATTATAGTCGGTCTAGACCGACTATACGATACCCTATACCATGCGTTAAGAGACCCTATCTCTCAGGCCCAACTAACTGGATATAGAAAATAAGCATAAACCAAATTTGAGTGGGATTTTTATTAATTTTTTCAGCTGCAGATATGAAAAAGTTCATATCTGATGCTATATCTATATGGGGACTAGGTCCAAAAATGGACCGATCCTGACCATGTTTGGTAAAGTCTCTTGTATTTTGTAAAAATATATACAAACAAAATTTGAGAAGAATCAGTGCAATATTTTTATTTTTTGATAGATTTAAGTGAAGATCGGGAAGTAGCTCTATATGGGGCTTATGACTAAGAGTTGTCCAATAGGGATCAATGTTGGACTACTGATTAATGGATGTAATATATACATACAAACCCAATTTGACTAAGATTTGTATGATAATTTGGATCTTATGGCAATATATGTTGATTTCATAGGGGTCATTTGTATGGGGGCTAGGTCTGAACATGGACCGATTATCACCAATTTCAATAGCGTTCATCCCATGGCCGATAAAAGATCAAATACCAATTTTCGTCAAAAAATATTCATATTTGCGACCTGCAGTTTGATTACAAGCTTTACATGGACACACAGACGGACGGACGGACGGACGGACGGATTCTGATTCGATCGGTATAATTAAAGATGGGTGTAGGTCAAATATTTTTGGTTGTTACAAACAGCAGCACAAACTCATTATACCCAAACCACATAGTGGTACAGGGTATAAAAATGAAAAATAAAAAATGAAACATGAAAAATATGAAATGAAAAATGAAAAACTAAAATAAAGAATGAGTAATGAAAACTAAAAAATGTAAAATGAAAAATAAAAAATGAAAAATAAAAAATTAAATATAAAAGATGAAAAATAAAAACTGAAAAATAAAAAATGAAAATTGAAAAATAAAAACTGAAAAATGAAAAAAGAAAAATAAAAATTGGAAAATGAAAAATGAAAATGAAGAAAAAAATTAAAAATGAAAAATGAAAAATTAAAATTAAAAATGAAAAATTAAAATTAAAAAATTAAAAATTAAAAAAAAAAAATTAAAAATGAAAAATGAAAAACGAAAAATGAAAAATTAAAAATAAAAAATAAAAAACGAAAAATTAAAAACTAACCGTTTAAAATAATAAATAATAATAAATATTTTTATATTAACAGAGCCCCTGCAGTTGATTGCTATAAGTGTTACGCTTTCTGTTTGATTTTAAGAAAGTGCTATAAAAAATCTTTAACTACTAGATGTTTACACATCTCCCCTACGATCAGACTCACATGATTTTTTTATTCTAACTATTCGTCTCTGGAGTCAGCTTCCTAATGTCATGCAAAATACAACCAACGCAATAGGGCTTAGCAAATTACTATATCAATACTTTAATTTATTTTATTTGATTTTTTTTTTAATGTTTTTTAATTGTAATTTATAATATTTTAAATTAAGATTAAGAGTTACTGATGTTAAATATATAGTGAATAACTTATCTGATTCCATTACTGTAATTTATAAGATACTGTGTCTTGTTGTAATGGAAAATCGCATTTAATAAATAAATACGAATAAAATAAATAAATTTTTGTTTTTTGATTAATTTAAGTGAAGATCGGGAAGCATCTTTATATGGGGGCTATGACTAAGAATTGTACTATAAGGTTTATTTTTGGACTACTGATTAATAGGAGTAATAAACACACAAAAGCCCAATTTGATCGAGATCTATATGATTTTTAGCGATGTCCGACCGTCCGTCTGTCCGTCCGTCCGTCTGTGTGTCCATGTAAACCTTGTAGTCAAACTACAGTCGCAAATATGAATATATTTTGATGAAATTTGGTATATGAGCTTTTATCGGCTTCAGTCTATGTTCAGACCTAGTTCCCCTACAAATGACCCCTATGAAATCGACATAAATTGCCATAAGATCCATATTATCATATATATATCAGTCAAATTGGGTTTGTATGTGTTTGTTATATCCATTATTCAGTAGTCCAAAAATAATCCCTATAGGACAATTCTTATTCATAGGCCCCATATAGAGCTGCTTCCCGATCTTCACTTAAATCTATCAAAAAACAAGATTATTGCACAAATTTTTCTGAAATTTGGTTTGCATATGCTTTTGCAAAACACAAGTGACTTTACCAAATATGGTCAGGATCGGTCCATATTTCGACCTAGTCCCCATATAAATATAGCATACGATATGAACTTTTTCATATCTGCAGCCACAACCTCAATAACAATGCCACTGAAATTTGATTTACGCTTATTATCTATATCGAATTAGTTGGATCGAAGAGATAGGGTCTCTAAACCATGGTATAGGGTAATATCTTTACTATTTTTTTTTATTAATTCATAGTTGTTCTGATGTTTTTTTCTATTTCTAAGCAAACAAACATCAATATAAGAAAAAAACAAGTAGGAAATGCATAGTCGGTCTAGACCGACTATACGGTACCCTATACCATGCGTTTAGAGACCCTATCTCTCATGTCCAACTAACTGGATGTAGAAAATAAGCATAAACCAAATTTGAGTGGGATTTTTATTAATTTTTTTGGCTACAGATATGAAAAAGTTCATATCGGATGCCATATCTATATGGGGACTAGGCCCAAAAATGGACCGATGCTGACTATGTTTGGTAAAGTCTCTTGTATTTTGCAAAAATATATACAAACCAAATTTGAAAAGAATCAGTGCAATATTTTTGCTTTTGATAGATTTAAGTGAAGATCGGGAAGGAGCTCTATATGGGGCCTGTGACTAAGAGTTGTCCCATAGGTCTCATTTTTGAACTGCTGATTAATGGACGTAATAAACAAATACACACCCAATTTGACTAAGATTTATATGATAATTTGGATCTTATGGCAATTTATGTTGATTTCATAGGGGTCATTTGTATGGGGGCTAGGTCTAAACATGGACCGATTCTCACCAATTATGTACCAAATTTCATCAAAATATTCATATTTGCGACCTGCAGTTTGATTACAAGCTTTACACACAGACGGACGGACGGACGTACGGACATCGTTAAATCGAATCAGATAGTGATTCTGATTCAATCGGTATAATAAAAGATGGGTCTAGGTCAAATATTTTTGGTAGTTACAAACAGCAACCCAAACCATAGTGGTATAGGGCATAAATATCTAAGGTCATAGAATAGAAATATTCTTAGATTCTAAGAGATTTTTCTATAGAAAAAGTTTTCTAAATATGAGAATTCTGCAAATATGAGAATTTTTCTATAGAAATATGCCCATATTCAGGGAACTGTTTCTTTTTCTTATAAAAAATTTATAAAAGCAATTTATAATATTTTTCTATAGAAAAATTCTCAGAAATGCCTGCATAAAAATTCTCAGATTCAAAGCACAGTTTTCTGTAGGAAAAAGTTCGGATTTGAAAAAATTCTCCGGTTTTTAAAACTGTTTTTTATAAAAAAAAAACTATTGTACTGAGGAAATTCTTATATACAAAAATTCTTCGATTTTATGAACTATAAATAATTTGTAATTTGTATATCCGATACTTTTGCACAAAAAATTTTTTCTATAGAAAATTTCTCAGATTTTGAAACCCTTTACGTATACAAAAATTCTCAAAATTAGCGAACATTTCCTTTTTCCTATAAAAAATGTTTAAATTTTAAGTTCTTTATCTTACAGAAAAATTCTTAAAACTTGAGAACTTTTCCCAAGGAAATGCTCAAAACTTCCTAAAATACAATCCTCTGACTCTGAGAAAATTTTGTGCAGAAAAATTCGCAGATTCTAAGAACATTTTCTATCGAAAAATTCTCATATTTGGAGAACTTGTGTTTCGAAAAATTTTTTTATTCTGAGAAAAATTTTATATAGAAAATTTCTACTATTCTGAGAACTACAACAAATTCGTAGATCCAAGACATTTTTCGAAAACTTTTACGCATACAAAAATTCCCAAATGTCGCGAATAATTCGTTTTTTTTTTCTATAGATAATGTATAAAATTTTAAGTTTTTTATCTTATAGAAAAATTTTTGGAATTTTATAACAATTTCCTATAGATACATGCTAAAGATTTGTTAGCAGTTTTTTCTATTGAATGATGACAATTTTTCGCAATGTTTATTGGAGAAAAAATATGCAGCCTGGAAAACTTTCAAGAGCATCGTCGACAGTTTTCTTGAAAACAATAAGAGTGAAAACTACAGACAAATTGTTGCTGAATTATTGAAAATTTATCACGAATTGGGTGCACGAATGTCACCCAAAATTCATTTTCTTCATTCGCGACGAACAAGGGGAGCGTGCTCACCAAAATTTAATGAAAATTGAAAGAAATTATCAAGGATTTTGGGACAAAAGCATGCTGGGAGACTAGTGCTGGACTCTAATTCGTGAAACCGAACCAACAAAATACAAACGACGTTCAAATAACTTTTCAAAATTCTTTAATCATTAAATAAACTAATGATTTTTTATGTAACCTGACGTGATAGAGAAAAACCAATTACAGATTCAAATTCAGCCCACCAAATCACCCCAGGAAAGATATTTATTTGCTCCAGTCCAAAACCTTGTTGGCTAGTGTTATTATTTAAAAAAAAATTTTTTTTGAAACTTACCTCATATGGCAAACATATTATTTTAGCATTTAAGCCTTCCATTTCAGCCACATGGAATTTACCCTTAGCATGCATCATCGGTGCTCTCATGGCATCTTCTGAGGTCATAAAGAAGAATTCTTCAGTATTATGTTCTTCTTTGAATTGTGTGGCCCAGTTGCCTCTAAAGTATAGGCCATTGAAAAGTAACATTTTTGTTTTCGAACCAGTTTCTCGGCCAGTAATAGAGTTTGCACTTAAGGCAGCAGTAATGTCATCACGTTGGAACAGACTGCGACCTCCAAAAAGCTAAAACAAATAGTAAAATTGACATGAATTATTTAAAGATTTTGTTTAATAAAATTGACAAATATCCAAATTTAAGTAACAATTTTAAAATTTTTAATTAAAAATTTTTTGTTTACAAATATTTCAAATAAACTCTATACAAAACATTTTTCAGCAGTTTTGCTTTTAACTTATTTTTCTTTTTCTTACTTACACTTCTTGCTGAGCTAACATGCGATTCTAAAGCCAACATTATTTCATCCGGTGAACCTTTAGTGGCTTCATCTAACACCGTTTCAAGTTTCTGCAATGGCAGTGATACCTTTTCAGGTTCATTGGACTCCAAAACGTCTTTTATGCTAATCGAGTATTTGTCAGCATCAGCAGCAGCAGCAGCATCATCAGCTTTGTAGTTTTTCAATATTTTTTCATTTTCTTGTACAGTTTCATTTTCTTCTAAATTTATATCATCTTCACGTTTAGATTGATCCTTAGAATCATCATTATTGTTGTTGCTAACCAAAGCCACAGCATCAGCAACAGGTTTTTCATCAAGATTTTCTAGTTTTTCAGTTAAAGCTACAGAAGGTTGTTGTGTTTCTTCTGCTTCTGCTTCAGCCTTAATGTCTTTTAATGGTTGTTGTTCTGTTTGTGCTGCATTAACATCTTCTTTCTTAATATCTTCAACTATTTGTGGTTTTTCAACATATTGTTTATCATCAACAAAGCGATCAAATTTGGAGGTTTCTTTTTCAATAACTTCTTCACCATAATTGTCCGTATAAGCTCCCACAGTTGTGAGACGAAGTTCGAGAGCATCATCATCATCATCGTCAACTTTAATACGTTTCAATGTCTCGAAACCAATAACATCTTTACTGTTGTTGTCCAATTCTAATGTTGCTGATCTATCGGGTTCACTCCAATCATATTGCTCACGGTTTATGTCTTTCACATCGACAAAGTAATAGCTTTCCACAATTTTCTTAAAGTCTTCCTTAGCTGAGAAATTGCGATAGAGATATAGCCATGTCTGGAATGATGGCTCGGCAGAGAAAGTTTTGGTTTGATATTTACTTAAAATACTTTTAAATGAATCTCTTAGGCCTGCACGTTCTTTGGGATAACCGAGAACTTTATAGAATTCATCATAAGTATCACCTTGCGTGCCTTCGGCTAAAATTGCCAACAATGTTGTGACACCCAAAGGTGAATGCACCTGATTACCATCGATATCATTAAAGGATTTTAGTAAATTTGATGCTATTATCTGTGAGGCTTCACTGGCATACGCTGATGATGTTTTTACTTCGGCATCAGATTTTGTCGGCAAAGCTGTGTTTAAGCTTAAACCTAATAATACAAGCACTGCAAAAGATGGAAGTTGAACAGATTTATTGGTTGTAATCTATCTATCTATAATATTAATAGGCTAGGCGATTTCTTGTGACAGATGTTTTGTTCCTCCGTTTAACCCCGATTTTGACCAAACGTTTATTATTTGAAAGGTATTTCTTTTTAGCCGTTTGGCAGATTTACAGAATTTGAAATTTTTTCTTTTATTTTGAGTAAATTGCATTTAAAGTTGCTACTAACACATACATAAAATTATACATGTGCTATTTGTGTTTTATTAAATTTGTTGAGTTTTTTATCTTCATTCGCAATAATAATAAGCCATAAAAGTGTTGGTTTGTGAATTGGCTAAGTTGAAAAATAAGGCTGCCTAGAAATTGCACTCGAATTTTGAGCGCTGGAATCTGCTAGTATACACAAATTACCTAAGATTATAAAGATTTCACGTAAAATAAATTGGGAATACATGTGAATACGGACTTAATCGGCTCAGTGGTGATTGGTT
Source organism: Cordilura impudica (assembly GCA_963682025.1). NCBI lineage: Eukaryota > Metazoa > Arthropoda > Insecta > Diptera > Scathophagidae > Cordilura > Cordilura impudica. Next base: position 28,639,670 of record OY821517.1, read on the forward strand.
GTATATATATTTTTTTTAAATTATTGACCAACACTATGGGGATGGCTCCTACAAGAAGGATGATATTTGACTTAAATTTTATTAGATCATAACTGTCAGGAAAGACCAGAGCGGGGAGCTTATTCCACATACGGCTCCGCAGACAAGCACAGCTAACTACAAACTGATGTCTAATGCCGTTTTCTTTTCTGACCAAAAATGTTGAATTTTATTTGTACTTTTTTCGAAAAGTGTACTTTTTTTAAAATATTTTAAAGTAAGGGAAACCTTATCTTATACATCAATCGAAAGGTCTCAGGTCATAGTGTGAGAATATTTCCCCATTGTTCCCTCTTGTCGATATTTTCACCCTATGACTTCAAAGAGGATAATAATGAAAAATTTTTGCATTTTATTCACACAGCACACACTTTGAGACCTTTCGATTGATGTATAAAATGAGGTTGCTCTTAATTCAGAATACATAAAAAATATACTTTTTGAAAAAAGTGCAAATGAAATGCGACATTTTTTGTCAGAAAAGAAAACGGCATGATTCTGACTAACATATGATATGAATGTGGAGCCAATCGCTCGGGGTTTTACTTTTATAAACACCATGAGATTATCCTCATTTAAAAAAAATATTATTCCCAATTGAGTTGTATAAATATTTTTTTTTTTTTTGTTTTGTTGGGTATGCCGCGCACTAAAATTGGGTGCCCTATATTGCAAAGTCGATCGTGCGTTGTCCGCCTGTCTGTTTTAATATTAATATAACAGGGAAAAAAGTTGTCTAAAAAATTAAAATTATAATTCCATGAATATCACCCCATCGAATGACTTCCGGAGATAGCAGAAACTCTTCAAATATTTCTGCTAAGATTATATCATTTGAATGAAATTATTAATTATTTTTATTTTTCATATTTTACAACTCTTATCAGCGGTTAATTTTTTTTTATCGTTTATTTATTCACAATATTGAAGAAAAACTTAAACTTGTTTAGGCGCTATGAATATGGGCCCCAGGAAAATGAACCCCAAAGTAAAAAATGAAAGTGAGCCCCAAATTTGGGGTTCATTTTTATAATGAAAATCAACCCCATTTCTAGAAATGAAAATGAGCCCCAAAAAATGAACTACGGCCCCAAACTACGAATGAAAACTAGCCCTAAACTATTCTAGGGCTCATTTGCATAAACACTATTTGGGGCTCATTTTCATTTAAAGGATGCGGTACGATGAAGTATATGAAAATGGGCCCCAAAATGTGAAAATGGACCCCAATTTTTTTTCACTTGTTTTGTTGATTAACTTGTTTTGTCTGAAGAATTAGTGAAAAATTAGGTCGGCTCACTTAAATATAAAAGAATTGCATTTCTTAAAATTTTTTTTATATGCTTGGAAGTAGTATTTAAATTGAAAATAAAGATTTGTAAAACAATGTGACATTTGTTATACAAAAATATTTTTTTTAATTTTTAAACGAAAAAATTGCAATGAGATGTCGTAATGTGGTTTGAAAAATTTAACCGCTTGACTTAAATGATTCAGGAAATAGTAAAAAACGGTGGCATGACATAACGTCTAAGAGTGCCACTTTCATTTGTGACATAATGTCTATAGAAGCAATGACTTAAAGCCTACAGACATTATGGCACTTTTACGAGTGACATAATGTCTAAAGCATTTCAAATCTTGTAAACGTGGTAAAAGTGCCGTTATTTTCCCTTTTACAAAATGTTTAAATTAGATGTAAACATTCCGCAAAAGGGAATAATATTAATAATAATAATAACATTCTGTAATGTCTTCCCGGAGACACTTAAGTTTAGTATTGAAATCTGGCTTCACATACAAAAGTTTTTCTGCGTGGCGGCCTGCGGCCGCGCTTAAGGGTTTTCTCCTCCAGTAGGACGCGGCAGGTGGCTTCGCTGAATAAAGTTTTCCTGCGTACGTCACAAGAATAAAAAAATGTCTTTTCCCTGCAAACATTTCAAAATTTGCTCAAGCTGTTTGGATATTTTGGAAAAAAAATCTCAAAGTAACAATTCGCCTTTGCTTTGTCCTTATTGCAAGCAAATTGTTGAAACAAATTTAAAAATATTTCAATAAATTGCTATTATTTGTATTCCATTTATAAAAATATTTTACTAAATTGTTATTATTTGCTCTAAAGTGTATTAAAGTTTAAAAAAATTTCAATAAATTGTTATTATTTGTATTCCATCCATAACAAAATGAATTGTTATTATTTCCATTGCATCAAATCAATATTTTAGAATTCTGAGCGTCATAGTGTCTATAGACATTATGTCCTTAGACGTTATATAACGCCACCGTAAAAAAGTAGTCCGGCTCACTAAAATTATATTGAAGAAATTTGTCCCTACTGCCGTGCAAAGGTTGAAGATACACTTCAGATATATTCTTAAATACATATGTACATATACATTTGAAAATATGAAACTGAATTTGATAAATGAATAATAATAAATACTAACGTTACTAAATAAAACTGAATTCAAAAAAGAAAATATGATTTTTTTACATCATGGAAGTTTATAAAAGTTTATTAAAAAAAAAAAAAATGAAAATGAACCCCAAAATATGAAGTAAGGCCCCACCAATATATGATATTGGGCCCCAAAAATTATTTGGGGCCCTTTTTCATTTTCTTGTTTGGGGTCCATTTTCATTACGAAAATGCACCCCACATGAAGAAATGAAAAACGACCCCAAAATGGGAAAACAGGCCCCAAAATTTCGTGTTGTTGTTTTCCATACATTTTTTTGGGGCCCATTTTAATTTTTTTTTTTGGGGCCCATTTTCCTGGGGCCCATATTCATACCACCATAATAAACACTTGTTCTCAATAATAGTTTTATATACTTACATAATATATACAAAGTCCCTTATACGGGCTCGCTAGTATTATTAATATGAAAATATGTTTGGATTTACAAAAAAATAAATATTTTATGTACTTCGAATGAAGAACATATATTTAATTTTTTTCTTTTATTTGTAACGAAAATATTGAAAAAACATTACTTATATATTGGCAAAAAAAAATATATATAAAAACTAAAGTCTTAAGGTTAAAAAGGCTAGGAATTGTGAAATTTTCACTGATGTAACCACCAGAATTTGGTTTTCGATCTTTGCAAAGTGTAAAGTTCTCTATTAGCAATACTTTCATCATATCTAAATGTATTCGATGTTTTACTATTGCAATTGATAGCTTTAATATTTGCCCGTCTAAAATGATGATAAAAGACTGGAATACCATTTTCATTTTGTATTAAATGTATTTTATCTTGATTGTAAAAGGCCTCCGGTGGGACGAACACTTTTTTGAATGTTTCAGATATGTATCTTTCATTTGAAAAGTACGGAGCCATTATTAAATTATTTTCTGTACATGTTGTGCATCTCAAAATATTTTATGTTATTAAATTAATTATATAATTATCAATTCTTATTATACCTGATGCATTATATAACTTTTTGTTCGACACATATTTTAAAAAATTACTTTCTGGAGATCTAAGTAACGACAAGACCTTAAACATTTTCTTTCGAATACCCGATTTTTTCCCATATAAGATGGTGAAATATTAAACCAAATAAGGACATCCATATGTTAGAATTTGTCCAATAAGTGACTGATATATAATAATCTTTACTCAAGACTTAATATATCTTGAAAAAAATTATGCTTTATATAAGAAGAATGCATTCCGTGCTTTGAAAAGCACCTCTTTGATGTGGTTGTTAAAATATTAAAATTTATCTAAACATATGCTTAGGTATTTGGCACTTTCTTTGTTTGGTATATTTATATTATTTATGTTGGATTTAATTCCCAATGATTTCAAGTTTTTTTTAGGTTTAAATACTATTGTTTCACATTTTTCTATATTTATTTTCATGTTCCAATCCAATGCAAATTGTTCCACGATATTAATTTTTATTAATTAATTAATTATTAATTAATTATTATTAATTATTATTAATTATTAATTTTTATTAATTTTTATTAATTTTATCAATTGTGCAGTCAGCATGATATATAATAATATCATCTGCAAAAACTATAATATTTTCAATTTTGCTAAGTTGGTCTAAAATGAATATATTGAAAAGTATAAGTGAATTGGCAGTACCCTGTTGTAACCTATTAATGATTTTAAACATTTTTCTGCTTTTGTGTTTCTGGTGAAACACCATAAAAGTTTTATCAGTTATCATACTGTATATGAGTATTATTAAATTGTTTTTCACTAATCAGGGGCCAAATCACCGCATTCGTGAACGAAATTTTTCGATCGAAATTATCGAAATAAAATACTAAGAATAATTTTACTCTGTCACAGTTAACGAATTATGGCACCTAGTTAAGAGTAAAAATTAAACGAGGGCTGATGTTTGTTCGTCTTCTCTAAATAATAAACCAAAATATGGAATTTCGATTGATTTTACTCGATATCGAATGCGGTGATTTCGCCTCAGGTTGTTGTTGTTACAATATTTATTTATATTATTATTTATGCACATTTCGAAAATTTTACTAATATTGGGGGGTGTAAACTTATACTCCGAAGATTTTTCGAATTACTCATATCTTTATTTTTTTAGGTAATAGAACAATTTTAGCGATTGTCCAGTTTTTGGGAAAATGTGAGTTATTTAACATATTGTTAAATAGATTACAATACTCAAAAATCATTATATCTGGTAAATTTTTTAAAATTATATTTGGTACCTTATCTACCCCTGAAAACAATTTACCACTTATTTTAGAGAAAATGTATAATATTTTTTTCTCCTTATGAAGTAATCTCCAGCTTGCGTTTCATTTAAATTGTTTGATCTCTTTTCTAGATTAAAATTTGTTATAGTGGTCATATTGTATTCGAAGTTAGATTTCGTTATTAAAAATTTATTGAAAGTATCATTAACTTTTATATGTAAATTGTTACTATTATTTATTTGTTTATAGGAGTGAACTGACTCGAATAAGCTGTCGATCGTATCTAGCATTTGTTCTTTTTCGTGAATTATGAAATTATTTTCACTCTGCTTCTCTAACTCTCCTCAGGGTTTCATTTGATAGAGTCCATATCAGAGTTGGATTAAATTTTTTTTTAATTGTGAAAATTAATTTGAAAATTTTCAAGGATTTCTATTTTTAGATTTGTTTAAAAATTCTTATTACAAATTTGCTAAAACTTTATTTACTTACTAAATGTACCCCGGTGTGCTTCGCTACATCTTCCCCCCCCCCCCCGCATCGTGTTGAAAGGGCTCAAGGCTCTCATTCTTACAGTACTCCAGATATACGAAATTTATTATCTTGTATGGGGTGCTACGCCCTTTTGCATGACCCCGCCCATTTTTTTCTGACTACTCACATTAATAATATATGATGTAAGACAAATTTGCAAAGCTGTCTCTGGCATAGTACTCAAGATATATGATATTGAGTAATTACTTTGTATGGGAGGTACCACGCCCACTTATCCCGCCCATTTCTGGCATAGCTACTAACATCACACAAATTTGCAAAGCTCGTTCTATTATAGTACTTAATATACATGGTGTTAAAAATTTACTTTGTATGGGAGGTGCCAAGCCCACTAAAAATATCCAAAAAATATATAGCCTATGGTCATCCCCAACGATGTTTCTAAATATTGGAACCAACATTTTTTAAAATCAGATGTGTAGTTACGGAGATAACCACCTACAAACAAACAACGAAACAAACACACATTACCTCTTTATTATATTACTAGTTTGCCCTGTCGTGCTTCGCTATGAATTACCGAGACTTATTGACATGTTTTATTTCATAATTAATTTTTCCTGTGAAGTTTGTATTGTAAAATTAAAACATTTTAGTTTATTTATTTTATATCTGTTTGATTTCAATATTTTTTGTTTTTTCATTGGCTATGAGAAAAACATTAAATCCGACAACACTTAAAGGTTTGCCTTGAATTTTGAATATCATTTGCAAATTTTTTATTTTAGCGATTTTTGATTTTGCCAATTTTTGATTCTGTCGACTTTTGATTTTTGAAAATTTTTCGATTTTTGCGATTTTTGAGTAATTAATGTATTTTTCAAAAGTTTCAAGATTATCGCTATCATAGTATTTTTTATATTTTAGTATTGGAGGTGCCACGCCCACTGATTCCATACCGCCCATTTTTATCCGACTACTCAAACTAATATCTGATGAACTCGTATAAAGTGTCATGACTTTTCCTTTTATAGACCTCAATTATATGATATTATATATTTACTTTGCATTGGCGCTGCCATGCCCACTGCTCAGATCATGACCATTTTTTGATCGACCAATCATATGACTAACTTATAGGTTGACGCAAAGTCCCAAGGCTCTCACTATTACAGTACTCCGAATATATGACATTTTATATTTAGTTTGTATGGAAAGTGCCACGCCCATTGGTCAGATTCTGCCTATTTTTGTGCGACTACTTAAATTAATAACAAATGACCTCAGACAGGTCTGCCAAGCTATTGCTGTGATAGTACTCCAGATATATAATATTGAATTATTACTTTGTATGGGAGATGCAACGCCCACTTATCTGATTCCGCCCATTTCAGGCAAAGCTACTAACATTAATAATAGGAGACCTCACACAAACTTGCAAGTCTCTCCCTGTCATAGTACTCAATATATATGATATTAAAAATTTACTTTGTTTGGGAGGTGCCACGCCCACTAAAAATATTAAAAAAATTTCAGCTTATAGCACTTCCCATATCCGTAGTAAGACTCTTTGAAAATTTCAGGAAGATCAGATCAATAGTTATGGAGATTACCTCCCACAAACAAACAAAAAGACAAACAAACACACATCTCTTTATTATATTAGTATAGATTTATTATTATAGTAAAATTAAAATTAAAATTTTTTATTTTACTTTATTTTAGAAACTAATATGAATTTTTTTTTATAAATTTATAATTTTTAAAAATAAAAATAATTTGTAAAATATGTAGTTGAAACACATACAAAATATCTTTTCTCTGAACTTATTCTCAAATAAAATTTCAAAATTATATATTTAACATTTTTTATCCACAATTTATATAAACCGTATTTTCATAGGTTTATTGATATTCAATAATATAAACTTTTTCTTGAAGATCAATAGTTTATGCAATTGTCATACAAATTTCACTTCTTTAATAAGAGACATTCACTTACACGCTTGCAAAAATTTCATTCTGATTTCTTCTTTTTATTAAGTTTTCAACAGAAAATAATTTTAGAATTATTTTAATTTTACACAACCGACTATTAACGTGAACGTTACCACGTCTTTAACTTAAATGAAGTGTATTAATCTGAAGCAAAGATTTTTATGAAAACGCCATAACTGGTATAAAAAAAATGTGATAATAACGAGCGATGGTTTTACTCTCCGTACTACAGCGACAGAAGAAAGAATCAAACAAGAACTTAAGAATTGTTCGTAGCTAAATCATGTTAAATGTTTAAGTGTGTGAGTGTATTGTTTATAACAACTAAATGTTAAAGCCAAGGTAACAGCCAAAGTTAAGAGAATTATAACAATTAACAAGAGCATGTTGGTCTTTCTTTACCTTTCTTCAAAGTAACATTTCACATTCTTCCACATCATTATGCATGTCATTCATTACTACTTGTATTATAATGATGTTTCGTAGTAATGCTCCCCATTTTGGCCCCCTTTTAAATTTTTTGTTATTTTATTTTTTTTTGTTGTTTTCTTGACTACAGTTTTTACACATGTAACCATGGCCAGAAAGTAAAATATATACATTATTTTATTGGTGTTATTTAAATAAATGAAAGTGACATTAACCTTTTTTCAAAATTAGTTTTGAAAATCATTATTAAAGCGTAACATGATTTTTTGTAGGTGTGCTTGATTCTCCAGAATGTGGGTCATATTTTGTAGTATTTACCATAAACTTTTCCAATGTTTTTGTGTTTTTTTTTTAATTGTCAAAAGTTCAAAACCGTTGTTTAGTTTTTTTGTGTTCTTTTTTTATTGGCCAAGAGTAATCATAAAAATGTTGTAAAAATGTTTGTTAACTATTTTGGATGTTCGTGATTGTAACGTTTTATGTTAGTATCTATTTGTGCTCACACGAACATATTTAGAGAACTGGTTTTTATTTTAGTTCTTTCTTTGGTTTTTTAATTCAATTCTATACTATTCTAGACGTGTTTTGAATATGGAAGTTAACCGAATAGCAAATCGCATGATTGCAACTTTATAAGTCGATTTTATTTTGTTGTTCTTAGAATAATTTGTAAAAACAATTGGTTGATTTTGCAACCGTAAATTCAGACAAATAACGCGCAAGGTTATTGACTTCTTTTTGGAGATGTTTAATCATTTATCGGGTAGAGTTTTCAGTTTTCAATTAAAAATGTTCATGGAAAGATTTTATTTATTGATTTTTTTTCGTTCCTTTTGCCTGCTGATAACAGAATTACACACTACCAGAACTTGAAAAGCGACCTAGTGAGGGTTGTTGGGCTAGGTGAGGACATACTAAATCCGTTCTCAAAGATTTTGAAACACCCTCAAAATTTTGAGTTATTATGAAAAAACTGTTTTAGGGTAGGTCGTAGTACTTTAGTAACTCTGCAACTCACACATTTTTAGACCGATTTCAAAATTTTAAACAATCTTCGAAAGGCAAAAAAGCTTTCATAAAATGTATGCATATGATGTATATTCGAAAAAATTAGGTTCGTTTATATTTTTTTTTTTTTAATTTTTCAAACTCAATAATAGGTTTTTAATTTTTTTTTCATAAACACCTATTTTTGCACAGTTTTTAAGACAATTTTATATCGAAACAAGTAAAAGTGTTCAATTCTGCTGTGCCGAATCTTTTATACCCTCAACCTGCAGCTTAAACTCAATTTTACATCTTAAGCTCAATATTACGGCTACCATTTTGAACTGTTGTCGGTATTGCAATTTTAATTTTGAATACCAATTAAATTAAAAGTTAATTGTTTTTCTTGTTGGCCAGTTTCTATTACAATTTCTTATTACAAAAAATAATGATCGTGTCTTCTATAGAAAGAATTAGTTACTATTTGAGAAATGGCATTATTTTTCTATTATTAGAGTAGAAAACTCCTAAGTACATCTTAGAACATCAATGCAATTCATTGTGTAACGCAGCCGGCGTTATAACACTTAAAGTTTGATCCAGATATTATTATCTGAATTTGCTAGGAATTTTTAATTTTTAATTTTTCAATTTTCATTTTGCATTTTTCACTTTTTATATTTCATTTTCCATTTTTAATTTTTCAGTTTTCATTTTTCATTATTAATTTTTCATTTTCCATTTTTCATTTTCCATTTTTCATTTTTCATTTTCCATTCCTCATTTTCAGTTTTCATTATTAATCATTTTTCATTATTAATTTTCATTTTTCATTTTTCATTTTCCATTTTTCATTTTTCATTTTTCATTTTCCATTTTTCATTTTTCATTGTTCACTTCTCATTTATCATTTTTCATTATTAATTTTCATTTTTCATTTTTCATATTTCATTTTTCATTTTTCATATTTTATTTTTCATTTTTCATTTTCCATTTTTCAATCTTCATTTTTCATTTTCTATTTTCCATTTTCCATTTTCCGTTTATGATTTTTAATTTTTCATTTTTAAATTTTCATTTTTCATTATTAATTTTTCAATTTTCCTTTTTCATCAGGGATTATATTTTTTCTTTCATATTGGCAACTTTTTTTATATCGTGATAACGATAAAAAAATATGTGACAATACTACGAACATAGCTCATGGAAGTTGTGTTTGTTGGTATGATTGCATAATTTTTTGCAATTTTTCGAAGAGTCCATAAACTATATATTCTTCATCTTGTATAAGAAGAAGTCGATCTATCGATGTCCGTCTGTCTGTCTATCTGTTGAAAAGATTATCCTGTCCGCAATAGGTTGAGTAGGTCGTATTACTTAAGCTTAAAATGTTCGTCATAATCTGCATCAGTTTCATGTTGTATTTGGAGCCTCTAAGCCCGCGGAATAACTTACCAAAATGTAAAGGTGGCCGATAAAATACCATACAAAAAGCTAAAAATAGTGACAGAACATCTGCGTATGTATATAAATATAACCGATGCAATACACATTTATGATTGCTTGTTGCTTTTGTTATTATACCCAATACCACTATGTGGTATCACAGCTCACCTCAGATTCACTTTCTGAGTCGATTTAGCAATGTCCGTCCGTCCGTCTGTGTGCCCATGTAAACCTTGTAATCAAACTACAGGTCGCTGATATAAATATATTTTGATGAAATTTAATACATAAGCTTCTACCGGCCATAGAATGAACGCTGTTGAAATTGGGGAAAATCAGTTCATGTTCAGACTTAGTCGACATACAAATGACCCCTATGAGATCGCCTTACTTTGCGATAATATTTAAATTATCATACAGATCTCTGTCAAATTGGGTTTGTGTATATTTATTACATCCGTTAATCATTAGTCCAAAACTAAACCCCTATAAGACAATTATTAGTCATAGTCCCCACATAAAGCTGCTTCCCGATCTTCACTTAACTCTATCAAAAACAAAAAATATTGCACAGATTTTCTCAAATTTGGTTTGTATATGTTGTTGCCAAAAAAAAATGACCTTACCAATCAAGATCGGTCCATTTTTCGACCTAGTCCCCATATAAATATAGCATCCGATAAGAACTTTTTCATATCCAAAGGAAAAAAATTTAATAAAAATGGCACTCAAATTTGGTTTCTATACCTAATTAGTTGGAACTAGAGTTAGGGTATCTAAATTCATGGTATAGGGTATCGTATAGTCGGTCTAGATGAACTATTCATAAGTTCATAAGTACTGATTGCTGTGAAAGTAATCGTTTTTGTACGCTTTGAAACTTATGCGTATCCATATATTCAAGAATTCGGGTTGAAAATGAATGGGATCGGATTAGTGGGCGTGGCACCTTTAATACAAAGTAAAGATCTACCATCAAATATCTGAAGTACTATGATAGTGAGAGCCTTGAAACTCCGTTATATTTCATAAGTTATTAATCTAAGTAGCCGAAGCTAAAATGGGCATACCAGTAGGAGGGGCAACTTCCATCCAAAGTTAAATATATGACCTGCTATGATAAACTTTGTGTGGAGTCCAAATATTAATATCATTGCAAAAATATTGTTGTTTTAATAAACGAAATATTTTAAATTCACGCTAAAAACTTTAAAGAAAGTAGGCTAGAGCAAAAAAAAATTACTAGAGCCGCTAGAATATTTAAAACACGTATTTCGCAAGAAAGGTTTAATTGTGGTAGGCTGTACGTGGAGTCAGTGAACTAATATTTTTCCTTAGAGAATTAACTGTCAATATCCAAATTAATAATGAAAAATATATTCCAACTTTTCAGAAATGTACTATAAAATGGCATTGATGATACAAGCAAATGTTCTGGCCGATCTAGCAACCTACTTCAGCAGATCAAGTTGGACAAATTTTTCGAATGAAATTTAAAAAAAAAATTTTTTTTTTTTTGTAAACAAACTTTTGATAACGTATGAGTTACACATCTGAGTGATACTTTTAGTATATGTGACCTTCTCCGAGAAAAGGGACCTAGTGTGTGAAAATTAAGTTTTGAGAAAAAAAAGCATTTAAAGTTTCTACACCCTTTTAGGTACCAAAATCCACCGTTTTTGACACAACCCGTTTTTTGACACACTAGCTCCTTTTTCTCGGAGAAGGTCACATATACGATTTTTTTTTTCTGTTTATAAAATGGATATACAGTAAAATCTCGGAAAAGTTAAGTCTCGAAAAAGTTAATCTCGCGGAAAAGTTAATCGAGCGGCTGTCTTCACGTGCCGCTCTAAAAAGTTAATTAAAAATTAGCGTGCAAAGACACCGTAATTGTGCAGTAACTGGACCATTGATAAAAGCAAGAGCTAGAGTCGATTTCCAAAAGCTTTATCCAAATAAACAATTTAATGCGAGTGATGGGTGGCTAGCAAATTTTAAGAAAAGGCACGGTATTCGCTTTCTTAAAGTGTGTGGTGAAATTCTATCTAGCGATACCGCAGAAATAACACCTTTTATTTATAATTTACGGGCAAAATGTGCCCAAATGAAGATCACTGAATCACAAATATACAACGCTGACGAGTCTGGACTTTTCTACCGTTTATTACCCGATAAAACTTTCGTCGCAGCTACGGAAAAAACCGCACCAGGGAGGAAAATAGCCAAGGAGAGAATAACCTTTTCGTTGTGCGCAAATGCGGATGGTTCGCACAAATTGACTCCGTTGGTGATAGGAAAAGCAGCTAATCCACGTTGTTTTAAGGGATTTGAAAACCCATTGGAGTACGTTAGTTCACAAAAGGCATGGATGAATGCAAAACTTTTTTATAACTGGTTTCAGAACTCATTTGTCAAACAGGTAAATTCAGCAATTCATTAAATACATGTGCATTTCTATAAGAGCTAATAACTTTAAAATTTTACAGGTCCGCAAATTTTCTCATGAAAATAATTTGTCACCAAAGGCTTTGTTGCTCATAGACAACTGCACGGCACACAAGCCTATTGATTTACTGAAAACTGAGGACGGCAATATTATAGCAATGCTTTTTCCGCCCAACGTCACACCTGTTTTACAGCCAATGGATCAAAATCCAATAAGATTGGTCAAATTGGGTTATCGAAATAAACTTTTATGCAACATGCTTGCAGAGGAAAACATTTCAATTGACCGTATGTTGAAGTTACATACAATTCGACAAGCCATATTGATGCTTAAGGCAGCTTGGGATGAATTGTTGCCAAGTATTCTCAGCAACTCATGGAATAAAATAAACAAGTGGGATGATGATGAATATCAAGACGAAGACAACATTCCACTGTCTGCGCTTATTGCACTGAACAGCGAATACAACAATTCAATTAACGAAGTTCAAGTTTTACTTTCGAAGGTGGCCGATAATGTGGAGATCAACATAGATGACGTAGAAGGCTGGAATGAAGATCAAGCAACAGAGGATGTAGAATGCGAATTGTCTTCTGATAGCTCTGACTCAGACATCGAGCAAAGTAGCCCACAAGAGGAAGTTAGTTATAATTTAGCACTCCAAAGCATAAATAATTTAATAAAATACTTCAAAAATGATGTAAAAGAGGTGGAAGACTTGATTCTCAAACGCACTAAATTAGTAGCAGCCTACCACAACAAAAGCAAGAAACAAACAACTTTAAAAAGTTATTTCACAACACCTAATACATAACTGAAATTTTTTAATTAATCATAAGTATGTACATATAATATTAAAAATAAATGAAATAAAAATATTATTTACAGAAATATATGCTTTAAGCTTTATTTCGATAAATTTAAAAAACCTTCGGAAAAGTTAATAATTCGAAAAAGTTAATTACCCTTGGGACATTTTGATTAACTTTTCCGAGATTTTACTGTATTAACAAAAATTAATTATTTTTGCCTAAGCTACAATTTTTGGTGAAGAATGAAATAGGAAAAAATCAATGATTCTTAAACTATAGCTGAAAAACTAAGCAAAGAATATCAAGAAACGGAAAAATGGCCTGAGAACGCCAAACATTGAAATAAGAGAATCAGTTTTTTATTGCGTTCAATTTAATATTTTCTTTAGGTGTGATTTTAAACAACTTCGAAGTTGTCAAGATAATGTTATTATAAAATATTACATTGACATAACTTAAATTTTTAAATTTGCATATCTGAATTATTCGAATTTCCTCTTCGAAAACTTATTCTAGTTTCAAATTTCTGGATTATGTACGGCTAAAACCCAAAAGGCCATAGCATGTCACAGTTTTCTATTTACATATTTTAAAGTTGTATAAAACTGTGGACGAATAACTATAAAAATATTTTTCAAAGAGTTTTTTTCTTTTTTTTTGACAAAATGTTTGGCCACTTTAGCACAAAGCCAAAGTTTGACTACACAGGTACAATATTATAATTTTATAATATTTCAAACTAAAAACTACAGGTCTTTTCTATTAAAACTTTTTCAAGAAATCAAAAAAAAAAAAGAACTTAGACCACTTGTTAGCCTTCCTACCATAAGAAATAATCTAAACAATCAAATATTTAAAGGCATTTAGATAGAACGAAACGAAAGCGCACGTAATATGGAAATACCGTTAACTATTATAGAAAATATTGTAATATGCCTTAATTGAAATAATTCCCAAACCAATATCCAGTGCCATCCATATCCACTACAAATACAACGACGGTAATAATAATTATACTCAAACACCATAAAGAAAAACGAAAAGAAAGTTTCCTGCTCCCAATTGCGCAATCAAATATCAAAAGCCACTTTACAACAACAGGCGGCTAAGTCTCTTATGAAATACACACAATGTGTTCAGCTCAGCTCAGTTCAATTCAGTTTAGTTTGTCGTGTTCCTCTTGGTAATTCACCAAAGTATACCTTCCTTCACCTTATACAACACTTAATGTTCTTTACGAACAGCCCAAGTAGTCATACAAGTTTTGCTGTAAGTAAACCTACTCCTGTTTTTTTTTTTCTTTTTATTATTATTATGATTTTGGCTAGTCATTTGGTAAGAAGTTGTCTTTCCCGTTTTATTTCTTCCTAAAAACTTTGACCCCACCATTTCGTAAGTTTTCTTTACTTACAAATAACTGGGAATTTCTTTAAATTCAAGGAAATAACTAATTTTGAAATCTCTTTTACAGGCATATCGTGATAACTTCAATGAAGTTGTCCTTATGGTTTTTATATGTTCAGTGCAAAGTGAAATGTACCCCAAGGTATATAATTTTTTCTCTTTTTTGTTGTTGTTTGGTTGTCTTAAGAAAAATATTTCGTCTTATTTGATATTAGCCACTTGTTTTTTTTTTACCGTTTGCAGAAGTTTATTTCAAGTTTAGCTAACGTTATCAGATTGTGTCTCGCCAGACATTTGGAAATCAAAGATATTTTATGTTAAAGTGGAAATATGTTAATCAGCAGTGGTTTTGGGTAATTTTTAATATTGTGCTTTTAAAAGAAATTAAAAAAATATATGTATGTATATTATTTTATTAGCTCTTAGAGTACAAAGATTTGTTCCAAACTAAGCTCAATTTAGTTGACAAGATTCTGAACTGAAAATACCCTAAAACGAGCTGGGTTATTGAATACCCATATTAAAGATCGCAATCTAAAGCAAGTCAGAAAATTATAGTCGGTCTATACTCGTACCATGCGTTTCGATAGATCCAACTTTGCGTGAGTAACAACTGGATAGATATCGAAAATAAGCATGAAGCAAATTTTTGGGCAATCTTTATTAATTTGTGACACGCAGATATGAAAATTTTTATACATATGGGTTATTTGTATACATTTGGTAGTTACAAACATCAGCACAAAGTCACTATGCCTTGACCACACAGTACTATAGGGTACAGATATTGTCACACATGCGCAAAACTTCCATTATCAAAATTCCCGTACTCACAAGTTGCGTGCACTCTTAAGGTAAGGTAATTTTTTCTTATTTCATAATATTCTTTCTCTTATTGAAAAATCTTTTTTATTTTTTTTTTAACATTAAATATTAAAACTTGATTTTCGTGTTTCGTTCTTGTGTTATTGTAGTCTGCTCAGTGATGCCCACTTAACGCTTTTCGCGCTAATTGATCGCTTTTAGACAACCCAAAAATCGAATTTTTCCTTTGAAGCGTCGTTTCACTCGCGATCGGAAAAATCTGAAACACCCCTATAATAACGACAACTTTTGTTTCAACCAAATTTATTAAAAAAATCTAAAAGAATTCATTAGCAGTTATAAAAAAATAAAAATAAAAAGATAATAATAAAAAAAAAAAATAAGAATAAAAAGGTAGTAATAAAATAGAAAACAGAGAAATTTTATATGTTGTTTATGACTTAATTTCGTTTTTTTCCGATCGCGAGTGGGTAATGTTTTAAATTTTATATGTACGCGTTGAAGAACATGTTCTGTTTTTTTTAGCAGTACATGTGCAAGAAAACGAACTTAAAATAAGACTACACTCGAATCTGTGTGGTTTATGTGTGTTCGAAACAGAAAATACGTGTTCGTGTAGATAACGAAATATTAAAATGAAACACAGTCATGATTGTGTTGGGTACCGTACAAAATTTAGAAACACACATAATTGATCTGAAAATAGAAATATGTGTTGGCTGCTTTAGAACAGAACATTGTGTGTTTCATGTGGGTATTTTCTGAACCTTGATATTAAGCTATCAAAAACAGAAATAAAATTCATTGACCATAATTTAAATAAAGGGAAAAAAAAACTCGGACGTCATCGAAAATTTGTAACTCCAGTGATTATCTGCATTAATTTAATATTTTTATGCAGGCCCTTGTTCTTTATAACCATTTTGAGGACGGGATGGATTTGACAAATTTTTGGCAATAGTCAGGCGGTATTTATACACATTATTGCGGTTGGAGCTTTTTTAACTGGAAACCAAGTATTTCATAACCTTTTTGTTAAGATAATCCTAAAAATTTTCCATACGATTATATCAGGATTCTGGGATGGAATTTCCATGAAATCGGAAACGTTATATTTTTTTCTTCATTCTTTATTTAGAATCTATTTTATAAACTAACATAAGTTATTGACTTTTATTAAGATCAATGACACTATAAGTATATTCGAGAATCATAGTTCATTATTTTTAAATAATATTCTTACAATAGTATATATTATTATTATTTTTGCAATATGTTCATAAATATATATGTAATAAGTTACATTTTAAAATATAAAAAAATTAAGTTCTGAATGGTAGATCAAGTACATGATGTCTATTTAGTCATCTGACTTCTTCGCTTTCACCTAACGACGATATGGCTAAAAAGTTAACATGATCGCTTAATCCTTGTAAATATCGTTGGCTATAATTTCGTATTTCAGTTTCTACGTTCAGGATTCAAGGCCATTATGTATAGTATTGTTAGAAACACCACCGAGGAGCGTTCATTATCATTCTTAAAGTTATTGATTGGAATCTTTGAATAATTTCAATATTGGAATTACTTTTGGTTCCCCTGAACTCAATCCCATAATTCCATACAGGCTTCAAAATTTTTTGTAAAGCACAATTTTATGTTCAATTCAGATTTTCGAAGACCAAGAAGTCAGTACATTTTTTTCAATTTGTTGTCAACTTGAATTCTTTTGGCTTTCACATGATCCTTCCATGTTAACTTTCTGTCAAACACATGCCCAAATATTTTACACTACTTTTCTGTGGAATTTGTGTACCATTAAAATTTTTTTTGACAATAGCCTCGTCTTGGAGTAAACGTTCCATGTGTAGATTTTTGTCCATTTACTTTGATATTCCAAGTAGTCAACCATATTTGTAAGTTATCTACTATTTCATATTGAATTAAATTTGATGCATCAGTTGCTAAGTTGTTGGAGGATATAAGTGCTGTATCGTCCGCGTAAGTTGCATCGGTTATCCCATTAACACAAGGCATGGCAGAGGTAAAAATAGCATTTAAGACTGGCCCTAATACGCTCCCCCAGCTTCAATTTTGCACAGAGTAGACACTTAATTGTTCACCTTAACATAAAAGGATCGTTCGTTTAAGTATGACTTAAGAACAAGGTAAAATGGAGCTGGAAGATAATTTTTTAGTTCAGCAATCCCGCATGCCAAACACGATCAAAAGCCTGTGTATATCTAAAAATACAGCTGAGCAGTATTTATGTTTTCTAATGCATTAGTAATAAAACGAGGGCGGATCAATAAATCCGTGACTTTTAGAATGAAACAGTTTTTCTTTGCAAAAAAAAAATTTTTTTTTTCAACATAATCTTTTAGCTCAATACATTTAGTCCAACGTTTCTCCAATTTTTGTATCCCTTCCAAAAAATACAGTAGTCTATTAACGGGTGGTACTTGATGGGAACAGTGTTGCATTTCATATATCTGCGAGGGAAGTTCGAAAAGTCACGGACTTATTGATTCGCCCTCGTATTGACTATTCTATTGCATTGCTGGGGGTTCCGTGTTTATGACGGAAACTAAACTGATAGTTTGGGGCTACGTTTTTGTTTTCTAGAACTGGAAGCAATCTCCGAAGAAAAATCCTCTCGAAAATTGTTGAAAATATTGACCAATAAGAGCTAACTTTATTTTCTGGTTTGTTTGGTTTAGCGATCATTGTAATTTCGGCACACTTCCATTGAACAGGAGACGTTATATAACTACCAAAATCGCACATTATGATATTTGTGTTTTGGATCATTGCCCTGATAAAAGTACCAGCTATCGTCAAATACTTGTTTGTTTATTATTTTTGCGAAATTTTCTATTAAAATTTCTAGATATACATTTTAGTCCCATTATCACATAAAGTATAAAAATCGTGGCTTCGCTGTGGAAAATGAAGCTCAGGCCATCGCATATCGGTTTTAGGTTATTCAGCAAATACGTATTGCTGATTTCGAACTCTCCAAATATAGTGTCTTTTATCCGATCCGAGTACATTAAACTTGTTTTGCCGGTAAACCAATCGTTTGTCCAAGAAGAAAAATCCAAGTGTAAGTTTTGTTGCATTTAATTTTTTTAATTTTTATTAAATAAAATATCCTCTACTCCAGAGGTTTGTTTTGCATCATTTTACAGGTTTTGAGGCTTTTATAATATTGGGTACAGTCGAATGGTCCTCTCAGACATCTTCTAGATTCACGCACATTTTTTCTCTCTTCCATATGTTTAATAATTAGTGTTCTAACTTCTTTGTCCATATGTACATCTAGATTTCCGTCTATCCGAGGTTGGCTTGTGCACAACATTTTGTCTATGGAATTTTTTGGTATACTAAAATAACAGGTTCTTTTTTGTTTTTAAATGTGTAAAACATGCACATCTAAAAACCTATTTGTATATTACAAAAAATTTAGTTAGGTCGTATTTATAGGGGAACAAAATAATTTTACTACAGTGTTCAGATTTTGCTAGAAGTGACAGCAGATTATGGTTTTGAAAACAACTGTCTTGAGAAATAGGACAAACGTTATCAAACTAGAGTTAAATTACTTTAAAAAATCTTCTATTTACGAGATAAGAGCTAAATCCCTATTTGAAGTCAAAACATTAAATATTAAAAAAATAAAATTAAATTTAAAAGTAAACGGAAAAATCGATACAGAACTGACTGATTTTGGATTGAGGTAAATAACAGCACAAAGTCAGTCAATGAATATGCATTTTTTATTTTAGTTATTAAATTTCGTTATACATACATAGATAACAGTATTCGAAGAGCATTCAGTGCACTAAATTTTCTAAAATTCTTTAATAGTGAATTCCTTTAAATCTTTGGTACATATTAAATATGAACTAGAAATGAAAAATTCATATTATGGCAATTATAAAATAAGTTGTTATTTTTTATTACAAAACTTTTTCGCGTAATTTTAATATCTTATTGATATATCTGTGGTCACAAGCGATAACCGCCTAAGTCAACTTAATAATGATTTGAGTTATGTATGCTATCATATTCTACTAAAAAATCTTTATATTTACGTGAAATCCCCATTTTTCTAACACTGCTTTTTAAAAAGATATTAATACAAATATTCTGACCTAAGTCGTAATGAAGCCCCATTACATTTATATAAAAAGCTATATTTCTTGAAAGCATGATTTTCGATTTAGGCGGTTATTGCTTGTGACCACAGATATAGCATCAAATACTAGCGTTTTTTTACCGCTTTTCGTTTGATTATAATTTAGCGCCTTTAAGCGCTTTTTGAGTTACTGTTTTGCGCTTCTTGCTTGCATAATGTTGGCATCGCTGGTTCTACTAATTTTACGATGCTTTTTCTTGTGCTCAGTTGATCTTTTAACTGTTGTTTAATGTTTGTTTTAACATTAGTAACAAAGAGAAAGAGAGAAAGAGAGACCGACCACAAAACACAAAAAAAATTATTGTTGTCGGTAGTTTACCAAAAAAGGGTTCATTGCACTCTATACATATTGTGTTTTTCTATTTGTTTCTTTCGTTTGGATGTTTTTTTTTTCTTTTATAATATTATATTAATTAATTTGCATAAAATCTAGGTTAAATGAATGTGTTTTTTTTAGATTTAGATAAATATTTTATGCTCCTACAATTTGGCTGATAAGAGAGTTTGGTGAACTAATTTTTATTAATTTCTTATCAATTACTTAAAACAATTCGAATTATTACTGAGCATAATAAGTTTAATGCTGCAATTACAATTGCAGAATTTTCCATTTTAATTAATTTTCTTAGCTAAAAGAAGCAGAATACACATTTATACGTAGTACAGTCCTAGAAAAGCCGCGAAAATTTCAATAAACAATTTAAAATAAAATTTTATGATTGCACACGAATTATATTTGTAAAAATTATAATAATGAAAAACTTTTGTGCGTTATCCTTAAATAAATAAATTCTTTCATGAAATGCCAACAATTCAAAAATTACAACGAAAATATTTAACATACTTATGAAAAACAAAATTAAGATACACTCACAAAAAAAATTGCGTAAAAATTAAGTCAGAATTTAAAAAAAAATAAAAATGGTGAAACATTTTAAATTTTAATAATTTATTTTATTATTTGAAAAATAATTTTTAAAAATTATTTAGAAAAAATTTAATATTCTATTGATGAAAAAAGAAAATTAAACAATATATTAGAAACTAAAGTGAGTATTATTCAAAACAAAAAAAAAGGAAAAATTAATTTTAATTAAAAATTTTCTCTCTGATATGGCTTTTGGCAAAGATATTTTAACACTACAATAAAACCGAATAAAGGAAGGTTTTGGCAAGAAAATAATAAAAAATAATTTTACTAAAAAAAAACCTTTAAAATTTTATATTGGATAAAATATTTGGTAAAGTCAACTGAATGCTACAATCAAAATAAATGTCACATAGGAAAAAAATTTTTGTTTGAGAATTTTAACGAAAAGAATTTATTAACTTTCAAGAAAATATGACATGGACTGATTATATTTTGTCAAATAAGCCCTTGCTTCAATTTTGAGTGGGAAAAATATGATAACAAGAATATGAAGAAGAACATAAGCAACAAAACTAAGGGCATAAAGACGTAGATACAAAAGTATTCGGTATTTGAGTGTCAAACTTCTCGTCAGAGATGGGATGACCTACATATGTAAACAATAACTAAATTAACCCTTAATGGCCAATCTTGAATTTGATTGGTTTTTGTGTTTGTATTAAGTTTTGGGTTTTGGTGTGTTCTGACTTATATAGTAAAATTTTATGGTGAACATTTTTGTTGAACATTTCATCCCCGCCCTTCCCCTTTTTCGGGGTGTTTTTTTTACGATTTGTTAGAAAAAAGCCAAAAAATGCCGTTATGACGGGGAGTTAGAGGGTTAATATGTTCTACAAAAATATTTGCCATAATATTTTCTACAAAGTAGCTGAACATACCCTATACCTCAGATGTAAGGAAAACATAGTTTTATATACCGATATGCTGCAAGAACAGGCCAGAGCTGGGAAACTTTAACCGCTTCTAAAATAAAATTCCGATGTGATCTTTCAAAACGCCGACACACGTATATTTTTTTTTGTCTCCTCCACCAGAATCAATCGTCGGAACCCCGTAATTTTGGAAAAAGTTTGAAATTGTTGTACAGTGTAATAAATATAAATAACAAAAATGTTAAATTCGGCTGTACCGAATCCACATCGCTTTTATGTTTACATTAATGTCTAAACTTATTGCACTATTTATAACAAATGTAAACAAAATAAAGAGCAACAAATTGATAATTTGATAAACTTAATACTAAATTCTTACGACAAACACACAGAATTTTTAAAATTTTTTAGAGGTGTATTCATCTTTTCGGACATATCTCGTCACAATGATGTCCGATATACCCCATTTTCAATATAGCCAATTTTCGAAATAATGACAAACAATATTATCATAACTTTAACTAGATAAATGGTTTATTTTGTGAATGAGCGTGATGTCAACAGACAGATGGACATCGCTATATCTGCTCGAGTTGCTAAAATGATCAAAAATAAATATTCTTTGTGGGGTACGAAATGAATTTTTTGATGCGTTAAAAACGGAGTGACAAACCTATATATGTATACCCTTGGTACATTGGTATGGAGGGTATTGTTTTCATACCAAAATTAAAGATATTCATTGATTTTTTTTCTAAAAACAAAATAGTTTATTTATTATATATAATGATAAAAATTAATTCATTTGTTTTTTCATACACAACGCCTCAAAAGGAACTATACACCTACATATATCTGAACTTAACATAAATACAAAATATTCCTTTTTTGTTTGGAAATTAATTTGGTTTAGCCTCTTTGGCCCTGTTTACATAGACTCCAATAAATTTTTGGTATATTCGGTTAGAATTTTGGCCCAATCTTCTCTTAGAGCTTCATTTAGGATTTCCTTAAGGTCAGTTTACACTATCACACTTTGTAATACGACCTGTCAAAAAGTTGAGTATTATGAAAAAATCATATCATGTCAAAAGCTTATGTTATGGAATTGGGTCTGCATGATTTTATTTACGAAGTCCGTTGTTTTTTTTTTTTTTCATTTTTACACTTCTAAAAACTTGTCATTTTCATAGGACCAGAGTTATATTTTTTTTTTTTTTTTGTAATAATTAAAAAAAGGGAAAGTGGAAATAAAATATAAATTCCAAAATTAATTTGTTTGTTATTCTAAACAGATGTTTTTATAAGATTTGAGTGTGATGGTTTAAATGGCCTAAGTATGAAATAATGTCGGTGCGAATTTATGACAGTCCGATGAATTTCATGGGATTTTTATGTCATGGATCTAGCGGTGCAAATAATCGCAAATATTCTCAACAGGATTGACATTTGGAAAATTTGGTGGATGATCAAGCTGGCTTGGTGCCCATTACAGAAGCCACTATTTCGGCAAACGGGATTTAGGCTTGGGATCAATGTATTGAGAGATCCAAAGTCCAAAAAATCCAATCTGAAGTCAAGCTCTCCAACAGCAAATGTAGATGCACTCCTAAACCATAATGGAGCCTTCACCATGCTTAACAGTGCTTTGGCTTTTTTGCTCTCCTATTGTATTGTTTAAAGGAGGTGTTTGAAGTACTGCGACCGAATGATCTATTGTACTGCCCTCCGCTAATAGGCTGTCCCTATAAAATTTCATCCAACCTTGAAGCCTTAAGGAATTCGTGGATGTTGGTTAGTTCTAGTAATTTTATTTCGCTACCTAGTATTTGGAAAGAACCCAGGAGCTTTATTATTTTATGCATTAACGCTCCAAAGTTTTCAAGTATGCGGTCTGGTGATTCGGCTTCCTCATCACAGAATCTACACATGGGGTTTGCTACAATTCCTAGCTTGCTCAGATGTTCCTTGAGCCTACAGTGACCAGTTAAAATCCCGGTTAGTATTCCGATCTCTGATAACCCAAAACATGACTCAAAGCTCTTGCTGCTGTTGTTACCTAACAAGAGTTTGGATTGCCTTAAGCCTAAGTGGCTCGAGAAAAGTTTCTGTCTAACATGATTCTCATGTTCTCTGAGTATGCCTTCCTGTACTCCTTTTTCTATTCCACAAAACTGTTCCGGCCCTATAAATTTTGTGGAAGCTCCCCTTCTGGCAGGCTCATCAGCTTACTCATTACCTTGAGTCCCAATATGCCCCGGGACCCAACAAAGGCTGACTTTATTGCGTTTGCTTAGCTCATTTATTTTTTGTATATAGTCCCATACTAACTTAGAGTTTAGTTTATAGGAGCTTAGTGCTCGAATAGCAGCTTGACTATCTGATATTATGGCTACGTCCCGTCTTTTGTACTTCCTATTCAAGTTAATTGGTGCACATCTATCGATGACATAAATTTTAACTGGGAAAATACTTGTGTGTATTCCCATTGACTCGAAGTATTTAGTTCTAGGCCTGAAGAATCCCACCCCTGTACCACTATTGGTTTTTGACCCATCTGTGCAGCGTTTGATTGTATCTGCTTTTAGAGAATACGCTGTAATTGAACCGCTCCATTCTTTCTTATTGCTAAGTTTTGTAACAAAGTATTTCTTGAAATCATATTTCTTATCAGTCCTGTCCATGAGACAATCTAGGAGGGAGTAATTTTTACTTGACTTACTCGATTCCATTGCCCTTCATAAAGCCAGGTTATAGGTTTCTCCCTTGATCCTGATTTCTGTTGCCAGGGCTTTATTCTGCACCACTATATGTAGTGGGCTTAGGTCCAAGATTACTTCTATTGATGCTTTTGGGCACGTCGTCATTGCAACCGTTATCCCAATACACGCTAAACTCTTACTTAACTCCATTTAAGTTGACTTAAGATCTGTTCTTTTAGCCCACGCGATAGCTCTATAGGTCAGGATTGGGCAGACCATCATAGAGTACATCCAGTGTAGGATGCTGGGTTTACATCCCCAGGTTCTACCAACTACCCTTCTTCCTCCGCTAACTCGGCATTCTTTTTTCTCAAAATTTTCCTGTGTCTTTCTCGACCTAAAATCTCTCACTTACTCTCTCCAAAAACCAAAGTATTTATTTTCATATATTAACCGTAATCCATTCGTTTCTTTTTATTAACTATAGAAATAAAAGGTTTTTTTCTCGAACGTCTGTCATGAAATTCATTTTCATGCAATGCGCGCCTTATAGTGCTGCCGCTTACTGTTTTCTCGGACTCCGCACTGATGTCCTGGGTAATTTTAACTTTACTACAATGGGAATTTTTTTTCAGTGTTGCAACAATCTTCTTCTCTTCCCTTTCATAGCTTTGGACGACCGGATCGCTTCAACTTTTCTAACATTTTAAAATATTTGGATTTGTCCATGACTTTTTTGACTGCATTCTGGTGTCTTCCTACAATTTTCGCGATTTCACGGAATAATTTGCCCTTTTCTCTTAAATCTATTATAATTTTTCGAGTCTCGAATGAGATTTCAGTAATCATCTTGATAAAATTATTTAATGATTATTTTACGGAAAATGTTGATGAAAAAAAATAACTTTAACAATTCTTGTTTGTCTCTTTTTAGACCCAAAATTATCTGAAATTCTTTCGCTTTCAGTAAAAAAAAAAACACAAATTGAGAAAGAAAGTATATACTCACGTTTCTTTTTTTGGTTTCCTCTCACCATGTGTGGATTAGAAACTAATTATAAAACGAAAGGTTATATCAAATAACTAGAGCGCATGCACTTAGGTACATAATCTAACTGCATGCCGAGCAGTAATCACGTGGATCAAAAAATAAACACCGCAACGAGTTTTCTTTTACCCGGAAATAGCAGAAGCGACGAACACGAAGTTAATTTTATTTTGCTGATAGTGAAATTTAAATAAAATAGGAAATATTCTAGTACTAACATTATAATTATAATAAAAGAAAATATAAAGTTATAGTATTTGTATATTTTTTAAGTCATACCAATTCCGAGATATAGCCACTGTTATAGTTTCTCCTGGAAAACTCACTTTTTCGAGACTGCATACATTAAATTTCGATTAGTTTCGGTTACAATAATTTGTGAGTTTTAATAACAAAAAAAAAAACCCCGTTCCTTAATAGCAATTTAAGGGCTACAAATGGGAAATTTTCTTTTATATTAAATACAAAATTTTATATATTTTTTTTTTTAGTCAATTTTAATTAATTTTTATTTTTGAGTGTATATATGAGAATTTTGCCAAATCCTCTGCCACAATTGCAGCAGGGAGTGAGTGAGTTGCTAGCTTACATACTTTAGAGAAGTTCGAAAAGAACAAATTAGCGGTAGCATAACCAACATTGCTTAAAGGCGGCTTTTACTATTAATTAACCCCTTTACAATGATTGTGTAGTCATAGTCATCGTCATCGTCATCATCAGCCTTAACATCATAATGCAACATAACGAATGTTGCGTAAATGGCAAGAAAATCACAGCACAAGAGTTTGCTCGCCTTACAGAAACAATGATAAAACTTTGGGAATGGTGAAAGTAGCACAACTTAGATTTGCGAGATGAAAAAAAAGAAGAAAAAACTTTTTCCATTAGTTCACAAGCCACAGGAATGAACGAACCAACGAAAAAGTAAAAATTTATGAAGCGTTTAATTGAATAAATTAAAGAAAATAATAATACCTTCTCCAAATAAAAAAAAAACAAGAAATAACCTAAAGGATTAAAAACAACAGAAGAAGAAAGAACTTTCGCCAGAATACATATGGCGTATGATAACGGCATTAAATGATTTTAATGAGAAACAAACAGATTGAAACGATAACGCGCTACTAAAAATTGAAATTTATTTTCAAAATTGATTTTTTAATTACCCCGTTAAATGTGTCGCTAAAAAATTGCGCTGTTACACCTTCTTTTTTTTCTTTGCTTAATTCATTGCCAGAGACACTGCTACTAAATGTTTATAAGAGGTTGTTGGTTGTTTTCCGTTATCTCCTCACACTAAATCATAAAAGATACAAAACCACTTGTTCTATAAATCACTAAAAAGTGTCTAAAAGGAAACTTAACTTTCGGCACAAAAATTCCTGTTGTTTGGTTTGCTCATACAATTACTATATACGTGGGTACATTGAAAGGTAGCAGGATATTATGGGGGAGATTTATTTGGCTATTTGATAGTATATACATAGTTTGACAAAACCAAAGTTTTATGTAACAATAAAACCTCTGAAAACCGGTTCAAAGTATATCAAAAGATTGAAAATACCATGCTATTGTATTAAAACTTTAGCAAGGGGGTGAATACCATTTTATATATATGGGGGGTTTCATGTCAAGTGCACCAACTTTTGAAACCGATGTCTTCCGATCGGGATGAAATTTGCACCAAGGTTAGTTAGTCCTATTGGATAGTAGTTTAGACACAATTTTTCAATAAGATCGGTCCAGATCTCTCTGAGTTAGAGGGGATCAAAATTTGACATATTGGCCAAACAGGTGTTTTTTCTCATCCATGTAACTTATTACCTATTGTTCTTAGAAAATTTTCTCCCAAATAGTTTAGATAGCTATTTCTTCAATATTTCGGAAAAAAATACTTTAAAAAAAAAAAAAAATGTAGACTTTTTTTGCTAAATTAAAGCATTTTTTGCCTTTTTTCTCAAAAAGGGCATTTTTTTTTCATAAGAAAGCTTAGGATTTTTCCTTTAAGAGCTTTTTGGTCGCTTAGTGGGATGGGAGTGGGATATCTATCAAAATAAATGTTTTGTAACTCAAGACAACGGTTTTTCAATTTTTCACAAATGCACTATTTTGAATTTTTTCCTATTTTGTGAAAAACCTTACAAATAATGCTTATACTGAGAAACTAGACAAATTAACCTTTCCGAAAGTATGGAACATACCTTCATAACAGAACAGAAGAGAATGGTTCTCTGTAACCTGAAAGATTTATTTGCAACATTTCAATCTGAACACGAGGATGTTACAATTGGCTTCACGAAATTAACCCAAAATGAGGCCAAAACATTGCGTTTTGGCAGAAAGCAGCGGAACTGACACAGAATGCGTTTGCATTTACCATGAAAATGTTAAACTGATGTTGAAGGAAATCAACTTAAAGTATTTAACAGATGATTCGGCAGAAGATTTACACGATTACCGCGATTGCCTTAAATTGACTATGTGTCCTAATGCAACAACTTCTTGCCACTTAGGTGAATGTACCAATTGCCCGAAAACCACGTTCATCAAAGAAAATTTAATCAACTCTTTAGATCGAGAATATATAGAGGAGGTCAAATTTGATTCTTGGATTCAGACTGACAGATGCACATTGAAAACAATCATAAATATGGATGATTTTGTGGAAGAAATGTGTACAGGATTGCTAAACTTGAGAAACCATGACTTTTTAGTCAAAGAGCAATGGTCATTCTTCAAGGATTTGAAGATACATTTGAAGTCTAGTGAATTCGCTATATCATATGATTTCGCAGAAAACTATAAATATGTTCTTCAGGATGCCATACAAGCATTCCACTTCAATAACGACCAAGCAACTATATTCACAGTAGTTATTTACTACATGAAAGATGAAAAGCTGGAACCAAAAGTATGGCAATCATATCCGACGATTTAAAACATGATACCGTTGCAGTTTATGAGTACCAGAAGAGAATTCTAAAATTTCTAAAATTTAAATTTACAGCAAAGAAGGTATACTACGTTTCGGACGGAGCTCGTCAACATTTTAAAAACAAAAGTAGCTTGGCAAATCTTATGGCCCATGAAAAAGATTTTGGAATGCCAGCTGAGTGGTATTTTCATCCTACTGCTCATGCTAAAGGAGCATGTGATGGTATTGGAGCAAACCTTAAAAGAAATGCAGCGAAGTATAGCCTCTAGCGCTCTCATCAAGATCGCATCTTAGATGCGACTGCTTTATTCCATTGGGCAAAGAGTTATTGTAAAGAAACTAAAATAGTTTTTAGTAGCAAAGAGGATCATCAGGAAACATTGAAAACACTGAAGAGCAGATACGATGCTGCGGTAACAATCGATGGCACCGCTCAATACCATGCTTTTATACCGCTTGTCGATGGAAGACTCAAGTTGAAAAAGTTTTCTGCCTCTATTCAATGCGATTTCTTTCCAAAGACAACAAATAAACCAGCAGCGAAATCAACAGCTAAACCTAGTAATGCCAAGAAAGGATTGACAAAAAAACGCAGTAAATAAAGGCGACAAAAAAGCTGGATGAAAGACTGGGTATTTAAAGATTTACAAGACTTAAATACTTCATCAGCTACAATAAATTAAGTATAAAAATAGTTATGATATAAATGGATCTAATGCAATTAAGATTAAATTTAATAAATTATTTATCTTTTTATTTTTAATATTATTATTATTATACATTAATTTAATTATTATTAAAAATAAATAAAAAATAATAATTTTTCAACATTTCTATAGAAAAAAAAGCGATTTTTTTTCCTGAGGTTAAGATATTCTGGGTATTACAGTATCGAGGGTATAAAATTTTAGTTAGGTATGTTATATACCTTCGGAAAGTTTAGTTTGTCTAGTTTCTCAGCATAAGTTTTATTTGTAAGGTTTTAGACACAAATAGGAAAAAATTCAAAATAGTGCATTTGTGAAAAATTGAAAAACCGTTGTCTTGAGTTACAAAACATTTATTTTGACAGATATCCCACTCCCATCCCACCAAGCGACCAAAAAGCTCTTAAAGGAAAAATCCTAAGCTTTCTTATGAAAAAAAAAAATGCCCTTTTTGAAAAAAGGCAAAAAATGCTTTAATTTAGCAAAAAAAAGTCTACAAATTTTTTTTTTTTTTTTTTAAGTATTTTTTTCCGAAATATTGAAGAAATAGCTATCTAAACTCTTTGGGAGAAAATTTTCTAAGAACAATAGGTAATAAGTTACATTGATGAGAAAAAACATCTGTTTGGCCAAAATGTCAAATTTTGATCCCCTCTGACTCTGAGAGATCTGGACCGATCTTGTGGAAAAATTGTGTTTAAACTACTATCCAATAGGACTAATCTTGGTGCAAATTTCATCCCGATCGGAAGACATCGGTTTCAAAAGTTGGTGCACTTGACATGAAATCCCCCATATATATATTTTTAAATTTTATCTATAAAAAGAAACATTCTAAATCGGTTAAAATTTATATTAAACAAAATATTTCAAAGTTTAGAGTTTTACATTTAATCCGCTCATTTTTTTTGTACAGAGTATACAATATAAAGGGTCCGCCAAATAACTTTGTTTCTTTTGAAAATGCTATAAAAAAAAACTACTGAATATTATCTCAAATTTCTTTTTTTATTTGAAAGTACAATCCTTCCGGTTAATAATGGAAAATAATTTCATTCAAATGGCTGCCTCGGCTGGCCATGCAGTAGCCTACACGATCGGTCCAATTTTTAAGCACATTATCGATTGTGTGCAGCTGATTTCACCAATGGCTTCACAAATATTGTCCTTAAAAGCGTCAATTGTCTCTGGCTTGTTGGCGTAACACTTATCTTTGAGGGCACCCCACAAATAATAGTCCAACGGTGTCAAATCGCAGCTCCGAGGTGGCCAAACGACATCAGCTCTGCGGCTGATAATGCGATCTTCAAAAACAGGGCGCAAAACATCGAGTGTAGCTTCGGCTGTGTGGCACGTAGCGCCGTCCTGTTGAAACCAAATGTTGCCAATGTCCTCCTCTGCACCAAATCCGCACCAAACAGTGACTGGTTTTGGGTGTATCGGCTTTTCAATGTATGCATGTGGGTTTTCTGTGCCCCAAATGCGACAATTTTGCTTGTTTACATACCCGCCAAGATCAAAATGGGCTTCACCTGAAAAGATGATTTTTTTTGGCAAAATCGGCATCTTCTGTAAGTCGATCGCAGGCCCACTTAGCGAAGCGAAAACGCATTGGATGGTCAGTTGGCTTCAACTCCTGAACCAATTGGACTTTGTATGGCGTCGCACCAAGGTCTTTATGCAAAATTCGCTCAATGATGCCTCCGAAATGTTCAATTCTTGAGAACGACGGTGAATTGATGTTAATGCGCTTCACACGCACTTTCTGCCACAGCAGCAATATTCTCGGGTGTACGCACTGTTTTTGGCTTTTCACGCTTTGGTTTATCGATGAGGATGCCAGTTTCTGATTTCGGAAGCCATAGCGTGAATATTAAAATTAATCTAAAAATAGAAAATTATCCTTGTATGCTTATAAACTTGAATAAATATTAACCTTCAATAAAGAGAATAATTATTTTAAATATAAAATAAATAAAATATATTTTAAATAAATAATCAACGTCGTATTTATTTCGAATAAAAGACCTACGATAAAATTCTAGACTGACTACAATTTTCTAACTTGTTTAATATCCATTTAAAAGATTTTAATTTTTTTCGTCGTGTGCAAAGATTTTATTGACAAACTGTATAGAATTGTAATTTAAATTTATTTTTTTAAATTTATATTTCTCGATGCTAATTCATAAACGAACACGGGCATGATCGTTTTATGCACTTGCATAGTCCTTTCATATTGTTTCTTTGGATCAGATGTCGAAAATCTGCTAAATACGAAAAACGGCGCTTTAGGGTACTTTTTTCACCCCTAAATATGAATTTTGCCAGCTAAAGAAAGGTGCGAGTCACTTTACTTTTTCATCTGGATCTGCGATTGCAATTCATGAAGCTATTCTTGTAAGTCAGCAATAAACTTTCTCATACGATATGATCTTTAAACTATACATCTATATCTTTAAGTCAGGAATCCTGAACATTTAACCACATATATATCGCACCTGTACCTCTAAAGTGAGTCAACTCAAAATTTTGCAATTTTCACTTTTTGCAAGAAAACGATACACAGTGGTCATATCTATCCACTGTAAAAAGCTTACATCAGTGTTTCTAGTCTTTCGCCAAAAAATACAGTTGTAACCCTCTTTGTGTTATAAGAGTAGCTTCTTTAGAATCCATTAAAAAGACATAGTTTGAGTTGCACACAAAAAACTTGTTATTTTTTATGATCACTGATAAAATCGCAAAAACAACTATTGTTGTATACTTATTATTCGCAATTCTTTACAATAAAACAACTGTTTTTAAATTTTATAGTAAATATTTTAAAAAAACGTTTTTTGCCTCTACTGAAAATTTGTAAATTTTGAGTTGACTCACTTTAGAGGTACAGGTGCGATATAACGGTCATGTAAATCAACAAATATTTCTAGAGTTCTTTTCCGACACCAAATATCCAATTACCCATTAACGTACCTTTACTCTTGAAAACATTTCCTTCCAATTATAACTTGAATCCATCTGTAGGCCATTAAAATAATTTGGGTTACAATTGATCTACTTATTTCTTCAGGGCCGAAATCGGCTGAGCCATCATATTTTTAAAGTTTTCAAAAATGAGATTAAGCTACTTATCAGCCAGTCGCTATACATTAGCAAATTAAACATTTGACATATGCCCACCAAAAATATTGTTACAAAAAAAAAAAAGAAAAAAGGAAATGCTTCTATATTCCTTATACGCACAATACTTGCTTCAGCCATTAGTCAAAATTATCAACAAGCCTAAGCATTAGTAAGAATTATGCTTGTCGCCTGTATATGATTCGCTCTGTGATTCCTGGCTTAATTCTCGGATGCTGCTGTTGTATGTTTGAATCTAATACAAAGTTCATACAACAAAAACGACATCGTAGTCATCATACTTCTAAAGATGGATTACTATAGACTACAAATACACATACATACATGCAACCAACTTAATTTTCATATTGCCGTTTGGTGTTTTTTTTTTAGTTTGGCTCCTTTCTGTTTACGGTCATAAAGCATATTGCGTTTTTGTATATCTCGTTATGTATATCATATCTGTGGAAACCTTCTTCATGAACCCACAATAAGTCGTCGCTATGCGAAAAACGCAAAAACTGTCACGCACGACACACGCAACATTGCGAAAAATATGTCTTTGATGTCATAAATCAATTAGAGTGTTACACACGCAGAATTCCAACAACGATGCCAACATTCAGAGTCTCATCTCACTTTAGTTTGTTTTGTGTGTTTAAGACATAAGAGCAGATGAATCATGGCTGCTTATTTGTGTGGCTGTTTGGTTGTCTTTTGCCATAAACTCTGAAGAAGAAGTGACAAATAAAAATCTAAGGATTTAACTATGGATGATAAGTTGTCTTTATTTAGGAGTGTTTAATATAAAGGTATTAAGTTATTTGTTGCAGTTTATTGTTGTGAAAACAAAGTTAATTTCACAATTTTTTTAATTTTATTTTTTTTTTTTTTCATAAAGGATCAAAAAGTTACGTGGCCTATATTCAAAATAAAATTAAAGGGATTTAAGTTATTGTTGTTCTTCTTTAAATTATGTTTTAAATTGGCTTATTTATCAAAATGATAATAAGGAAATATGTGAAAAGTTAACAATTTCATACACTCCTTTTTTATTCGTTCTTTGTTTGATGTTGCAAACATTTCTTTCTTTTTTATTAAGCGTTGTAGAAGTGGTTAGAAGTGGTTCCTTACCCAGTACGATTTTATTATAATATTAGCCAAATTTTCAACACAACATCTTACAGAATGTTTATTGAAAAAGATTAGTAAAAAAAAGTTAACGCCAAATTAAGAAAAATCAAACTGAAATTGGTCTTAATTGCCAGGAGTTGAAAGTTAAGTCTTAATTGTAAGTTGTTGATAATACACTGAAGTTTTAAAACATTTGAGTAAGCTATGGTGTTCAGTTATGGAAACCAAGCTCATCTATCAACATAAAAAGAATACAAAGATGCCCACACAAGATTTTGGAAATGATAACAAGCCCATCGTGTTACGTGACAAACACTCACTTGTACAGACACTTAAACGTTCCTGCAGTAAAATAACAGCTTCCATGAGCAAAGACGAATAATGTCTTACATTTTTAAAAAATGATTCTATTCCTCAATACAATTATAAGAGCACAAGTGGAATAAATTTTAAAAAAAAATTGCATAAATTCAATCAAGATATACAAATTCCAAACAATCGAAACCTCACAAACAATGAAATAGACTTCCATTTAGACAGATTGAACAACATCACTGCCGAAACAATGGACGAAACAGTTCCAAAATTTAAAAGATTTGAAACTTTTTCCAAAAGAAAGAAGTAAAAATGTTACTATTATAAAAAGACATCACATGTTGGAACAGACACTGTCTCCAACATCTTTAAACATATTTACGGTTAAATTAAAAATGATCAAAAAACTTCTTAACCAAAACTTTACAAAAATAATCAATAATCGCATACAGGGAAAGCTAACAAATATAAATCCAAAAGATTCAAAAATTATGTTTGGTCAAATTAAAAAAAATTTAAAAAAAAAATTAAACTTTTACATCTTCATCAAGTAAATATCACAGAACATACTAAATATTTGTTAAACAACGCGGGAATAAATCCGATGAATTTAAGAAAAGATGATCAAAATAATTATATTGTAGAAGAACAAGATCAAATGATGGATACCATCGGATGTTTTTTACAGTCAGCTCATGCTCAAAAGGAAATAAGTCAAGAAAATATTATACACGCTCAAGTTACTGGTATATTCAATAGGTTTCTTCAATCAAGGTCATTATTTGTGAGTAACCAATCCACTTTCATTAATTTTAGCGATTCCTTTTTATCAGAAAATATAGATGAATCACACACCCATGGTTAATTCTTAACGAAGAACAATATAGAATATATCTTCCACAAACTAAGAAATAAATCATCTTCTGGGAACGACAATATACCAAACATAGTACTAAGTGATATACCTCAAAATATGATAAATGATTATAGTAAACTATTTAATAGTGCTAGCAGATTTCATCCCTCGAAATTCGAGTGCAAATTCTAGGAAATTTTATTTTTTCATTAAATAAGGACTCTAAAGGTATACTAATCAATTATATATAGCCCATTCACAAATCAACACAAAAAACAAACTCATTTTTATTACAAACGCATTAACAAATTTAATAAACACACACACAGCATTGTATAATTGTATGTATGTGTTAGTAGCAACTTTAAATGCAATTTATTCAAAATAAAGGAAAAAATTTAGAAGCCTGTAAGTCTGCAAAACGTCTAAAAAGAAATACCTGTCAAACAATATACGTTTGGTCAAAATCGGAATAAAACGGTAGAACAAAACATCGGTCACAAGAAATCGCCTAGCCTATTAATATTATAGATATGATAAGTAGTAAAAACTTAATGGTTTATCACCAAAACATGAAAAGCAATAAAATGTTCCAGATTTTTAACGGTTTACAACAAGAAACCGTAAACTCTCACATTCTCTTTTACTTATTCATACTTGATCTACTAAACGAGGCCGAAAATATAATTTCATTTGCTGATGATATTATTATATATCATGCAGATAAAAAAATCGAAAATATTAATTTAAATCTTCAAAAACTCTATAATTTAGTGGAACAATACACTATAAACTGGAATAGGAAGATAAATGCACACAAATGTGAAACAATCCTGTTGCAGCACCAGTGCTGGTATACCATCCGGCCCTTCAGACTTATTTACGTTGATATTCGAAAGAACCTTTTTAACTGCACGTGCTCGGAAGAACATATTATGCATAGTACAAGATACCCTTTCACGTTCGAGCAGTGGTTGATCGCTATCCGGCAAAAACGAAGTTTTTGCAAAAAAGTTCAACTAAAAGCTTTGCCTTATCAACCGGTTCAGTGAATATTTGGTCATTCTTTATAAGAGTTGAGATAGTAGAACTAGCATAATTCTTTACCCTTTTAACAAATGACCAAAAGCTCTTACTGCCCCGAAGAGCAGAGAGAACTTTAGCACGAAGACGCTGATCATAAAGAAACTTTTCGCGCCTTATTGTTTTGGCACATTCAGTTCTCCCTTGTTTGCTTAGCAGTTCAGTGATGAATTTTTTTTTTTCTGGAACTGACACCATCTCTGCAAGTCTGGTTTAACCAAGATTTTTGAATATGTTTAGGCGAAATGTGCTTTGATGGAATGAATAATCGCATGCCAAGCCTTCGGAAGTTGTTTGACTCGAATGAAGAAGAGTTGTAAATATTAAAACGATATAACAACGATTTCACTATTGGGCAACTCTCTAGGATTCCAGATATGGATTCAGAAAGGGCGTCGAAGCCATTATTGCTATGCTCCCTTTGTGTGTTTGGGCTTCTATATAGAAACCCGAAGTGCAAAGTGTGCGACCTGATTTTGAACTTAACCCAAAGTAAGTTAAATTCTGCATCATTACAGTTAAGATGTTGCTGGTACTGGTACACAACATTGTCGCGAATGTACATAACAAGGCCCCTATGAAGAATAAAAAGTGGTAGAAGGTGATAACCTGGTATGTGAAAATCTTGTGAATCAGCATCACCACTTACCTGTGTCGCACATAAGGCGAAAACATCCGGCCGATGAAAGCAAATGTTGGCGCATACAGAGAAAAATTCGATCTAAGTCCGCGTATGTTCCAAAAGTCGATACCAAAAATACGTGACATCAAATAAAATAAAAATTAAGTCAAGTACTTGCTTTATTGCTGAAACGGGCTGCAAATGGATGAGAGTGCGACATTAATGTCAATTTTAAAAGTTAAACAGATAGCAGTCTATAAAATATGGTACTTGTCAGAAGCAAAGCAGTTTAAAAACGCCATCTATTAGATTTTGAAAGGACTTCGAACTCAGCCTTCGTAGCAATAACTTTCAAATAACCACATTAGCGATAGAAAACACACCACTCAAATACATATCAACACCATAAATGAATTTGTATGTCACTGAATTTAACGATGCCACCGAAGCCCCACACTTCTCGAAGAAAATGTACCCTTTCTAAGCTGTTTGTGTTTTCCCTTAAGGAAAAACAAAAATAAATAATTATTTACACATCATACAAATATGACAAAACAAAACCAAAAAAAAGTGAAAATTCATCATTAATTTTGATAAGCCAAAGGAAAAACGCTTGGAAGTAATTTCTTGGCATGTGTTTCACAGTTATGTATGTGAATGTATTTAAGTTCATCTCAAATAAATAATTAAGATACAATGGAAAGATCACGTGTGCCGTAGTTTTTGGCAAATGAGTATATTTATCTGCTCCGTACATTTACTCTTAAGGAGATAATAACAATAATAAGATGACAATAAACAGAAAAATTCATTAAACAATACACATAAAACATACAGTTGACAAAGTTATTAAACAAATACGTTATAATGCTTTTCGAGTAAGTATGAATATTGTTAGATATGAAATTTATGAGAGATGTAATAGAGGTGTTCACGTTTTACGTGGATAGGAAACTATTTTTTTTTTCTTTAAGCTATTAATCATATTTTGTTATGTTGCTCTATTTAATATTATCACAGCAAAAAAAAGTTATTTTAATCAATAACATTTTCATTTCTTCCAATGGTAGTACTTCTTTGAATGATCTCGTAATTATGAAAAAAAACTAAAATTTAAAATCTTTACAATAATAAATAAATATACAACATAAAATATTGAAAAAATATGGTGAAACAGTATAAAAAATAAAACAAGTGATATTGGGAAACACATAATCTATAATATTAATAGGCTAGGCGATTTCTTGTGACTGATGTTTTGTTTTACCGTTTTATCCCGATTTTGAGCAAATGTATATTATTTGAAAGGTATATCTTTTTAGCCGATTTGCAGATTTACAGATTTTAATTTTTTCCTTTATTTTGAGTAAATTGCATTTAAAATTGCTACTAACACATACATAAAATTACACAATGCTATGTGTGTGTTTATTAAACTTGTTAATGTGTTTGTAATAAAAATGAGTTTGCTTTTTTGTGTTGATTTGTGAATTGGCTATAATTGATTAATATACTTTTAGGGTCTTTACTTAATGAAAAAATAAAATTTCCTAGAATTTGCGCTCGAATTTCGAGGGCTGGAATTTGCTAGTTAATATTAAAATAGGCAAAACTGGTTTATATTGGGAAAAGCTAAACAGAAATATGAACAAAATGAAGACTTAAAATATATATACATATATATAAAATATGATGGTGGATTCATCGTCGCGAACAGCAGTCTGCAGACTGATTTTTTATATGAAGTTTGCTCGATAGAAAGGAAGAGGAAAGTAAAGAGCAATTTTAAATCGTTATGACTGCAGACTAATTCGATTTTGAAACGCAGTGTGCATTCTTCAGACAAAATATTGCCACCTCATGGTTTTTTTTTATTTTTTCCTAAAGATTTTTAAGAAATGTTTATTTTTTATGTGATGCTTTGGCACTCTGTAATGCCATCATATGTGCGAAATGGCGGAACAAGGAAAGTTGATTAAATTCAATATATCTGACCTTCTCCAAGAAAAGGGGCCTAGTGTGTGAAAATTAAGTTTTGAGAAAAAAACGCATTTAAAGTTTCTACACCCTTTTAGGTACCAGATTCCACCGTTTTTGACACAACCCGTTTTTTAACACACTAGTTCCCTTTTCTCGGCGAAGGTCACATATACTGGTTTGACTGGTTGCCTGATTTGAGCTTATATCAGAGGTACGCAACTCTGCGGATCCATGCGGTGAAAGTTATTTAATGTTTGAATTTGATTAGAATAAACTAAAAAAATTTATATCAGACGTACGCAACTCAGCGGATCCATGCGGTGAAAGTTCTTAAATGTTTCAACATCTGTTAACGCATTCTAGGTATCAACGTAGCATAATATCATATCATTCGACGTTCGCGCAATATTTCACATACAACAAACTTTTTTTTTCTTCAATCAAAAGCAATTTTGCCAATAGATAAAACTTTTCCACCTCTAATTGAAGCAAGAGTAATATTTGTTCGCGGCTCATATTTTCACAGCTCAGTTTATTTCTTTTTAGTTTGCGTTTAAAACTGATAACACTTTTCAATTTCGCAAAGTACACATCTGACAGCTGAGCAGCTTTTAAAAAATGTCTGCAGTAACTCAACCTACAGACAATGAATCGAGCTGCGGGTTGCTCGTTATAATTCAACAAACGAGTCTTCAGTCTGCAGACTGCGGTTCGCGACGATGAATCCACCATAAGAATATCATATGTTACACTTCTCTAACATCTTTTTTTCCTGGATCTATTCCCACATAAATGAAATATTTTGCCACTAATAACTATATGTGTAAAAATCATGGTTCAGAAAATACACACATCAAACACACAATGTTGTGTTCTAAAGCAGCCAACACATATTTTAGTTTTCATATTATTTATGTGTGTCCCTAAATTTTTTACGGTGCCCAACACAATCATGACTGTTTTTCGTTTTAATATTTCATTATCTACACGAACATTTTTCTATCACCTATTTTTTTTCGAACACACATAGACCACACAGATTCGAGTGTAGCTTTATTTTAAGTTCATTTTCTTGCACGTGTACTGGTAAAAAAGCAGAACATATTCTTAAAACATTATCCACTCGCGATCGGAAAGATCTGAACCACCCCTATAATAACGACAACAACCAAATTTATTAAAAAAATCTAAAATAATTCATTAGCAGTTATAAAAAATTAAACTAAAAAGATAATAATAAAAATAAAAAAATAAATAAAAAGATAGTAATAAAATAGAAATCAGAGAAATTTTATATGTTGTTTATGACTTAATTTCGATTTTTTTTCGATCGCGAGTGGATAGTGTTATAATTTTTGATGTACGCGTTCATGAACCTGTTCTGTTTTTTAGCAGTACACGTGCAAGAACACGAACTTCAAATAAAGCTACACTCGAATCTGTGTGGTTTATGTGTGTTTGAAACAAAAAATACGTGATAGAAACATGTTCGTGTACATAACGAAATATTAAAACGAAACACAGCCATGATTGTGTTCGGCACCGTACAAAATTTTGAAACGCACATAATGGATATCAAAATAAAAATATTTGTTTGTTGGTCTGAGCATGTTTGTTTACATATATGTACGAGTTTTTTATTCAGTGTGTGTTTTTTTCTGAACTCTGATAAAAATATATTCAAAATATCTCCATGATATGATATAGGGTAATGTTGAACACTCTCTATTTTATTTTTAATCAATTGTTTCTCTGTATTTCGGTTAAAAAAAATTATATATGAATATTTTGACAAAAAAATAAGGTACATTGAAAAAAATTATTTTGAAAATTGGAGGGTAATGTGGCATACACTAGTAGAGAAATGCTAAAAACAACGTTAAGACCGAAAACACCATTTGAATTTAAAAACCATTTTGTAAATAAAGTGCTGTTCTGGGAACATGAAACGATTTTTTGTCAGTTAAAAACCCACTGATTCCAATTGCTGATTTTCACTTTTGCTAATATATATCATTTAATGAAGGTAAACGACCGCCACTCACTTACCCGCCCCTGTCGATCGAGGGGCACGTTCCTTTAACGTGAAGACCGCGTACACATCAGGGTACGGACCCAGGCGAATTCCAAACAAGAGCTGACAAATAAATATTATGGTTGTAAATCAGCTACATAACTATGTCATCAGCTGATGTTAAGTAACAGAAAAATTTTAACATAAAGAACAAAAAATATTCAATTTAGGTATTCAATTAAATCGCGATTTACTTTCAATGCATTACAATGAAAATCAACGAAGTTGTGCCTTACACTATAAGCAAAAAAAATTCTACAGAGAAGAGAATAATTAGCATAATTAATCCTAAAATAGTCCAAATGAAGCGGATTAAAATGTCTTGTGAATCTACAAAGTATGTTAAAATTTGATAAAAGAAACTCCGAGTCAACATCACCATTAGCAAGTTTGAATACGAAGGTGACACTAGCATAGTTCTCCAAGAGTTGGAAGTCTGATAAGCCTTAATCTCTTAGTATATGATGGGAAATCATCAGAACTCCAACTTTAACCACGTAGACAGAATAGCAAAAACTTTTTCTGCACAGACTCAATTACATTGGCGTGAACGTGATAATATGGATTCAATATTTTTAATATTCCAAAATAGATCTTACGAGAGCCGTATAAAGCTGTAACATATGGATCAGAAATCTCCTTAGCCCATCGTTTAACGGAACCATGACTAGATATTGCCTTATTAAAAAACATACTAATATGACCAGTGAAGTCAAGTTTCCTATCCATAAGTATACCAAGATCCAGAAAGGTATGAGCGGTATTAAATACTATTACATTAATGCAATACTCGTCAGAAATTATCCCCCCTTCTGCAAAATACCATATGTTTACAATTCGTAAGATTCAGTTCCATCAAGTTCACTCTACACTATTCAGCTAATAAACCAAGCTCACGTTGAAGAGTAATATGACAACTTATGCAACTCTGCATACATAAGGACGTTGCAATTTGAAATTACAATCGGAAGATCATTTACGAACAGTAAAAACAATAACGGGCCCAAATGACTGCCTTGGAGAACGGCAGAAGTAACTGTTACAATTTTAGATTCAATATTGCGAAACATGAGTCTTCGAGATCTAAATGTATGATACGATTCAATCCGCAAAATAACAGATTCATGCATAACACTTTGAGAAGTAAAATATTATGATCCACCCTATCAAAAGCTTTACTAAAATCAGTCCATAACACATCTGCTCACCATGGACAAAACCTTTGAAAACATGAGTAAAAAATTCTAGAA
The DNA here is from genome assembly GCA_963682025.1 of Cordilura impudica. Classification (NCBI taxonomy): domain Eukaryota; kingdom Metazoa; phylum Arthropoda; class Insecta; order Diptera; family Scathophagidae; genus Cordilura; species Cordilura impudica. The sequence goes on from OY821517.1 coordinate 28,681,087, forward strand.
GATTAGTAACTCTTGAGCTCGATTTAAAAAAGCGATGTTGAAATGAAGACATAGTCGACTTTAGTTGATAAGAGAAATAATCAGTAACAAGTTTATCCATTAACTTAGGAATAATACTTAGCTTAGCTATTTCCCTATAGTTAAGTACATTCTCCTTACCACCTGACTTATACAAAGGTATAATTAATGATGCTTTCCAAGATGTAGGAAAGTAAGCAATTCCCAAAAGACTGTTGAAAGTACACTTTATGGGCCCGGTTAGAATTTAAGTGCAATTTCACAAAATACAAGCAGGAACACCATCACGACCAGGATTTTATGAAAATTTCAACTGAATCAGAAACAGTTTCCATATCAAAGAGCAGAATATTTGATACCGATGCAACTTTTATTAAATATGGATAGTTAGCGACGGTTAAATTATTTTAAATGGAATTGTTATACGTGGACTGGAAAAAATCAGAAAACATATTCGCAACGTCAAAATAATCAGAGGATGAATTATCGTTTAAAAAAGTTGTAGGCGGGGACAAGGAAGATTGCGCTTAACACGTACAAAGTCAAAGAAGGACTTTTTGTTATTAGAAAAATTTGATTTAAAATTATCCCAATACCTCGTATAACAATTATTATTCAGTATATTATAATCAACGCGAGCGGTAGAATATTTAGCATAATCTAAAGTTGAACAGGATTTTGCGTATCTTTTAAAAAGGCGAGATTTTCTGTTTTTTAGCCTCGACAAATCCTTTAAATTCCATGGAGTACCAGTATGTTCAAAATTCTGATGGGAAAGAGGAATGCGTTTAGAAAAACATTTGTTCAAAATATCATAAAATTTTAGCAAAAGAAAGTCCATGGTGCAAGTGTTAAGGAGCTGGTTATCAACCAAAAATAACCAGTCAATATGATAAAGCATCTATTCAATTTATCATAATAATTAGGTTTAAAGCAAAATGATTTATTTATCACAGCCTCCTTGTAGGCTCTTCTAAGCCAACATCTAGAATTATGCCAAGAGCAGGATGATGTCAATCTTCAGATAAAGATACCAGCCTTATGTCCACTATAGGGCACCCTACAGCATGGTATTCCATATTACAATAATATATGTGACCTTCTACAAGAAAAGGGACCTAGTGTGTAAAAATTAAGTTTTGAGAAAAAAACGCATTTAAAGTTTCTACACCATTTTAGGTACCAGAATCCACCGTTTTTGACACAACCTTTTTTGACACACTAGGTCCCTTTTCTCGGAGAAGGTCACATATACAAATATTTATTTTATATATTTAAAAAATATATTTATGTGTAATATTAATGCACAAAATCACACTTCGAATGCACTCAACAATAAAAGACGATAACGCTCGAAAATGCTACCAAAGTAACTGAAAATTCACGCCACTGCAGATGCAATCTTAATATTTTTCGATATGTTAGGGTGTCCCTTAATAAAAAAAAGTGTTCAAACTCTCGGTCCTACCCGCTACAAATACGCGAGTAGCAAAAAAACTGAGATATACAAAGTTTTGGGTCAATCAAAAAAATTTAGAGGTGCCTCAACGCGACTGAAAATTTCAAGAGTGTTTATATGGGGAAAATATTACTTTTTTTTTTAGATTTTACGAAAATTTCGTTCTGTAGTTTAATTTTTCGGACAAGTTGTCATATGAATCGGGATCAGTATTAAATTATCTTTGCAAAAAGCTATATAACTTCAAAATCGAATAAAAACTCGCCAAGAAATAACAAATGCCCCAGACCAATTTTGTGCCAAAAAAAAACTCTAGGTCATGATATTTGATGAACATTTTTCACCTTTAACAAATTGATTAAAGCCATAACTTTTTTTGGTCTCTATACCTATTAGTATTCAGATATGAAGTATTGTTTTATTACCACATTGTTAACCTATTGCGAAATGAGACCAAAGATGGAAAATTTTTTTGATAAAATTTTGAAAACTCCTTTTTAAGTTTCAAAAAATTTTCTTAAACAAAATTTAAAAGAATGGATCTGGCACTTTAAAGTTTTGTTGAATATATATTAGAGATTAACTGTTTGAATTTTTAAATAAATTGCTCAGTTTTCTACTTTTAAATGTTATATTTTATCTTAATAGCCTAGGGTTTCTGAAAAAAATAATATAACCCCATTAACCCATTTGGACTTGGGGTCGCATATGATCCCAAGCTAATGAAAGACAATTTATTCAAAAAATTCAAATATTTTTTGTAAAAGGAAAATTTAATGATTTGCTTATTTTTTATTTTTAGTTATTTTATAAATTGTAAAACATAAATAATAATTATTAAGAGTTAAAAAATCCACTGCCAATATTCTTTAATAAGTAGGCTTTTCCATGGATTTAAAATATTCAGTTTATATAAAGAACAATCCTTTTGCAATGACACTAATAGTATAATTTATGAACCCACACGAGAGTTTAAGTCTCTCGATACAACAGAATTCTAGAATTTCTATGTATAGGATGTGCCACGCCCTCTTGTCTGATACTGCCCATTTTTGGCTCGACCACGCTCATTAATAGCTAATAAACTTCCAAGAACTTCTATCGTGTCTAGCTCGATCACCTTAAACTGAGCCAATATTTAATGAAGCTTTTATCTAAACTGTTTAAAATTCTTTTGGGGGACCATAACGGTTACAAGTGATATCAAATATTACTTTTACAAAAGTTATTTTGTGACTTAAAAAGCCATCTAAAACAGTTATTTCTCAACGTAAAAATAAAAGGTAAGATGACACTCTTAAAAAGAATTTTATTTCGCTGTTATAAAGTAAAACTCATTTGACGCGTTTTATTTTTCCCGTTAGAAAATAAAACGCATTTTATATAGCTTTACACCCAAAATTACACTATTACCATGGATAATGACTGGAATTTGATTAAAATGGTGAGATTATTCAGCGAGGAGGATGAAAGAGAGCACAAGAAGAATCTGTGTTCTCAGTACACTGCAACTGGTTGTTAAGGATTATTTAGATACGATTAATAAAGATTTACTGAAGCGCAATGTGTTCCTGCAACCTAAGTAAGACTGGAAAGAGCATTCTCTTCTCCATAATTGGTATTGAGCGACCTGCGTTCAAATCTTTCAGCAGAAAATTTGGGAAAAAAATTATGTTCGTTATATTAAATAAATTTGTACACATATTATATCAGATTAAATCAATAAAAAAAGGGACTGCAAGAAAAGGAAGAAAATAAATAACATGAGTTTTATTTTAGACGGAAGACATAAAACTCCTCAGAATAGTTTTATTTTATGATGGCGAAATAAAACTTTTTTCTTCTATCTTTAATTTTTTCGGTGAAAAATAATTCTTAATTATGGAGTTGAGATCGTTTTTTTTCAGATCTGAAAGATCACTTCAATACGTCTCTATTGGTACATGACTGTATATGTCTCCGTTGACTCTAACAGCGCCTTAATTATTACTAGCAGATTCCAGCCCTCGAAATTCGAGTGCAAATTCTAGGGCATTTTATGTTTTTATTAAATAAAGACCCTAAAGGTATGTTAGTTAATTATAGCCAATTCACAAATCAACACAAAAAACAAACTCATTTTTATTACAAACACATTAACAAATTTAATAAACACACACATAACATTCTATAATTTTATGTATGTGTTAGTGGCAACTTTAAATGCAATTTACTCAAAATAAAGGAAAAAATTTAAAAATCTGTAAATCTGCAAATCGGCTAAAAAGAAATACCTTTCAAATAATATACGGTTGGTCAAAATCGGGATAAAACGGTAGAACAAAACATCAGTGACAAGAAATCGCCTAGCCTATTAACTAATATTATAGATAATAAACACAACACCGAAGTGATTACCCTCAATATAAACTCATATGTATAATAGTGAATAAATGCTAAAGGCATTATTCATTAATTTTTGGTTATAATCATCATACATAAGTATAAGTTCGTAAAGCTGAATGCCATCAGTGAGTAACGGGTGATTTTTTAAGAGCTTGATAACTTTTTTTTTAAAAAAAACGCATAAAATTTGCAAAATCTCATCGGTTCTTTATTTGAAACGTTAGATTGGTCCATGACATTTACTTTTTGAAGATAATTTCATTTAAATGTTGACCGCGGCTGCGTCTTACGTGGTCCATTCGGAAAGTCCAATTTTGGGCAACTTTTTCGAGCATTTCGGCCGGAATAGCCCGAATTTCTTCGGAAATGTTGTCTTCCAAAGCTGGAAGAGTTGCTGGCTTATTTCTGTAGACTTAAGACTTGACGTAGCCCCACAAAAAATAGTCTAAAGGCGTCAAATCGCATGATCTTGGTGGCCAACTTACCGGTCCATTTCTTGAGATGAATTGTTCTCCGAAGTTTTCCCTCAAAATGGCCATAGAATCGCGAGCTGTGTGGCATGTAGCGCCATCTTGTTGAAACCACATGTCAACCAAGTTCAGTTCTTCCATTTTTGGCAACAAAAAGTTTGTTAGCATCGAACGATAGCGATCGCCATTCACCGTAACGTTGCGTCCAACAGCATCTTTGAAAAAATACGGTCCAATGATTCCACCAGCGTACAAACCACACCAAACAGTGCATTTTTCGGGATGCATGGGCAGTTCTTGAACGGCTTCTGGTTGCTCTTCACTCCAAATACGGCAATTTTGCTTATTTACGAAGCCATTCAACCAGAAATGAGCCTCATCGCTAAACAAAATTTGTCGATAAAAAAGCGGATTTTCTGCCAACTTTTCTAGGGCCCATTCACTGAAAATTAGACGTTGTGGCAGATCGTTCGGCTTCAGTTCTTGCACGAGCTGTATTTTATACGGTTTTACACCAAGATCTTTGCGTAAAATCTTCCATGTGGTCGAATAACACAAACCCAATTGCTGCGAACGGCGACGAATCGACATTTCACGGTCTTCAGCAACACTCTCAGAAACAGACGCAATATTCTCTTCTGTACGCACTGTACGCATTCGTGTGGTTGGTTTAATGTCCAATAAAGTAAACTGAGTGCGAAACTTGGTCACAATCGCATTAATTGTTTGCTCACTTGGTCGATTATGTAGACCATAAATCGGACGTAAAGCGCGAAACACATTTCGAACCGAACACTGATTTTGGTAATAAAATTCAATGATTTGCAAGCGTTGCTCGTTAGTAAGTCTATTCATGATGAAATGTCAAAGCATACTGAGCATCTTTCTCTTTGACACCATGTCTGAAATCCCACGTGATCTGTCAAATACTAATGCATGAAAATCCTAACCTCAAAAAAATCACCCGTTATTTGTGTGTTCCATCAAATTAAGGTATGAAGTACTTCTTCAATAACAATAAGTCATATGTCATTTAATCGTACTCATTTGATAATAAACAATACATATATATATATATATATGTGCATATGTCAAGAAGTAGTTGAGAGAAAACCATAACGTGTGTTTGTGATTTCTAATATAGGAAAAGACAAAAGTTTCCTTTAGAGGTTAAGGCAACGAAAAACTTCTTTCAACATTTTGATAAATTATATAATTTATGATAGATGACAACAAGTTACAAGTTGCTAGTGCAATTGTTATCAAGATTAAAGGTATATGAAAGTTTTTAAAGTTGAAAATTTACAAATTAAATTTATTACAAATTTAACCTTTTTCTGAACTTGTGTAAATCATGCAATTAGTCACACAGTCTTCCTTAATTTTAAATAGTGACCACAAGTCGAAACTTGTTCAACATGGCAAACATGTTGTGAATGTTACCCCAAGGTCCTTATGAATTCCTTAATTTTACCTTCATGCCAGAAACTACTTGGAATGTCCTTAAAAACTGTTACATATCTTGTGCCCACAAATATGTATATGGAAACTATGTTGCCACCATAGTTTCAAAAATATAATTTATATTGTGTTAAAATGTTTATAAATTTTCTGCAGCTGTAGTAATAATTTAAAATTATTTCTTTTTAGTTTAGTTCTGGCTGTTCATAACTCTTCAGGGGCTATTTTCTTTAATTTGCGTATATAACGATACATACTCGCATCATTTTACATGCATACTCGTACATACTTGTTTAAGAGTTATTCGTTGGTATTTGTAAGCTTTATGTCCTTTTAGTTGATAATTTATATATTTAGGCAAATTCTTGTAATCAACCCTTTTGCTGGCCTGACTTTTTGTAGTTTGTATAATGTGAAAAAGTTTTTATCTAGTTTGTTATGAAGAAAAAAAGTTCTCCAAAGAAATCTTCGAGTACCTTAATAGTGTATAATGTTTCCCCAGAGGTAAAAGATTTACAAGTTTTCATATGTTTTTGTATATATACGAAAGAGTTATACGAATGACAAAGTTTTAATAAGGAAAATGGTAAATACTTAAGAAACTAAAGAAAGGATACATTGAATTGTTTTAATATAATTTTAAATTACTACAGAAAAAACTTGGTATTTTTTAGCCTTTAACTGCAAAAAAAAACTTTTGATATAATTAAAAAAAATGTATGATTTCAATGTCACTCTGCATGCTTTTGTTTGAACTTCTTTTTTGACCACAATTACTTTAAACGAAACACGATTTCTAAGAGAAATTTTGAAATGATATGAAAAGCACGGTCACTATTAACACTGGTAATAATCGGTACATGTTCAGATCTACCCCTGTACTCTCTGAGTTTGATTCAAAAGTAGCTTAAGATCCAGATTATATGTAACGGTAGCTTAGCGTATATATGTATATATTGTGATGAAAGTTAGTATATAAGCTTCCATTGCCCACTAGATCAACGCAATTGAAATTGATTCCAAATTATCATATAGATTCTGGAAAAATTGATTTTTGTGTGTATATTACATAAATTAATCAGTAGTCCAAAAATAAACACTGCAGGACGATCTTCTTCTTAAATATATCAAAAAAAAAAAAAAAAAAAAAAATGTTGCATAAATCTTTTAAAAATTTTTTATATATAAAATGTTGGTTTTTAAGAAAATTAAGTGACTTTACAAAATATATGTGACCTTCTCCGAGAAAAGGGACCTAGAGTGTCAAAAACGGTGGATTCTGGTATCTAAAAGGGTGTAGAAACTTTAAATGCGTCTTTTTCTCAAAACTTAATTTTCACACACTAGGTCCCTTTTCTCGGAGAAGGTCACATATAGTTATACTAGCTGACCCGGCAAACGTTGTTTTGCCATATAACTTATTTCTAGTGAATATTTTTGCTGTTAATTATGATGACATGTATTTGCCACACCCACTGGTTTGATCCCGCCCAATTTTCTTATAACTTCTCACACTCATCATTCGTGAACTCACACGTACTCAATACTGTCGGGTTTATAGTACTCCAGATAATTTTTTTTTGTATTACAGGTGCCACGCTCTTTAATACAATTCCGCTTATCTTTGGTACGTACGACTCTCTTATTTATAACCAATAGACGTGTGAAAAGTCTCAAGATTCTGGCCATTATAGTACTCCCGATATATGATGATATGTATTTTCCGTGTATGGGAGGTGCCACGCCTACTGGTTTGATCTCGCCTATTTTTAACATAACTTCTCACACTCATCATTCGTGAACTCACACCTAGTTTGAAGAGTTTTGGGTTTTTAGTATTCCAGATAAATTTTTGTATGAGAGGTGCCACGCCCACTAATCCAATCTCGCCCATTTTTGGTACGACTACTTACATTAACAACCGATTGACGTGAAGAAAGTTTCAAGATTCATATTCTGTAGATATATATTTACCATGTATGGGAAGTGCCATGCCCACTGGTTTGATCCCGCCCGTTTTTCACAAAACTTCTCACACTCATCATTCGTCAATTCACACCTGGTTTCAAGACTGTCGGGTTTATTGTATGGCAGGTACCACTCCCACTTATCCAATTCCGCCCATTTTGGGTACGACTCTCCCATTAATAACCAATTGACGTGTAGAACACTGGCCGTCATAGTACTCTAGATATATGATGGTTATGGTGGCCGTTAATAAAAAAAGTGTTCAAACCCTCGGTCGCACCCCCTAGAAATATGCGAATAGCAAAAAAATTAGGAAATAGAAAGTTTTGAGCCAATCAAAAAACATTTAGAGGTGGCTCAACGCGATTGAAAATTGCAAGTATGTTTATATGGGAAAATTATGACTTTTTTCAGATTTTACGAATATTTCGTTCTATAGTTTAATTCTTCCGACAAATTGTTATAAAATTCAGGATCAGTATTTAATTATGTTTTCAAAAAGCTATAAAACTTCAAAATCGAATAAAACCTCGACAAGAAATAACAAATGCCCCAGACCACTTTTGTGCCAAAATATCTAGGTCATCAAATGTGATGAACATTTTTTTAACATTAACAAATTGATTAAGGCCATAATTGTATTTGGTCTCTATACCTTAAGGTACTCATATATGAAGTATTGTTTTATTACCACGTTGTTAACCTATTGCGCATTGAGACCGAAAATGGGAAATTTTTTGATAGAATTTTTAAAACCCCTTTTTCAAGTTTTAAAAAATGTTCTTAAAGAAAATTTTAAAAAATGGATCTGGCACTTTAAGGTTTTGTTAAATACATGTTAGAGATTAACTACGTGAACGTTTAGGTAAATCCCTATGCCATAATTTTTTCACAAGGATTTTATTTTTGCGGATTTCGAGAAAAATTGATTTTTTGTGAAATATTCTGTATATGTAACATTTCTAAAATATTTATATCAAAAATTAATCAGTTCTCTATTTTTAAATGCTACATATTATCTTAATAGGCTACGATTTCGGAAAAAAATAATATGACGCCTTTAACCTTTTGGATTTAAGTTCATTGTCTTTTGTTGTCTCTTATTAGACAATTTATTCAAAAAATTCATATATTCTGTTAAATTTTTAAAAGCATTACTTAAAATATTATGACCAAATATGTATATCTTCCGCTCCTAAAATTTAGGATAAGTCCGAGAACGTTAACACATTATTTGCCAAGTCCAGCTTTGGTTTTTAAGATATTTTTAAATAAAGATTACCGAAAACGAGTTGTTCTATTAAACTCAATGAAACCACTATTTAGAATTTAAGATATAAAATTCGGTTATTTTATTTAACTCTTCAGTGCTCCTGGGATAAAAATTATCCATTGTGATATATCTCTGATGAAATTGTCTGTTTATTGCTCGCGAATATAAATTTAAACAACTTTTAACCATTTTTATTATAAAATTATATTATTTTTAAGAAACTATCTATATGTTTCCAAATAAAATGTGAAATCTATCCTTTGTCTCTCAATTTTGACAACCTTGGTTATAATATTGTGTTTAGAGCAGGGTTGCATGGTATCAAAGATTCAGCACAGCCGAGTTAAAAGCTTTTGCTTAATTGTTTTGAAATTGAATAAACGAAATCGATCCATTGGGTTTAAGAGAACAATATTTAAGATATATTATTATACTCTATACCACTAAGTGGTTATGGTATAATTAATGACTTTGTGCTGATTTTTGTAACTACCAAGAATATTTGACCTAGGCCCATCTCTTCTTATACCGATAGACTCAGAATCACTTTCTGAGACGATATAGCGATGTCCGTCCGTCTGTTTGTCTCTGTGCCCTTTTAAAGCTTGTAATCAAACTACGCGCCGCAAATGTTAATATATTTTGATGAAATTTAAGCTTCTATCGGCCATAGGATGATAGTAGTCAAAAAATAAACCCTATAGGATAATTCTTACTGATAGTCCTCATATAAAGCTGCTTCCCGATCTTCACTTAAATATATCAAAATACAAAATTTGGTTTGTATATGTTTTTGCAAAAAATAAGTGAGTATACCAAATTTGGGTTACACTTCTTTTCTCTATCTAATTAGTTGGACCTAAGAGGTAGGTTCTCCAATGGTATCTAAACTGACTACAATTTTCTTATTTATTTTTTATTGTACTTTCCATATAAGAACAATAAGAATACAATTCTTTTATAATACAAAGTGTATGGCATGATAAAAATCATAATTTGTGAAATAATTAAAAAAATATTTTTACAAGATTTGCATTTAATTGTTACAAATAAACAAACAAATATTTGTGAATTGGCTCGATAGTTGATATGGTGGAACTAAGATTAGCAAATATGCATATAAAGCAGAGAGAGATGTCATGTCATCAGTCCGATCACAGGGGATGTGTAAACATATAGTAATTAAGGATTTCTTTATCCCACTTTTTTAAAATCAAAGAGAAGGCGTCATCTATATATCACTTATAGCAATCAACAGCAGGGGCTTTGCTTATATAAAAATATTTATTGTTTTTTATTATTTCAACCGGTTAATCTTTAATTTTGCGTTTTATATTTTTCATTTTTCGTTTTTCATTTTTTATTTTTAATTTTTCATTTTTATATTTAATTTTTTCATTTTTCGTTTTTAATTTTTAATTATTTTTTTTTTTTAATTTTTAATTTTTCATTTTTTATTTTTCTTTTTGTCATTTTTTATTTTTTTGTATTTCATTTTTTATTTCTCATTTTTCATTTTTTGTTTTTCATTTTATATTTTTAATATTTTATTTTTCATTTTTCATTTTTTCTTTTTTGATTTTTGGTTTAAGCTTTCTGGTCATCTTTACTAAAAATTAAAACAATTTCTTTTTGTTTTTATTTGTGTTGCGCTACGTTTCGTCACTTGGTTTGTGTCCTCTTCGGGCGACTTTTTTAATTATTATAAAACAAAACAATATTTTAACAATAGTACAACAATAATTTAATGTATCATTATAATACAAATTATAAATACCTTTTATTATTTCTGTTTCTAATAGACAGTGTTTTTTCCTCATCATCTCTTTGGTTTGTTTTTTTTTTTTTTTAATTATATTATAAGTATTATGTTGTCACTGTCTTCTTTTTTATTAACAGATATGTAAACTTTCCAGTGTCAGTCTTTTGTTTGTTTTTGTCTCTTTTTCTAAAATTTTTATGTTGTAAAAATCAAAATCATTTTTTATTTTTATTTTAACTATTTTTCGTTTCTAATTTTTTTTATTTTTCATTTTATATTTTTCATTTTTTATTTTTCATTTTATATTTTTCATTTTTTCAATTTTAATTTTTTATTTTCAATTTTTTATTTTTCATTTTATTTTTTTCAGTTTTCATTTTTCATTTTTTGTTTTTTATTTTTAATTTTTATTTCTCATTTTTCATTTTTTATTTTTCATTTTTTTTTTTCATTTTTTTATTTTTCATTTTTCATTTCACATCTTCTATTTTTTATTTTTCATTTTCAAACTGGTTATTACATATCATAATTTTTTCACCAATACAATCATAATTCACACCGATTTTGTCGTACGGCTCACATGTTACGCTGTTTTTGTGATTGTATTTTGAAATAGAAACCCTGCAGGAAATGTCAATAGTGAAACAGTACTCATTCTCTATTGACTTTGTCACCAGTACTACTGACCACTATATCCCAGACAATGTAATTTTCTATAGACATTTAACATGTACGTGTCATTGCAAATCACTAGTGACATTGGTACTATTGATTAGGTAGTGACTAGGTAGTTCTCATGGGACCATATGTAGACATTGGAACCAGAGCTTTACTAGTAACAAGGTAGTTCTCATGGGACTATATGTAGACATTGGAACCAGATTTTCTTGTATAAATTTGATTGTTCTTTCACTTTTCTTTTATAACTTCGTTTACTTATTGTTTTTTTTTTTTATTTGATTTATTATAAAATATATTTTTATTTATCTTTTATATTCAATTTTTCCATAACTTGTTTTGAAACTTTAGTTTTTCGTCCAACCACGTGTTTTTCAAACAAAACTATAGAATTCAAGAAGAAACAGAACTTCCAACTTCACTATGGAAAATTTTTTGACAGATAAAGTAAAGTAAATAGTGTAGACGTTTAGTTGACAATGGCAACAAAATAATAGACAAAAGTGGTGACTTCGGGAAACTTGACCCCAGGCATCCTGCAAGGAATTTACCCCCCATGCGCGTATAGATGTTTACACATCAAAAAAAAAGTCATGTAAGTGCGATCACAGGGGAGATATGTAAACATCTAGTACTTAAGGATTTTTATATGGCACTTTTTTAAAATTTAACAGAAAGCGTTATTTATCGATCACTTATAACAATCAGTGCAGGGGCTCCGCTAATGTAAAAATATTTATTATTATTTACTGTTTCAACCGGTTTATTTTTAATTATTCATTTTTTTATTTTTCATTTTTCATTTTTAATTTTGCATTTTTCATTTTTTATTCTACATTTTTTGTTATTCATTTTTCTTTTTTATTTTTAATTTTTTTATTTTTCATTTTTCATTTTATATTTTTTATTTTCATATTTAATTTTTTATTTTTAATTTTTTATTTTTCAGTTTTAATTTTTTTATTTTTTATTTTATATTTTTTATTTCAATTTTTCATGTTTAATTTTTTATTTTTTATTTTTCAGTTTTAATTTTTTTATTTTTTATTTTTCATTTTTAATTTTTTTTATTTTTCATTTTTAATTTTTATTTTTCATTTTTTTTTTCACTTTTCATTTTTATTTTTCATTTTTAATTTTTTATTTTTCAGTTTCAAACAAGTTATTACATATCATAATTTTTTCACAAATACAATCATAAGTCACACCGATTTTGTCTGACGTCTTACATGTTACGCTGTTTTTGTGATTGTATTGTGAAATAGAAATTTATCCCCCTGCGCGTAGAGATGTTTACACACCAAAAGTTGATTGATTAAAGAAACATGTTAAAATGAAGCTTTCTTCAAACTGTTTTTTCTCTGTAAAATTTTTTTAATTACGGATAAGGTGTATTCCATAACTTAATGGCGTTAAAGAAAAAAAATCTGGTTGTGTATAAAAACGAGTTGATCTAACAAAACTGAGTTTCTCGAATAAATAAGTAGGTACTTTCTGATTTAATATTTTATGTAAAAATGTCAGGTCTTACAATCGGAGTCTAGAACAATTTTTCGCCATACAACAATGATACTTTTTTGTACGAGGTATGAATGATATTCAAAAAACGATTTTTTCTTAGTTATGAAACTTTGAATATTTAAATCTGTTAAAGTTTTTATTACACAAACTGATTAACTGTAATTTTGATTAATTTATGCTAAACGTTGTCAATATTCACATCTAGCATTCTTTATCACATGTTGAAAAGGTTTTTAATAATTATTATATTTTCCTGCTTACCTTTAAAGTACAACGAATTTTTTTCTGTTAAATCATTGATTTAATTTATTTTCTAAAATAAAATTTTTAATTTCCATTACTTACAACTTCAATTATAAAACTTTTTTCCGAAACCCTTTTTCAGATATTGTGGCAGCGCAAAGAAAAAATGAAAAATCATTTTACTAATGAGCAATGAAAACAACGTGTTGTCTGCCAATTAATATTGCTACTGATAGCAACATTCAAGAAACTAACACCCTCTAAAAGTTGGAGTTTTTAATAGCAAAAAAACAAAAAACAAATACCCAATTGCCGTCAGGTTAAATTAGCCAGCAACATAATGAAGGTATGTAACAATCACTTTTGTGACTCTTATTTCCAGCATCATTCTTTAAAATTCTTTTAAATCTTGTATTTTTTCCTTAAGAGTTTTATTTGGTTTTAATTTTTTAAATATGAGAGCCTTAAAAGGGTGCTGTATCTTCTTGCAGCCAAGTCATTTAGTAAAGTAATAACATCAAAGTCCTTCCGTTTATTTTCTACGATTTTTTCCGTCAAATATCTATATATCTAAACAACAAACGTCAATTAAAAAATCAGTTTTAATCCTTTTTAATTTTTTGGTGGAAAAATAATAATAAAAGGGTTGGTGTTTAAGTTTTGTCAGGTTGTTTTTCAAACTAGAGAAATAAAGATTTTAGCGCGTCATTTTGTATACTGTTTCTTCTTTTTTTTTTGACGAAAAAGTTTAGAAAGCAATTTCATTTATTTTGTGTTTCTTTTTTTTTCGCTGCTGTTGGAAAAGGTGAATTTTTAATGATAAACTTCTGTGATTTTTTGTTAAAGAGTTTTTTTGTATATTTTTTTGATCGTTTGTCTTAACAAGATAACCATGGCGAATTAAATTTAATTGCAAATGGCAGCATTTGGCCGGTTTTTATTTTTGAAAGATAACACTCATTTAAGGATTATGTAGAGTTAGGAAAGTAACGTACTATTTTTAAGACATTTTCCACCTAATTTAAGCTGTTGATGAGTTTTTCCGAAATTTTTTGCCAGACAAATAATTTTTGATGTGAAAAATTACAAAAAGAAAAAATAATTTAACCCTTATAATCCAAAAAACTACATTCGTTATCTAAGAGTTTAAGATTCATATTTGCTGAGAAAACCAAAAGAAAAAAAAAATACTTTATGGGTCTTTAAAAGCGAATCAGTTTTGCCACCAATTTTAATGACGTTTGCACACACATTTTGGTAAAAGCATGCTCAAATCAATTAAAAAAATTTTTTACATCATTTCCATTTCAAGAGCCTAACTTGAATGGACCCAGGGGTCCGTATTTTTTTCGAACATACGAATTTTTGTACTTTTGTATTTTTCTTATATGATAACGAATAATATGTAACGTAATTTCTGATTTTGGGATTCGATAACGAGTGATCATTCGAATGCAACCTAACGAAATAGGATGGGAAAAGACAATTTTTAAAGGTTTCCAAATTTTATTGCTCGATTATGTATGCGTCCTGCGTGTTCCTCAGTGCTAAAGAATATTTGCTGGATATTTTTCGAAGTCATGTGTATAATTTCATTATCTTCGCCCGTCATATTTTGCTTATAAACACACCGAATTTTTTGACCACATAAAATAAAGTACCATATGAAATAACATTTAGAGCTCTAGTGGGACCCAGCAAATAGCCTAATAATAACATACCAGCTGAGCCAAGCACTCGAAATTCGAGTGCAAATTCTAGGAAATTTTATTTGTTCATTAATTTTTTTTTTTTTTTTTCTGAAATAATCTAACCCATAAAAACAAAGTATTTATTCAACCGCTTTCTTTCCTTATGCATATGAGTTTTGAATATCTCCGTGGCTGTGTGTGGCTATCTCAAAATTAATCTTTGGACACAGCAAGTCTATGGACAAAGTTTCAGATCCATCGGATGAGAGGAAGTGGGGTTTTAATCTCTCCGTGATTGTGCGTGACTATGTCAGAGTTAATCTTTTTCACAGCAAGTCTATCGACCAAGTTTTAGATCGCTCGCATAAGGGAAAATGGGTTTTAAATCACTCCGTGACTGTGCGTGACTATGCGTGACTGCGCGTGATTATGTCAAAGTTGATCTTTCTTTACAGCAAGTATATCGACAAAGTTTCAGATCGGTCGGATGGGGGTAAATGACATTTAGATCACTCCGTGACTATGCGTGATCATGCGTGACTGTGCGTGACTAAGTCAAAGTTAATTTTTTTCACAGCGAGTATATGGACCAAGTTTCACATCGATCGGCTGAGGGGAAATGACATTTAGATCACTCCGTGACTTGCGTGAGCACGCTTGACTGTGCGTGACTACCCCAAAATTAAACTGTAGTCGCAACAAGACTATGGGCTAAGTTTCAGATCAATTGGATAAGGGGGAATGAGGTCCACCGATGGCAGACAGAGAGACAGATAGACAGAGAGTATGAGTTAAAAAAAGAGTTTAAAAAATTATGAATATTGAAATAAAATTTATTAAATTCTGAATTTTTAAATAAAATTCATTATATTTCATTACAAATATTTGTTGAACACACACAAGATATATATATAAATGGGTTTGTTAATAAGTAATTCTATAAGAGCCTAAAGGTATAATAATATACATATTTTAGCCAATTCATGACCACACACAGCATTGTATAGTTTTTTACTTAAAGCTTAAATATGTGTTTTATGTTTAAATGAATATTACCTCTAGAAAATGTACCAGATAGTGGAAATCTGTAAATATGGTGCACGTCTGTAAAGAAATACCTTTAAAATGGTATATTTCTTTTCAGAATCGGTTTGTAGCTGAGAGTTTAGGAGATGTCAGAAGAAATCATCTTGCCTATAAATATTAATGATTTCTTCTTGTCGTTTCGTTGTTTGGCTTTGAGATGTGGTTGAATGTGTTTGGAGTTTTATACAAGTTGTCATCACCATCCGATATGAGAATGTTATGTCCCTGTCTTATTTAGCAACAACTGACGATAGTGCCGCTTTTGTTCCAAGATATCATAGGCCAGTAAATGCGGATCATCGGTCAATATGAAATAAACAAATTTTTCATTACCAGGATTCTTAAGGCGGGGTCCCAATTCGATGTCCAGCAATTTTGTGTGAATCATTTGGTTGTATATATTTGCCGCAATCGATATGCAAGACCTATTTGAATAATTCGTGGATAATTTGTTTATCTCATTTTAGACAAACGAAAATTTGCGAAGAATATTAAAATTTGAAAGATAAAAATTTTAGATAAATTTTAAAAACATCAATTTTTTTATACAAATTTCCAAACGTTTTAAAAAATTTTACCATTCTTCTAAAATTTGTACGGAGTCGGAAGATGATGAATAAAACAAACAAGAAAGTTAAATCAATTTATTAATACTTTACTTCTTTTTAGTGTAACTTTTTTTTTTTCAATTTTATAATCAACACTAGCTGACCCGGCGGACTTCGCTTTGTCCAAAAGAGATTTTTTGATTGAAATAAATTCGAAACTCTTTTTTGTATCGAAAATTATCGACCGTTAACAGATGACGCAATAATGTTATTTGAATACAACACTTTTCGAATTCGGTTGAATTCAATATCTTATAATTATACGGATAGCTGACCCGACGGTCTTCGTCCCGTCCAACATTTGGCGAAAATAGAATAAAATCAAATATTAATTAAAAAAAGAGTAGAACAATATAGCTGGCCGTGTAAAAAGCATGACATTTTCAGATTTAGGCTGCACACTTCCAGGGACTGTCCTTGTGACTTGTTTATTGTCATCGCAAATGCAAGTTTCACTGGGAACTGAACACCTTTGAACTGGAACGTCAAATCGGTTGAAATTAAGCGAGGAATTAAGAATCTCCCTTGAACCGCCCTTTAAAAATCCTTGCCACTATCACATTACTCATTCAGTCGGGTTCCATTGCACAGTTTCGGGGCATAAGGATGACAGATCCAACTTTAATTCGAATTAGGAGATTCACCGTAAAGCAGCGTGGATAATGGCTCTGGTGTTGAAAGCAATTAGGCAATTTCACCTTTCCACCCACGCAACACAATCCAGGCGGTTCTTTCTCAAATTTAACTGCATTGCAATGCTCACAAACGACAGACATCTGGCCGAATTGAACCGATGTGTGCGAACTGTATTGAATGTTGGGCTCATATCGAAAGGGTGCATGCTCAATGTTCACCTGAATAATTTGCTGTAGCCTACGTTGTCGTTCAAAAGTCGCACATTGTGATCTGGCATTGTGTGCTTCGGTGATCTCTTCTGACTGTCGCGCACGATTTCCAACCATTCTGGTCGAACTGATTCCCTTCCAATAGCACGTTCCCCTTCCGTTCGACGTGTTGCGACATTTCGATGCTGCGTTGCATCCTGACAATGCCGGCCAATGAACTCTTCTTGGCATCGTTATAAAAATGATAAAATTATCCGAAAGTCAAAAAGAATATGTATTTTTTAAGAAACAGCTATTCAATAATAGACCAATTTTTTTAAATTGAAGCGCTTATGTAAGATTAAATTTAAGTATATTATTTTAAGATCCAACTTTGCAATTAATGTGATATAAGACCTGGCAAATAAAGTACATTAAAAAGTCTTTTGATAAATTCACTCATTCATCTTATACTACAGCAGTAGCAATTAACTTGAATGAAAATTGCGGAAATTTCAATTTTTGTTATGCTGCTGAAATTGCCATTTCTCTTAAACATTTTCCTTCAAAACGATTCATTATATTAAAGTTCAATAATTACTTTTATGGAACTAACCCCACCCATTTATCCGATTCCGCACATTTTCACACTCACACTAATAACTCACACTAATAACCTATGAACTCACACAAATTATCTTCACTTTCCCTTTTATATTATGCAAGATACTTTTATTATTTTGAAAATATATTTTATACGGTAGGTGACACGCCCACTTGTCCAATCCCGCCCATTTTCGCCAGGGCTAATCACAGAAATAATAGATGACTCACACAAACTTGCAAAGCTCTTCCTATCATTATACTCGATATATGCACATAATATTTAATAAGTACTTTGTAGGGGATATACACCGCCCACTTATCCGATCCAGCTTATTTTCGTCAGGTGTACTTACACTAATAACAAATGACGTCACATAAAGTATCAAAGCTCTTCCTGTCATGATATTAAGTCTGATATTCAGTGATTTATTTTTTGTATGTGCCACGCCCACTGTTCCGATAACGCTAGTTTTTACAACGGCTACTCACAGCAACTCACAGTAATAACAGATGAGCTCATACAAAGTTGCAAGCCCTCCCTAAAACAGTACTCAAGATATATGATGTTAAAAATTAATTTTGTATGGGAGGTACCAGGCCCACTTAACCGATACCGACCATTTTCGGTATGACTATCTATATTAATAATAGATGGCCTCACACAAATTTACAAAGCTCTCCCTCACATAGTACTCAATATTTATGATGTTAAAATGGATTAACCGCGTACAGCGCCATCTGTTGAGACTTTTTGTACTTTTCTTTTTTCCTAAACCTTCGCGTGGCAGTTACAAACAAACTCGCAGAAGAAAGTATCCCTTTTGGTCTTGTAGTTTTCAAGTTTTAAGCTGACGAACAAATCACGATTCATTTTTATATACATATATAGAATATAGATATGATTTTTGTTTACATTTTCTGACTATTCTGTTACATTTATGCAGTGTTGTAAAACATAAAAAAATGAATTGTTTCCTTTCGTAACGAATAAGGAAATTAGAAATATTAATACTATTGAAATAAATTTCTATACGGAATTATTTCGATCACGACTGCGAAAATTAAGCCCCAGCATTAGAACAATATTTGTCAGACCTGCTGCTGTAAAGTATTTGTACTGTTCACCTCTTTCCTGTCAGGGAATTGTATGAGTTTGTGCTGATGTTTATATCTACTACAAATTCTTATCAAACCGATTAACTTATGCCGTTTTCTTTTCTGACAAAAAATGTCGCCCTTTTTTGCCCTTTTTTCGAAAAGCCTATTTTTTTATATATTCTGAATTAAGAGCAACCTTATCTTATATATCAATCGAAAGGTCTCAAACTCGAGCCCTCATAAATCACAAAAAATTCGAGCCATTGACTTCTTTCAGGTTATAGTGGGAGAATATTTCCCCATTGTTCCCCTTTTTTGAATATTTTCACCCTATGACTTCCAAGAGGATAATAATCAATTTTGTTTTTTTGTATTTATGAACACAGCACTTTGAGACCTTTCGATTGATATATAATACCAGGTTGCCATTAATTCAGAATATATAAAAAAAATACACTTTTCCAAAAAAGGGCAAAAAAGGGCGACATTTTTTGTCGGAAAAGAAAACGGCATTAGAATGTCAACCAAATTGCCGCCTCTATTGGCAACTACTTCGAGCATCTTGGGCGGTGTAGCGATGATTTCGGCGCGAGTGTGAAATCGTCCATGGTCTGGGTCTTGTTGGCGTTGTGTACGCCAAATAGTACCACAAAAAGAAGTACGAAGTGGTCAGATCTACGGATCCGGGTAGCAGTCAATGTCGTCTTTTTTGACATCAGAGAATTTTTGATGCAGAATCTGCAATGTTTGATTTATAGTGCTGCATGGTGCACCATATTTTTGAAACCAGTAACCGTGAAGAACTCTTTCACGCATTTACGGGCCGACGCAAGGAGCCAGCATATTGTTTCCCATCGACACTTTCGCCTTCTCTGAAGAAAACTGACCCAGTGATCGTTTTGGAACAAACACCAGCCCAAACAGTCACTTGTTGGTCATGTAATGGTATTTCCTGGATCTCGTGTGGATTTTCCGATCCCCGAATACTGCAATTTTGCTTGATAACGCTGCTATGGAGTGCGGTATGGAGTTCAGTGTCAACCATTCAAAGTGGCCAATCTGTCATCAAAATTGTTTGAGGCAATTTCACCTTATACGGAAACAAATGTAAATCACCCCTCAAAATGCGTCGCAAAGTGATGTCACTGACACCAAAAACTGAGCGCGGTGACAATTCGACTTATTTGGGTTTTCCGCTACACTCTCTCTCTTACCGCTTAAAGCAGTTCATTGAAACGTCTTGGGCGTTGATGAACGGCCCTGTCCCGTATTTAATAAAATTTGACTCTTAACGACAAATAGTGTTGTCAGATGGTGCTTCTTGGCCACGATATTTTCGACGGTATGCACATTGGGGTAACACAACTTAACTACTATTTTCAAGTAATGTAACTCTTTAGGCCCGTGGATTTGTTCTAAAGCGATACATAGAAAAAAATTGTTCTAAATTGTCGCTTCAAAAACATGCATTCTTAAATCAATCGATTGACAAATGTCAAAATTATTAAATGTTGTCATACCGACATAAAAGATGGCGCACCCTTGATTATTACAAATTTTATACTTTTCTACATACGTGAAAGAAAATTTTTGCTTCCCTTTTTAAGCATAATGCGGGCACGGAGGAGTGTGAAAATTGGCACAGTTATAGTTTATATAGAGGAGAAGTGTAAAGTTTTACAATTTATGTATAATCTGTGTTAAAAATATTTAAAATTAAAAAAAATAAAATAATAATAAATATTTTTATAAGAGCCTAAGGCTATGCTAATCAATTTTAGCCCATTCACAATCGAATTTCGGTATAATTGTATGTCACAAGGCCTGTGTTGAATTGCGAATTGCCTAAAATTGATTGGCATACCTTAATGCTCTTATAAAATTAATATCATAAATTTTTTTATATGTACTCGTATATAGATTTTAAAAAAACATTTCCTCGAATTTGCACTCGAATTTTGAGTGCTGGGTTATGCTGGTTTAATTTAAAAGTTCTATATCACTAAAACACAATCCTAATATATAATGGCCAATACAAATATAAATATAAATAGTCATTTTTTAATATAGGCCCCATATTAAGCCGCTTCCCGATATTCCATTAAATAGGTCTTAAAGCCAACAGAAAATATATTTTTACTCTAGACTAAATAAGCAACAACTCCGAATATGTTAATGATCAGGCCATTTTTGTATCAAAGCCCCAAATTACAATTTTGTTAAATAAGTTTAAACCTAAACATATATCCAGGCAACATATGCACACAATTTATCTTACATCTGGTGTACGACAAACGAAATTCAGTATGGTTTCGATGAGACAATTTTTTCTTGTTAATGGATATGACTTTTAATGCCTAAATATTATAGTATAAATAAAACTTCTTTAAAAATTTTCTTTGTCTTAACTGATAAAATTAGTCTCAGAACACGATTATTGTTACAATTTTATTTGCCCCTTAAAAAAACATGAATTTTCTTTTTTCTTTGGAAAAACATTTACAACATAAAGTAGATTTTATCACGTTTCACATTAAACATCAAAAGATTTGGCGATATTTTGATTTTGCTCAATTTATAAATAAAATATATTTTTTCTAAATTTTGTAAAAAAGTTGCGAGCGATTTATAAAAAAAAATATAACATTTATTTTCCTATTAATAAAATAAATTTGCTCATCTTTAAGATGTTGCTGTTTTCTTTTTTTTTTTTTTGTATTAAACTAACAAACTTAATTCCCCAAACAACAATTGTCGAAGATTAAAAATACATCACATAAAATACATACTCGTACATACATTCTAACACACATAAACATGAAGCAAATCGAAACTCAACAAATTTATTGTAGCTGTATGAGCATGAACAGGGTGATTCCATAAGGAGCATAATTTTATTATAAAACAACAAGCATTTTGGAACCAATGTGCTGTTTCGTTTTTTTCTTAAATAAAATTATTAAATATTCGATAATAAGTGAAAATAATTCAAACGTAATCATTAGTTTCAGATTTAATGAGAACTAACTGAATTAGATTGACTTCACATAAAACTTTATATACCAAATTTCTTAAATATTTTAATATATTAAATTTGATTTTCAAAAATTTTAACTCACTAAAATATTTACTCATTTGTTATTAAATGAAAAATATTCACCTAATCAATTTTATCGTTTTCAAAGCCCCTCTGATACAATACACTTATGCAGCAGAAATTTCAATAACGCACACAAAACTTAATGAAACTTCTTTAAAATTATACACACCACTGAATCACCCAGTATCAATACTACAATTATAACGTCATCAACAATTTTTACAGCAGCTGGACATGTAAGAACCATGTTCATTGACCAATACTTTTCGCCCGTCTCCCACTGAAAAAAGAAACTCCAAGAAGCAATTGATACTCATACCTTTAACAAATAACAAATTTATCTTACAATACACGTGAGACTTTTTCATCATCAATCGAAAATGAAGTACCAAAAAAAAAGAGCAGAGCAATATAGAGGAGTGTGAGTTTCTACTAATATTAAGTGTTACTAAAACAATGTTTTCATACCAAATAATAAAAAGAATTCGAATTAATACCTACAATCATACATTTTAAATGCTTGTGTGCGTCCATAAAATAATATCAAGAATCAAAACTTAACTAATAAGGGTAAATCGAAGCGTACTTATATGAATATAAGTTGGTTGGTATGTCTGTCTGAATGGTTCTTAGGAGAATTTGAACAAACCAAAGGATAAGCACGAGTGAAAGCATCTTATTCGTTAAAATGTTGTTTCTTTCGATATCTTCTTTTCTTGGTAAGGTATCAAAAGGTAAAGGACTAATAGGGATTAAATGGATGATGTCGAAAAGGCAATTAGATAACATTGAACAGCATATGGTTGTAGCCATAAGAGCAAATAAAAAAAAATTAAAGCTTAATTTAGTTTGTTCGTGTATGTGTGTATGAATGCAAGTGAGAAAACAGGAAGAAAAATAAAACTTTTTCTTCGCCACTTACTTTTGTTTTAAGATTTTGCAAATTGATTTGAAATTGCTTGTAATTTTTCTTCATTCAAGTAATTTATTGAGTTAGTTGTGATGTAAGGAGTGGTGGTTTTTAAACACAGAGTTAATGAAAAAGTTTTCTTCTATTAATAAAGAGGGGTATTTTCTTTAACCTTGAGATTGTGTTGTTTTTTTTTTTATTATTTTATATATAAATAGTAACAAGTAAGAAAATTATAGTCGGTTTAGACCGACTATACGGTACCCTATACCATAGTTTAGAGAGCCTATTTCTTCGGTTCAACTAATTAGATATAGAAAATAAGCATAAACCAAATTTGAGTGGCATTGTTATGAATTTTTTTGGCTGCAGATATGAAAAAGTTCATATCGGGTGCTATATTTATATGGGGACTAAGTCGAAAAACAAACACTTTCTTACCGAAGAGCTTGGGCCAAATAGGAACCCGGAAATTGGTACCAATGTGTCCCGACAAACTGGAACCAACGTGGAACAGCAGATGGGACACGATGGGGAACAATATGAAGGGCCTAATGAGGAACAATATCGAGAGGAAAGAAATGATAAAATAACCGAAAATATGGTAATTAAGGCAATACAAAGCTTTGCCCCTTATAAGGCAGCAGGCCCAGATGAAGTCTTTCCTGCTCTACTACAAAAAAGTGGGGACTTAATTGGTAGTAGTCTGGCTGTCATATTCTCTGCTTGCCTAAAATTAGCGTACACCCCCAGGACATGGCAGGAGGCCAAAGTGGTCTTCATACCAAAACCGGGAAAGGAAAGCTACGCGAACCCAAAGGCCTATCGACCGATAAGTCTTACATCCTTCTTATTGAAAACCTTGGAGCGAATAGTCGATAACATTGTTAAATGTCAAATCCCAAATGAGTTGTTGAAATTCAAACAGCACGCTTATTTAAAGGGACGCTCAGTGGAAACTGCGCTTCATGAAGTAGTTCACCACATCGAAAGATCTTTTGATCTCAAAATCTTCACCCTAGCTATATTCATTGATATAGAAGGAGCTTTTAACAATGTATCAACCAATACGCTACTCCAATCCCTAGAGAGATTCGACATTGACCGGGATATTAAGGCCTGGATCAGTCACATGCTAGGAATAGATGGATAAGTTGCGAGGTTGGTGGCATTAAAATAAGAAACAAGGTTTGTTGTGGGACACCTCAAGGGGGGATTTTATCCCCCCTTCTCTGGGTGACCACTATAAACAGTCTGCTAAGGATTCTAGCCAATAAGGGTTTCCAACCTGTCTGCTACGCAGACAACGTAGCAATACTGTTAAGGGGGAAAGATCCTAGAGATTTATGTAGGAGGGCATCGAATGCACTCGAAATATCATATGACTGGGCACAACCGAGGGGCTTGAATGTGACCCAGAGAAAACTGAAATATGCCTCTTTACAAGGAAGACGAAAATAATCGACTTTGATGAACCTCGCTTCCAGGGCAAAACGATTAGAATCACACAGACGGTGAAATACCTTGACGGTGAAAACTTACTTGGAAAAACCACATCGAGAGCAGGGTTGCGAAGGCTCATCGCGTATGGGCCATCTGCAGAAGGGCTATAAGCTCAAAATGGGGTTTAAACCCGAGGATGACATATTGGCTGTACACAAGCATCGTTAGACCTATTCTAACCTACGCATCCATAGTCATATGGACATCAATGAACAGGAAATGTTACATTAAACCACTCCAAAAGATACAGCGTCTCTGTTGCATAGCAATCAGTGGTGCAATAAGGACTACATCTACGAGGGCTTTAGAGAACATCCTATCTATACACCCAATCGAGACTAGAATTAAACATGAGGCAGCTCTGGCCGTGTTACGACTAAGTGTAACAGGGGAATATATCACCGACCACATGACCAGACACCAGACTATTTTAGACCAATTTCCGGGACTCAACACAGTGAATATTAGCTGTGATAGAATCGCGGAAGTGTCAACTGATATACCCTGCTGTATACAGATACCAGACAGGGAAAGTTGGATGAACGGGAATATTCTACAGAACCTTCCAGGGTCACATTACTATACGGACGTCTCTAGTCTGAATGGTAAGACTGGGATAGGTTTCTACGATGAGGATGACTGTATTAGGTATATTAACGCACGGGATTCCCCAAGTCCCGGAGACGTGAAAATATTTACGGACAGTCTAGCGGCTATCAGAGCGAAATCCGCAGACAAAACTAGATCAAGGACAATCCTCGAGCGTAAGGAGGAGATTTCAAACTTCTCCAGAAGAGGCAGGCTTGAAATCGTTTGGATCCCAGGACACAGTGTTATAATGGGAAATGAGATTGCTGACAAACTGGCCAGGAAGGGCTCTTTCCTGGAAAGAGTAAATTTGGAAAACCCAATACCTTTCAAGTCTCGCAAATTGGAATTGGTCGCCCAGTCTACCAATTCACATGTATCAATTTGGGAAGAGAATGACGTGGGTAAGGTCACAAAGACATTATGGGGTTCTCCCAACGGTACAAGAATCTGAATAGGGTAGAGCTTAGTAGTGTAACTGGCGTCCTCACTGGACACTCTGAGCTAAGGGCTCACCTATACCGTATAGGACGGGCAGAATCAGCCGTTTATAGAGCCTGCGGAGAGGATGACGAAACCCTAGAACACTACCTCTGTTACTGTCCTGCATTTGCGAGAACAAGGGTCAGATATCTATCCAACGACATCTTACCAGGCCTGACGGGTCTAAGGGGGATAAGCTGGAAAATACTCAAGAAATTTGCTGATGAAACCGAATTTCTAAGTTAGTAAGAGGGGTAGATAACCGGAAAGTAGAGATGTAGAGCGCACAACAAGCCGACCTACTGGCTTAGGTGTATATCCAGACATAACGGATATGAGCTATGTGTAACCTAAGTCGAAAAATGGACCGATCCTGAACATATTTGGTTAGGTAATTTATTTTTTGCAAAAACATGTACGAATCAAATTTGAGAAAAACCTGTGGAATATTTTTGTTTTTTGATAGATTTAATTGAAGATCGGGAAGCAGCTCTATATGGGGCCTATGACTAAGAATTTTCCTATAGGGATTATTTTTGGACTACTGATTAATGGATGTAATAAACACATACAAACCCAATTTGACAGAGATATATATTATAATTTGGATCTTATGGCAATTTATGTCGATTTCGTAGGGGTCCTTGTGTGCGGACTAGGTCTGAACATGGACCGACTCTAATCAATGGCCGATAAAAGCTTATATACCAAATTTCATCAAAATATTTTCATATTTGCGACGCGTAGTTTAATTACAAGGTTTACGTGGATACACAGACGGACGGACGGACGGACATTGCTAAATCGACTCAAAAAGTGATCCTGAGTCAATCGGTTACTTGTATTGTATACTTAAAGGCTGTTTAAATTACCGTAATATGAAATTTTTTTTTGAGTAATTTCATTAAAATGAAAAAAAGTGATCTACCCGCGGGTCATCACGGGTGCAAAAGTATACATAGGGTTAAAGAGCGCACTTTGACCTTTCTCTGGGTGGTAAACGTTCCTTGCGCCCTTTTGTTCCCTAGAAGTTCTATTCCACTACAGTTGAAGTTTTTTACTCCATAATTTTATACTCTCCACACCATTGTGCAGAGAGTATACACACTTGCTAGAAAAAGTAACCGTATACTAAAATGAAAGCAATCATAGTACAAAAAGAAATCAAGAAAAAGTAACTACTTAACCTGAATTACTTTAAATTACACTGTAATTAATCTTTATATTCTAGTACCATTTAAATTTAAAGATATTATAATTTATTATAATTTCTTATTTATTGTGTTTTTTATAAAAACAATGATAGTATTTTTATAAAAAAAAAATATTAGTTCCTATTTAAATTATGCGTTTATTTATCAAATAAACGCAAAAAAGCAAAAAAAAAAAATCTGGAGGAAAAGTATTCATACATTTAAAACATTAATACAAAACAAGTAAGAAGATTATAGTCGGTCTAAACCGACTATACGATACCCTATACCACGATGTAGACCCTATCTCTTCGGTCCAACTAATTGGATATAGAGGATAAGTATATATGCTGCAGATATGAAAAATTTCATATCGTGTGCTATATTTATATGGGGACTAGGTCGAAAAATGGACAGATCCTGACCATATTTGGTAAAGTCACTTATATTTTGAAAAAATTTTAGAAAAATCTGTGCAATATTTTTGTTTTTTGATAGATTTAAGTGAAAATTGGGAAGCAGCTCTATATGGGGCCTATAGGCATTATTTTTGGACTACTGATTAATGGATGCAATAAACACATACAAACCCAATTTAACTGAGATCTATATGATAATTTGGATATTATGGCAAATTATGTCGATTTCATAGGGGTCGTTTTTATGGGGACTAGGTATGAACATGGCCGACAAAAGCTTATTTACCAAATTTCATCAAAATATATTCATATTTGCGACCTGTAGTTTGATTACAAAGTTTACATGGACACACAGACGGACAGACGGACGGACAGACATCGCTAAATCGGCTCAGAAAGTGATTCTGTATAATAAAAGATGATAGGTCAAATATTTTTGGTAGTTACAAACAGCAGCACAAAGTCAGTATGCCCAAACCACATACTGATGTAGGGTATAAAAACTAAATTTACATTCAATATTGCACAATTAAGTAACTTGTAAGATGTCTTTTGAGCTTTAGGACCTCTGTGAGCCGATTTAACATCGGCTTAACCAAGCTGAAAGTATCCTCTATTTATTTTACCCAAGTCATATATAACAAAACTTTTTAACATTTTCGTTGAAGTCATTTCAACTGACGCATTTTGCGTCGGATGTCGTTATTATCTTTTTCGATTCAAAAATCTATAAAGCCCAAATGTTCGATTTGCTTTAAATTTTGTTACAATACGTGTATATATACAGTTTGATCCAGTATTTATAGACTCAATAAATACGAGGTTACCAACCCAGTTGGCCCTATAGAACCCTAAAAGATAATGCCATATACTTCGTGTTCGAACGTTGGCAACAGATTTTCTATGTGTAATCGTCTTTCACTTTTTCTAGAAACTAACTTCTTTCATTTAATGCCGAAATTACAAAACTTGCTTCAATGTGAAAACAAAACACGTTTCCAAATTCTTCATATGAGCTTTTTTATTGACATCGGAAACGAATGGCTTACTACGTGCTACACGACCATGACATTCAGATTTTTTTAATACTTTGCGAATGGTATCTTTGACGAAGTATTCTTTGATTTTAGCACTAATTTGGGAAGCAGTATTTCTGGGATTTTGTTTTGCTGACGTCAAAATAATTCGCTTTTCGAACTCAGTTACTTTGGAGGAGTGACCAGGACGAAGATCTGACAAATTTTTAGATTTAGATGACGTACTGCACTGCGGGATAGCTTCTGCCTATATTGCGAGCTATTTCTCGGAAATCTTTTCTCTAAATTCTAAGCTTTAGGATAACTTAACTCTCGTCAGCACCGATTTTATAAGTGCTTAACATATGGCACATATAGTTTCCTTATGTTAGGTAAGTAGGTCAACTGGGTGAAAATAATTCATTGACATCCTGAGCAGGTTGCCATTTAAAATCATCAAAATCGTTTCAATAGGTCTCGTAATTTCAATAAGGAAGTAAAAAATTTGAAAAAATATGAATTTACTTTCGATTCCCGTTATTCTAAATTTTGTATTTTGTGTGTGATATCTGTCATTGTTGTTGTAGCCCTGGTGTTTGTAGAATATACTTAATGAGTGTGTATGTATCGTTATACTCCACGTCTCATATTAATTTAGACCAGTATTGCCGCACTTTTTTTAAAACAATACCGAAATAAGTAATAAAAAATTCCAATATGAAAGTAAAATTATAATAAAAAATAAAAATTAAATATTTATGTATAGATTTTAATAAAAAATAAAAGCTAATCAGATTTTCTATAATAAATTTTTTTTTTTTAAGAACACTAATTTTGAACTTATAGAAAAATGTCTATATTAAGTTTTTTTTTACTTGAAAACATTTAAAATTTTCCTAAAAAATTTGTTGATTACAATGTATCATGTTTTGATGAATTCAAGATATTTGTTTTGTAGAAAAACTCCCAGATAAGTATTTTAAATAGTTTTCCTAATTAATAAGTTCAAAGGTTATTCTTTAATATTTGTCAGATCCCAGTATTTTTCCTATAAAATCACTGAAAATCCAATACAAATTATTTCCTACTACTAGCTACTCTCTTTAAATTCTTAATCAGCTATTCCGTAAAAAAGTGGAACTTTCAATCATTGGGCAAATATATTTTTAGCTATTTTTGTACGTTCATAGCATGATAATAAAGAATAATTTCTTACCGAAAGATTTTATTGCCAATTTCGAACGCTATTAAAGGATAAAGTTTTGAAAAGACATTGATATCTTTTTGTCGTGATATGTTAAAACTTTTATAAAATTGCCAAGATTTTCCTATTTCATTTGACAAAGAGAGACGGGTACAAGTATTTAAATAAAATTTATTGAAAAATTTTATTCTTTGAACATTTTTAGGAAAACAAGAGCACGAAATGAAATCTGCACACTAAAAAGTATTAGTAGGAATTCCGTAAGCAATGGTAAAATTTAATCAGGTAATAATAATTTTTTTTTGTACTTAATAAATATCTACAAATGCAACATATTTTTTTCATTATCTACCATATAATAATAGTTCTCAGAAAATTTATGTACCTTCAATAGAAAAATAAGTTCCATTTGCCAATCAAAGTTCTTATGAAGATTATTAAGCCAATTCAATTGAGAGAACTAAATTAAGCCTACTATATATATATATATATATTCCCTTCGATCCTATAAGGAGCATAGGGCCTCAACAAACTTCCTCCACTCAGATCTATCAATCGCTATGTTTTTTACTTCGCTCCAGCTTTTACGCATTTTTCTTATCTCGGAGTCGATTTGTCTTCGCCACGTGTGAGCTGGTCGCCCTGTTCTACGACTTCCCTGAGGGTTCCATTCAATAGCATTTCGGGCAATATCGGACGGTTGTTTGCGGAGTGTATGTCCGATCCAATTCCACTTTCTTCTCTGTATTTCTACGCGCAGCGGTGTTTGCATTGTTTCCCGCCACAGGTTGATGTTCGAAATAGTTCGTGGCCAGAAGATTCGTAGAATTCTTCGAAGACATTTGTTAACGAAAACTTGCAAGGATTTAATGTCTCGGGAGGCAGCGTTCCAAGTTTCGCATCCATATAACAACGTTGATTTTACGTTGGAGTTGAATATATTAATTTTAATACGACGTGATATTGTAGACGATTTCCACACTTTATTGAGCAGACCAAAGGATTGTGTGCCCTTTTTTATTCGACTAGCAATATCTTCGCTAGATCCTCCAGTTCGATTGATAATGGCTCCAAGATAGCAGAATGTATCGACTTCTTCTAAAGTTTCATTATTTACCAGGAAGGAATTTACGTTTTCGGCGTTAATATGCATGACTTTTGTCTTTTTTATATTTATCTTGAGCCCCGCCTTCTCTGATATGTCTATAAGTCGTTTCAATTTTGTGGACATATCAGTGTGGCTGTGAGAAAGGAGGCATATGTCATCTGCGTATTCGAGGTCCTCTAATCGCTCGTTTAAACCCCATACGATTCCTCGGTTGCCCACCATTGCGTGCTGCATCACAATATCTAGCACGATATTAAAGAGTAGTGGTGACATTACACACCCTTGACGAACGCCTGTACCAACCTCAATCTTACGGCTAAGCATGCCATCGTGTAGGATTCGGCAACTTGCTCCCGTGTATAGGCATTTTATAAGTTGGATAAGTTTACGTGGGACGCCTTTACACTCAAGAGCATTCCAAATCACATCATGTGCCAGGGTGTCAAATGCCCTTTCAAAATCGATAAATATAAGGTAAAGAGGAGATCGCCATTCAACTGACTGCTCTACTATTACTCTTAGTGAGTTAATGTAATCAACGCATGACTTTTTGGGGCAAAAACCAGCCTGTTGTCTTCTTAAATCTGGCATTAAAGAGTCCGATAACCTCTCAGTTATAACGTGGGCTAAAACTTTATTGATCATACTTAATAGTGTGATGCCCCGCCAGTTGTTACGATTTGTTAAGTCGCCCTTCTTGGGGATCTTCACTATAATACCTTCTTTTAGCTCGTCTGGAATTATCTCTGATAACCAGATTTCCTCAATAATGGGAAAAATAAGTTCTGCGCTCGTTCTGGAGTTTAACTTAAGGAGCTCTGGAGATATGTTGTCGTTGCCCGGACTTTTGTTGTTTTTAAGCGCTTTTACGGCTTGTACAATCTCAGATATTACTGGAGGGGTAATACTGATATTTGATCGTGTGTTGTGATTGATGCAGCTACATATAGGTGCAATTTCTTGTGGGCGTGGGGTGAACATTTCAGAGAAGTGTGTAGCCCAAAGTTCAAGCTGTTCATCTTTGGACGTGATTAGTGTGCCAGAGTTGTCTTTCACTGGTTTACCTGTGACTGAGTAGTTGTTACTTGATAACTTCTTGATGAGTCGGTACAAGTCACTGGTGCGGTTCGTCTCTGCCGCTGCTTGAGCCTCTTCGGCTATGGCATTCGTCCATGCGCGTTTGTCTTTGCTATGACAACCGAATAATTTTATTTATTTGTCATTTTTGAAAAACTAAACATAAAAAAGAATAATGTTTGTAATAATGTCGATGTATGTAACGACCAAAAAAAAATTGACATAGATACAGAAATGTACTTGCATAATAGCGCTTTTCTCTCATTTGTCAGGTGCCATTTTAAAGGACAATGGCGCTATTAAGAAAACTAGGCAAAAAATATTTGAATAAAAATTGCTCCATCTGTACCCAAAGCACCCGGCATGGCCTAATTAATGAATTTGGAAGAGGCAGCTTATAGTAATATTACTGCCTGCAAAGAGTTTGCCAAACCATGCGCTCCGCCTAAGGGCCAAATAGCATAAACGGAATGATTATTAACCTTCTTAAAAAGCAATTTGTAATTAGAGCTGCTGGCACCGTAATACGTGATTTGGATGTTGAACATCCGGCTGCCAAACTCATGGTCATGGCCAGTGAAATGCAAGACGCTGAAGTCGAAAATGGCAGCAATTTCGTGGTGATATTTGCCGGTCCTCTGCTTGACAAAAGCAAAAGAACTTTTACGTTCGGACATTACCACCTCGAAAATAGCTGATGATTATGAAAAGGTTTTGGCAAACGTTTCAGACATTCTGTCACAATTGGTATGTCAAGAAATTAAAGATTATCGTGATGTTGCTCAAGACAGAGAATGCTTATATGCCGCCATTATGTGCAATCAATATGGTCAAAAAGATTTCCTTATGTATTTAGTTTATAGAGCCTGTTTTACTATCTTACCAGATAAGGGTACCTTCAATGTTCGCAACATTCGCGTATGCAAAATCTGGGACAGTGATTTATTCATCATTCATGTCATGTCATCGTTTTTAAACGTTTTGTTTAAGGTGATGTTTCTTTTGCTGAAAAGGCGAAGGTTGCCATCTTTTAGTGTCCCGTTCATATTACCCAAATCGAGAAAAATTGTACTGTCTTGATTAAATCCGCTGATGAGTTAATGAGTTTCTCAGCTTGGAGAGTCAAATTAATGCGATTGGCGATACTGGCGATAAAGTTGTGGTTGCCATTTGCAAAGCTGAGATATGGCTTTACATTTCCTTAACAAATCTATATACTAATACTTAATATTAATACGTGGTAAATTTTTAGTTCCCTTTTTAAGCAATATGCGAGCACGGAGGAGTGTGAAAATTGGCATAGTTATAGTACATATGGAGGAGAAGCTGAGAATGGTAAAATTTATGTTAAATCTGTCTTAAAAATATATTAAATTAAATAAAATTAAATATTTATAATAATTCGTTACACCCTGTTAATGCGAATTATTTAAATTATATATCAGACGCTCTGTGTTGAATTGTGAATTGCTAAAATTGATTAACCTACCTTTGGCTCATTTAAATATTCATACATTTTTTATCTATAATATTAATAGGCTAGGCGATTTGTTGTTACCGATGTTTTGTTCTACCGCTTTATCCAGATTTTGACCAATCGTATATTATTTGAAAGGTATTTCTTTTTAGCTGTTCACCAGATTTACAGACTTTTAAATTTTTTCCTTCATTATTTTACATAAAATTATACATATGCTATGTGTGTGTTTATTAAATTGTTAATGTGTTTGTTAATGACTTTGTTATCTTCATTCACAATAATAATAAACGAAAAAGTCTTGGTTTGTGTATTGGCTAAGTTTAAAAATAAGGTTGCCTAGAAATTGCACTCGAATTTAGAGTGGTGGGCTATACTAGTATAGCTTAATGGCCGTTCGTTTAAGTTCCAGATTCGATTTGAGACGTTTGGCTAGAGCTGTCAATGGTACTGTTTTACTACGCATCACCGCACCCCGCCAGGAGGAATTAGGTTATTGTGACAAAGTATGCGTTGAAGCATTGGGTGATACCAGCCTTGTAGTAATGAAAGTATAGGACTCTTTAAATCTACTTATTGGAAAAAATATTTGTTAGTTCTTATTTGAATTTATCTCAAATATTGTGTTCTACATTTAACGCAAATTTATATTAAGGTTGTTCCAATGGATTTAAATCACGAAATCTAGGGGGGGAGCAATTCTGATCATCGAAACGGGAGAGTACAAGAGCAGAAAATGTCTCATGAATTAATTAAATTGTTTTACGGGCTGTGTAGCATGTGGCACTATTGTCCACATTGTGGCATGTTGTCCACATAAATATATTCCAATTTAGGTAAAAAAAAAACTCTATTATCACATTGCGATAAGAGTATCACTATTTGCAAGCCTCATCTTTGCCTCTAGTCCAAAATCTGCTACATATAGTTATAGTTACACGTTTTTCGTTTTCGTTGTTGTTCGACTAACACATGTGGTGAAAATTGCTTCTTCGTTTAGTATGATTTTTTTTCAAAATATTAAAATCCAATTGTTAATGTTGAATAATGCCCTTAACCTCAGTTTTTGTGTCAATTGAAATTTTTTGTGCGCGGTGACTCAGATCTTGAGTGACTATATGCTGTAGAGAGCTTCCTGAAATTTGCAATTCTTGTGTACGATGCTGAATTGATATTTCTGAACTTTCACCAACACTTACGCATTGCTTCGATATAGCTATTTGAGCGCCTTATTTTTTAAAGATCACTGTGGTTAGCAACAGCAATTGAATTTTTCAATTACTCTCGACATAGTTGAGGAAGTTAAATCAATATTCCAACTATAGGTATTGTGTACGAATTTTTGAACAGTAGCCGCCAAACTTTCATTACTTTTAACATATAGTTCAACCATGAAAACGCCTTGTTCTATCGCGTAATGCTTCATTTTTACTAATAGTGCGTTTACATCTAAGCAAACTCCAGTATATAGGAGATTTCCAGCACAATCTGGCTCAGTTTTACTAGCTTTCCCATACAAAATAAAATGTAGGACGTTACTAGATTTTAGCAAGATCTCACAAAATCTTTTCAAACTTGGTCACTACCAAATACTACTGTGCATTTATACCCTATAGGGTATATATACAACTATGTGGTCAGAGTATAATGACTTTGTGCTGATGTTTGTAACTATATATTTTATATACCGATCGACTCAGAATCACTTTCTGAGTCGATTTAGCGATGTCCGTCCGTCCGTCCGTCCGTCTGTCTGTCCGTGAAAACCTTGTAATCAAACTACAGGTCGCAAATGTGAACATATTTTGATAAAATTTGGTATGTAAGCTTCTATCAGCCATAGCATGTACGCTATTAGAATTGGTGCATGTTCAGACATAGTCCCCATACAAATGACACTTATGAAATCGACTTAAATTGCCATATAATCCAAATTATCATATAGATTTCGGTCAAACTGTGTTTGTGTGTGTTTTTATATTTTTATTATTTATTAATAGATATAAGAAAATTACATATAAATATGTACATAATTTACAATATTTATCTATATTAGGCATAACATATTTATTGTGAGCCTGATTGGCAATGTACTAAATATTTTTCATTTAAATAATTCAATATTTTTAATTTTTACAGATTTACAAATTTAAGTATATTACAAAGAAATATTTGCTAATAATCAAATTCATTCATTATTAGATTTCTATAATTTGAACACACTTCAATATATTTATACAAATAGTAGAAATTATAGCCGTTTAAAATATTAATTACTTCACTTATATTAAGCTGGGTCCTACCAAAATAATTCCGCCTAAATGCATTAAATATTGGACAAACTTCAATAAAGTGGAATGTATGCTCAGCTTCTTGCAAGTTACAGATTGAATATAGTCCAATTGAGTTGCTTCTAAAAGACCTGTTATTTAAATTAAGCAATCCACCTCTCACTCTTACTATTAAACTGGTGATGCGTGATGATAAATTAGCAGAAAGCAGAGGCATAACGTTGAAATTAAGTTGTGAATAAAGGTCATGATGTTTAGCATATAATTTTCACATTCTTTTGCTTTGAGTAAGTTTAAAATTGATTTCCAATGGACGCATAAAGGTGAGTTAGTATCATTTGGGTAAATTGAAGAAGTCTTCAGACGTTAGATCACTCTTTCGCCCATAATACATTTTGAGCTATAATACTCTCTGTTAGTATACGAGGTAAATGCTGGTTATTCATATTCAATATTTTGTTTATTTAATTAAAGTGCAGTTTCAGTGTAGAAAGATACATGGAGTCATATCCGGTTTCCAGATGTAACATATAATTGGGTGTTGTCGTTGGGAGATATAGCATCCTCTTAATAAAAAATCGAAACAGCTTCTCTACATCATCAAATTTTTCATATCCCCAGATTTGGGCCGCGTAGAACATAATGGATCTGGAGGCAGCGTTAAATATTTTGAGTTTGTTGCTATTCGATATTTTTGGATGACTTATGTACTTAGACCACGTCGCGTTTATTGCTAATTTTGAGGCAGTCAATTTGTTGTTTATATGTTTTTTGAAAGACAGATGAGTAGATTATTTCGATATTATTTTCGCCAAAATGCGAATTTCGATTTTTAGAGATTCTAGTTCCTGAACGAAATACTAATATTTTGGATTTATCCAAATTGACTTTTAAACGCCACATAGTACAATAGGAATGTAAGGCATCGACCATGTTTGGTACACCTGTAGGAGTATCCGATAATAATACAATGTCGTCGGCATATATAAGTATTTTTATATTTGCGTTGGCGACATTTACACCATTTGGTAACTATCGACTAGGTCTTTTACATAAAGTGAAAATAACAAGGGGCTTAAAATGCAACCTGAAGCTCAATCGGAAATGTTTCTGAAAAAGTGCTACCATCCCAAATTTGGCATTCAGTTTTCTCATACATACATTGCAATATTCTTATAATTTTGGATGATAAGCCGAGGCACGAAAGTTTATAAAACAAGCAATTTCGTGGTATCAGATCAAAAGCACAAGAGAAATCCACAAAGAATGCATAAGTATTTATGCCATTCAATTTATTTAAATTTACAATGTTTACCAGATATTATCCACAGTAGAGTATTTTTCCCTAAACCCAGCTAGGTATTAATTTGGTATTCATTTAGTATATTGTATATTGTTCTATCCACTCGGTTATTCTGTTTAGTAAAATAGTATTAAAAATTTTCATTTGTATTAATCAACGACAATCCACGGTATTTTGTCGGCAGGTTTGCATCACCTTTCTTAAAGAGTGGTATTAATATAGATTTGCGAAAATTTGATGGTATTTTTTTGTAAAAATATTTTGTTGAAAACAGATAATATCTCATTGATGAAACATTCAGGACCGTATTTATAATATTCATAGCTACTACCATTTTGCCCTGGAGCTTTATATTGTTTTAAAGATTTTATTACCTAAGAAATTTCACAAAATTCAATGGGAGAGTCTAGCAACGTATCGGTAAAGTATGGCGTGGACCAGCTGATTGTATGGATATTTTGGGAATAAAAATCATCTGCATTTTAACGACTTCGACAGCTTACACCATTCACTAGAGCATGGTATTGTATTTAATTGCTGTAAATTTTTGTTACATAATTCTAATTTTTTTGTATTACACAGTTTCAAATATTTTGTTTTAGCTGAAAAATATCGCAATTGGTTCACCTCTGTGTGTGTTCTTCTATACAATCTAAGTTTTTCCAACATATTATTACGAGAACGCCAGTACATCCAAGCAAACCATTCTTGCTTGGGCTCAAAAAATATCCTACTTCCTTTTTTCACGGCCGCTTTGTGTGTATTTATTACACCCATTAATCAGTAGTCCAAAACTAAACCCTATAGGACAATTCTTAGTCATAGCCCCCATATAAAGCTGTGTCTTCACTTAAATCTATAAAAAAAAAAAAACAAAAATATTGGATAGATTTTTCTCAAATTCGGTTTGTATAAGTTTTTGTAAAAAATAAGTGACTTTACCAAATCGGATCGGTTCATGTTTCGACCTAGTCCCCATATGAACTTTTTCATATTCAAAGGAAAAAAAAATTAATAACAATGCCACTCAAATTTAGTTTATGCTTATTTTCTATATCTAATTAGTTGGGCCTAAGAGAAAAAGTCTCTAAACGCATGGTATAAGGTATCGTATAGTCCATCTAGACCGACTAATTTTTTACTTGTTTTAATATTGTAGTAGAAAATTACAAGGCAGTGACTGAAAAATTGACATTTAAAAACAAAGAAAAAGCAAACAAATTGAATAAAAAGGAAATAAAATATTAGTTATTAATAAAAATTACGAATCTATAATACAAAATATTTAGTAATTGAAAAGTTATAATTTTTTATACTGACATGTGCCCATTCCAACTTGTTAAATAATAATTGTGGAAAATGAATTTGTTTCTGCTGTTCAAACAATACATTTAACAAGTGCTGATTTTTTCTATTACAGCTTGTGCTTTTTTCATTTTTGATGCATAGTATAATAATAAAAATCTATTCCAGTGTTGCCATTTTAGCATTTTAGTTGCTAGATTTAGCAACTTTTTTTGTCGTTTAGCATCCAAAATTTATGAAACGATGCTAGATGCTTTTATTAATAAAAAGTTGTGTTGTAAATATATTTAAATATCGTAGTTTCTCAAAAGTAAAAACAGGACTAATATTTGGAATTCAATCAATATATTTAATTCAATTAAATGTATAAAAATATTAAAGATATTACAAAAATGTGTGCTTCTTATGTGACAGCCAAAAGACAAGAGAGTTTAGAAAAAACGGAAATGCAATTATTACAAATACAAAATTATTAAAAATGACATTTGATATTTTGTAGATAATGTCAAAATATTTGTTAACTACGTTACCATATTTATATATTAATTAGAAAACGCTAAATTCAACAAGTTGCTTTTAGCATCTTTTTTTTTTTTTTTGATTTTTTCATTATTTTTGAATATACAACTTTAATTTTAATGGTATTGATATGTTTAAATTTCTCAAAGTGTAATACGAGAATTTTGTGTACTATTCTTTTTACCACTCTGCTCGTTTCTTTCAACAAATATAACAAAACATTTGGAAATAGAAGAATGTAAAAACCAACAGCAGTTTTTAATTGTATTAAAAAAATGCCAAAATTTTCAATACAAAACACATTAAACCGGGTAAAAGAAACGATAACCAATATATGAGAAGAGTTTAAATTTAGATCATCTGAAACAGAAAAAATTCAAATCCAATGGAGTTATATCACAGAACAATATTGGGATACAACACTGAATACAACCTCTTTATGGATTGAAGTTAAGAAAAATTCTATTGGCGAAAATCCATTTAAAGAGTTATCAATATTTGTATTGTCTTTATTAGTTTTGTCTTTCTCAAAAGCCGAATTTAAACGTTTGTTTAGTTTAATGGCTTTAGTTAAAAGCAAACTTTGAACAGAATAAAATCCGAGTTGTTGTAACGAGTGTTTTTTCTTGCGGCTGGGGTAGCTAGTCGCGTCCAGGGTCTATTCAAGGACCCTCAAAACCTTAAATAATAAGACAGTTGTTTTTCCTTCTCTAGGATTGAATATAACAAACTAAATTTTATTGTGTAATTGATATATGTATATATATGTCGTAAATAACGACACACTGGCGAATGGCTCTTCGTCTCTTATTCGGACCCTCTAGGCTTCTTATCGGTGGTCGAAATGGTTGTTTATCCGTAGATCAACAATTTCGGCTGTAGTTGATTGTATCGGTAAGTCGGCTGCGTAATCGGCGGCAATCGGTTGTGTTAGTGAATTGATCACTTAATCGGCAGCCGTCGGTTGTATCGTTAGATCGGCTGCTGGTAGCAATCGGTTGTAGTTGTGATTCGGTTATTTAATCAGCACAGATCGGCTGCATCGGTAGGTCGACTACGGTGGTAGTCGGTTGTATTGCTAATTCGGTTATTCAATCGGTACACATCGGTTGTATCAGTAGATCGGTTGTTGTGAGTCGGTTATATAATCGGTAGCCGTCGGTTGTATCGGTAGATCGGCTACTTAGCTGGTAGCAATCGGTTGTAGTGGTGATTCGGTTATTTAATCAGCGCAGATCGGCTGCATCGGTACGTCGACTACTTAATCGGTGGTAGTCGGGGTTATCGGTAGATCGGATGCTTCGTGTAGTTTTCGGCTGGTTTAGCTGCTCGGCACAGATCGGTTGTGATGGTAGCTCGGTTGTTTTGCTTAGTTGTCGGCTGGTGATTATAGCTTGGTTGCTTCGCTTAGTTGTCCGCTGATTTGGCTGCTCGGCAAGGGTCGGCTGTAATGGCAACGTAGGTTGATGGCAATCGCCGACCTGGAAGCAGAAGAGAAGAATTAGCGAGAGCAGTCAACCGAAGGTTGCTGGAGTAGCGAGAGCAGTCAACAGAGGTTGCTGGAGTAGCGGGAGCAGTCAACAGAAGTTGCTGAAGTAGCGAGAGCAGTCAACCGAAGGTTGCTGGAGTAGCGAGAGCAGTCAACCGAAGGTTGCTGGAGTAGAATTTATTGATGACGACCGAGGTCGATCGTCAGTATAAAGTATGTCCTTGGATATATCTACGTGGTGGCAGATTGTTGCGACACAAGGTTTTGTCATTAAATCGACTTAACCCAGAGTCTTGTCATTAACCCGACTTGACTGACTTTGCCTATACCAACCTTGTTTACTTATCTAAACTAATATATTGACTGAATGAGAATCAAACAGATGGTGTTTAAGTGTAATGTGGTTGGTATAGGTTCAGTTAGTATTCGTGTTGTTAATGTGTATGAACGATTAAGTATGGGTATTTGTAGTACGTTTAGATATGTACGTTGTATTTTGCGACGTAACATTGTAATGTTCTGTAATACGTACGAAAGAAGGCTTGAAATTGAAAAATGGGTGCTGTTACAGTTACAATATACCGAGTGATGTCGTTGATAAAAGTCGATCATCAGAAAAATATCAGAGCCCAGAAGAACTTGAAGATGAAGACATCACAGAAATATTAGATTCCATAAACCAATTACACAAGGGAACAATGGTTCTGTTGATTAAGAACTGAATATTGTTTTTAAGGTTATTTGGGACGCTGAATCCAAATCTGCCCTTGGTTTTTTTCTATCAGCTCGACTTTTCGAGATATACCGTTATGTTCAAAATTAAGGCACTTCCGCTACATATATTGGAATAACTTGAAAACGGTTCACCATATTAAATTAAAAAAAAAATCCGAAACTCGCAAACAATATTCTCTTAAAGCCGTGCTTACTTTGTTTTTAAATTTTCCAAGTAGTTTTAGAGATATCGTTCAAGTTTTGAAAAAAAAATTAAAATTTTTTAAAAAAAAACATTTTTTTTGTTCTTTAAAAATTCCTAAAAAATAAAAATGGGACAAAAATCACAGTTTTGGTCTAAAAACAGTTAGTTAAATATATTTCGAATAAAATGAGCGCTATTTCATTCAATCGGTGCACAACTTTTGATTTTGTTCACGATTTACTGAATTGATATAAATCGCGATTTCCATACAAAAATAACATTTTCTAATGTGTAAGTGTTTGTATGTAATAAGTTAGTTTTTTATGATTCTAAGAATTAAAAAAATTAAGTAATAAAAAAAGATTATTTCATTTTTATGGTTGCGGTAGCAAACTCATAATGCCTATAAATTTTATTGTCCCTTTATGACACCTAGTCAGTTCACAGTCAATTAAAGAGAAAAAAGAAAAGTCCACTTGTTTTTATTGATGTGTGGTTTACCGTTGGTAACGGATGATTTTTTAAAGGAATTCCCCTGAACACATGTGTTCATTCATAAGTGACTGTCAATAAAATTGTGGATATAATTTTTTTTGGTACTTCAGTAAAAAACTACTAAGTATTTATATGGGTTCATTCAACCAATTTTTCTCATTCAACAAGTGTTTACGAAAGCGAAAAGTATAACGACAAAAAATATAAATCATTTTACATTGAACATTTAATCAGTCAACACAAAAAAGTTCAATATTGTTCCCGTGTGTTATTTATTGAAAATTGTGTTACTTTGATATATACTTCAAAATTGTGCAATGGCTACGTCAAGAAACACCTGTAAAATCAATCCCAACTATTTTTGTAACATATGTGGCGAATACACGTTTATAAAAAATAGAAAAAGTGTGTCAGATTTTATTAAAAAAATTTATTTTGACTACTTCGGATTTACCATGGAAACCCGTGACAAGTACTGGATTCCTAATACTGTATGTAAAAACTGTGTAGAGTATTTAAGGTTATGGGCAAACAAGCAACGGACCCACTTCAAGTATAAAACACCAATGATCTGGCGGGAACCTTCGAATCATTATGATGATTGTTATTTTTGCGCTGTCAACATAACAGGCATTAATAAAACAAACCGGTCTAAATGGATTTATCCTAACGTGTTGTCTATTACCCAACCAGTCCTGTACTCTAGTGTACTCTAGTGTACAAGGTGAACGTTTCCATCAAGATATCCGCACTATAGAGGAGCGGTACCAGGGTCACTGGGATAAGCATATGATGGCGGACTATTGCTGGAGCATTAAAACAAATCCCTCTAAACAAGGTTATTTAAGAAAATCTTATAAAAGAAAATTTTTCGATGAGTTGTAATTACATTGTAATATTTGTGTATTAAAATTTTTTATTTTTCTTTAAAATTCTCTTTTTGTGTTAAATTAAAAAGTATAGCTGACCATAAAAATGAAATAATCTTTTTTTATTACTTAATTTTTTTAATTCTTAGAATCATAAAAAACTAACTTATTACATACAAACACTTACACATTAGAAAATGTTATTTTTGTATGGAAATCGCGATTTATATCAATTCAGTAAATCGTGAACAAAATCAAAAGTTTTGCACCGATTGCAATGAAATAAAGCTCATTTTATTCGAAATATATTTAACTAACTGTTTGTAGACCAAAACTGTGATTTTTGACCCATTTTTATTTTTTAGGAATTTTTAAAGAACAAAAAAAATGTTTTTTTAAAAATTTTAATTTTTTTTTCAAAACTTGAACGATATCTCTAAAACTACTTGGAAAATTTAAAAACAAAGTAACCGTGAACCGTTTTCAAGTTATTCCAATATATGTAGCGGAAGTGCCTTAATTTTGAACATAATGGTATATCTCGAAAAGTGGAGCTGATAGAAAAAAACCAAGTGCAGATTTGAAATCAGCGACCTCAAATTAGTAAAAATTTGCTATAAACTTCAAATCAACACAAAAAAAGTTCAATTTTGTTCCCTTGTGTTATTGTAATATAATCGTATATTTTAATAATGTAAATTCTGTTATATTTGAAATTAAAAAAAATACCTCTAAAATTAAAAATATTTAATTTAAAATTTAAAAAATCAATTTGATGTTAAAAAAAATTACAGATGAAATCCAAAATAATTTTAATTCAAATTTAAAAAATATAAATCGAAACTTATGTCTTATATTAATTTTTCGATTTAAAAACCAAAGAATTATATTAATAAGTATTTAATTCTTCAATATAAAGGTAATGAAATTTGAAAAAAAAAAATTAGCATCTTTTTTTTGACTCCAGTACTTTTTTTTCGCAATTTAGCATCTTTACAATTTCAAATTATGGCAACACTGATCTGTTCCTTTGTAAAATTTTCCATTTTCCTATTGTTTTGAATATTTTTGGCATATCTAGTTTATGTGTGTTATTTTAATCAGCTGTTTATTGTTGTGGAAACAAAATCTCACAAAATGTCAAAAATGTTAGATGTAAACGATATAGATTTTGAAATAGATTTCAACTAAAATCTACTAGATTTTCCTTAGATGTAAACGCACTATAATCCTCATCTGTCAGCTGTAAAACTGTCTTTTTCTATTGGCTGCCAACACTTGTTTGCTCAATTGGTGGCAAATTAAAATTTTACGTGAATTTTGGGACACCCTTTACCTACATAGGCAATTGTGACAGGAGAGTCATAAATCATCATTAAACTTACCTATTCCAATCATTCCAATAAATCTTGAAACAAAATTGTATGTCAAATAAACCAAAGTTTTAACATGATTTCATGCTTTTTTACGAATACAAAAATCATAAATAAATATTAGTTAACGTAGCATACCCTTTTCAAAACTGTCTCTGTAATGCTTTTCACAATAACTATTACACATTTTCCACAAAAGATGTATCTTGACAGTTTATTATGCAGCTAAATTTATCCAATACGT
Organism: Cordilura impudica; assembly: GCA_963682025.1. Classification (NCBI taxonomy): domain Eukaryota; kingdom Metazoa; phylum Arthropoda; class Insecta; order Diptera; family Scathophagidae; genus Cordilura; species Cordilura impudica. The sequence goes on from OY821517.1 coordinate 28,725,123, forward strand.
GTACAACACAGTTATAATTTCCAAAACAAACCCAGTAAAAATATATTCTATTTTTAGAATTTATAAGTGGGAATCATGTCTTATGTAAGCAGGTTAGTAACTACTTACAAACGTTTTTATTGGGAAGTGTTCGAAAGGAAATTTGCATTAATATTGCCTAAGCCCCACTTACATTGTATGTTATTTAATTTACTTGAATAAAAATAAGTTAATATTAAAGGTCCAGGTTCGTCCAAAATATTATCACCTTTTAAAAAACATTCTAAGCAAGTATATCAATTTGAGAAAAGACTCAGTGGAACAGTCTAAATAGGACCTTCAATATATCTGTCCGTATATGTGCATATTTTTTTAAATAGTAAATAAATAGTTATGTTTTGTTTCTGTTTAATATCCTTGTTAAACATTTATGTGTGAAAATATGCCTGCCAGCCATTTACTCAAAGTAATTATTTTGTATTATTGTTGAACAAATATTAACTGGTTTGTTGTGTATGTGTTGGTTATGACGGTTTTTTTATGGCTTGAAAATTTGTGTTAGCACGTAATTAACATAGCAGTACAAAACAATAATCATGGAAAAATTTTTTCTCTACATAAATATTAACAATTATTTACATCATGTGTGTTACAGGTTTATATTAGTGGCTGATTTTAATGAACATTTCAATAGAAAGTTTTTCGAAGGATTTTTCTTTTGTATTCACACATATGAGTCATTCCAAGTCAAATCGTACGATTTTTTTTCTCAAAATATTTAGAACTATTTTTTTAAATATATAATACGTGTTTCAGGAAAATGAAAAAGTTAATGGCTCGTATTAAATATTATCGGTTCTTCTTGTTTGTTTTTTAAATTTTAGTTATTTAAACATTTTTCATTAATTTTATTTCACTATAATCCCATCTATTTAAAATTTACGAAAATATAGTTTATTTTCATTTTTTGTAATCCATTTTAATTATTGGATCTTAACATATGTTTGTGAACTAACAATAAGTTATTGAAATCTTAAAACTAAAACTTAAATATTAAACCAGCCAGTACCACACAAAATATCATTTATTCTATATACATACGAGGGCGGATCAATAAGTCCGTGATTTTTAGAATGAAACACAGTTTTTTTTGCAAAAAAAAAAAATATTTTTCAACATAAGCTCTTTTTAGCTCAATACACTTAGTCCAACGTTTCTCCAAATGAGTTTCAAAGACAATCAACATATCAATTTAGTTGTCTCTAAGAAAATGTTCAACTTCGTCTATATGTTGGCTTAAGCCGTTTGCGTTCCAGAAACATATTTTCAAACAGTTCAGGGTTTGCAATATCATGTATTGCATTTTCGTCATCTCTTGCATCATGTTGTTCATAGCGTTCGTGAATGTATTTATCGTTTGAACAAGAGTATCGAGGGTCGACTCAAGTTTACTTTGATTTTTATTTGGGAGATTGCATTCAAACCAGGGGTGTGAGCCACGGATGCTTTCCTAAGGTTCGCAGGGGTTCGCGCGTACCCTTTAATGTGAATGCTATGGTTCGTTCGAACCGGATATTAATCAGAAAAAAAATTACTTTAAAAAATATATTTAGTGCATAGTTTTATATACAATTTTAAAATTTTATCTAGTTTTCATTGCGATTGTAATTTTTTCGTAGTAAACTGCAAAAAGAAAATCCCATTAATTTATTGGGTTTCAAAATGATCTGTTGTTTTGTCAGACACAGTCAATTTTGATCAGTAAAAGTTGAAACTATTTCTTTTTGTCAGTTATTAGTTTTTTGGTTAGTTCAATTTTATACATTTGTTAATTATTTTTAATTAATAATTAAAAAAGAAAAATTTCCCATGTTTAAGTATATCGCAGACGGAGAGGACTGCATTCAAACATTAGAGGATAAAGAAGAGCAAGAAATTGCAAGAACAAAATTAACATCAATGCTGGACAATCACACGAACAAACAGAACTTAAATAGAAGAGAACGTTTTGTTCTTAGCACAGTGGAACAAACGAAAAAGTTTTTAAATAAAAATAAAAATATATTCATTCTAAATGCTGATAAGGGAAATGTAACAGTGGCAATGGAGAAAACGGACTATGAGACCAAGATGAATAACATACTCAGTGACATGAAGATATACAGAAGATTAAAAAAGGATTCCACATCTTCATTACAAAAGAAAAACAACGAACTGGTAGAAGATCTTCACAAATACAATATAATATCTGTGATAGAAAAGCGAAAGTTTAAAAAAGACGCGGCATTTGCGCCAAGAATTTATGGACTGCCAAAAATCCATAAAGATAGTCTTCCGTTAAGGCCAATATGTTCATCAATTAACTCACCGTCAAATGAACTCTGTAAATTTCTGACTAATATTTTAAAGAATATAACTAAAGACTCAGAGTATAATGTAAAGGACGCTATAGAATTTAAAAACAATATTAACAACAGTGTGATATATAATGACGAGAAACTCGTTTCTTTCGATGTGGTGTCATTATTCCCAAGTATTCCGGTGGACTATGCAATAGACGTCATCAAAGATAAGTGGGATGAGATACAAAAACATACGACAATGCCGAAAGAATTATTTATGAAAATATTAAAATTCTGCATAAAAGATAATCGTTATTAAATTAAATATGGAGAAAGGATATATAACCAATGTAGTGGATTACCTATGGGATCACCAGCGTCGCCAATAGTAGCGGATATTGTGATGGAGGAACTATTGCGAAAAACAATGAATAAACTTGACAAGAAACCTGGACTTCTTACGAAATACGTGGACGATTTATTTTGCATCATAAATACAAGTGAGATTGATAATATACTCAGGCAGCTAAACAATTTCCACTACAATATCAAATTTACCATCGAGGAGGAAGAGGGCGGAAGATTGCCTTATCTAGATACATTAGTTATAAGGAAAGGAAACCAAATTAAGATAGATTGGTACCAAAAACCAACATCGTCAGGGAGAATAATCAATTATCACTCATGCCAGCCAAGAAATATTATCATGAATACAGCAAACAATTTTATTAAGAGGGTACTAACGATCGGTGACAAACAGTTTCATAACGATAACGTGAAGAGGATACAAGACATATTAAAAAAGAACTTATTCCCAGGCAATATAATTAAAAAACTTGTTAAAATAAATAGAAATAATACTAACAACATCATTAAAGATAAACCTACAAAATCATACAAATCGGTAACCTACGTACCCAGAATCTCGGAGCGTATTGAGAAATCGGACATATACAACAAAGAAAAATACAAAATAGCACCAAAAAGCTGATAACACATTAAGACAACTTTTCTCCAACACGAAGAGCAAAATAAACAAACTTGATAAATCAAATGTAATTTATAAAATAAAATGCGAAGGTGACAAAAGCAACATATGCAATCAGGTATATGTTGGAACAACTAAGAATAAATTAAAAACTAGATTAGCAGGACATAAATCAGACCTGAGAAATAGGAAAAATTTTACGACACAAAAAACAGCACTTGCGGCCCACTGTGCGGAAAGAGGACATACACCAGACTTTGAAAATGTGGATATTTTACATACCGAAGAGAATTATAAGAGACGCTTTGCATTGGAAATGCTACACATAATTAACATACCAAAGGAGAAGAGATTAAATTATAAACGGACACAGAAAATTGTGCACATAGCTATAGACATATAATTAGAAAAATAAAATAAGATCAATTAGTGCAATATTAGATGTTAACTCGTTGACACGTCATGTATGTTTAATTATTGTTACGCGCCTTTTTTGTGAGTTTAATTTGTATATTTATATATATTTTTATGTTTGTTATTTATTGTCTCTGTTGAACAGTGGTGTAATTATGTTTTATTATTCTTATAATTTAAGATCCTGAAGATGCCAACCGGAGGTTGGCGAAATATTGAAAAATAAATTAATAAAAATAAAATTAATAAAAACAGACCTCGAGCTGGAAGAAATTATTTAATTAATATTAAAACATAAGGTCGAATAAAAATACCCACTAGAGAATTTGTTAATTATTTTTCTAATAAAACCGAAGATTTTTAAAAAACTGCGCAAGGTAAGTTCAATTAACCAATCTCATATTTTACCTTACATAATTTTTTTTTCATCCCCATTTTATTTTTCGAAGATGAAGAGACAAAATACATTAGCTACATATTTAAAAAAAAAAAATTAAGAGAAGAAACATCAGAAACTGATGAAAGCAGGTCGTCCATACTAGCGATAGAATCCGGTTCATCAGCTTTGCAGGAACAAATATTAGAGATTTCGAGTTCCCAAAACGGCACTAACAATTTACCAAGTTGTTGGAATGTGAAACAGTTGAAGGAGCTTAAAATGAAATATCATGGCCTATTTGTGATAATTATTTAAAAATGGAATCAAATTTAATATCTAATGAATGGAAAGAATGTAGAGTTACGCCATCAGGGAAAAACAAAATAGTACAGCAAGTATCTTTAAGGAAAAAAAATGAATAAACATTTTGTATCAAAAGCAAACTTCAACAACATGTAACGATAACATGAAGAAGAAATTTATTAATTCTACTGTAAAAGTCTTCAACACTGTTTAAAGAAACCGTCCGTTTTCAGATATAGAAAGTGAAATTGAGCTTCAATAATAAATGGTTTGGACATGGGAATTGGGCTTCATTCTCGACATACTGCAAGTAACATAGTAGAGCATATCGCGAAAAAACTAAAAAGGAATTATTTAGTTCTATTAAAATTTGTATTATAATTGATGAAGCTTCCACCATTTCCAATAAATTAACGCTTACAGTTTTCATTAAAGTGGAATCTTCTACAGCAGAATCTTCTGAAATAACCCCAGTAACATTCGTATATATTGTGGAACTTGAAGCAGAAGATGCGAAAACTATTTTCCAAAGTTTGTTTAGTGTATTGCTTGCTGTTGGATTTGATACAAATTATTTAAAACTGAATTTAATAGGATTCTGGAGTCAGCGTATGAATAAAAGAGATTTTTCCAAACGACAACAAGCAAGTTAATCATTTTAAAGTTTTCATGGACAAACTATATAGTATTTTTCATCAATCTAATAAAAACCAAAAAATACTAAATTATATTTCCCAAGGACCAAGATGGGCTGCGCGCAGCCTAAGATCTGCTCTTGCTTTATGGCGAAACTACACTGCTTTTTATAAGTTCTTTGCTTCTAACTCTAACCAAAAGTTGTCTGGAATGGCAGAACGATTACAAAACAAATACTTCCTAGTTGATTTAGCTCTAATGATTGACATCCTCCAGGACTGCTCCCTACTATCCAATGCCCTTCAAGCTAGAAATTTAAATAGCTGCAGAGGAGATCAACTGGTTAGAAGAACAATAAATGCTTTTCAAATTCTCAAAGACCGTCCCGGTAATTACAAAAAAAAACCGAGCACTTGGAAAATTGCAGAATTTTGATGAATTTCGAAAAGTTTTTCATTTTGAAATCGATAAGAATGATTTTCGTAGTTATTTAGAAAATATAATAAGCAATGGTTATTAGGAAATACGTAAAATTCCAGAAAATATTTAAAAGGCGAAAGATATCATTAATACGATTGCTTTTAGCAGAGCTGAAGCATAACGAGGATTTTCGTTGATGAATATTATAATTACTGATATAAGAGCCAGACTAACAATGCAGAACGTATCAAATTTGATGACTTTAAACTTAATTGGTCGCCCATTAAAAACTTGGAATGCAGTTCCCTATGTAACAAGTTGGTTGAGGAACCATAACTCGGCAGGTGACACTAGGGTCAAAAAATCCAAACCGAAAGAATATAGTGAAAATCAAGTATCTATTTGTAAATATTTTAAATGATTTAATCACTTTATATTAATAATATGTATTAATATATGAAACATAATAATAAAATAAAATATTCAAAATTCAAAAATAACGATTGTTTGTTTGGACAGAGTTGTATCTTGTGAAATTAATACAAAGTAAAGCTGTATGGTACGAAAACTGAAAACTAATCACACTGCTCGTAGGCCTGACTTTAGGTGAGTGTGTTAAAGCGCTGACCAAAAAGTGCAAGTACGAGTGTATGTGAAGGTTCATGGTTCAAAACCTCACGGCCGCCCTAAGTAGAAAAAAAAAATTTTTCATATAGAAACAATCTATTCAATTAAAACATAACAATTATCACAATGTTCAATAAATCGCTGATGAAGGCTGAAATGCCAGAAACCGGTCCGATTAAGAATACAGTGCAGTTATGAATTTTTGAAATATATGCTTTCTTCTTCTTTACCACGCACCATTTAAACAATAATAATTTTTGGTTTTGTTAAGTTTTTGTTTATGTAAACAATTTTTTGTTTTTTGAAATTAATAAATAAAATAAAAATGGTTTTCTAAAACTCGACGAAATATTTTTTTAAGAATATGAACTATAAATTGTTTTTTTTCTCTGATAGTTTAATATTCAAGAGCTACTCTGCCAAATAATGATATTTATTTCAATGGGAATATTAATATATATAAAAAAAAAATAAACAAAAATGTTAGAAAATATATTCACTACGAACCCCCTGATAAATTTTGGGAAAGCATCCCTGGTGAGAAAGTACAACATTAGCATATGAATAAATATTTTGCGGATGGTCTGTATTAATTGGATAAATTCTAGGAGCAGCTGTGTTAATATTTGATGTTAATATTTGGAATTGTTTTCGATATGGGTGCGTGTTTCTTTGTTTTCATATTTTTGTATATCGCAGAGTAAACTGGGTAGCCCATGTAATTTGCGGTGTGGTTTTTACCACAGGCGCTACATTTTTTTTACCTTATCGTCTGTTTTTGGTTTGTCACACTGACTCGTAATATGCAACTCATCAGGAATGAAACACACTGGTGGTAGCTTGCCCTAGCATGTCCTAGTATGCCCGAACTATTGTCAGTTTAAGCACTGAACCGGCCCTGTTCTTTTATGTTCCACGGTAAGTTTTCTATGTAGAATATATATCGAAGTGTAGATTTGGTGCACTTCATTTCTCTTTGAAATATAGAGTTGGTGGTAGAAGATTTGCCAACAATGAAGAGGTGTAGTCTGCGGTTGATAGCTATTGTAAGGAGGTAACGGGGTGTCGAAGATAGTGAATATCGGTGGGAAGGCGACATTCGATTATATTGAGAAATATAGGATTTTTCCCAAATTTATTGTCTGTCAGGTCGGGTTTTTCTGGGACCGCTCTCGTATCTTGTCCAAATTATTTCAGGAGAAAGATACATAGTGCTACAATTAATTGTTGGATTACTTGTTACTTTCATGTACTTTTTTGAAATTTATTTTATATATTGTTCTTTGTGAAAATTGTTTTTACGGGATCAAAAAGAAAATTATTTTGTTACTCAAAGAAAATTATTCAAACAATACACATCAACAATCAACAATAGGTTATGGGCCAGAAGTCTCTTGAGTTTTACGTGCGTTCCTGTCATGTTGACTTAACCACACGGCGCCCCTTCCTTAGATGGTAGCAAACTAGGAGAATTGATTTGGCATAAACTCCTCCCTTTGCTATTGGGTTGGCCCGATCTAAAAGCCTATGGGTCGTAGACCCGGTTGGTTGAAATGCAACTCCAAATCGAACTGTGTTCTTCCCGCGATTTTGGGCTACCACAGCCACCACGAAACTCCCCGAAGGGCCGTTCCCAAAAAAGCTATTTAAGGGTACAACACATTGTCCTCGGTCATCGGCAGCACTTGCAAAAACACATACTTCCAATAACCGTCCATTTGTCTACTACGTTCGTTCTTACTAGCTGTTATTATCAGGTGGCCCTGATATAAACAACGTTCGTACCAACATTTCAACCGATTTCCGTTTCGTCCGCGAAACACTGTATTGTCAAATGACTCTAGCGTTCTGGGACTCATCTTCCATCCGACCCTCTTGCCTACTTATTCTACTGCAATGGCCATCTTTGCAAGGATTGGTACTAGCTCATCCATTCACAGCTTCGAACTTTTCGACTCATGCCTATCTCCGTCTACTACGCTCCGAACTTACTAATCGGCGCCATCATGCTAGATGATGCTTACGTCAACTTTCGGTAATTCGCTTTTCAACTGGTCTCCGACTTGTCTTGGACGCTGTATTGACATGCGCGCCTGTCTCAAATGCCTTCGACTTGTCTTCGACCCACACTCTTGCTCCATTCCTCCATCATGGTATCTTGTCAGGACAACTGACGCACCCACACCCGGTCTCCTTTCGCTCATGTACCGTCTTATCATCTTACCTACATTACTTCATTACACCTTGGGACACCGACACAATTATGGGATGTGACAACCATTTCATCTGGTAGGTTTTGACACCTCCAGTTTTGTGTTTTTGCTTATGCTGTCTTCGACTATGAAGACTCCGTGAGGTAACCTTGATAGCTTACCCGTGGTACCTATTTATAGCCTCAGGTAAGGCTTCGTAGCCAGCCTGGCCACATACTAGCCTCTACCAAGTTATTCCCCAAATAGAAAAGTACTTGGTGGACCTGACCTTAACCTTTAGCCGCTAGGAATAATCACCAGAATTAACTGGCTTTGCCTAGCGTTGCCCGGGAGCACCACGTGGAGGTAGGTTATAGACATGGGCGAAGTATCAACCGTCACTGGCGGACCAGTTACTTTATGATACAACTTTGCTCCCAGGTTATGGGCCATTCAGAGAAAGCAACAGGAATACCAAAATTCAATGGGCAAAATTTTTAAAATTGGAGGTTCCGAGTAGAACGTCGGTTAGCGTCCGCCGATTATTTGGAATCTGTGAAAAGGTCAGCTCCAATTGCCGAAGCTGGAGATTCAGCTGGGAGCTGTATGTGAAGAATGGACTGATTCCATTATTTTCAATGATAGCGAACTTCCAGAAGTGAATGCATGTGCAACAGAAAGTGATATTTTATCACCACCACCTCCAAGAAGAAGTGAAGGACACAAATAATAATTTTACTAATATATGTATGTAGATGATGTTATTATTGCAGCCATTAAAAAATTTGAAATTGATAAAATAAAAAAGGAATTGGAATTAAAATTTTAAATGGCCGATTGTGGAGAATTAAAACAGTATCTTGGAATTAGAGTACAAAAGAGTCATGATCCACATGGTGTTAATACTTGTGCTACACCTATGGAGAAAGGTATTCAGCTTGTAGTATCGAATCCAGAAAACATGTCAACAAATCCATACAAAGAACTACTTGGAAGCCTTATGTACCTTATGGTTTGTGTTCGTCCTGACTTAGCTTTCGCTGTTGGATATCTTGGTCGTTATCAACTAAATCCAAATGAAGAACATTGGACTGCTCTTACAAGAATTCTAAGATATCTACAGGGAACCAAATCTTTAAAGCTTAATTACAAAAAGGATATAGTACTGAAAATCTGGTAGGATATGCAGACGCAGACTGGCCATCGAATACAATTGACAGAAAATCTACGAGCGTATATATATATTATGTTTTTGGTTGTACAGTATCATGGTGCAGTAAAAAACAAGTAAGAAAATTATAGTCGGTCTAGACCGATTATACGATACCCTATACCATGGTTTAGAGACCCTATCTCTTCAGTCCAACTAATTGGATATAGAAAATAAGCATAAACCAAATTTGAGTGGCATATTTTTAATTTTTTTGTCTGCAGATATGAAAAAGTTCATATCGGATGCTATATTTATATGGGGACTAGGTCGAAAAATGGATCGATCCTGACCATATTTGGTAAAGTCACTTATATTTTGAAAAAATATTCACAAACCAAATTTGAGAAAAATCTGTGCAATATTTTTTTTTTTTTTTTTGATAGATTTAAGCGAAGATCGGGAAGCAGCTCTATATGGGGCCTATGACTAAGAATTGTCCTATAGATATTATTTTTGGCCTACTGATTAATGGATACAATAAACACATACAAACCCAATTTGACTAAGATCTATGCGATAATTTGGATCTAATGGCAATTTATGTCGATTTCATAGGGGGCATTTGTATGGGAACTAGGTCTGGACAGATTTTCACCAGTTTCATCCTATGGCCGATAAAGGCTTATATACCAAATTTCATCAAAATATATTCATATTTGCGACCTATAGTTTGATTACAAGGTTTACATGGACACACAGACGGACGGACGGACGGACATAGCTAAAACAACTCAGAAAGTGATTCTGACCTGATCGGTATAATAAAAGATGGGTCTAGATTAAATATTTTTGGTAGTTGCAAACAGCAGCACAAAGTCATTATACCCAAACCACATAGTGGTATAGGGTATAACAACTACTGTTGCTTTATAAACAAGCGAAGCTGAATATGTAGCTTTGAGCAGTGCCGTATCTAAAGGTTTGTGGATATCTGGATTGCTTGAAGATATGACTGTTTTTAGAAAAGAAGACAATTTTACAATTTTGAAGATAATGCTGGTTGTGTAGCTGTGGTAAAAAACTCTGAGTGTAAGCGCGCAAAACATATCGACATAAAGCAACATTTTTTACGTGATCATATTAACAGTGGAAAAATAGTTATTTCAACAAAGAAGCAGATGCCTGAAATCTTTACCAAATCCCTGGATAATAGAAATTTTATAGCAATTACAAATACTAGCAGGTTCCAGCTCTCGAAATTCGAGTGCAAATTCTAGGAAATTTTATTTTTTCACTAAATAAAGCTCCTAAAGATATGCTAATCAATTATAGCCAATTCACAAATTAAACCAAAAAAATAAACTCATTTTTATTACAAACACAGTAACAAATTTAATAAACACACACATAACATTGTATAATTTTATGTATGTGTTAGTAGCAATTTTAAATGCAATTTACCCAAAATAAAGGAACAAATTTAAAAATCTGTAAATCTGCAAAATGGCTAAAAAGAAAAACCTTTCAAATAATATACGTTTGGTCAAAATCGGGATAAAACGTTAGAACAAAACATCGGTCACAAGAAATCGCCTAGCATATTAATATCATAGATGTTGCAATTGTCAAGTTGAGAGGGGGTGTTGGGTTACTTATTTCTTTAATGTACTTTGTTTAACTTTATTTTATATATTGTTCTTTGTGAAAATTGTTTTTAAGTTTTCAAAAAGAAAATTATTTTATTACTCAAAGAAAATTATTCAAACAATAACATCCAATTTTTTTTTAAATGGTGCGTGGTAAAGAAGAAGAAAGCATATATTTCAAAAATTCATAACTGCACTGTATTCTTAATCGGACCGGTTTCTGGCATTTCAGCCTTCATCAGCGATTTATTGAACATTGTGATAATTGTTATGTTTTTTAATTGAATAGATTGTTTCTATATGAAAATTTTTTCTACTTAGGGCGGCCGTGAGGTTTCGAACCATGAACCTTCTCACATACACTCGTACTTGCACTTTTTGGTCAGCGCATTAACACACTCACCTAAAGTCAGGCCTACGAGCAGTGTGGTTAGTTTTCACTTTTCGTACCATACAGCTTTACTTTGTATTAATTTCAGAAGATACAACTCTGTCCAAACAAACAATCGTTATTTTTGAATTTTGAATATTTTTTGCATTTATTGTTTTGTTAATTGTGCGGTATTTTCTGTTTCAAATCGAACTCGAAAAAAAAATATTAATTCTATAAGAATAGGTGAATTAGATCATACAGGACGAAATCGAGAGAACTATGCTGAATTTATTAATAATATAACATAAGTTTTATATCCTTTATATTCGTAATATCCAATATTTATGGTATTATAGGGTATAACGAAACTTGAGTTTACATTTAAGCTGACAATATTTGAGTTTCTATACTTGTTTATATTATTTTGTTGTATTAAATCGAGAATTTAAAAAATAAACTTAATTTTTATGCCAAATTTCGTAGAGCACTATCTACGGCATAAACTAAGACCCTAGTGTAAACTGTTCCTTTATTCTCGTATCACTTAACTTACAATTTTAACACGTCTGCCTGTCATTGGTGATTTAAGACATTTGGCACAAACCATGGGAAAAATCCATCTCTAAAACACGAAAAGTGTAACATTTTTCTAAAGTCGTCTTTCTTGGCTTGAATTTAATATGTTGAAATCATAATTTTTCTTTGGTGACGTATTCACTATACACTCGTGTATACTGCCATAAACATTATATGGCTTTTACCGTTGACTTTGAACTTTTTTCCTTCTACGTTTTATACGATTTTGTCATGTGGAGCGTATACGCAATGTCTACTTCAGACTCACATCACATGCTTACACTACCCGTACTTCCATCTGAACGCACATAAAAAAGAAAACAATTGCTTTTTAGATGTAATAGTTCTCTATGTTCTCATAATAGTACATTGTCGTAGTTTCCATTCTTTTTTTTTTTTATAGTTGGGAATATAGCCTCAACACAAGGTGGTTCGTACGTACATCCAAAAACCAATGTTTGCGTTCATGCAGAAGGTAAAATATTTGTGCAATTTTCAAGCCAAAAACTTATTATTATTATACTGCAATAATATTATCGGGTATACGAGTTACTCTTCTCGGCTCTGCTCTGCTCTGCTCATATTCTATGCTATTCTAGTAGATGTTCAGCGGATGTAACCCTACAGTGTTTATTACCAATTCCAAAATAAAAAAATAATAATAATAACAGACAAGAGTTAGAAATTTTGTTTTAAAATTTATTTTCATTTCACTTTACACTTTACAAAAAATCGAGCAGAAGAAAAACAGCCTTTGTGACGCTTATTTGTAGTTTACACCAGGATTTTAATGTCTTTTTTACCACCACTACTGCTACTTTTATTGTTCTGTGAAATGTTGTAATGTGAGGTATGTTGGGATGTTTAGTATGAGCAGTTTATTTTTTTTTCTTCTTCTTCTTTTTTTTGCATGTAGCCAACAATTTATAATTGTAAGTTGTATATTTTTCCGTGCAGTTGAACAATAGATTCATAACACGTTTTCCATAATGCAGATGTTTATTTTAATCTGAAATGACAGTTAAAGGACATTTTACTTTATAAACGAGATGTCTGAGTATTGAAAGAAAACGTTTGGTATTAGGAGAAATGAAAACTTAATAATTTCGAATAGAAATTTTTTGGTTCAAAAATATTTCTCAGATACAAGTTTTTCTATTTAAAAAATTAAAAGAAAATATTTGTTTTCCAAAAAAAAAACAAATTTTTTTCTTTATTTTCACAAAAATGTAAAAGTTTATTATCTATTACGTGGAAACCGGCTTATAATCATCAAAAAATCTACAAAATTTACAGGTTTTCAAACTCATACTTCAAACTTGCACTTTAAAAAATTACTTTAACAGAAGAGAATTTTATCAGCTATAAAAAAAAATCATGAAATCGTATAAAAGTTCTCCCGTAATTGCGTGCAGTAACACAATTACGAGAGGAAGGCTGCACAACTAAGTGTGCCTTACCCTGCTTAAATTATTATAAATTTGAGTAATTCCTAAAATAAATTTTAATATTATAAAACTTTAATTTAGGTGACAAAGTATCTAAAATTAAACAGCATGAGAGATCGGCCAAAAAAAAAATTTTCATAATATTTTGCACCGAAATACTTTGTGGGGTCCTTTAGAGATTTCATGCATCATTAATTTTTTAAATCAAGAAGTAAGAAAATTATAGGCCATTGCTCGACCTTCGAGCTACATGAAATAAGAGGAAATTTTCACACTTTTGTGTGGTAAGAGTCTGATCGTTGTCCAGTAGGTTTATCCGAACCATAATTTTGGCCACATTAGTTTGAAATTTTCTGTATGTAAAACACTCACTTTAAAAAGCATAAATTTGTACCAGGTGCTTTTCAAAATTATTTGTAAATCGATGCCAAATGTCAATGGAATGCTTTTTCAAGTAGTAGTTCGTAAACAGCACAATTATTGTCGGAATACTTTGAAATTTTAAAAAGATTATCTCGATATGTTTGCAACTACAAACAGTAAAAATTTTTAGCAAATAGTGATGGAGATTTTTTTAAAATTACATCAAACTTGAAATAAGAGTAAATTTTCAGACATTTGTATAGAAAGTGGCTGATCTTTTTCGAGTATTTGTTCGCCCAGAGCTCAATTTTAATCGGAATGACTTAGTTTTTGAAATAAGTCATCTGTGAATGAGATCAATAACAGGCAGACAAAAAAACAATTTTTTTTTAATTTTTTTTAATTCTGTTTTTTGTCGACTAGTGGTTTCTGCAAGCTTCAATTTTTGGTGGAATGCTTTGAAAGTTGAAGGGAGCGTTCTCTTTATAGAATTATAACGAATATAAGTTTTTGTTAAGTCATTGTCAGAAATTTTCTGAAAAATATCATCAAACTTCAAATAAAAGCCTATTTTCACATATTTGTATAGAAAGTGGTCAATATCAGTTGAGTAGTACTATACCGACACAACAATTTAGGTCGGAATGGTTTAAGATTTTTTACGAGTTATGTATGAGTTAGTCAGACAGTGCAAAAATTATAAAAAAAAAATTTTTATTTTTTTTAAACACTTTTTGCAAAATTTCCCATCTTTTTCGAGTAGTTGTTCCCACACTCCAACATTTTTGTCGAAATGCTTGAAATTTTCAAGGTGGTAACAGTTATAAGTGAAATGACGAAAAGATCTTATTTAACAATTACCAAATAAAAGTTATAATTAACCATTATTGTAATATATATTTAATTTTGGTCACCGAAACCAATATTAATGAGAAATATTTTTTTTTTTTTGGTTATCAATAACCATTATTGAAAGTAATTTTATTTTTTGGTTATCGCTACCCGGATATATATCATATTTTTCATGTAATGGATGCATTTCTAATGGGTTTGTAAGTTTAATTTTTAATTAAATAAAATTTTATTTATAAAATCAATAAACATTTCTTAAAAATTCATCCAGTACACCAAAAATACGATACATATCTGGGCAGCGATAACCAAAAAATATAATTACTATCAATAATGGTTATTAATAACCAAAAAAATTTTTTTCATAACCAAAAAAAAAATATTTCTCATTAATATTGGTTACGGTGACCAAAATACTATTTATCTCACGATAATTGTTAAAAATTCCCTAAAATAAAGAGAATTTTAACGTAACCTTTTCTTCCGAAAGAAAAAATAACAATTATTTTCCGTCCCTGATATATTCAGATTAAAACACTAAAAGTTTTTTCCAAGTGTTTTTGAAAAATTTTTTGTAAATACGCATCACACATACATATGTGTACGAAGATCATATTTTCATGGATGATCTTTTTCGAGTAGTAGTTAATTAGCCCACTCCATAGTTTTTATCATAATGTTTCAATATTTCAGAAGTGTAATCTATCAGTATAAATGACTTCAAAATATATAAAATCATACCATGTATTTTGGGAAAAAAATTTTTTAAATGAAGTCAAATATCTATGACGAGAATATTTTCATCCATTTGTATGGAAAGACGTCGAGCTTTTTCGAGTAGTAGTTTGCCCTCGGCAGTAGGACAGTCCGATTCTAGTGAAATTGAATGGATAATATTCCTGGTACTTGTACGATTCCAAAAAGTATACATTTGTTATACTAAATACTTATATTTAACTTTTTATATGCTTTCAAACATGAAAAATGTTACTCGTTCAGCTCGAGTACTCAAGCTACTCGGGCTTGACCGTGGGCTTTGTTCTATACCATGTGTTTCGAGAGAGGATTTCGATGAAACTTTGCTGAGGCTATTTAAAATTTATTTAAGTATAAATCAAATTTTAGTGCTACTGTAATTAAAATGAATCGATCGTGAGCATATTTAGTAAAGTGAGTTACTTTTCTCAAATCATATAAAAAGCAATTTTTTTAAATATTGTATGCCATATTGTTGTTTTTTGAAGATTTAAGTGAAAATGGAGAATGGAGTACTTTATCGATATATACATTTTAGTCGGTCTGATAGGGCTTATTTGTATTAGTAGTAGATATGAACACGCACTAATTTTCACCAATTTCATCAAAATATATTCATATTTGCGACGTGTAGTTTGATTAGACATACAGACGGATGGACGGAAAGACATCGCTAAATCGACTCAGGAAGTGATTCTCAGTCGATTGGTTTATTAAAAGGTGGTAGTTACAAACATCAGATCAAACTCATTATAATATTACCACAGGATCTTAGGTCCAACTTATTGTATATAGAAAATAGATACAAACCAAAATTGATTGCTATTATTGTTATTAATTTCTGACTAGGTCGAAAAATGGACCGATCCTGACCAAGATTGGTAAAGTCACTTATTTTTTGCAAAAAAAAAAATATATACGACACCAAATTTAAGAAAAATCTGTACAATAGTGTGGAGATCTGGCAACGGTGTCGATTGAATTTAAAATAGTTATTTTGTAAAAGTAGCACTGAACAAATGTGTCATTGACAAATTGGGGTGTTTCATGTCAAGTGCACCAACTTTTGAAACCGATGTCTTCCGATGAAATTTGCACCAAGGTTAGTCCTATTGGATAGTAGTTTAGACACAATTTTTCAACAAGATCGGTCCAGATCTGTCTGAGTTAGAGGGGATCAAAATTTGACATTTTGGCCAAACAGGTGTTTTTTCTCATCTATGTAACTTATTACCTATTGTTCTTAGAAAATTTTCTCCCAAAGGGTTTAGATAGCTATTTCTTCAATATTTCGGAAAAAAATACTTAAAAAAAAAAATTTTTTTTTGTAGACTTTTTTTTGCTAAATTATAGCATTTTTTGCCTTTTTTTTTCAAAAAGGGCATTTTTTTTTGATAAGAAAGCTTAGGATTTTTCCTTTAAGAGCTTTTTGGTCGCTTAGTGGGATGGGAGTGGGATATCTATCAAAATAAATGTTTTGTAACTCAAGACAACGGTTTTTCAATTTTTCACAAATGCACTATTTTGAATTTTTCCCGATTTGTGTCTAAAACCTTACAAATAAAACTTATATTGAGAAACTAGACAAACTAAACTTTCTAAAGGTATATAACATACCTAACTAAAATTTTATACCCTCGATACTGTAATACCCAGAATATGTTAACCCCAGGAAAAAAATCGCTTTTTTTTCTATAGAAATGTTGAAAAATTATTATTTTTTATTTATTTTTAATAATAATTAAATTAATGTATAATAATAATATTTGAAATAAAAAGATAAATAATTTATTAAAATATAATCTTAATTGCATTAGATCCATTTATATCATAACTATTTTTATACTTAATTTATTGTAGATGATGAAGTATTTAAGTCTTGTAAATTTTTAAATACCCCGTCTTTCATCCAGCTTTTTTGTTGCCTTTATTTACTGCGTTTTTTTGTCAATCCTTTCTTGGCATTACTAGGTTTAGTTGTTGATTTCGCTGCTGGTTTATTTGTTGTCTTTGGAAAGAAATCGCATTGAATAGAGGCAGAAAACTTTTTCAACATGAGTCTTCCATCGACAAGCGGTATAAAAGCATGGTATTGAGCGGTGCCATCGATTGTTACCGCAGCATCGAATCTGCTCTTCAGTATTTATACTTCGCTGCATTTCTTTTAAGGTTTGCTCCAATACCAGCACATGCTCCTTTACCATGAGCAGTAGAATGAAAATGCCACTCAGCTGGCATTCCAAAATCTTTTTCATGTGCCATAAGATTTGCCAAGCTACTTTTGTTTTTAAAATGTTGACGAGCTCCGTCCGAAACGTAGTATACCTTCTTTACTGTAAATTTAGATTTTAGAAATTTTAGTATTCTCTTCTGCTACTCATAAACTGCAACGGTATCATGTTTTAAATCATCGGATATGATTGCCATACTTTTGTGTTCCAGTTTTTCATCTTTCATGTAGTAAGTAACTACTGTGAATATAGTTACTTGGTCTTTATTGAAGTGGAATGCTTGTATGGCATCCTGAAGAACATATTTATAGTTTTCTGCGAAATCATATGAAATAACGAATTCACCAGACTTCAAATGTATCTTGAAATCCTTGAAGAATGACCATTGCTCTTTGACTAAAAAGTCATGGGTTCTCAAGTTTAGCAATCCTGTACACATTTCTTCCACAAAATCATCCACATTTAAAATGATTGTTTTCAATGTGCATCTGTCAGTCTGAATCCAAGAATCAAATTTGACCTCCTCTATATATTCTCGATCTAAAGAGTTGATTAAAATTTCTTTGATGAATGTGGTTTTCGAGCAATTGGTACATTCACCTAAGTGGCAAGAAGTTGTTGCATTAGGACACATAGCCAATTTAAGGCAATCACGGTAATCGTATAAATCTTCTGCCGAATCATCTGTTAAATACTTTAAGTTGATTAACTTCAACATCAGTTTAACATTTTCATGGTAAATGCAAACGCATACTGTGTGAGTTCCGCTGCTTTCTGCCAAAACGCAATGTTTTGGCCTCATTTCGGTTAATTTCGTGAAGCCAATTCTAACATCCTCGTGTTCGGATTGAAATGTTGCAAATAACTCTTTCAGGTTACAGATAACCATTCTCTTCTGTTATGTTATGAAGGTATGTTACATACCTTCGGAAAGGTTAATTTGTCTAGTTTCTCAGTATAAGTTTTATTTGTAAGGTTTTTTACAAAATAGGAAAAAATTCAAAATAGTGCATTTGTGAAAAATTTAAAAACCGTTGTCTTGAGTTACAAAACATTTATTTTGATAGATATCCCACTCCCATCCCACTAAGCGACCAAAAAACTCTTAAAGGAAAAATCCTAAGCTTTCTTATGGAAAAAAAAAATACTCTTTTTGAAAATAAAGGCAAAAAATGCTTTAATTTAGCAAAAAAAAAGTCTAAAAATTTTTTTTTTTTTAAGTATTTTTTTTCAGAAATATTGAAGAAATTGCTATCTAACCCATTTGGGAGAAAATTTTCTAAGAACAATAGGCAATAAGTTACATGGATGAGAAAAAACACCTGCTTGGCCAAAATGTCAAATTTTGATCCCCTCTAACTCAGAGATATCCGGACCGATCTTATTGAAAAATTGTGCCTAAACTACTGTCCAATAGGACTAACCTTGGTGCAAATTTCATCCCGATCGGAAGACATCGGTTTCAAAAGTTGGTGCACTTGACATGAGACCCCCCATATATATATTTGCGACCTGTAGTTCATTTGCAAAGTTTACATGGACACACAGACGGACAGACGGGCATCGCTAATCGACTCAGAAAGTGATTCCGAGTCGATAGAGAAATAGGATATAGAGAAATACAAATATACCTATAAATATATAAAAAAAATGTCACTTTTCTGCAATTGCAATTTTTAAATGCATTTTTCTTTTATTATATATTAAAATAAAAATGCTGCAAAATCAAATAAATTTAAATTAGCAAGTGTTTTTTAATAGCTAGGATTTGGTACCACTGGATTTCGCAACGAAAAACTGTAATTCTGTTTCTGCATTAAAATATAAATTTTCCTTTAAATGAGATTTCAGAATTTTCCCAAACAAAATTATCATGAAAATCAAATAAAGAATTACTACCGCAATCGTGTCAACAACTAGAAAACTCTGGTAGGGGGCGTACGAGTATTTATGTTTTACCTCTCTGAAACAAAGGTTAAAAATTTGAGTAAACAAACATATTAGGTAAACAATTTTTTGAATTAAAACAAAAGCAACCCATAAAGACCAAATTTTTATTATACTCCCTTTATTTGTAAATTAATTTACCAACATGTAATTAAATAATTGATTGACTGAAAATATCTCTGTTGGATCATTTTTATCGTCGAGCAGTGCGTTGAATGATAGTCAAAATGAGGATTAATTCAGGGGAGCCGTATTAAAAAAAAAATATTTTTTTACCAAAAAAAAAATTGTTTTTTAAAATTTTTTTAAATTAGCAAGTGTTTTTTAATAGCTAGGATTTGGTACCACTGGATTTCGCAACAAAAAACTGTAATTCTGTTTCTGCACTAAAATATACATTTTCCTTTAAATGAGATTTCAGAATTTTCCCAAACAAAATTATCATGAAAATCAAATAAAGAATTACTACCGCAATCGTGTCAACAACAAGAAAACTCTGGTAGGGGGCGTACGAGTATTTATGTTTTACCTCTCTGAAACAAAGGTTTATAAATTTGAGTAAACAAACATATTAGGTAAACAATTTTTTGAATTAAAACAAAAGCAACCCATAAAGACCAAATTTTTATTATACTCCCTTTATTTGTAAATTAATTTACCAACATGTAATTAAATAATTGATTGACTGAAAATATCTCTGTTGGATCATTTTTATCGTCGAGCAGTGCGTTGAATGATAGTCAAAATGAGGATTAATTCAGGGGAGCCGTATTAAAAAAAAAATATTTTTTTACCAAAAAAAAAATTGTTTTTTAAAATTTTTTTAAACCTGTCAAACGTTTTTTCGGAAAAAATTACCTTGGTTAACAAATTTTGGTGTAACTTTGGATTCTAAAGAGAAGAATTAATGAATCAAATTGCAAATTGTAGTGTACTTAATGTTGTATTATAAAAACAAGTAAGCAAATTATATTATACTAAATTTAATATCAAGTATTTGAATTTTTATTTATTTTTTTTTTTATTTTTTTTTATTAATTATGCTCCATATCAACAAAATTTGCATTCCTGTAATTACCATTACATCATATTTCACACTCATCATAATCATCATCACTTTCATAGTCATCATCTTTATATTCATTATCATTAACCTCTTCTTCACCTGTTGTGTTTGGCAAAATTATTAAATCTAGGGCCATCTGTGCTATATCATGATTTTTTTTCTTATAACTTTCACCTTTTGCGGTAAGTAATGGATCTGAGCTAAGTAGAAACCTATTAAATATGTTTTCATTCGACTTCTCCCGACTGCATTTACATGCATAATTTTTAAAACCTTCGTTTCGAGCTTCTTGAGCTTCCTCACATAGTTGGCCAATTGGCAATAACCATTTATGTAATGTAAGCATTCATGTAATATAAAAAAAACCATAGGTCGAGCTTAAAGAAATGTCTGACAATAAAAAGTATCACATGCATTCATTCTATCAATTCTTTGTCCATCGTTAAAGTTTCCAAAGCCTGGCTACGGTTGGTCAACGCTCAGTAGTAGGACATCACTGAGTAGGACTTTGGCACTATATTTTATCATTTCTATTTGAAATTTTACGTTAGCGTGGACTGAAAATCAAAACATTAAAACGTACCAGGATTAAGACATTCTAAGTACGTTGAACTAAAAAGTGCTATTCCACAATTTGTAATATTGGGATTTCCTGTTTTCTTCAATTTGTAGAGTAAAGTAATAGTAACGATTTGTATTAAATATGATGCATTTGTATATAGACGATGAATTCTTCGCAAACCGGAAACTTTTATTGCAATTTAAAAGTTTTCTACAATTTGTCATTCTACTTTTTCACTTGTCATCCCACTCTAATATACATGATCATTAAAATAAGTTGTTGATATACTAGGTTACATATTTACAACACCAATAACAAAAATCACAGTAACGAAAAGAAAGACAAAACAAAAAACCAAAACAATGAACAAGTGTTAACTATTGCGTTTGCAGCATATTTTGATTTGAAACTGGTAACTTTTAAAAGAAAGTTAAATATTTTCTATGATTGCAATATACGCAAATTTTTTTTTTTTTTTATTTGGAATCGATAAGCTGAAACCCCATAGTAATTTACTGTGGAAACAGTTTTACCCAATCTAACCCAGTAACACCTTGAAACTATATACATATTTCAAAAATACCCATTTTTTGTTATAATATTTAAAAAAAAATTTAAAATATTTCTGGAACATTTTTATAAAAAAAAAAATTTATCAGATAGTCCAATACCTGAAGTTGAAGCTTCCATTTAAAAAAAGTTTTGATTTGAGAACCAACAACCACAAAAAATATACTTGAAATTCGTAGTTTTTACTTTTTACTACTTTGTACGTAATTAGCAAAAATTATTGAACTTTGAGAGTGTTTACCAAAAAAAGTAAACAACATGGAAAAATTTTTTTGACAGCTATTGATGGTGAATTTTATCTACTTTAACCCGGTATCAAAACATTTAAAAATATATTAACTTCAACTTTTGAATTAATCCTCACTTTAGGTAGAAACAATATGCGTCGCCACGAGTCTGCCTGCAAAGTTTTATGGCGTTTTCTTTTCTGACAAAAAATGTCGCACTTTATTTCCACTTTTTTCGAAAAGTGTATTTTTTAATATATTCTGAAATAAGAGCAACCTTATCTCATACGTCAATCGAAAGGTCTCAAAGTCGAGACCTCGTAAATCGCAAAAAATTGCAGTCATTGACTTCTTTCAGGTCATAGTGTGAGAATATTTTCCCATTGTTCCCCTTTTTTGGATATTTTACCCCTATGGCTTCAAAGGGTGTAATAATCAAAATTTTTTGAATTTTATGAACACAGCACTTTGAGACCTTTCGATTGATGTATAAGATAAGGTTGCTGTTAATTCAGAATGTATTAAAAAATACACTTTTCGAAAAAAGTGCAAAAGAAGTGCGACATCTTTTGTCAGAAAAGAAAACGGCATTAGTTCGATTGGATCACGGGAAAAGCGTTAAAAATCGATCCAAAGTTTAGTCGACATGCAGACACTACGAGTTCATATAAAGGGTGTAAAAAATAATAATTATGAAAATCGTAAAAAAACAGGCACTCTAAACAGGATGCTCCCTTTAAAAAGAAAGCAAAAATCCACAAGTATTTTTTTTCACCGTTAGTTGGTCTATCCATTTATTTCTTTCTTCATAATTACAATTCTTCTCGTCTGTTAAATTATCTTCAATTGGTTGCATTTTGGTCGTTATTATTATATTTTTATGATGGCTCTAAACTTTTTCTACCATTAGATTCGTCTACCTTATAAACGGAACATTTTAAAGCTATTTGAAAGTTTTTTCTTCAATGCCACACGAAATCCCTCAAATTAAAAAAATAATAAATTTTTATTTCAATTTTTGTAATGAAAGAAAACAAATATAAATTTATTTAAATTCGTATGTATAATTCATATTATAGATTTCATATCGCGAAATATAAAATAATCTGATTTTTGTTTATAATTTCTACTTATATAAATTAAATTCCTTTAAGAATTTTAGTTTAAAAAAATTAATTGTTGTGCGCTGATGGCGACACAACTACCGTCTTTATTTGTAATTCAAAATAAAAAGCAATGATTTTCTTAAAACTACCCTAATTTATAATAACAGGTTTGCTGATCACGCTATTCAGGTATTTTGTTGTCATTCTGCCGCTCGTGCAATGCTGTTCAATGTTGTTGGTATGAATTTACTACCTTGCAGAATTTCTGTGTTGACCATTGGCGCGTGCAATGGTATTATTGTAAAATGAGCAGCTTTATTCGTTGGCATGTGCAATGCCGTTCAATATTGTTGGTGGGAAAATACTACCTTGCAGAATTGCTGTATTTTGGTAATCGCGCCGGATTGCGCGTGCAACGGTATTGTTGTGAAATAACTGTTTGTTGGTTTTACAGAAGACGCAACGTCAGCTTGAGAACTAATTTTGGTATTTTTTATGTGTGTTGTTGTTGTCAGCGAAATATTTATTTTTAATGTATTTTAAATGTATTTTGTGTTAACTTATATATTACTAGTATGCCCTATCGCGTTTCGCTACGACCCACTGAGACTTATTTTTATATTTTACTAGCTAATACCCACTACTTCGTTAGCGGACATTTAAGTTACATTTATTCGTTTGTACAGTATATTATATTAAAAATGCCCCTTTACTGGACTTTGATGTTATGTATTCGGAAAGGCATGTTTTTCCCCTGGAAAAAGTGGTAGTCAGTCTACAATTTCTAACAATTTTCCAAATACATTGTGTATCAATTTATTCCAGTAATACGAAGGAAACCCAGGAGACTTTTACCCTTTTTGTCCCTCCCGGTAGGATAGCCTATAGCACTCAGTGATAACGTAGCTTTCAACAGGTGAAAGAAATGTTGAAATCGGATAAGTAGTTTAGAAGATCCGTAAAGGGGGAGACTTTTCCTCTTTTTGCCCCTCCCGGAAGGATAGCCTATAGCACTCAGTGATAACGTAGCATTCAACTGGTGAAAGAAATTTTGAAATCGGATAAGTAGTTTAGAAGATCCGTAAAGGGGGAGACTTTTCCTCTTTTTGCCCCTCCCGGAAGGATAGCCTATAGCACTCAGTGATAACGAAGCATTCAACTGGTGAAAGAAATTTTGAAATCGGATAAGTAGTTTAGAAGATCCGTAAAGGGGGAGACTTTTCCTCTTTTTGCCCCTCCCGGAAGGATACATAAAAACCTTGGTATTGACGTCACCTTTCATGAGAAGTTTACAGAATTGAAATCGGTTCAGGCATTACAGAGAACATCAATGCCAAACACAATGCTCTACATTTTTATATATATAGATTTCATAATCAATTTTTCCTGCGAAGTTTGTATTGTGCAAATAAAACATTTTATATTATTTTTGTTTTGTTTTTTTCAAATTTTTCGGAGTTCATAATCTGGAGCAAGGTACATATATGTAGGTGCCCATCAGAAGAACATGGATTTTCCAAATTAAATCTGGCAACACTTAACTATTGGCCTTGAAATTAGAATATAATTTGGGAATTTTTCAGTTTATGTGTTTATTATATGTATGTGTTTATTATATCCATTAATCAGTAGTCCAAAAATAATCTCTATAGAACAATTCTTAGTCATACGCCCCATATAGAGCTGCTTCTTGATCTTCACTTAAATCTAAGTACAAAAATAAACAAAAAAAAAAACAAAAATATTGCACAGATTTTCCTCAAATTTGGTTTGTATATATTCCTTCAAAATATAAGTGACTTTACCAAATATAGTCAGGATCGGTCCCTATTTCGACCTAGTCCCCATATAAATATAGCAATATTAATACGCTAGGTGATTTCTTGTGACCGATGTTTTACTCAACCGTTTTATCCCGATTTTGACCAAGCGTATATTATTTGAAAGGTATTTCTTTTTTTGCCGTTTTGCAGATTTACAGATTTTAAAATTTTTTCCTTAATTTTGAGTAAATTGCATTTAAAGTTGCTACTAACACATACATAAAATTATACATATGCTATGTGTGTGATTATTAAATTTGTTAATGTGTTTGTTAATGAGTTTGTTATCTTCATTCACAATAATAAATCAAAAAAGTGTTGGTTTGTGAATTAGCTGAGTTGAAAAATAAACTGCCTAGAAATTGCACTCGAATTTCGAGCGCTGGAATCTGCTAGTATACAATATTGGGTTACTACTTTGTACGGGAGGTGCCACGCCCACTTATCCAATTGCAACCATTTTCAGCATGGCTACAAACATAAAAAAGAGGTGACATTATACAAATTAGCAAAACTCTCTGTCATGGTATTGAATATATTTGATATTAAAAATTCACTTTAATTCACCCATAGAAAACAATTTCGAAAATATTCGGAAACTTAGAAAAAAAACTATTGAACATGGACACGTGCCACAGAAATGCGAGCAGCGATGGACAAGGTGGTATCTCTATTAAAAGAGGCGAAAACAAAAATTCATCTAATGGCATGCTCCAATTTTCACCAAGTCTAATAGAGTTCGTCCAATGGTCGATAAAACTTTATATACCAAATTTCATACCACTTTCAAAATTCATATACCAATTTTGCGATCAGTATTTTAATTGCAAGGTTGACATGGATACACAGGCGGATGGAAGGACGGACCTCGCTAAATCAAGTCAAAAAATGATTCTTCATCGATCGCTATAATAAAACGTTCAATTAGGTAAAATAGTTTTGGTAGAAACATCAGCACAAAGTATAAAAATTTGTATGGAAAAATCAACGAAAAATTCCGAGATTTTGCTTTACAAAATTCTCAATCCCAGTGCTTATAAATGACCTTTTTTAGCTCTTTTTTTGTCGGAACTCATGGTGTTGGGTATCATGTTTTTTATTAGAGTGTTTTTCAACGGTTTTTTTTTTGTAATTATGTCTCATTTTATTTACTTACATTTTTTATAATATTTTTTTTTTAGGAAAAATGTGTTAGATTCTGGAAAATAATATATTTGGTTTCATGCAGAAAATATTAAGTTTCTTTAAGTTTATTGACCATCTACCGTATTCAACAATATGTTGCAAACAAAAGACTGCAAAGTTTTTTTTCACTTCAACATGACATTGCACAATATTATGCTGCTGCTGCTGCTGACAGCTTTAGAATGACATATAATTTCCTTACCTTTCTAACGCATCAGAAGGCATTGTTTGCAAGTGTCATATTCAAATTAAAAAAAAAAATAATAATAATAGCAAGAATAATTAAAAATAGCAGCCAAACAATACAACCACTATATTTATTTTTTTTTGCTGTTGAAATTTTCTAATATTCTTGGCAAACCTTCAACACCACCTAAACCTCGAACCGACAAACATAAATTTATAGCACTGATACTCTGTTAATGTTTATGTAGCTTACTTTAAATTAATGCCAGACACGTCCAATAGGTGAGACTGCTGCAATAAGCCCGAGGTGCATTTTACATTTTTATTATTCTTTTCACACCAAACCACAGTACATCAGAGTGTTGTTGATTGGTTGAATGTCTGTGTTCTTTTTTCTTTCTTCTTAAACCTCAAAAAAGTTCTAGTAAAGAAAAGGTCTTGGTTGCGAAATAATGAATATGAGGAAAGAAAGTAATGTTTGTTATGAATACTGAGATATACGAATTGTTTTTTTATTTTTTGATTTGGTCGGAAGAAAACAGCCTCAAGGTACTCGTATGTTAGTTGTACAATTTACAATTTAATATAAGGAAGTTGTTGAAATTGAAACGAAAGAATGAAAATGAAATATGAATTAAACTTGAAAACGTGTTTCTTCTGTTCAAAAAAAAAAAAAGTAAAAGAACACTAATATGTATTCACGTGTTTTATTTTGCTTCTTCTTCTTATTTAACGCGGGGCGATGTCATTACACATTTTAACTATTGTTCTGAAATTTAATTCAGCATGAAATTGGTTCTTGTTTGATTGTATGCATAAATAATGTTGTGCACAACTCAAATGATGGCATAATGACTGACTGACAGTCAAAATGAATGAATGATTAAATGAATGAGTGAATAAGTGAAGGTGTGTTTTTGATGTTTGATCTAAGTAAAAGGAAATCATAATTTGTAAAATCACTTCGGCTATATGATGGGTGTTAACATAAATTTCAATTACAATGTTGTTTAAACATACAAAAGAATTTCCAGAATAACGGTGCTAAGGACACAAAATAAGAGGACGAATTCTGTTTTTAAAATCTATTTCGCACTTTTTAGAACTTAAATCCCAGGAGTTTGTTTAATAAAAACACAATTTTCCCATTATCGTATTTTACAACCTGTATACAGAAAACCCACTGAAGTTTTTCATTAATTTTATTGCCAACCAATAATTCTCTTGTCCTAACAGTAAATATTTCATCATACATAATGAGCAATAGCGATAATCGATATACCGATTAATCAAGCAAAAATATTAGCTTAAAATTATCGATAAATGCTATAAATATTATCGATCTTTCGATAAATAACAGCACAGTGTTACCATATGTACATTAGAGTGGTGCTTAAAAATTAAAATGCGATTAAGGGGAGTATCAGTTTGTTTCCTTTCTATATCGCGCCAGAAATCGATTGAAAATTTCAAGTGTGTTTATAAAGGAAAATATGACTTTTTTCGGATTTTATGAAAATTTCGTTCTATAGTATAATTTTTCCTACAAGTTGTTATAGAATTCGGGATCAGCATTAAATTATCCTTTCAAAAAGCTATAAAACTTCAAAATCGAATAAGACATCGCCAAGAAATAGCAACTGCCCCAGACCATTTTTGTGCCAAAAAACTAGGTCATGAAATTTGACGGAAATTTTTTCAACTTTAAGAAATAGATTTTTTTGTCTCTATACCTATAAGTACTCAGATATGAAGTATTGTTTTATTACCATGTTGCTAACCTCTTGCGCAATGAGACCGAAAATAAGTAATTTTTCGCTCAAATTTTGAAAATTCCTTTTTCAGGTTTAACAAAATTTTCTTGAACAAAATTTAAAAAAGTGGATCTGGCACTTTAAAGTTATTTAAATACATGTTAGAGTTTACCTGTGTGAATTTTTAAGTCACCCCGCTATATTTTTTTTATATGGACTTATTTTTTGTTGATTTCGAGAAAACTGAGATTTTTGTAAAATATTCAGTAAATGTAATCTTACTAAACACTGTATCAAAAATTAATCACTTTTCTTTTTTAAATGTTATGTTTTATCTTTATATCCTAGGGAATTGGGGTCGCATATGATTCCAAGCTAATAAAAGTTAATTTTTTAAACAAATTCAAATATTTTGTAAGTGCGGTAGAATTTTTAGATGTGACGCTTAAAATGTAATAACAAAATGTGCAAATCTTCCGTGCTAAAAATTTGGAATAAGTCGAACAACGTTAAACCATTCCTTCAATTTTTTTTTTTAAATACCCTACTAAAGGTAATGTTGAGATATTTCATTAACTAGACAAGTTTCGAACTGACTTCCAGTTAAATCAATAATAATAATTTCATTGTACAGTGATTTTGACATAGCTGCACAATATTCACAACTCTTCTTGGCTTCACCATTCGAGTCAAACAACACCCGAAGGCCGTTACGTTGAGCTTTTCGCCGCGCACAACCACTTAGCGCAACTAGTGAATAAACCAACGCACATTCCATGCACTGAAGGACATAGACAAAAAATTTTCTCGACCTTTTTCTAATTTCACACGCTGACAAGTATGAAGTGAAAATTCTTGCACCTCTCGGTAATTCGGATCACTGCACTATTTCCGCATCTTTTTCGTACTCTGTACTTCATAGTGTTTCAACAACAGCTATGAAACGCTCAGTTTTTGTTTACGAAAAGGTTCGTTGGGCCGAGCTTAACGATTTCTTTAAGCATTTTAACTGGAAAATTTGTTTCCTGCAGCGATAATGGTGAAAAAATAATAGTGCTTGGTATGGGATTATTCATACCATCAAAGTACATTTCGGCTAAACCTAATCAAAAATCTTGGTTTATCCAGACTTGCAGAGATGCAGTCAGATCCAGAGAGGAAGCATTCAGACTTTGGCGTGAAAATAAAAATTCCGTCACTGAACTACTACGCAAACAGGCGAGAAACGAATATGCTAAAGTACTAAGGCGCAAAAAGTTTCTTCACGATCAGCATGTTCATGCTAAAGTTCTTTCTGCTCCTCGGGGCAGCAAGAGCTTTTGGTCATTTGTAAAAAAAGAGTAATGCTAGTTCTGCTATCCCAACTCTTATAATGAATGACCAAATATTCACTGACCCGGTTGATAAGGCTAACCTTTTAGCTGAACTTTTTGCAAAAAATTTATATTTGCCGGATAGTGATCAACCACTTCCCGAACTCGAAAGAGTATCTTGTACTAGCCTAAAATATTCTTCCGACCACGTGCAGTTAAAAAGTTTCTTTCGGATCTCAACATTAGTAACTCTCCAGGACCGGATGGTATACCAGCACTGGTGCTGAAACAGTGCTCTTCGACGCTAGCCAGTCCATTGGCCAACCTTTTCAGCCTTTCGTACCGTGCGGAAATCTTTCCCTCTCGCTGGAAGGTTGCTAATGTCCAACCAATCCCTAAAAAGGGTGCGGCTAATAACCCTGAAAATTAGCGTCCAATTGCAATTTGATCTGCACTCTCAAAGGTGATGCAGAGCATGATCAATTTCCATCTCGTAAACTACCTAGAGGCCAACCCACTTCTTAATGGTTGTCAGTATGGCTGCTGTAGAAATCGTTCCACGGGAGATCTGTTAGTTCTACTTTCTCAGCGCTGGATTCGATCCATTCGCAATTTTGGCGAAAGTAAAGTGGCTTCTCTAGATATTTCCAAGGCATTCGATAGTGTGTGGCACGGTGCACTGATATCAAAGCTTATTGCATTTGCGGTCGGTAATGACTTCTATCGATTTATATCGAGTTTTCTCAGAGATCGAACAATACGTGGTGTTATTGATGGGGTCTCATCTAATGAGTTTCAGCTTAATTCAGGGGTACCCCAAGGTTCCGTTCTTTCTCCTTCTCTTTTCCTTATCTTTCTGAACGACCTTCTTGGCCAAACTTTTAACTCTATATACTCTTTCGCAGATGACAGCAGCATTTTTTCATTCATTTTCCTTCAATTGTAGGCCAAGCCTCTTGGAGGTTGGGGGCAAAAGGCGGACAATGAATTACTCACTCAATCAAGACCTGTTAACAATCTCCAAATGGGGTAAAGTGAATATGGTCGATTTTAATGCGCTGAAGACTGAATGTTGTATGTTGACCCATAGGGCCATGGATTCAACTATGTCATCTGTATATATGGGTGGTATAGGTATTGAGGAGTCGGATACTCTTGATGTTCTAGGCATGAAAATTCAATGTGATGTTCGTTGGTACGAGCATGTTTTTCCAGTGTTAAAAGAAGCATTCAAGTGTCTTGGTTTTCTAAAACGGTGCAAAAATTACTTTCCTCCCTCTGATCTCCTTAAAATCTATACCACTTACATCTGACCGAAAATGGAATACAACTCCCATATATGGGCAGGAGCTTCAAAGTCTGTTTTGGAGCTAATGGACCGTGTGCAAAGGAGGGTGTTGATGCTCATCAATGAGAGTAGGGTATCCAACTCTATTGACTCATTGGAACATCGTCGGAATGTGGGTTGTGTATCACTGTTCTATAGATACTACTATGGGAAATGTTCTTCTGAGATTAGTGAACTTATTCGAAGAGCCCGAATTTCGGTTCGCTTTACCCGCTTCTCTAGTAGATCACATCCGTTTTTAGTCTATTGTCCAGTTGACCGCACAACGCATTACAGAGAAAATTCGTTTATCAGTCGAAGTAGCCGTATGTGGAATAAACTCCCCGCAGAGGTCTTTCCTGACAGTTATAATCTAACAAAATTTAAGTCAAATATCCACAAACACTACACTCTCTTTCCTCCTTCCCATAACCTATTTTCCTGAGATGAACACCATGCACTGCATCTGTAGGGAGCATCCCCTGAGTGTTGGTTAATAAATAAAAAAAAAAGTTCTTAAGCTAAATGTACTTACCTGCCTATATGTGCAGGTATAAAAGTATGTTTTCCCTCTTTCGTGTTTTTGAGATTTTAAAATGGCTAAAATTGGCTTTTAGCGTTTTTAGTATATTTTTTAACCAGTTTCTATATCACAAAAATTTTACTTCACCATTTATTTTTTGTGTATATTTTTTTTATTAAGAGTGGATTGTAATATAAACAAACTTAATAACGTAATTTTCATTCACTCCACTTGTTTTGATTTTGTTTTTTTTTTTATTTTTTTTATGAAAACATTTAAAAACTTTCAAAAATATGAGGCGCTTATCTTAACGTGCAGGTAAAAAAAGTGCACTTAAAGAAAGAAATTATTATTGAATTTTGAAAATAAAAACCAAAACAAAAATTTTGTGCAGTTATAGGCAAAGTGCACTTAAGAACAATGCAGTTAAGTCAAAACTACTGTATTACATTTTCACTCACTGCATTATGATAAATATTTACTTTGCCACGCCCACAGATCGCATCGTATCAAAACTAAAAAAGGAGAAGAGCTTGAATCAAGCCTATTAATTTTATTAATTTCAATTCATTTCAAAAAGTATGAATTTTTGGTTTTAGACCAGGTTATTATGTTTATATTGTAGACTTACTTGGCTATACTGGTCGAGAGTAAAAATAAAAGAGAAACTAATCTTTTAACTTTCGACCAGTGTAGCCAAGTATGATTTTTATTTATGAAATTCGAATGAAAATTTTTCAAATTGATATTTTTAATCACATTCCCTATGCAAAATTCTTAGTTATAAATATCTTTTTGACTACAGTTATTTCATAATCCGTACCGTAGTAGTTTATTACCTTCTACTAACTACAAACCAAGATCGTTTTCACGCGCGCCGCCATAACAGTAAATTAAACAACACCTGTTTTGCTTGAAAGCAACCAACATAAAGCAGGAACAAACAAACACCTACAAAATGTCTGCACAATAACCAATAACTAGTTGTTTGGAGACCTTTTTGGTTTATCACCATAAGGATGAGCTAAAATATTAATTGCTACGTGAGATATAAACAAATGACGCTAGTGAGATAGACCCATTAAGTTGGTGAGAGGTTTGAATTCCACCATTATGCACAGAAATACATATTGTAATAACAAACATTAACATTATGAAGCATCTTTTCCTCCTTTCAAAGGTTTATAATAATAATATTAGTAATACAACCTTAACTCCCACTAAAGAATTATCCTTTTTTTTTTTTGTTTTTTATTTGTAGGTTTTGTTACCGCTCACAGTGTGTTACTGTATTCGCATACAAGTGTGGTTTTAATTTATTATGTTTCTTGGTTGCATTTCGCGGCTTTGATAATGTTTACTACGTTTTCCGTAAATTCCAAATTACTTGTTTTTTTTGTTGTTGTTTGTGTGTAGTTTGTTGTTATTATAGACCGTGGTAGTAGCTAAACACAGGACTCGACACGAATGTCATGTCTCTAGTCATAAAAGAGAATTATGTTTGTTTTTCTGTATAAACTTCCTGTAACCTACAACAACCAAAAGCAACAACAACAACAACAAAAAATAAATAGAAAATATAAAACACATTTAGCCAACCGTTCAGTTTTTTTAAGCCATAATTTTTCTACATGCACCTTCCGTTTTAATATTCCTTCATTTTGCCAGTCGTGTAAAAGATGGTCAACATTATCATGACCATCATTGCTTACATGATGGCATAGAAATTATAGGAAAAAAAAAATTAGCCGCGAAATGTTCTAATTACATGTCCGCCACGTTTTACATCTTTTTTTCTTCTTCTTTCTCTAGTACTTTTATAGTGGTTACTTTCATAACTCGTGGGTTTAATTATAATTATGTGATTATCCTTAAAGTTCAGATTTTTCATTAAACATGAAAGGCATCAAACACTGAAAGGATAATTTAATTTATTTAAAATTTTAAAATAGCTTTTATGGCTTGTTCGACCCATGAAGCTGCTATAAAACGCAATTATCTTGTATTTATTTATAAATTTTTTCTCTCTTTATATTTTTAGGCTAACATAATATAAATTTCCGGACAATGCTGTTAGTTGGATAAGCCGTAAACTATGGCGGAAATACTATATAGCCTTAAGGGCCTATTACTCAATCCACAATATGGAATTAACAGGACATTTTGGAGGAAGATTTTTAAATCATTTACATCAAAATTATATTTTTTTTTACCAAAAGCGCATAACTCCGATCGGTCTGAAATTTTGTATACTAACGTATTTTGACATGCTAATCACGAATATCATAGTGAAAATTGCCGCAAGTGCCGTTTTCAGTATAAAAATCGGAAAAACCTTGTTTTTCCGCTGTGCAGTGCCTATCCTGACCGATTTATTTAGATTTAAACTTCTACAGCGGAAATAGTCAAAGTTTAAGTACTGCAGCGAAAATTATTTAGATCGAAGCTACTACAGCGTAAAATCTGAAGATTGAAGCTACTACCCACAGCGGAAAATATTCCGAGTGAAGCAACTACTGCAGAAAATATTGAAAGTTAAGCGACGAATTGTTTTCGAGTTCATAATTTTATTTGAATTGTATAATCCGTAATTCCGACCAAATAATAATGGATCGGAATTAAAACATCTTTCATTTAAGCGCGATATTGCAAGATCACGTAAAAACTTTACAATCGTTACGCGACATTGAAATGATCCCTACCTCAAGATATTGGACTGACATACATACATAAAAAGTACATGACACTGTACGAATCACGATTGGGCTGTGGTCAGTTCGTTTGCCAAAGAAAAGGCAAAAACACCCACAATGAGATCGTAGCGACAAA
Source organism: Cordilura impudica (assembly GCA_963682025.1). Taxonomy (NCBI): domain Eukaryota; kingdom Metazoa; phylum Arthropoda; class Insecta; order Diptera; family Scathophagidae; genus Cordilura; species Cordilura impudica. Next base: position 28,759,219 of record OY821517.1, read on the forward strand.
TTCACACACACAAGGAATGCTTATAGACTTTACCTCCACGTGGTGCATTCTGGGGAAAGCTAAAATTGTCTAAATCGGTCAAGATAGTGCGGCAATGCACAGCTGAAAAAACTAGGGGTTTTCCGATTTTTATACTGAAAACGGTAATTGCGGCAATTTTCACTATGACATTCGTGATAAGCAAGTCAAAATAAGTTACTGTACCAAATTTCAGACCGATCGGAGGTATCCGGTTTTAGGAAGTACGCTCTATTCTTCTACTAATGTAATTCAAATTAAAGAGATTCTGAGAATTTTGTTTTAATCTAAATTTTTAGTTAAATCTTATTTATGAAAATGCATTTATTTATATTTTTGGTTTTTAAATAAGTATGTTCAGTATGTTTAAATTTTTACACCAAAAAACCAATTTTTTTTTACCTAATTCTTTTCTGAATCAAAATTTTTTTGTTACATTAATAATAAACAAGTAAGAAAATTATAGTCGGTCTAGACCGACTATATGATACCCTATACCATGCGTTTAGAAACCCTATCTCTTAGGCCCAACTAACTGGACATTGAAAATAAGCAAAAAAACAAATTTGAGTGTGATTTTTATTAATTTTTTTGGCTGCAGATATGAAAAAGTTCATATCGGATGCTATATCTATAAAGGGACTAGGTCCAAAAATGGACCGATCCTGATCATGTTTGGTAAAGTCTCTTGTATTTTGCAAAAATATATACAAAACAAATTTGAGAAGAATCAGTGCAATATTTTTGTTTTTTAATAGATTTAAGTGAAGATCGGGAAGCAGCTCTATATGGGGTCAAAGGGATCATTTTTGGACTACTCATTAGTGGATGTAATGAACGCATACAAACCCAATTTGAGTAAGATATATATGACAATTTGGATCTTATGGCAATTTATGTCGATTTCATATGGGTAATTTGTATGGACCGATTCTCACCAATTTCAATAGCATTCATCCCATGGCCGATAAAAGCTTATATACCAAATTTCATCAAAATATATTCATATTTGCGACCTACAGTTTGATTACAAGCTTTACATGGACACACAGACGGACGGACGGACGGACATTGTTAAATCAACCCAGAAAGTGATTCTGATTCGATCGGTATAATTAAAGATGGGTCTAGGTCAAATATTTTTGGTTGTTACAAACAGCAGCACAAAGTCATTATACCCAAACCACATAGTGGTATAGGGTATAAAAAAATATTCAAAATGTATTTTTGTTTTTAAGTTATTAAGTTTTAAGTCATTTTATATCATTATCAATCATTATTTTATATTTACTATGTTAATTACATTTTAAATAAGCAAAAAAAAAAAATTAAAATAAATAAAAAAATGTTTCAAAAATGGAATTTTAAGCTTTAAGCTTTTTTAAGCTTTTATCGAAATTTTTCGATCGAAATAAATAAATAAAAAAATATGTTTGACATGCACATGACAAAATACCAAGCGAACATAATTTTAAGGACGTGATTTATTTATTTATTTTATTTGGAAAAAAGTATTTTTAAAAAAAATTAATTAATAACATTATAAAGAAGAAAAAAATATTACCAAAAAAATATGAACAGAGGAGCCAGCAGGGAGCCACTTGAGAACTGCAATATGTATTATAATATTAGGCGTCCATGTTTTTCAGCAAGCAGAATGTTGGATTTCGTTATCTAAAACAAAACTAATAAAATTTTTTCTCACAAATTCATACATAATATGTATATGCATACATACATACATATATATCTTTGATTGTTAAACATTGCTCCCATGCACTTGCCTCTCTCTCTCTCTTTCTCTCTCCAATTTTTTTTCTTGTTTCTCTGTCCTATTTTTTTAAATTTCTTTCAAAATTTTAAAATCTAATACCAGGCAATCAGAAATTTTAACAGTTAGGCTTTTTCTTTATTTGATTTACATTATGATTCATTAATGAACTTGCCAATGAAAAAAAAAATTAAAGTAGGCTCTAAGCATTTAAAAAGCGATTGTCATCTATATGAATAAAAATTTAACAAAAGAAGTAAGTACCGAGTTTGTGTAAGGCCGAGTTTGTGCGATGTCAGTTAAATTTAGTTAAATAAACTCAGATTTTTAATATTTTAAATTTCATATAACTTGACTACCAATAACTGACCTAAGATAGCTTCAAAAGTTAATTTTATATTTTGTTGTATCATTTACAAAATTCATTCATACGTTAGTTAGATAAATTAAAAAATATATAAATAATATATGAATGAATTAAGTGATTTGAATGAAACGAGTGTAAAAAAATTCAGTATTTCAAGACTGCAACATGACACATGACAAAATACCGGGCGAACATAATTTGAAGGACGTACTATTTATTTTATTTGTTTAAAAGTAAAGAAAGTAAAAAAAAAAACTTTGAATGTTTTTTTTTGTTTGTTGTTTTTTTTTTTTTTGTTATTTTTTTTATTTGTAATAAATAGTATCCAATATTAAGTATCAGGTGCATAGAAATATCAGTAAATACCTTTTTACTATTTTGTTTTCCCATTACTATCATGCAATTTGTTTGTTGTTCTTGTTCCCAATTGCATCGAAAATAAAAATTTCAAATTAAAATTGTTCACAAGAGAAATAATATTTCTCTCCTCTTTCTCGTTTTGCTCCAGTAGTGTACTTGCCTGATCGTATTGTTGTTCTTGTTCTCAATGTGATCAGCAGCGAAACAGTGCTGCCACTTCACAAAATATAAAATTAGTCATGGGTTATTGATATTTCATGTAAATTTACTAATAACATATGATAAATCAAATATAAATATAATAATTGAATATTATTTTGTCAAGTTATTATTTTTTATTTGAATTTTATGGTTTTTTATTCCTTTTTAATTATTTTCTATACAATTATATTGTGTTTATGACTGAATCATCTTAAAAAACAGCATAAGCTATTAAAAATCATGCTTCTTGAAATTTTTAGCTGCATTTTTTTAGGTTAAAAATTTCTGAATTTATAAAATTACATTGTTTTTTAAATATACTTTACCTTTCCTCATTTTTTATGTATCTTTTAAGTAAAAATTTGATATTTTATAGTAAAATAATACGTATTTCTTTTGAATTGCTTTACTTGCATCTGAAATTTTGAAAGTCATCGCAAATACTAATAGGTATAAAAAAAAATTTGGATTTTAAAAATCATTTCGGATTACTGAAATCCAAATCATAAATCACACAATTATTTAAGTCCACAATCAAAAATGCATCTTACTACCATTACATGACTACGTACACAAATTGTGGCAATACTGGTAGGCGGTTAGTTACGTTTTTTTTTGCAATAAGGTTGTGTGACACATGATAAAATACCAAGCAAACATAAATTTATGGAAGTACCTACTTATTTTCTTATAATCCAAAAAATAAAAAATGAGAAAAAATGTTTTTTGTTTATTTTCAAATATTTAATACCAGGCCAACAGGAATTTTAGAAATTAGCTTTTTACTATTTTGAACGTTATTTTTGTTCTCGACTGTCTGTCGCCATTTCAAAATTTTTCCCAATACCGATCTGATAACAGGCGAACAGAAATTATGTAAATAAGATTTCCTGTTTTCACTTTATTGAAAGTAACAGTATTTTTTTTGCATAGAGTGTAAGTACCATACTAATGGTAAGATATGTACATATATCAGTAATTTGATAATCTGCAAATTAATTCCCGTTAATTTCATTGGTGATTGAATTTAACTAATATTATAATAATAATTTCGTTGTAACACTGGAATTATAAATAGGGAGTTTTTTTTATAAAAACAAAAACAATTTATATAAATATGTGAGTTTGATCATACCATTTCTATGTGTATAAAAAATTGTTTTGTTTGTTTGTTTTGTGTTTTTCTTCAGTTTTGTTGTTTTTTGTCTATTCTCTCCAATTTTTTCCATTTTCACAAAAGATTGTTCAAAAAAATTAGTACCAGGCGAACAGAAGTTTTAGCAATAGCATCGCCTTTTTTGCTTGCTGTCATTTAGCAATGCACTTGTCTGATTTCATTGTTGCTCTTGTTCTCAATGTGATCAGTTACTACACAGTGTTGCCACTTCACAAAATTTTAAATTACCCATGGGTTATTGAAATTTTATATAAATTTAAAAACTATATATGATAAATAGATTAAATAAAAATATAATTATCATATCTTGTACTTTTGTGACATTATTTTTGATTCGAATTTTATGGTATGTGTATGTATATATTATATCTTTTTAATTATTTTCTATCAATGCTTAACATAATATAAGGCTCAAGTTATTAAAAATCATAATATTGACATTTTTATCTGAATTCTACTATGGTAATATTTTGTGAATCTTATTAAATACAAATAAAATTAAATTTTTAAAAAACATACTTTTTATGAGCATCTTCATTAAGAATATGATATATTTATTTTAGGAATGTGATATTTATTTTTATTCGCTTTATTTGTTTATTAAAATCATCGGCTAACATTTTATTTTAAAATGTAAATAAATTTTTAGATTTTAAAAATCAGTTGTTCGAAAGGGAAGCCACAATTATAAATATGTACTACTCTTTTTTTGGAGTCCATACATATATCTAAAAACATAAATTACAACATTAAATTACAAAATTTGTTTATCAAAAATACATCTCGCTGCCATTACACGAGTTGAAGGAATTGTACAGAGTCTGGCAATACTGGTTGGTAAATTTTGTTACGTTTTTTTTTTTGGCATAGAGTACCCTACTGAAGGAAATGTTAAGGTAAGTCATTAACTTGATAAACTGCAAATGATTTCCAGTCTATGTATTTAATATTATAATATATATATATATAAAAATATTACTAAGCAATTTTTGTTGATAAAATCAAAACAAAAACAAGTAAGAATATTATAGTCGGTCTAGACCGACCATATGATACCCTATACCATGGCTTAGAGACCCTATCTTTCGGTCCAACTAATTCGACATAGAAAATAAGCATCAACCAAATTTGAGTGGCATTGTTATTAATTTTTCTGCTGCAAATATGAAAAAGTTCATATCGGGTGCTATATTTTTATGGTTACTAGCTCGAAAAATAGACCGATTTTTGCCATATTTGGTAAAGTTACTTATATTTTGAAACCATATAAACAAACCACATTTGAGAAAAATCTGTGTAATATTTTTGTTTTTTGATAGATTTAAGTGAAGATCGGGAAGCAGCTTATATGGGATCTATGACTAAGAATTGTCCTATAGGGATTATTTTTGGACTACTGATTAATGGATATAAAAAACACATACTAACCCAATTTGACTGAGATCTATATTATAATTTGGATCTTATGGCACTTCATGTCTGTTTCATAGGGGTCATTTGTAGGTCTGAACACGGACCGAATTTCACCGATTTCAATAGTGTTCATCCTATGGCCGATGAAAGCTTATATACCTAATTTCATCAAAATATATTCATATTTGCGACCTGTAGTTTGATTACAAGCTTTACATGGACACACAGACGGACGGACGGACGGACGGACAGGCATTGCTAAATCGACTCCGAAAGTGATTCTGAGTCGATCGGTATAATAAAAGATGGGTCTAGGTCAATTATTTTTGGTAGTTACAAACAGCAGCACAAAGTCATTATACCCAAACCACATAGTGGTATAGGATATAACAATTATATAACGGGTGATTTTTTAAGAGCTTGATAACTTTTTTTTAAAAAAAAACGCATAAAATTTGCAAAATCTCATCGGTTCTTTATTTGAAACGTTAGATTGGTCCATGACATTTACTTTTTGAAGATAATTTCATTTAAATGTTGACCGCGGCTGCGTCTTACGTGGTCCATTCGGAAAGTCCAATTTTGGGCAACTTTTTCGAGCATTTCGGCCGGAATAGCCCGAATTTCTTCGGAAATGTTGTCTTCCAAAGCTGGAATAGTTGCTGGCTTATTTCTGTAGACTTTAGACTTGACGTAGCCCCACAAAAAATAGTCTAAAGGCGTCAAATCGCATGATCTTGGTGGCCAACTTACCGGTCCATTTCTTGAGATGAATTGTTCTCCGAAGTTTTCCCTCAAAATGGCCATAGAATCGCGAGCTGTGTGGCATGTAGCGCCATCTTGTTGAAACCACATGTCAACCAAGTTCAGTTCTTCCATTTTTGGCAACAAAAAGTTTGTTAGCATCGAACGATAGCGATCGCCATTCACCGTAACGTTGCGTCCAACAGCATCTTTGAAAAAATACGGTCCAATGATTCCACCAGCGTACAAACCACACCAAACAGTGCATTTTTCGGGATGCATGGGCAGTTCTTGAACGGCTTCTGGTTGCTCTTCACTCCAAATACGGCAATTTTGCTTATTTACGAAGCCATTCAACCAGAAATGAGCCTCATCGCTGAACAAAATTTGTCGATAAAAAAGCGGATTTTCTGCCAACTTTTCTAGGGCCCATTCACTGAAAATTAGACGTTGTGGCAGATCGTTCGGCTTCAGTTCTTGCACGAGCTGTATTTTATACGGTTTTACACCAAGATCTTTGCGTAAAATCTTCCATGTGGTCGAATAACACAAACCCAATTGCTGCGAACGGCGACGAATCGACATTTCACGGTCTTCAGCAACACTCTCAGAAACAGACGCAATATTCTCTTCTGTACGCACTGTACGCATTCGTGTGGTTGGTTTAATGTCCAATAAAGTAAACTGAGTGCGAAACTTGGTCACAATCGCATTAATTGTTTGCTCACTTGGTCGATTATGTAGACCATAAATCGGACGTAAAGCGCGAAACACATTTCGAACCGAACACTGATTTTGGTAATAAAATTCAATGATTTGCAAGCGTTGCTCGTTAGTAAGTCTATTCATGATGAAATGTCAAAGCATACTGAGCATCTTTCTCTTTGACACCATGTCTGAAATCCCACGTGATCTGTCAAATACTAATGCATGAAAATCCTAACCTCAAAAAAATCACCCGTTATAAGAATGTTAGTAAGTTCCTCAGAATTTTTTTCTACTTAAATAGGTATCATCACATGTCATTATATTATTATTATATATGTATATTATTATTATATTATTATATGATTATTTATAATTTTAGTTTAAAATTTACAATGCCGCTTCGAACATATCGAAACAATTATAATCACAGGCACCCATGTTTTTCAGTTACATAATATTTATTTTCGAAGCCAATGTTGTCGCATAAAAAAATCTGAAAAGTCAAGAATAAAAAAAATTTAAAACAAGAAAGAAAATTATAGTCGGTCTAGACCGACTATATGATACCCTATACCATGCGTTTAGAGACCCTATCTCTCAGGCCCAACTAACTGGATATAGAAAAAAAGCATAAACCAAATTTGAGTGGGATTTTTATTAATTTTTTCGGCTGCAGATATGAAAAAGTTCATATCGGATGCTCTATCTATATGGGGACTAGGCCCAAGAATGGACCGATCCTGACCATGTCTGGTAAAGTCTCTTGTATTTTGCAAAAATATATGCAAACAAAATTTGAGAGGAATCAGTGCAATATTTTTGTTTTTTGATAGATTTAAGTGAAGATCGGGAAGCAGCTCTATATGGGGCCTATGACTAAGAGTTGTCCAATAGGGATCATTTTTGGACTACTGATTAATGGATGTAATATATACGTACAGACCCAATTTGACTGAGATCTATATGATAATTTGGATCTTATGGCAATATAAGTTGATTTCATAGGGGTCATTTGTATGGGGGCTAGGTCTGAACATGGACCGATTCTCACCTATTTCAATAGCGTTCATCCCATGGCCGATAAAAGATCAAATACCAAATTTCATCACAGTATATTCATATTTGCGACCTGCAGTTTGATTACAAGCTTTACATGGACACACAGACGGACGGACGGACGGACGGACGGACGGACGGACATCGTTAAATCGAATCAGATAGTGATTCTGATTCGATCGGTATAATTAAAGATGGGTCTAGGTCAAATATTTTTTGTTACAAACAGCAGCAAAAGTACGATAACATAACATGTGGTAGGTAGGTTTAAAAAATGTCGCCGGAAAATTTATTATTTTGTATAAACTGTTCTACCAGGCGCACAAAATTTTTAGCAATTATTTGTTTTCACTGTTTTTTTTTTTTTCCTTATATATTTTCAAGAAAGCAGCACTCTCTCATAATAGTTGATCTTGTTCACAAAGGGATCAGCATATCAACAGTGTTGCCCCTTCCGAAATTTGAAATTACTTATGGATTAATAAAATTCCACATAAATTTACAAGTAATATACCTATGATAAACAAAAAATAATATTTTTCAAGATTGTTGCTTATTCTGATTTGGAAAATATTTTGGTTTTTTATTTATTTATTTTCTTTCAACGCCGTTACAGAATACAAATTTATTAAAATTTTACAAAAAAAACAAGTAAGAAAGTTATAGTCGGTCTAGACCGACTATACGATACCCTATACCATGCGTTTAGAAACTCTATCTCTTAGGCCCAACTAACTGGACATAGAAAATAAGCAAAAACCAAATTTGAGTGGGATTTTTATTAATTTTTTTGGCTGCAGATATGAAAAAGTTCATATCGGATGCTATATCTATATGGAGACTAGGTCCAAAAATGGAACGATCCTGATCATGTTTGGTAAAGTCTCTTGTATTTTGCAAAAATATATACAAACAAAATTTGAGAAGAATCTGTGCAATATTTTTGCTTTTTAATAGATTTAAGTGAAGATCGGGAAGCAGCTCTATATGGGGCCAAAGGGATCATTTTTGGACTACTCGTTAATGGATGTAATGAACGCATATAAACCCAATTTGAGTAAGATCTATATGACAATTTGGATCTTATGACAATTTATTTCGATTTCATAGGGGTAATTTGTATGGGGGCTAGGTCTGAACATGGACCGATTCTCACCAATTTCAATAGCGTTCATCCCATGGCCGATAAAAGCTTATATACCAAATTTCATCAAAATATATTCATATTTGCGATCTGCAGTTTGATTACAAGGTTTACATGGACACACAGACGGACGGACGGACGGACGGACATTGTTAAATCAACTCAGAAAGTGATTCTGATTCGATCGGTATAATTAAAGATGGGTCTAGGTCAAATATTTTTGGTTGTTACAGACAGCAGCACAAAGTCATTATACCCAAACCACATAGTGGTATAGGGTATAAAAAATCATGAAATTTTAATCAGATTTTATTTATTTTTTTTTTGATCTATTAACTTTGAATATTTCAAAGATTTGATTACTATTCTTTACCATTATGAAATTCATTTTAAGTCTCAGGTTTTAAAAGAAGTAGGTACGATTTTTTATATGAACAATTTATGCTACTTCATTTTTTAACTTAAACTTACAATTGAGGGCCACTTTCAGAATACCTACATAAATATATAAATAGAGTTTTTGAAACCACAGAAAACCAAACTATTACATTATTAATATGTATTTCAATATAACAAATCCCTTTCTAAAGTCAATAAATGTAAAATCATGAAATGCACGTGGGTAAAATTTAATTCGAGTAAATCAAAATTGCAAACTGGTGATTATTAAATGAGACAGTTACGTTTTTGCATAATTCGTGGAATTTTCTTAATTGTAAATGTTCGAATACTTTTACTAGTACTTACAGTTGTCACTCTGCGTTTTTTGCGTTGTAAACAAAAAAAATGTTAATCTTTTGATAATAAGTCAGTTCTTTTTAAATTTAAAATTTTGATTGCGACCGCACTAAAAAAAAAATAAACTTTTTTTTTCTAAAATTCTGTGGTCACAAGCGATAACCGCTTAAGTCGGCTTAAGAATGATTTGAGTTATGTATGCTGCCATATTCTACTAAAAACGCTTTATATTTACGTGAAATCCCCATTTCCCTACCACTGTTTATTAAAAAGTTACATTTATATAAAAAGTTATGTTTGTGACCACAGAATTAATAAATGTAAAAAATTATATACCTACTCATAATAAAAACTAAATCATTTAGAAAACATCTCACATTTTTGAGTGATTTACATACGCCGGCAACACTGATGTTTATAAAATGAAACAGTTATATTTTGTTTAGTTTTTGCACCTGATATGTGTACTGTTTGTATGTTGAGAATAGCAAAAGAAGTTTCAAATTTATTAAATCTGTTACTAATGATAAAACATTTATTCTTAAAGTTTGACAAATATGTATTTTACTGTAAAAAATGCTTTAAATATTATTTTAAGAACAATTAAGATTATTAAAATGAGAACTAAAATTGTCGCGTTTAGCATATCAGTTGATAACTTAAACTTAGGTTTAAATTAATCGCTGTGCATATCTAACCCTGATACTTATATTAACATAACATGGTCTTGTCCAAAAAAAGTACTTCTCTTTAACCTTACTCTTTATTACACTTTCCTATTTTCTATATAACAATAAATTTACAATTAATAAAATTGTTTAGGTAGGGTGTTTTGTTTCTCCTGCTTACTTACTTCTTTTATTCTGCTAAGGCATACAACATTACTTGGCAAACAGAAAATTTAGAATAAGAAAAAATAGTTTGGAAGAAATGGTACTGATTTTGTTGATGACGTATACATATAAGGTTGCCAATTTTTCGTTTTCTATTTTTTTTTAAAGGGAGAAACTTAGATCAAAGTCTTTCAAACTGAGGGATTCAAAGTTTGTGGAATTAGAAATACGTGCCACCTGTCAAAAAGTCGAGTATTATGAATAAGTCATATCATGTAAAAAGCTTATGTTATGGAATTGACAGTCTGTAGGATTTTATTTTCGAAGTCCGATGATTTTAGAAACATTTCAAAAAAACTTGCCATTTTCATCGGACCAGAGTTGTTTTTCTTTTTTTGGTAGTATTAAAAAAAGGTAAACAAAAACAAAGAAATTGGAAATAAAATATAAATTTCAAAATAAATTTGTTTGTTATTCTAGTGTTTTTTACATACATATGTAGGTACTGTCACTTTTTTTTAGCCATATGAAATTCCTCATGTCTGTCAAAATCGTCTTTTACATACGATTCATAATTTTTGCTATCACACGTACATATGCATTTCCGTATGACATAACCTCTAAATGTAAACAAAAGCTGATTTAATTTGTGAATTTAAAAAAATTTATTGTTAAAAAAAAAGGTTATGTATATATTTTTCAATTGTTAAATAATACTGAAGAATTTATTTTTCTTTCAATATTAATCTTTAAAATTTACTCTGTTTTTCTTTCGCCACAAGCAGTGTTGTATTTTCATATGTTTGTCATGCAAAAATAGAACCTGTTCTAATTGAAAAATATACATGTGACTTTCCTCATGTATTGTACATAAACAATGTTTCATATGTATCACACGATGTGTACAACTTTTGTTGTGGGAAAATTTGACAGTACATATGAGTGTGATGATGTAAATGGCCCAAGTATGCAGAAATAATATTGGTAGGACTTTATGACAGTCCGATGAATTTCATCGGATTTTTATTTTGCAAAATCATACCACTGAGTGGTATCGTGTAAATGGGCCTTAAACGATAGATTCGAAACATCACCGTTTTTTTCTTTTGGGCACAGATAATTATTTTTTTTACAAAAAAGGCTACAGATAATTTACAACAACAAGCGCTTAGTGATCTAACAAACTTTTACCAGATTATACTGGGATCATTCGTAATTATCTTTCTTGGCAGTCAAGTTTGTAACTAAAAATGGACAATTAGTAGTAATATACATATGGAACCTGTACCTCTAAAGTGAGTCAACTCAATATTTACAAATTTTCAGTGGAGGCAAAAAACGGGTTTTTTTAATATTTACTACAAAATTTAAAAACAGTTTTTTCGTTGTAAAGAATTGCGAATAATAAATATACAGCAGTAGTTGTTTTTGTGATATTTTCAGTGATCATCAAAAATAACAAGTTTTTTGGGTGGAACTCAAAATATGTCTTTATAGTGGATTCTAAAGAAGCTACTCTTATAACACAAAGAGGGTTACAACTCTTTTTAACCCCATTGAAATCTAAATGTTTGATGATAAGTAGACGGTCTGAACAACCATCAATGGTTCCTGATATTAAAATTAACGGTCAAAAGATTCCTATTGTTTCTTCTGTCAAAAATCTAGGTATTATCTTTAACAGCTCTTTATCGTGGTCAAATCAACTGAGATCTATATGGTTAATGCAATATTTCACACCTTTGAAAGTAAGAATTCTACTAGCCAAAACGTATATTATTCTTGGACTTTTGTACGGCTGTGAAATTTTTGAATTATATGCAATGTTGCATATAATAATATTATTCGTTATGTTTTTGGTTTAAGAAGATTTTCTCATATAACTCCCTTCTCTGTAAGCCTATTTGGTGTGTCTTTTTAAAATCTTTTAAAAATTAGAGTTCTAATTTTTATGCACAAAATTATTTACACAAAAAAACCTAGCTGCTTATTCGAAAACTTGCAATTTGCCAGATCTGATAGAGGAAGAAAGCTCATAATTCCTATTCATACGACACTTCTCTCAGAACAGCAATTCTTTGTGCACGGAGTTCGTCTTTGGAATGCACTTCCACAAACTTATCAACTAACAAGCAACGCAAGACTTTTAAAAAAAAACTAATTTTTTATTATTTTGCATAGTAACATTTTTGAAATGTTTGATTTTTGTTATTTTTATTTTTTTGTTATTTTATTTTATAAATAAATAATAAATGTAATTAATTTCATTTATATCAGCACATATTACCCTTATAATTAATTAATCCTGTACTGTAATTATAAGAATAATATTCTTGTTGTACAGGAAAGCACAATAAATAAATAAATAAATGGTATATTCGTAGATGCCTTTAGCGAAGGATTCTTTTATTTTAGAACTAATTTGTGAAGCAGTAATTCTGGTTTTCTGTTCTACTGACGCCAAAATATTTATTTTTTCGCGCTCAGCTAGGTTGGAGGGGCGACCATAATTGAATTGGTTGATTTGTTTTAAACGTGGTGGATTTGTAGTACTACACTGAGGAGTGACTTTTATGTATCATCCGAGCTATTTCAACAAGAGATTTCCCGTCCTTTCTAAGTCTTAGATTACTTTTTTCGTCCCCATCGATTTCTTCGAAATTTGCTGTGAGCGTCAAAATAAAGTAAACACATTACTTATTCAGATTAAAAGCTTTATTAAAATCCATAATAAATATAGGGAGTTCAGAAATTATTTAATAATAGCTGAACTTAATAAAAACTAAAGTAATACGAGTACAAAACAGAAACAAATGCACTTTATTTAGAAAATTATCAAATTTTACGTGTCAACATAAAGTAAACAGCAAACAGAAGGCTACAGAACTTCAATACAAAAAAAAAAAAAAATTAAAATATTTCAATATTTAGTTTATTTTCATTTAGGCTTAAGCACCTCATTTAGTCTCCTAGGCATCGACTCGACAAATTTTTTGTTATATGGTGGAAGATTTTGCTCCATTCTTCCTTTAGAATCTTCTTTAAGTCCGCCTTTCTCTTTCACAATTTTAAATGCTTAATCTCTCGACGCCAGGGGCAACATTGTCCTTCAAAATGGTTAAGTAAACAATTTTTCTCATAGTTGAGTCAATAAAAGCATGATATTCAACACCTGTTGGCGCCATACATCCCCAAACCATAATTGAGCCTCCACCGTATTTGACAATGTTGGTAACACAATTTTCTTTGAAAGCTTCATTTTTAGCACGCCATATTTTTGGCGGCCTTTTCGCGCCAAAAATTTCGGATTCGCTCTTATCTGTATGTTACATGTTTTCGCAAAAATATTGAGCTGTACTCGAACTTACTGGTTTGCCTGATGTCTGCGTTATGTTTTCTGTCAATTTAGCTGCACTTTAGGCTGGATATATCTTTACTTCTCTTAATACAGCTCTAACTTCGGTACCACTAAGACGCTTTGGGCATCCAGATCTCGGCAAATCTTCACCCCGATAGTTTTTGATGTATTAATCAACTATTTTTTTTATTGTTCAGTGGGTCCTACTCGAAATTTTGCCACGAGGGGGTTTTTATTTATTAAAACCTTATAAAATATTTATTTACAATGTCATGAGAATTTACATGTAAATAAATATTTTATAAGGTTTTAATAAATAAAAACCCCCTCGTGGCAAAATTTCTAGTAGGACCCACTGAACAATAAAAAAAATAGTTGATTAAAACAATTACAACAATTAACATCTTAAAAATTAAATAAAAAACTATTAATATCGCAGTATTAAGGAAAAGTTGTTAAGAAAAAAACTTGTATTTACTTGGCGTCATAAGTGATTATTTAGCAAATTTCTTATTAAGTCATAAGTGAACATTCCGCATTTTTCATTCTATGACAGAGTCAGTTTTCTAGCAAATGAATTAAACATTGTGTGGTTAAAGTTAGTAGAATATCTGGGGTGTAGGCTGTGAAATTATTTTAAGATTTTTATTTTGAATTATCTGTAAATTTCTTGTTTGAGTTATAGCAGCTTTGTAGAACCAGACGTGGCAACCATAGGTCATAATAGGCCGAATACACATTTTGTAAATAAGAATCTTGTTTTTTAAATTAAGTTTAGATCTTCTGTTAAGTAACACGTAAAGAGCACGACCGCAATTAATTGCCTTATTACAAATATCTTTAATCTGCTGTTTAAATGACAATTTCATATCTAACATAATTCCCAGATATTTGATACTATCTTACAGAGGAATAACAATTCCCCTAGAATATAACTGTTTTGTGGGAGTACGTTTCGTAAAAGGAGCAAACGGCCACAACGAATTCTCTCCAATCGGTGCTTCTTGATGTAAGGTTTTTTATTTCACTCCAGCTTAAGTCGCTTTGAGTAATTTCAGCTTCAAGTTGCCGTCTACAGGTGTGCAACGGTCACCCAACTCTTCGTGTGTTTCCATGCGGGTTCCAATCTATTCTTTTTTTTTTATTTATTAACCAACACTCAGGGGATGCCCCCTACAGATGCAGTGCATTGTGTTGATCTCAGGAAAATAGGTTATGGGAAGGAGGAAAGAGGGAGTAGTGTTTGTGGATATTTGATTTAAATTTTATTAGGTTATAACTGTCAGGAAAGACCTCTGCGGGGAGTTTATTCCACGTACGGCTAGTTCGATTGATAAACGAATTCTCTCTGTATTGCGTTGTGCGGTCAACTGGACAATAAACTACAAACGGATGTGATCTACTTCACAAGCGGGTAGAGCGAACCGAAACTCGGGCACTTGGAATAAGTTCGCTAATCTCAGAAGAACATTTCCCATGGTAGTGTCTATAGAACACTGATACACAACCCACATTCCGACGATGTTCCAATGAGTCAATAGAATTGGATTGATGAGCATCAACGCCCTCCTTTGCACACGGTCCAGTAGTTCCAAAATAGACTTTGAAGCTCCTGCCCATATATGGGAGTTGTATTCCATTTTCGGTCGGATGTAAGTGGTATAGATATTAAGGAAGTCAGAGGGAGTGAAGTAATTTTTACACCGTTTTAGAAAACCAAGACACTTGAATGCTTCTTTCGACAAGCTCGTTCCAACGAACATCACATTGAATTCTCATGCCTAGAACATCAAGAGTATCCGACTCCTCAATACCTATAACACCCATATATACAGATAACATTGTTGAATCCATGGCCCTATGAGTCAACATACAACATTGAGTCTTCAGCGCATTAAAATCAGCCATATTCGCTTTACCCCGCTCGGAGATTGTTAACAGGTCTAGATTCAGTGTGTCATTCATTGTCCGCCTTTTGCCCCCAACCACCAAGAGGCTTGGCCTAAAATTAAAGGAAAATGAATGACAAATGCTGCTGTCATTTGCGAAAGAGAACATAGAGTTAATAGTTTGGCCAAGAAGGTCGTTCAGAAAGATAGGGAAAAGAGAAGGAGAAAGAACGGAACCTTGGGGTACCCCTGAATTAAGCTGAAACTCATTGGATGAGACCTCATCAATAACAACACGTATTGTTCGATCTCTGAGAAAACTCGATATAAATCGAGAGAAGTCATTACCGACCCCAAATGCAATAAGCTTTGATATCAGTGCACCGTGCCACACACGATCGAATGCCTTGGAAATATTTAGAGCATCCACTTTACTTTCGCCAAAGTTGCGAATGGATTGACTCCAGCGCTCAGAAAGTAGAGCTAACAGGTCTCCCGTGGAACGATTTCTACGGAAGCCATACTGACGATCATTAATATGTAGTTCACAAGATGGAAATTGATCATGCTCTCCATCACCTTTAAGAGTGCAGAGCAGATTGCAATTGGACGGTAATTTTCAGAGTTATTAGCCGCACCCTTTTTAGGGATTGGTTGGACATTAGCAACCTTCCAGCAAGAGGGAAAGACGCCCGTACGGTACGAAAGGCTGAAAAGGTTGGCCAATGGACTGGCTAGCGTCGAAGAGCACTGTTTCAGCACCAGAGCTGGTATACCATCCGGTCCCGGAGACTTATTTATGTTGAGATCCGAAAGAACCTTTTTAACTGCACGTGCTCGGAAGAATATTTTAGGCATAGTACAAGATACTCTTTCGAGTTCGGGCAGTGGTTGATCGCTATCCGGAAAAAACGAATTTTTTGCAAAAAGTTCAGCTAAAAGGTTAGCCTTATCAACCGGGTCAGTGAATATTTGCTCATTCATTATAAGAGTTAGGATTGAAGAATAGGTTTAGCCGAAATGTACTTTGATGGAATGAATAATCTCATACCAAGCACAATTATTGTTTCCACCATTATCGCTGCAGCGTCAATATTATTGTCCAGGAAACAAATTTTCCAGTTGAAATGCTTGAAGAAATCGTTGAGCTCGGCACAACGAGCCTTTTCGTAAATAAAAACTAAGCGTTTCATAGCTGGTGTTGAAACACTGTGAAGTACAGAGTATGAAAAAGATGCCGAAATGGTTCAGTGAACCGAATTACCGAGAGGTGCAAGAGTTTTCACTTCATACTTGTAAGGGTGTGAAGAAAGAAAAAGGTCGAGAATATTTTGGTTTTGCCCTTCAATGCGTGGAATGTGCGTTGGTTCATTCACTAGTTGCGCTAAGTGGTTATGCGCGGTGAAAAGCTCAAGTAACGGCCTTCGGGAGTTGTTTGACTCGAATGGTGAAGCCAAGAAGAGTTATGAATATTGAAATCGCCGGCATCTACGATTTCGCTATTCGGGCAGCTTTCTAATATTTGAGTTATAGATTCAGAAAGGGCATCGAAGCCATTATAGGTATGCTCCCTTTCTATGTCTATAGCAGCCTTTGCCGTGTCGCCATGTGGTCTGCGGTGCGTATGACCAATCCAGCGCCATTTACAATTTAGAATCTCAATGTGGATTGGGCGTTGGTATGTTTGCTCCCATAATTCGATATTGGGAATTATGTTAGACCAAAAGATTTTTAAGATTCTTCGCAGACAGCGATTGATTAATACCTGTATCCTGTTAATATCGTGCGATGTCGTGTCGCATAACCTTATTTTTCTTTATGTTTATTTTTAACCAGGCTTTTGAAGCTTCGTTCTCAAGGGATTTGAGTTTAAATGACGCGTGTCGATAACTGTGCGATAAGAGGCATATATCATCAGCATATTCCAGGCTCTCCAGATGTTGGTTGATTCCCCATCTTATACCTCTATTTTCTGCTGTTGCATTACTTACGAATATTACTTGGGAATATAATAGCTTGGGTTTTATTAACATTAATTTTTATCTTCCATTTATCAAAATATTCTAGATTTTCTTAATTATTGCGTTTGACGCCTTACCGCTACAAATGCGTAAAAGGCTACCTCTTGATTCCTGCGATGTATATATTGAATATAGTGTGTCGAATATAGTGTAGGTGATAAAACCGACCCTTGTGGCAGGCCCGCGGGAATATGGATACAACATATGAGCGTTGATCTAAAAAACTCTTTATTATCTTCTGTAAGTATGTTGGATAATTAAAGGAATTTAGTTTAATTACCAGGCCAGCATGCCATATTGAATCAAAGGCTCTTACGAATTTTTATGATCATATCAAGAAAATTAACGACTCTTTTGTTGAGGGTTAATAATATTTTTTTGATTAGAGAAGTCTAAAATTCTCTTTTGTAGAATTTTCTCAAATACTTTATCTAATTGGTTTTAACAGCCCCAAGCGCGCTTTATTAAATGCAAGGCTGTCAAAAGTGTAATAGGGTTTTTAAATTCCTCAACAGTTTTTTCTAATTTGTCTACTGTCAATTTTCTTCTAATTACGATATTCCTAAATTGATCTGATTATTCCTTGGTCAAGAGGCTGAGCTATCCGAATGGTATCAGAAGATAAATATTCTATTCGAACATGCGACAAATCGGCGTGGTTATGAGGTGCAGCGTTGTCAATTAATAGGAGAACGTTGCGATTTTTTCGAGAAATTCCTTCATTGAACGAAAAAATGATTTTCTCCCAGATTTCTTGTTTTCTTGTCGGTTTTTCGATAACAAACTTATTCTTGTACTCGCCAGTTCATTTGACATTTTGTTTTTTTGAACAAATCTTCAAACGAAATATATGTACACAAAGTAAATGGATCAAGGAAAATGTTTCACTTTAGAATTACTTAAGCGTGAAACCTTCTTAAGCGGGAAGCATTTATCCGTGAAGTACTGATGATTTCAAACCGAAGAATAAAAACTAATTATTCTATTAAAGATCAACAATACATACCTGTAACATTTTTATTAACACTAGCAGATTCCAGCGCTGAAAATTCGAGTGCAAATTCTAGGAAACTTTATTTCAACAATTCACAAACCAACACTTTTTTGGTTTATTATTATTGTGAATGAAGATAATAAACTCATTAATAAACACCTTAATGAATTTAATAATCACACACATAGCATATGTATAATTTTATGTAAATAAAATTATAAATAAATAAATTTTTTGTAAATAAGAATCTTGTTTTTTAAATTAAGTTTAGATCTTCTGTTAAGTAACACGTAAAGAGCACGACCGCAATTAATTGCCTTATTACAAATATCTTTAATCTGCTGTTTAAATGACAATTTCATATCTAACATAATTCCCAGATATTTGATACTATCTTACAGAGGAATAACAATTCCCCTAGAATATAACTGTTTTGTGGGAGTACGTTTCGTAAAAGGAGCAAACGGCCACAACGAATTCTCTCCAATCGGTGCTTCTTGATGTAAGGTTTTTTATTTCACTCCAGCTTAAGTCGCTTTGAGTAATTTCAGCTTCAAGTTGCCGTCTACAGGTGTGCAACGGTCACCCAACTCTTCGTGTGTTTCCATGCGGGTTCCAATCTATTCTTTTTTTTTTATTTATTAACCAACACTCAGGGGATGCCCCCTACAGATGCAGTGCATTGTGTTGATCTCAGGAAAATAGGTTATGGGAAGGAGGAAAGAGGGAGTAGTGTTTGTGGATATTTGATTTAAATTTTATTAGGTTATAACTGTCAGGAAAGACCTCTGCGGGGAGTTTATTCCACGTACGGCTAGTTCGATTGATAAACGAATTCTCTCTGTATTGCGTTGTGCGGTCAACTGGACAATAAACTACAAACGGATGTGATCTACTTCACAAGCGGGTAGAGCGAACCGAAACTCGGGCACTTGGAATAAGTTCGCTAATCTCAGAAGAACATTCCCCATGGTAGTGTCTATAGAACACTGATACACAACCCACATTCCGACGATGTTCCAATGAGTCAATAGAATTGGATTGATGAGCATCAACGCCCTCCTTTGCACACGGTCCAGTAGTTCCAAAATAGACTTTGAAGCTCCTGCCCATATATGGGAGTTGTATTCCATTTTCGGTCGGATGTAAGTGGTATAGATATTAAGGAAGTCAGAGGGAGTGAAGTAATTTTTACACCGTTTTAGAAAACCAAGACACTTGAATGCTTCTTTCGACAAGCTCGTTCCAACGAACATCACATTGAATTCTCATGCCTAGAACATCAAGAGTATCCGACTCCTCAATACCTATAACACCCATATATACAGATAACATTGTTGAATCCATGGCCCTATGAGTCAACATACAACATTGAGTCTTCAGCGCATTAAAATCAGCCATATTCGCTTTACCCCGCTCGGAGATTGTTAACAGGTCTAGATTCAGTGTGTCATTCATTGTCCGCCTTTTGCCCCCAACCACCAAGAGGCTTGGCCTAAAATTAAAGGAAAATGAATGACAAATGCTGCTGTCATTTGCGAAAGAGAACATAGAGTTAATAGTTTGGCCAAGAAGGTCGTTCAGAAAGATAGGGAAAAGAGAAGGAGAAAGAACGGAACCTTGGGGTACCCCTGAATTAAGCTGAAACTCATTGGATGAGACCTCATCAATAACAACACGTATTGTTCGATCTCTGAGAAAACTCGATATAAATCGAGAGAAGTCATTACCGACCCCAAATGCAATAAGCTTTGATATCAGTGCACCGTGCCACACACGATCGAATGCCTTGGAAATATTTAGAGCATCCACTTTACTTTCGCCAAAGTTGCGAATGGATTGACTCCAGCGCTCAGAAAGTAGAGCTAACAGGTCTCCCGTGGAACGATTTCTACGGAAGCCATACTGACGATCATTAATATGTAGTTCACAAGATGGAAATTGATCATGCTCTCCATCACCTTTAAGAGTGCAGAGCAGATTGCAATTGGACGGTAATTTTCAGAGTTATTAGCCGCACCCTTTTTAGGGATTGGTTGGACATTAGCAACCTTCCAGCAAGAGGGAAAGACGCCCGTACGGTACGAAAGGCTGAAAAGGTTGGCCAATGGACTGGCTAGCGTCGAAGAGCACTGTTTCAGCACCAGAGCTGGTATACCATCCGGTCCCGGAGACTTATTTATGTTGAGATCCGAAAGAACCTTTTTAACTGCACGTGCTCGGAAGAATATTTTAGGCATAGTACAAGATACTCTTTCGAGTTCGGGCAGTGGTTGATCGCTATCCGGAAAAAACGAATTTTTTGCAAAAAGTTCAGCTAAAAGGTTAGCCTTATCAACCGGGTCAGTGAATATTTGCTCATTCATTATAAGAGTTAGGATTGAAGAATAGGTTTAGCCGAAATGTACTTTGATGGAATGAATAATCTCATACCAAGCACAATTATTGTTTCCACCATTATCGCTGCAGCGTCAATATTATTGTCCAGGAAACAAATTTTCCAGTTGAAATGCTTGAAGAAATCGTTGAGCTCGGCACAACGAGCCTTTTCGTAAATAAAAACTAAGCGTTTCATAGCTGGTGTTGAAACACTGTGAAGTACAGAGTATGAAAAAGATGCCGAAATGGTTCAGTGAACCGAATTACCGAGAGGTGCAAGAGTTTTCACTTCATACTTGTAAGGGTGTGAAGAAAGAAAAAGGTCGAGAATATTTTGGTTTTGCCCTTCAATGCGTGGAATGTGCGTTGGTTCATTCACTAGTTGCGCTAAGTGGTTATGCGCGGTGAAAAGCTCAAGTAACGGCCTTCGGGAGTTGTTTGACTCGAATGGTGAAGCCAAGAAGAGTTATGAATATTGAAATCGCCGGCATCTACGATTTCGCTATTCGGGCAGCTTTCTAATATTTGAGTTATAGATTCAGAAAGGGCATCGAAGCCATTATAGGTATGCTCCCTTTCTATGTCTATAGCAGCCTTTGCCGTGTCGCCATGTGGTCTGCGGTGCGTATGACCAATCCAGCGCCATTTACAATTTAGAATCTCAATGTGGATTGGGCGTTGGTATGTTTGCTCCCATAATTCGATATTGGGAATTATGTTAGACCAAAAGATTTTTAAGATTCTTCGCAGACAGCGATTGATTAATACCTGTATCCTGTTAATATCGTGCGATGTCGTGTCGCATAACCTTATTTTTCTTTATGTTTATTTTTAACCAGGCTTTTGAAGCTTCGTTCTCAAGGGATTTGAGTTTAAATGACGCGTGTCGATAACTGTGCGATAAGAGGCATATATCATCAGCATATTCCAGGCTCTCCAGATGTTGGTTGATTCCCCATCTTATACCTCTATTTTCTGCTGTTGCATTACTTACGAATATTACTTGGGAATATAATAGCTTGGGTTTTATTAACATTAATTTTTATCTTCCATTTATCAAAATATTCTAGATTTTCTTAATTATTGCGTTTGACGCCTTACCGCTACAAATGCGTAAAAGGCTACCTCTTGATTCCTGCGATGTATATATTGAATATAGTGTGTCGAATATAGTGTAGGTGATAAAACCGACCCTTGTGGCAGGCCCGCGGGAATATGGATACAACATATGAGCGTTGATCTAAAAAACTCTTTATTATCTTCTGTAAGTATGTTGGATAATTAAAGGAATTTAGTTTAATTACCAGGCCAGCATGCCATATTGAATCAAAGGCTCTTACGAATTTTTATGTTCATATCAAGAAAATTAACGACTCTTTTGTTGAGGGTTAATAATATTTTTTTGATTAGAGAAGTCTAAAATTCTCTTTTGTAGAATTTTCTCAAATACTTTATCTAATTGGTTTTAACAGCCCCAAGCGCGCTTTATTAAATGCAAGGCTGTCAAAAGTGTAATAGGGTTTTTAAATTCCTCAACAGTTTTTTCTAATTTGTCTACTGTCAATTTTCTTCTAATTACGATATTCCTAAATTGATCTGATTATTCCTTGGTCAAGAGGCTGAGCTATCCGAATGGTATCAGAAGATAAATATTCTATTCGAACATGCGACAAATCGGCGTGGTTATGAGGTGCAGCGTTGTCAATTAATAGGAGAACGTTGCGATTTTTTCGAGAAATTCCTTCATTGAACGAAAAAATGATTTTCTCCCAGATTTCTTGTTTTCTTGTCGGTTTTTCGATAACAAACTTATTCTTGTACTCGCCAGTTCATTTGACATTTTGTTTTTTTGAACAAATCTTCAAACGAAATATATGTACACAAAGTAAATGGATCAAGGAAAATGTTTCACTTTAGAATTACTTAAGCGTGAAACCTTCTTAAGCGGGAAGCATTTATCCGTGAAGTACTGATGATTTCAAACCGAAGAATAAAAACTAATTATTCTATTAAAGATCAACAATACATACCTGTAACATTTTTATTAACACTAGCAGATTCCAGCGCTGAAAATTCGAGTGCAAATTCTAGGAAACTTTATTTCAACAATTCACAAACCAACACTTTTTTGGTTTATTATTATTGTGAATGAAGATAATAAACTCATTAATAAACACCTTAATGAATTTAATAATCACACACATAGCATATGTATAATTTTATGTATGTGTTGGTAGCAACTTTAAATGCAATTTACTCAAAATAAAGGAAAAAATTTAAAAATCTGTAAATCTGGTGAACAGCTAAAAAGAAATACCTTTAAAATAATATATGCTTGGTCAAAATCGGGATAAAACGGTAGAACAAAATATCGGTCACAAGAAATCGCCTAGCCTATTAATATTATAGATATTAAATTTTCAGCATCAAGTGTATGACTACTTTATCCGGCAAGTGTACGTACAAGCGTAGTTTTTTGTTTTTAGGACCTTTACAAATAAATTAATTGCAATATTTCTGCAACTTATGATATGCTTTGGCTTTGTATATTGCTTACAAACTTTCTAAGTTTCAACATATTCTCGAAAAACGCAAAACTAACCAAAGAAACTAATTTATTTTTCTTATCAATTACTTAAGTTCATCTCAAACAACTTTCGTTTTGATTGAACATTTTGCAATATGTACAATAAAGTGCAAAAAACAGTGTAAGAAACAAATGGCATTAACAAAACCTAAAAGATTTTTGTGTTTAACCACACAACAAGTTGTTGTACAATTGCCAGCAAATGTAGAAAATGTAATTTTCTAAGATTTTCAATACGAACCAAAGGAAAATCATCAGCAACAACACAAAAACTACACACATGATTATGGGACAAGGATGCATTTCAATGTGAAAACGATATTACATGTATTAAAACCACAATACCTACCAAAAACTAGATTCATATATATTAACATGAATAGAGAGCAACTTGAGATGGAAGAAAGTTGGAAATAAAATTGAATATTAGATTTTGTATGTAAAGATTATGGAGAAGAAATTTGTGCAACAAAAGCTTTACTACAATTTTAAGAAGATCAATTGAAATATTGTAGAGTAATAAAACAACAAAGCTTTCAATGGATCATCTTAGTCCAATAAATGCAATGCTTTCTTTAGAAAAATTCTCCTTTCTTGTTAAAGAAAATCACTACTGACTGAATTCCTTTTGCCATCAATAATTTCCTTTGGCTTAACTAAAGTTTAGTTTCTTCTATTTTCTTAACATTTCAAAAGGACTTCTTTAACAAAATAAAAGTTTTCCAATTAAGTGAACTATTCTTTTATAATATTTTCATATTTGTATAAAACAAATATTATTAAATATTTACAAAGTTTTCGTTGTTTTTGTTTAAACTTCTACTTTGCGGAGAAATTTATTGAATTAGCATAGATTTTTATGGTGACATGAAAATTGTTCATATTCCATTGATAAGATTTTAACATTTCAACAACAATTTCGATAAAACTTTTCGCCGAACAAACAACTTACAAAGATTTGCCAAAAACAAAAAAAAGAAATTATTTGTATGTATATTGTGTGAGTGAATGGAACTCGTAGAAAAACTTTAAATAATCTTCAAAACCAAAACACGCCTTAGATTTTTAATAAACAAAATTAAATTTGATATTTTTTTATTTTATTTTTGTTTTACAATTGTGAAACAAAATGCTGACAAAATGTAAGTCATTGTCATTACAAGAGTAATGAATTGAGTGTGGATGACTTTAAAGCGGCGCCAGTTAAATAGCAATAACTAGTTTGTGGTGGTGTATTTGTGTGCTTTTTTTATATTTTGTTCGCTATACGAGATATGCTTAACAGTGCGTTTACATTAGTGAGAATTCGTAAAAAAATAGATTTCGATGAAATTTTATCTAAAATCTCGAGATTGACCATTCAAAATGAAATTTCACTAATGCCGAGATTTGTGCAAAATCTACCCAAATTCTGGCGAATCAACACTGTTTAAAAAAAGAATTTATAAATATCAGCTGTTGCAGACAAAAAGTTGTAATTCTAATTGGAAAAACAAGTAAATATTTTTTCTAACAACATTTCCAGATTTCATACGAATCTAAACACATTATAAGTTTAAATTTGTACATGTTTAGCCTTTCTTGGTTGACTGAGTGAGTGTGGAATATGACGTAGATTTCCCAAGAATGCCAAAAATATGAATGACAATTTTTGTGTTAAGAATAAAGAATTTCTACCGCAACCACTAAAATATTCCTGGTATGTTGTGTACCGGTGACTATTTATTTTATTTTTTGTTGTTGTTTAAATGACACTAAGGATGCTTCAAACCATTGACATAACAATTTACCAACCATTGTGGTATAATGTTGTTTGCACCCTACAAAATTTAGTCAAACATTTTAAACACATTAAATAATTATAAAATAATAAAATTTCTTAAACAAATTTAAATAGAGATAAAAATATTTAAACAAATTTATTGAAACTTTTTCAATTTGGATTTAAAAAGTAGAAGAATCATTAAAATTTCACAAAGATGTTTTAACTAAACATAAAATTACTACTGATTATAGTATTTAAAGGTCTTAGGAATCATTTTAAATACTTTTTTTCTTACAATGAAAAAAAAATATAGGGTTTTAAAAGAACGGCTTTTTCTTCGTTTTTTTTGTGAAAAAAAGTCTTTTTTTATTATTCAGATTACATGTACTTGTGACCATATAATAAATATTTTTAAAAATTATTTTGTAGTAATTTTTATTTGATATTTACATGAAAGGCCTTCATTTCCTCTTTCTATATCCGCTGAGAAATTCAAAATCGGTTGATATTCAACAAAGTTGATGGCTAATATGTGCAAAAGGGCCGAAAACCCGGTTTTTTATACCCTCCACTCCAGTGTGCAGTTTGTAATAATTTGAAAAAAAATTTTCGACCCCATAAAATATATATATTTCTGATCCTTATAACAACCGGAGTTGATATTACGATGTCCGTCTGTCCGTCTGTGGAAATCACGATGACGGCATCAATCGGGCAGCTAGGGTGCTCTTTGACATAAAAAATGATTCATTGACATCCTGAAAAGTTTGCTATTTAAAATCGTCCAAATCAGTCGATTAGGGCCCGAGATTTGAATGAAGAACTAAAAAAAGTCTTGAAAAAATATAATTTTCTATGTTGTTCTTGTCACGATCACGCCCTCAATAGTGCAGCTACAGTGATCATTTTTAGTGAGAATGATTAACCAAATTCATGGGAAGATTTCTATTTCAAAAATCATTAAAATCGGTGGAACAGGTCCAGGGAAATCTCTGAAAAATTAAAAAAATATGAAAAATATGATGTTTCTATATTGTTCTTGTTGTTATTCTAAATGTTGTGTTGTTTTCATAGCTGGACTTGTTGTTTTTGTGGTCGTTGTGGTACTAATATAATAAAAACTTACCCTTTGTTCATTTTTTTATTAACTCTGGTAGAAAAATTTTAAAGTTTCCATTGTTTTGGCATCACTAAAAAAATTTGTTAGATCATTTCTGTTATTATTGCCTGCCTGCAGAAATTTCAGATCGAATGGGCCACGGGAATGGGGTTAAAATCGATCCAAAATTTTTTCGACAAGCGGACACTACGAGTTAATATAAAGGGAGTAAAAATTCACCAACATCTAAAGCAAATAATGCTAAAATACCTAGTTGTTAATAAAAAAAAAACAATGTAAATTTAGGAAAAAAAAAATTTTATGTATAAATTTATTTAAAGAGAAAAACACAAAAATAACGTTTGATGTATTTTTTGTAATATTTACATATATGTGTAATATTTACATATACATACATAAACATATTAAATAATACAAATAATATACATATATTATATATATGTATGTATATCCATAACAACTGCATGTTAGAAATAAATCGGTATATTATTTTATTTACATAAAATTCTGCAATATTTTGTTGTGGGGAAAATACATTTCTTTTGCATTAACAGACTGTGACTTCATTTTGCGCAGCGTGACTATGCCACAGTAGATGGCGCCACAATTTTTATTTGTTCTAATTAGCTTTGCAATAGTTATTTCTATTTTAACATGAATGTTAATATTTTCAACTAGATATCATACAGAACAATGTTAAGAGTATACACGGACTGGTCTTTTATTTTATAAGTTTTTTCATTATTCTTTAACAAATATGAACATAGTTGGCATGTTAACTTTTTGTTGTCTTTATTATAAAACAGAGTTACCGAGTTTATCAATGAGTTTTTTGCTTTCAAAACAGTTCTACATAGTTATATAAAATTATTATTCTGCTTTACCAACAAAATATCTGACTGCTTTTACATCTAGTTTTTAAAAATTTCTTATAATTACTAAAGCATTATTATTCATTATTTTTAAATTTTCCATTCAAATTTAAGAAAATATCAATTCCAAAAACTGGAATTAAAAATTTCCAATTATAAATTACAATTAATTGAATTTCAGAAAATCATATCAAAACGTCGGAAATTATAATTTTAAATTTAGAAGACATCAATTGCATCTTTAATATATTAATTTTATTTGTTAAACACAAATTGAAATTCAAAAAAAAAAAAAAAACACCAAATACCTATGTTTACATTTAAAAAATTTTTACATTTAAAAAAAATATTGACATTCAGGAGAAATTAATAGCTTTTCAGTACCGCGATTCAGTAACATCTTTTAACGATAGTCGAATCGTTAAAAAAAGATAATAGCAAAATTATCAGTAAAATTTTTAAGCGATATTCGCTATTGTTAAACTCAGCTGTTGTTGTTATCTAAACGACAACCATTTTTGTGTTGTTTATTCGATAAAAACTTAAATTTTTAGGTTGAAATGTCGTCATACATAAATAAAAATCATAAATAGTAAAAATATTTTGCTTTTATTAAAAAACTTTTTTATATAAATAAAAAAATTAAATAACATATTCAATTCATTATTTCATTTTCAAATAAATACACAGAAATATTATTAAAAAAAAAATAAAGATATTAAACATAAACATAAAATCATTCTGTCAAACACGAAGTAATTTGTTTTTTTCTATTCTTCTTTGTGTTTTTCGCTTATTTTGACAGAGATGCCACCCGTTTACAATTTAAATAAATAGAAAAATAGATTTGTCGACTGTCATTAAGATGTATGTACTTAGTGAATCACTTAATCCTTAGTGCAAACAACAATAGCTGTCGATATATTTTGCGATTGTCGGATCGTTGAAATTTACAGAATCACACTACAGAAAACATTAATTTAAATTTAATGAATTTTAGAAAACGTCAAATGATATTTAAGAATTGCGAACATAAAAACTGTTACATAAATAAACGCAATTTGATGATTTGATTTATATATAAATTTCCACAATTTTTTTTTTATGAAAATTTGAATTTTCTCAGAAAATAAAGATAACAAATTATTTTATTTAAAATGTTTAGGACATTTGGTTTTTTGCGTTTGGCATCCCTAATTTGAATATTTATTATTATAAATTTATTCTCTATGTTTTCCAAACATGGCAACATTTTAATAAAAAAGTTGACAGAGTTTTTTTTTTTTTTGGTTATTATTTTGTTACTCCATCGGACCTATATGGCCGCAATGAAGAAATATTTGGCCAGTTAAAAAAAACTATACAGCCATCTCTAATTAGCACGATTTAATGCATATAGCCAGCCTACACAACCATTACCTTTGCAATGGAGGTTAGGACGAGCTATTTAATTAGCAGAAACTAAATTAAACGAGAAGTTATGTCATATAACCGGAAAGGCATGCATATAGGTATATAACCTAAATGCATGCCGATCAGCAACCACGATGACCAAAAAGCAAACACCGAAATAAATCCGAAATAATAGAAAAGACGAAAACCAACCCAAAGAATTTGCTGAAATAATTTGGTATTAAGTTTAACAAATTGTTTACTTTTTCATTTACATTTATTATCAAGACTCAAACCGAGGTGGAGGGTATCAAAGATTCGGTACAGCCGAATTTATCACTCTTACTTGTTACCAATTAGCCAAGATTTTGGAGGTGTTTGGCAAATTGCAAGGACAGGGCCCTGTTGTACTCGACAAGACCTATCAGAAAAAAGTATCGCATCCCAGGTATTTTTTTATGGCACAGACTGTTATTTAAACATTTCATTTATCTATATGGACACAAAGTTAGGTTGTGGTTGTAAACATTATTCAAACAAAAAAAAATAAATTTGCGATTGATGCTGTTATGGTGCAGACATATATTTTTAGCTCTGCTGAAACTCATATTTAGCTTATAATTTCTTATTTTTATTCATATTTTTATTATTATCTTTTTATTTTTATTCTTTTTTAACTGCTAACGAATTGTTTTAGATTTTTTTAAAGTTGTTTTTATTTTTAGATGTACGCGTTGAAGAACTTGTTCTGTTTTTTTTTAGCAGTACTTGTGCAAGAAAACGAACTTAAAATGAAGCTACACTCGAATCTGTGTGATTTATGTGTGTTCGAAATAAAAAATACGTGATAGAAAAATGTTCGTGTAGATAACGAAATATTAAAACGAAACACTGTCATGATTGTGTTAGGCACCGTACAAAATTTAGGAACACACATAATTGATATGAAAATCAAAATATGTGTTTGTTGGTGTGAGCTATGTTTGTTTACATATATGTACGAGTTTTTTATTCAGGGTGTGTTTTTTTTCTGAACTCTGCTTTTTATTAGAAGAACTTTCTCGAGAAGGCCCATATGAGATAAACCTACGGGATATAGATGTTGACAATGAATAGGTTGCCAGGGATATTGATGTTTCTTACTCCACAAAAGCTCCTGTTGATGGTTCATTACAATTAGAGAATTTTTCCGTTGATAGCTCTGCTCGAGAGAGTTTCTGAAATTCCGCTCAAAAAGTTTGACCGATATATTGAGAAAAAATTCTTGATTCACTCCAGAGACAACTTTTACTGAAACGTAGCCAAACAAAACTATGAAATTACCTGTGGAATATTTTTGGGAGTACTTTATGTAAGACTTTCATCAACCGAATCCACAATGATTACAAATGGGAAATCTATCAATTTAACCACCGAAGAATTACTAAAATTTCTAGTTTTAGAAATAATGATTGGTATTGGATAATGGTTACTGTAATTCCAGTATTCCCAGAAAATATGGCAACACAAAGATTCCGCAATATAATAAATAATTTAAAGTTCAAAATAAGCGAACCACAAAACGATAAGCCACGCAAAATTCGTCCACTAATAAATATGTTTACACAACAATCACACGATCTCCCAAGAGATGAAAACCTTTGTGTGGATGAGATGAGGTTCCTTTTAAAGGAAAAAACACACTGAGGCAATATAAGCCGAAAAAACCCTTCAAATGGGGAATTAAAATATTTTGTCTATGTAGCTCAAATGGCATAATTTATGATTTTGAAATCTATCAAGGAAAAGGAAAAATTTTAACGGGCTCAAAGTTAGGCTTCTGCTCTGATATTGTTCTCCATCTTTCAACAACTATTCCTAAAGAAAAGAATCATAAAATCTATTTCGATAATTATTTCACGACTGTCAATTTAGTGCTGTGTTTACTCCAAAAAGGAATATGGGCTACAGGTACTATTAGCGGAAACAATTGCGGCAAAAGCCGAAAAGGAGTTGAAGAAAGATGGCCGTGGAAGTTTTGAACACCGTGTTGAAAGAAAGGACAATATGGTTCTTCTTAGATGGCTTGACGGAGGAGCTGTGCCAGTTTTATCATCATATCATGATATACGGACAAAAAAGACACGGACAAACAAATCGCACAAATAAGAAATCGCACAAAGAGAGACCTCACAAAAACAGGTTTGAGTGTAACAAAACCAAAGGCACAGCAATGCTATTAAAAACATGTTAGCGTGACATATTGCATTCGCCATCACTATGTTCATACTCAATGATTAATTTTCAATCAATTTCATTTTCGTTACACCTTGAAAAGTGAAAAAAAAAATTTCCAACATGACGGCAATTCATTTAAGATATCAAATGTTACCATGCGTTGCAAATAAAAAGACACTACAACTCGTTTTCATACAATATATGTAGGTATCATGAATTTTTAGATTATTAAGAGGTAGATACAAGATAATCATGGGTTTGTAATATTCTGAATCTATAAATTTTTCAGTTCCTCTCTCAAGTGTTAAAATTAACACACACTCACAGATCAGACGTAAGAGGGCGGATCAATAAGTCCGTGACTTTTAGAGTGAAACACAGTTTTTTTGCAAAAAAAAAAAAAATATTTTTCAACATAATCTCCTTTGAGCTTAATACACTTAGTCCAACGTTTCTCCAATTTTTGTATCCCTTTTCGAGGTCGATAAAATAGGCATTTGTTTGATCAATAATTTCATCGTTGGAGCTAAATCTCTTTCCACCGAGCCATTTCTTTAGGTTTGGAAATAGGAAATAGTCACTGGGGGGGAGGGGGCTAAATCTAGAGAATATGACGGATGAGGTACCAATTCGTGGCCCAATTCATGGAATTCAAAGAATTTTTTCCTGGCCATATGGGATCGTTTTTTTAAATTCTCGTTAAATCGGTCAAATAAGTTGGCATAATATTCGCCGTTTACTGTTTTTCCCTTTTGAAGGTAATCGATGTGGATTTTCCCGCGTGCATGCCAAAAAACTGTTGCCATCACCTTATTGGCAAACAAACTTACCTTGGCATTCTTCGGAGCCGGTTCACCCGGAGAAACCCACTGTTAAGACTGCTGCTTTGTCTCCGGTGTGTTGCAATGGATCCACGTTTCACCCATAGTTACAAAACTCCAAACAATCCTTTGAAGTTGTCACACTATTACGTTTATGGTCAACTGAGAGCAAACCCGGCACTCATCTTGCAGACAGCTTTCTTAAATCCAACTGGTCATTTAAAATCGAAACAACACTGCCATATGAAATGCCTATGGCAACAACAATCTCACGCACTTTTACTCTTCGATCTGCCAACATCATATCGTAGATTTTTTCGACATTTATATTGACCTCAATTGGCCGTCCAGAACGTTCAGCGTCATTTGTATTTGTGCGACCACAACGAAAGTCAGTGCAGAGTGCCCATAATATTTTCAAGCTTTTCCTTGGATTGATTGACGGTTTTTGTCTTCGCAGAAAATAATGTTTAATGAGCACTCGAAATTCACTTTTTTCCATTTAAAAAAAAAAACGACGAGGTTGTATGATTTGAACAGCTGTTAAATACAAAGTAAATGACGGAACTTGCTCAAAATTTTACAGCAGTCTATTAACAGGTGGTACTTGATGGGGGCAGTGTTGCATTTCATAGAACTACGAGTGAAGTTCGAAAAGTCATGGAGTTATTGGTCCGCCCTCGTACTAAATTCTAAAATTCACAGAGCTGTATGCAGCTTAGCAGAATATTTTCATATATTTCCTAAAGAAAAATGCACAAAAGTACCTTTCAGTGCAACAGTAGCAATCAGCTGTTTTCTGTCAATTATTAAGAATTGTGAAATTGAAATTGAAAACAACTTATTACATTTTGCTTATGCTTACCTCTCCTGTCAAAATTCCGTTCAGAAAGAACGAAAAATTTGATATTCCTGCTCGAAGCCTGGGTTGCCTAACTTAATTTACATCAAAAAAAGTAGTAAAAACAATATTACTTTTTTAAAAAGCTGCAGACTAACAACAGGAATTTTTAGACAGAAAAATTCCTTAAGCACTTCTGAAGCGTTTTTTTATATGCGTTTTAGCAGCTGCCCGTCCATGCTCCATTTTTTGCTAGAGGTAAAATTTTGAAAAAAGGCATGGTTCCAGAAATGAGTTGCATGCATTATTGCGCACTTTATGACATATAACCGTGAAAACCCATTCCTATTGTTATTGTTTCATTCGTTATTGTTAAGATATATGATTTTTGTCTTTCATTCTGTAATGCTTAACTGAGATCCTCTGACAAATTCAGCTCCATAAATTCAGGCGCACATACAATTTATGACATATAACCGTGAAAACCTATTCTTACTGTTATTCACCAAGTAAGCATACGGAAACTTAAACGACAGAAACACTTCGAGAATATCATTTGGAAATGATGAGGCTGTAACTCGAATTACTGGAGTAAACAATCAAATCGTTAAAAGATTGGCAACGATCTTGAATGTTTTAAACTGCAAGGAAAAAGTTGATTCTGAAAAATGTGTAGAATATGCTTCGAAAACTGCATCACTTTTAGCAGAATTACATCCACGGAAAAAGTTGACAGTTCATAAAATATTGTCGCATGGCAAAGATATAATAGAATATCAGACTTTGAGAATTGGAGAACTTTCTGAAGAAGTACAGGAGTCCCTAAACAAATGTTATAAAAAACATAGATTGCTGAACACTTTCAAATCATCAAGGGTGAGACAAAATGAGCATCCACTTATTTCATCACTGCGGCATGTAAAGTCACGAAAAGAGTTAGAAAATAATTATAGTTCAGAAATTATTATCCTTTTAGATTCTTTTACGGATTGTGAGCAATATTTAAAAAAAAAATTATTTAAAAAAAAAATTTTTTTTGTTTTAAATCTTTTCTGGAATAATTTATATCATAAAAGCCTTTAAAAAGAAACATAAAAAATCACATCAAATTTTAAAAAATATTTTATTTAACTCGCCATAAAATTAATTTTTCCACAAATTTCAAGTTTGCTAACCCATAAGTAGCTACCTAAAAGGCCTAGAACCCTTTTGGTTCAAAAGTTATGATTGTTACAACGAAAAAACTCAAATGGCGCCACTGTGCGTCGTTCAAAACTACAAATCCACCAACTTAATTTTGTTGAAACCTCGTTCCGGTCGCCTTTCGAAACTAACTGGGCGGGAAAGCGAACTATTTTGGCGTTAACATCAAATAATCGTTTGACAAAGACAATCATGAAGAACCGCTCGAAAAATATTACAAAAATCTGACTATCAATGAAAGCCATTGATTTCTAATATCAATAAACAAAACTGGCATGGACTTTGCAAATGAGTATGTTGACAAGGCTCCAGAATATTGGGAAGGTTTATTACTTTCAGATGAAGGCAAGTTTTAGATTATTGGCATTATATAACAAAAGTTAGTTTGTCGAATAAGTGATACTTGCATTAAATCATGATTTGGAGTTGTATGGCAGAAAACGCGGTTTGTAAGCTCATATTTATTGACTCTATAATGGACTCAATTGGATACATAAATATAAATGAAAGCAATTAACTTTAAATTGAAATTGTATTAGAATTCAAAGGTTCATTACACTGTGCGACAATCCGAAGATTGTTGTACAGTATAATTTATTTAAAAAAAAATAAATCAATTAATTTCTTCTTGTTTTTTGTTTCCTATTATGAAGGTTTATGTATTTGGTGTAAGGATTCCTTTTCTAGCCAGTGTAAGTAGTAGTTAAGCCAATTTTATTGATTTTTTTCGTTATAAATATTTGGCAGTTTTTCATATATTGGAAAATGATACTTTTTTTAGGTGTAAAAAAAAATATGATAAAAATCTTAAAAATAATATGTTAACACGTTTAACCCTTATACGATCCTCGGGTGAAATTTCACCCATTTTAAGTTTTAAACTTGTATATCTCTTAACAATTTTATCGGATCGAAATGAAACCGTTTTAAAATTTTCCAAATTAGTATTTTACACCAAAAAGCCGATATACCTTAAAATTACGAAATTATTTGAAGAATCACATAAAAGTTCCTCGGGTGAAATATCACCCATTTTGAAAAACTTATAATTATTATATGTGATAACCTTTATAACAGAAATAAAATATTTCTGGCAGCACAGTAAAACCATATGTTTTTTATGTGATGATTTGCAAAACAATGTAATTCCGTTATTCAAAAGGCGTCATTTGAAAATAATTTTTGTCGAAAATGTCTACAAACAGAACGGTGAATAAAAATCTTATTGAAACACAAAATACCTGGTAAAAAACAATTTATTTTTAGCGTCTATTTGATGCTGAAATTGAGCATATAATGGAAAGTTGGGAAGAAAGTGATGCAGCAGAAAGTGATGTTACAGATTCTGAAGATTATGTTCCTGATGAGTTGATTGAACAAATTTCACATTCTTCCAGTGATGAAAGTGAAGAAGAAGAGTTAGATGTACCCATTGAAGTAAGTAGTTACATTTCATCTTAGGATAAAAAAGTAATTTGATCCACTGAGTTGCCAAGTACTATTGGACGACCATGTGCGGAAAACATTATTCGGAGTCGAGTTGGAATAACTTATTTCGCTTCCAGTCGCATTGCTTATATAAGGAATACATTTGATGTGTGTTTTCCTAAAACTTTACGGAAAATTATTATAAAATATATGAATATGGAGGGTCTTCGTGTTTATCGAAATGAATGAAATGGATTGGAAATATTAATGATGTCTCATTACAATCATATTTTGGTTTACTTATACTGGCGGGCGTGGAGACCTTGTGGAATGAACAAACGGGAAGGCCTATATTTGGTTAAACGATGCCATTAAAACAGTTCAAAAAGCTATGACGAGTAATTAGATTTGGCGATAAAGGTAGCAGAACAGAACGCAGAGCTCGTGATAAATTAGCTCCAATTAGAGAGCTATGGGATAAATGGGTTGGTAATCAACGTGTGTATGTTCCACATGAAAAGATAACTATTGATGAGCAACTATTTGGCTTGTGCATTCAAAAAATATATGCCATCGAAGCCTGCTAAATATGGCATAAAACTTTGGATACTTTGTGACAGTGTCACAAATTTCACCAGTAATTTGCAAGTATATACTGGTAAGTCGACTCCAGATGCAGCACCAGAGAGTGGTTCTTGACTTTATTAAAGATATGAAAGGGCGAAATATAACGTGTGACAAGTTCTTCACATCATACGATCTTGCACTCGAATTTGTAGAAAGAAAAAAAGAAACCATTGTGCGCACTTCATAAACGTTAAGTTTTTTTCCAGCATGTCCTTTTTCAATGACAAAATTTCACTGGTGCAATACGTTCCAAAAAAATATAAAACTATCAATATCCTTAGCACTTTTGATCATGACAAATCGGTATTGGATGGAAGTAAAGCAGGTATAGACGCTTTAGATCAGCTGGCGGGTATATACACAGTTAAACGAAAAACTAATCGATGGCTTCATGCAATGTGCTGCAATATGATTGAAAAACGGAATATTATAAAAAAGAAGGAAATTCAACGGCGATCTCATTTACATAGGTCCGATTTTGCAATAATGTTGTTGAACACCATACGCCAATTAGACGAAGAGCCTTCTACGTCATCATGTGGAGAAAAAATAAGAATGAGAAAAGCCTATTCGACCTGCACATCCTGTAAAATATTCATATGCGAACAACACAAAATTGCATATTGCATATATGCAACAAGTGTAACCAAAAGAATTATTTATTATTATATAAATGCTAAAAATATGTACCTACATACATCCGATGGAATTTAATGGATGATTTAAGTTTATTTTTTATTGATTTCTAATTCATTATTATTTTATTGAATATTCTTTAAACGGTCATTAAAAAGTGAAATAAAAACTACTTGAAAATATTTTATATCTATAATATTAATAGGCAAGGCGATTTCTTGTGACCGATGGAAGTTTCACAGTTTTATCCCGATTTTGACAAAAAATTTAGCATATGAAAAGTATTTCTTTTTAGCTGTTATCCAGATTTACAGATTTTCATCGTCTGGAATATCTTTTTGGAGTTATAATCATTTAAAGTTGCTACTAACGCATACATAAAATTATACAATGCTATGTGTGTGTTTATTAAATTTGTTAATGTGTTTATGTTAATGTGTTGCGTTTGTGTTCTTCATTCAAAATTAGTTGAATTGTGAAGCATACCTTTAGGGTCTTTATTAAATGAAAAAATTAAATTTCCTTGAATTTGCACTCGAATTTCGAGTGCTGGAATCTGCTAGTATTCATTAAAGCCTAGACGTGGGTGTTTTTTTTCATCCGAAGAACTTTAATGTAACTTATTTTAAGGAACGGATAAGGGTTAATTGGAATGGGCGACATTTTCTAATAAATTTGAATGAACCTCAATAATTAATTTATCAGTTTTTGGTTTAATAAATTAGTTCAATATTGAAATAAGATACATTCAACAACATTTTTGGGCACTCGAATTTTTCTCGAAATAGTAAGATTAGCGCACAAAAACTTCGTTGCAAACATTTATAACTACAATCTTTATTTTTTTGAAATTTGTTTTTGTTGATTGTACTTTTTATATTATTTTACTACTGCTTCATCTAACAAATTTGACAAAATGTACTCATTCATATACGAATTCAAACAACAGCAATGACAACAACCAACTCACAGAATGTTGTTTTCATATTTTGAATACAAATTGCTTTATTTGCTTACTCCCGCCCTACGCACCATAGTTAGCAAAAAGGAGTGTTTATATATCAACTCCCCTTTTTTTCTTTTCTTTTTTTTTTTTGCAAATAATTTCCATAAACAAAATGATGAAAATTTTTGCATGCCAACTTAAGAGAAGACAAAAAAAAAATACGAATAATTTTGCAAATCATAAACATTTGAGAAAGCATTGCTAACGGTACTTTGTCTACTACGAGTACTAACTACGTATGCATGGAATATGATGCGATTATGATGTTTTTCTCTTGTTGTTTTGTTGTTGCGGTTTTTTTTTAAGTTATAAACGCGTGTCTTTTTGTACAAATTGTTCCCCTGAGTATAAAAGTATGAAGAAATAGAAGCAAACAACCTTTTTTTCTTTTATAATATTTGATGAAACATATGTACGTACCTTGGAAAATGTTGCAGTAATAATAATTCCATAATACTTGTCATGCAAATAAATCTCTGCTCAGTTAATATGACATCAGTTGTTCTTGTTGTTGTATTTATGTTGGAAACAACCCTGTTGCAAAAAAAGATACAAATAAAAAAATTTAGAAAAATAGCGATTCATAAGTTCTAAAGCCACAATAAAATTATTAGTATCAAGGTAAACTGTCAGTTGCTGTTGCCATTTGCATGTTGTTTACATATTTTAATGTTTTTTTTTTTTGTGAAATAAGTTGTTTCTGTTGTCATCTTATTTCTTAAAACATGAAGATTATAAATTTTTACAAAGTCTCCTAAGGGATGTGACTGCTGTAAGAGTTTAAGCTTTGAGTTTCATTTTAAGTGACATGGAATTTATTAAAATGTAATCAACTAAAAATTTATTGAATCCATACTTAATTTAAAATCTCAATAGGATTTCTGACTATTTAATAAATTAACTTATAGTCTATTTACACAGGAAGTCTGATTTAAAGATGGCTTACGAAAAAACCTTTACACACAGTGCCGGAAAAAAGTATTCACACAGCGACTTACTTTATTTTTAATCATTCATATTTTTTAAATGAAAGCCGATAGCCCGATATTGTTTTCAACAAAACTATGTATTCATGTATTACTTATTTAAATATAAAGAAAAAGTATGTTACGTAATAAGAAAAAAATAAATATGTAATTCAAAGTACGATTTTAAGTGGACAAAAGTATTCACATAGTTACAAGTTTTAGAGTTAAAAATACATAAATCCATATGTATTTTTGATGTGTAAACATCTATACGCACAGGGGGGTAAATATCTATTTCACAATACAATCACAAAAAAAGCGTAACATGTTAGCCGTAAGACAAAATCGGCGTGACTTATAATTGTATTGGTGAAAAAATTATGATAAGTAATAACCTGTTTGAAAATGAAAAATGAAAAATAAAAAATGAAAAATGAAAAATTAAAAATAAAAAATTTAAAATGAGAATTAAAAAATTAAAAATGAAAAATGAAAAATTAAAAATGAAAAACGAAAAATTAAAAATAAAAATGAAAAA
This sequence comes from Cordilura impudica, assembly GCA_963682025.1. Classification (NCBI taxonomy): domain Eukaryota; kingdom Metazoa; phylum Arthropoda; class Insecta; order Diptera; family Scathophagidae; genus Cordilura; species Cordilura impudica. Next base: position 28,798,411 of record OY821517.1, read on the forward strand.
TAAAAAATAAAAAATAAAAAATTAAGAATGAAAAATTAAAAATAAAAAATGAAAAATGAAAAATTAAAAATGAAAAATGAAAAATAAAAAATTTAAAATGAGAATTAAAAAATGAAAAATGAAAAATTAAAAATGAAAAACGAAAAATTAAAAATAAAAAATTTAAAATGAGAATTAAAAAATGAAAAATTAAAAATGAAAAACGAAAAATTAAAAATAAAAATCAAAAATTAAAAATAAAAAACGAAAATTAAAAAACGAAAAATGAAAAATTAAAAATAAAACATGAAAAATGAAAAATTTAGAATGAGAATTAAAAAATGAAGAATAAAAAATGAAATATGAAAAATGAAAAACGAAAAATGCAAAATGAAAAATGAAAAAAAATGAAAAATAAAAATGAAAAAGTAAAAACGAAAAACGAAAAATGAAAAATGCGAAATAAAAAATGAATAATAAAAAATGAAAAATGAAAGACGAAAAATGAAATATGAAAAAATTAAAATAAAAAACGAAAAATGAAAAATGGAAAATGAAAAATGGCAAATGAAAAATAAAAAATGAAAAAAGAAAAATGAAAAATGAAAAAATAAAAATGAACAACGAAAAATTAAAAATAAAAAAATTAAAAATGAACCGGTTGAAAGAATAAATAATAATAAACATTTTAATATTAGCAGAGTTGATAAGTGATACATAGATGACGCTTTCTGTTTGATTTTAAAAAAGTGCCATAAAAATATCTTAAATTACTAGATGTTTACACATCTGCCCTGTGATCGGACTCACAAGAATTTTTTTTTTACTTGGCTATACTTTTTATCATAGAGTATGGAAAAGAACCGTTATGAGTTATTTGTTTTGTTTTTTATTAGTAAAGTGTTGTTAGAGAACAAGTTTTTTTTAAAAATGGGGCGAAAATAAAAGGAAAAGTGAGGTTAATAAATAAAAAAGTTTAAACATTGCAAATGAGTACAAAAACAAACCCGAAGACTTTTGGGATGGCGTTCTATTCTCCGACGAGAGCAAATTCAATATTTACCAATCGGACGGAAGAACTAGAGTTTGGAGGAAGCCAAATACCGAGCTAGAGAAAAATAATGTAGTAAGTACTGTGACGGTACAATGGATAAAACGGTGTACCCAGATATTTAAAGGAAAACTTACTGCAAAGTGTCGAGAAGCTAGGTCTTGGGGACAGTTTCTATTTTCTACAGGGTAACGACCCTAAGCATACTCTAGTAAGACTCAACTGAAGGAAGTTCTGGTGCAAGAATGGCAAAATATTGGAGCTGATGTTTCGAAGAAACTGGTTCACTCAATGCCAAGAAGATTGCTAGAAGTCGTTCAAAGGAAAGGCTACTCCACAAAGTATTAAATAATTTGAAATGTTGGTTTTTAAAACTAATACTTTTAACTGTGTATGTATGTATTGGACTGGTCGCAGCTTGTATGGATTTTTTTTTAAATTCTCAATATATGCGCTTTCTAAAATATGAGGTTTGCCGACCGTGCCTTCTGATGCCTGGTGGGACCCAAAGTACACGATATTATAAAAAAACACACATTTAGTCCTTTTTTTTATTACTTTTTGTAACTATTCGGTAGAAAAATATAATTCATTGGATAAAGAACAATTTTAATTATCTAATAAGTTTGATTTGGGTGATTTTTTAGCTATTATCTTTTTGGCAACACTGGTTTAAACAGCTGACGCACGTTTCGTGTTTTGTTTCATTGTCAAACATTTTCAGTTTGGTCTATAATTTAACCATGAATCGTCTTACAAACGAACAACGCTTGCAAGTTATTGAATTTTATTATCAAAATGCGTGCTCTGTTAAGAAAGTTCATCGCGCGCTTCTTCCATTTTATGGTCAGTTTAATCGACCCACTGAAGCGGCTATTCGGGCTATTGTGACTAAATTTCGCACCAAATTTACATTGTTGGACATTAAACCACCAACACGCTTACGTAGAGTGCGAACTGAAGAAAATATCGCAGCTGTATCGGCCAGTGTTAATGATGACCATCAATTATCGATTCGTCGCCGTTCGCAGCAATTGGGCCTCTGTTACCCAACAACGTGGAAAATTTTGCGGAAGGATTTAGGTGTAAAGCCTTTCAACATTGAAGCCGAACGACCTACCGCAACGTAGAATTTTTGGTGAATGGGCTCTTGGAAAGTTGGCCGAAGATCCACTTTTTACCGAAAAATTGTGTTTAGCGACGAAGCTCATTTTTGGCTCAATGGGTACGTAAATAAGCAAAATTGTCGATTTTGGAGTGAATATCAGCCAGAAGCATTGGAAGAGCTACCAATGCATCCAGAAAAAGTCACAGTTTGGTGCGGTTTATGGGCTGGTGGCATCATTGGACCGTACTTCTTCAAAGATGTTGCGAATCGTAACGTAACTGTGAATGGTGAGCGCTACCGAGAGATTATATCCAACTTTTTTTTGCCCAAAATGCAAGAGCTTGACTTGCATGCCATGCGGATTCAACAAGATGGTGCCACATGCCACAGAGCACGCGCAACAATGGACTTATTGAGAAGCGAGTTCGGTAAACATTTTATTTCACGTTCGGGACCGGTCAATTGGCCGCCTAGATCATGCGATTTAACGCCTTTAGACTATTTTTTGTGGGGCTATGTTAAAGCTCATGTCTATACAGACAATCTCGCTTCAATTGACGCATTGGAAGACAACATTGAAGCATTTATTCGTGAGATACCGGCCGAAATGTTGGAAAGAGTATGCCAAAATTGGACTAAGCGGATGGACCATTTGAGGCGCAGTCACGGTCAACATTTGCATAAAATAATCTTCAAACATTAAATTATATGGACCGTACTATCGATTCAAATAAAGATTTCATGCATTTTTCTGAATTTTATGTCTTTTTTTTTTGGAAAACTTTCCTATAGCTCTTAAAAAATCACCCTTATAATGAAATTATTTTTAAAGCTTTAAAAAGTTGCGCCGGAAATCGATTGAAAATTCCAAGTGTGTTTATATGGGGAAAAATTACTTTTTTTCAGATTTAACGAAAATTTCGTTCTACAGCTTAATTTTTTTCGACAAGTTGTTATATGAATCGATATCAGTACTAAATTATCTTTTCAAAAAGCTATACGGCTTCAAAATTTAATAAAAATTCACCAAGGAATAGCAAATGCCCCAGACCACATTTGTGCCAAAAAACACTAGGTCGTGAAATTTGACGGACATTTTTTCAACTTTAAGAAATTAATTAAAGACATCATTTTTTTTTTGGTCTCTATACCTATATGTACTCAGACATGAAGCATTGTTTTATTACCACATTGTTAACCTATTGCGCAATGAGACCAAAGATGGAAAATTTTTTTGATAAAATTTTGAAAACTCCTTTTTTAAGTTTTAAAAAATTTTCTTTAACAAAATTTCAAAAAATGGATCTGTTATTTTAAAGTGTTGTTAACTATATACGTTAGAGATTAACTGTGTGCATTTTTAGAAATTCCTCTGCCAGAATTTTTTTACAACGAATAATTTTTTTGTTTGGTTTTCGAGAAAAATGAGATTTTTGTGAAATATTCAGTAAATGTACTCTTTCTAAATACTTTGTATCAAAAATTAATCACTTTTCTACATTTAAATATTATTTATCTTAATAGCCTAGGGTTTCCGAAAAAAATAATATGACCCCAGAGACGAATAGTTAGAATAAAAAATTGAAATTCAGAGGCATGGTCCCGGTATTTAAATTGAATTATTCGATTCCCTCTGGAAGATCTTGCGAACTTTAATCATTCAAAAAGATATTTTGGAGGCTTTGTTATAATAATTTTATGTAAAAATATAATGTTCTTGAATTTAATATACATAGTTGTCAAATGACATGTGTAAGACATGACACGAGTATTGGGATAAATGATCAAAATTTTCTTAATCCAAAGATATAGCAAATAATGTTGTTGAAAGTTACAGTTAGTTTTCTGTTATCCCTAGAGTTGCAACCTGTGAAAACCTCAGATGCATATACATAGTAATGTTGGTAAAAGATTGTTCTTTATTATAAATTCAATTTTGAAAACCTCGATCAATGCCTAAAGTGGCTTCCATTAAAGTTAACAAAAGTTGTAGTTCGGCTTTATTTGTGGTCTTTGACCTACAAGAACAATAAAATATTTATTTTTATACCATATACCACTATGTGGTCAGGGTATAATGACTTTGTGTTGATGTTTGTAACTACCAAAAATATTTCTTTTATTATATCGGTCGACTCAGACCAACTTTCTGCTCCAATATTAATTATGTTTTTCCAAATTCTTTCGAGATCTTAGATGTCGTTGTGATGAAACAAGTAGGTCTGAAGAGGCCGCCAACATATTGAAAGGTTCTCATTCTGTCTAATGCTGGAAATCTTGCAATTATTCGTTTTTCTAAATTTTTGTAGTCTTTATTTTGCATTCCTGGGCTTCTTCTGTAGCGTAACACGACTTTCGTAGTGTGCTGTATAATACCCACACTGCATAGCGTACAATATTTGCAAATGCGGAAATAACAAATATCAATATTGTTGACCACTGCATTTGCAAAACATTGTATGACTGCGTATATTGTTATTGTATGTTGTTGTTACGCTGGCACACTTATGTTTATGCTGACCCAAGTGCAGGTAACACATTGTTGTTAATATAGGTTGAAAATATGTATATAAAGAAGAACATTTTATAATCAATAACCCATTAATAATTTAGCATTAATCATTAATAATTTAGCTCCTAGATAGAGCTGAAATAATAATAATAATAAATACTATTTAAACTAAAAAACTATCTTGTTTTGCTATACTTCTGACAACTCTCCAATTGATAAGCATTGATATTCAATTAAATTTTTACCATGAGCCAAAATCGTATGTACCGTAGGAGCAAGTTTCTTCGCAGGGTACATTTGAGCCAAAAGTTGGGCAGTTTTTGATGCATAATCATCAAACTTTGGTCCATTTACCATTTCTCAAGGGTTTATAACATTTAGGATATTGACAGTTATCTTAAATGTTATAAACTCTAGAGAAATGGTGAATTCAGTAACCGCTAAAAAATAGTGCAGGTAGGGCCAGCGAATTTTCGTTGTTTTAAATTTTTAAGTTCAAAAGTTTCTAATTTATATTGTAAATTTTCGACCTTTAAAAAATAATCCAGATAACGCGAGCAAATATTTTTTTATTTTGTTATTTTTGAGTGTAAATTTTTTATTATATTGAATTTATTAACAGAATTTGAAAACTGAATTTTTTATTGTGCTGAATTCATTAATAGATTTACAGTTTTTATTATTGACAATCAAGGTTCAGAAAATACACACATGAAACACACAATGTTCTGTTCAAAAGCAGCCAACACATATCTTTATTTTCATATCAATTATGTGCGTTTCTAAATTTTCTACGGTGCCCAACACAACCATGACTGTGTTCGTTTTAATATTTCGTTATTTACACGAACATTTTTGTATCACATAATTTTTGTTTCAATCACACATAAAGCACACATTTTTGAGTGTTGCTTTATTTGAAGTTCATGTTCTGGTACGTGTACTGAAAAAAAACACAGAACATGTACAATAAACAGGTTCGAGTTCAGTTATATTTTAAGTCGTGTTGTGGCTCGTGTAGTAAGAAAAAACAGAACATGTACAATAAACAGGTTCGAGTTCAGTTATATTTTAAGTCGTGTTTAAAATATAACTGAACTCGAACCTGTTTATTGTACATGTTAAGTCGTGTTTAAAATATAACTGAACTCGAACCTGTTTATTGTACATGTTCTGTTTTTTCGAACCTGTTTATTGTACATGTTCTGTGTTTTTTTTCAGTACACGTACCAGAACATGAACTTCAAATAAAACAACACTCAAAAATGTGTGCTTTATGTGTGATTGAAACAAAAAGTATGTGATACAAAAATGTTCGTGTAAATAACGAAATATTAAAACGAACACAGTCATGGTTGTGTTGGGCACCGAAGAAAATTTAAAAACAAACATAATTGGTATGAAAATAAAAATATGTGTGTGTTGGTCTAAGTTATGTTTGTTTACATATATGTACGAGTTTTTCATTCAGTGTGTGTTTTTTTCTGAACTCTGTTGACAATACATACATGCAGGTAGCACAAGCGTATTTTTTTATTGTGCTCAATTCATTAACAAAATTTTTTTGAAATTAAAATTTTTGTTTTCAAGCACCAAAAAAAATCGTGAAAATAAAATAAAAATCTGCAAAAAATTAGGTAATATTTGGTATTCTGTAACCTTTAAAATAAGGCATATAACTATAAAATCGATTAATTTTTCACTGAGTTATGGCAAAACACGTCTACAACTTTATGGATGTTGCGTGCAGACTGGCAAGTAGTTATATGAAGCCAAGTTCACTTTAACCAGTTTGAGTACTGTATTAGTGAACTATTTAAGGTAATATCTAAATAAACATATTTAAACATTTTTAGTTCTAGTCTATCAAATTGGAAAAAAAAAATGTGAAATTGTGAAAGAAGATCCACATTTGTCAACGTTGGTCGTTGAAATTGGGGCTCCGTTCGTCCACAACGTGGAAAATGTTGCACAAAGATCTTGGCCCACGTCCGTATAAGATTGAGCTGGTGCAGGAATGTGAGCCACGAGACCATCATTTGCGTCGTTCTTTAGCCGATTGGGCTCTAGAGCAGTTGGAAACTGACCCTATATTTTATCGCAATATTGAGTTCAGTTATGAGGATAATTTTTGGCTAAATTATCGCTTATGGAGTGAGACAGACCCCACAGACTACATTACATCCAGAAAAATGAAACCGGAGCTCGCGCTACGGTCAAAGGATCAATGATCAATGATTTTTTGTTTGAAAATAGGGATGTCGTTGATTCGCGCGAGATGTGCTTTCAATAGGATGGCGTTACATGCCATACGGCAACCGTAACCAGCGACTTATTGCAATTAAAATATGGTAATAAGTCGATATCGAGAATTGGACCTGTCCATTGGCCTCCAAGTTCGTTCGATTATTTACTGTAGGGCTATGTGAAGTCACTTTTTATGCTGATAAACCAGCAACAATTGATGCCTTGGAGGCCTACATTGTGCATGTTATTCGTGATATACGGCCAACAATGCTCGAAAAAGTGTTCCATAATTGGACGTCCAGAATGCTCTTCGTCAAGAACAGACGCTGCTGGCATATGCCCGAAATTGTATTATTTTTTAGAATTTCAAGTTCTAGCGGGCTTAAAAAAACACCCACTGCACAGTATTATGTAGGGTAAAAATGGTTGCAAAAATCCGTCATTTTTACTGTTTTTTTTAAAGAAAACATTCTAGTGCAAATGATAAAGACTTGAAAGCAGATTAGAGTACGGAACCAGTAGATTAGTTTCCATATGTAAGAAGGGAGGCATCTTTTTGTGCTGTGAGGACTAATCTTTTTATTATTACTAGCAGATTCCAGCGCCTGAAATTCGAGTGCAAGTTCTAAGCAACTTTATTTCCCAACCTTGCCAATTCACGAACCAACACTTTTCTGGTTTATTATTATTATTGTTATTATTATTATTATTATTATTATTATTATTATTATTATTATTATTATTATTATTATTATTATTATTATTATTATTATTATTATTATTATTATTATTATTGGTAGAACTAACCATCGGTAACAAGAAATCGCCTAGCCTATTAATAGTATAGATTTAAAACAATATAATATTTATTATAATATTTACTAATATCTGTAACGCTGTCATTCTTTCTATTCCCTAAAAGATGAAATTTGTTTGAGATCTGTAACGCTGTAATTCTTTCTGTTCCCTAAAATATGTAAATTTTTTTTTAGATTTTTATTCTTTACTACTTGTTATCAACATCATTTTATAACGGACGTCTTAACTCCTTTTCTTTTCAATTTTTTTATTATCAAATTAACTTATTTTAATCCCTATTTTAAACTTAGTTTAACCCGTAAACGGTACAAATACCCACAGTTCAAAATCCCAGGTCACAGGTGCTTTAAGGTTTACAACAAAACAACCCATAAACAAAGGTTGCTAAATATGAATATAAAGTAGAAGTATACACACAAATGGTTTTTCTACTCGTATATAAAAGTATGATTTTTGACTGAACAACAAAAAAGTGAATAAAATCAAAACGCAACATGAGTGTTTGGTACTGACAGATCCTAAGCTTTAAACAATAGAGAGAGCTTACAGAAAAAAAGGACACCGACCTAACCACACATCAATAGAGGCCCACATGTGTGGGCGGCTTTTGTATATGATTTTTTTTTTTATTTAACGGTGTATTTAATGTATGGTTATTGTTCACATATGATGATAACATTTGCTGAATGTTCACTTTTTTTTCATCAACATCATCATCATCATAATATATTTTTATTGTTGTTTGAAGGTATCCCACACAATAGAGCAGTTGTATGGATTGTTAGGGATTTTTTTTCCAACTACTCCGCTATATGTTTTTAGGTAATAGCGTTTTATTGTTTTGTTTATTCCGAACTGTGCTATTTGGACACCAAAAGGATGGGATTCTTTTATGAAACACACTGATAAAACTGAAATTTTAAATCAATTTTATGGAAACAGCAATGTTTAGTGTCCCAATCTTAATTGTGGAGCAAAATAGGTGGGTACCTCTTATGATGGAAGACATTAAAAAAAGGACCAATGGTACAGGGCTTACATGTCGGCTTCATTTCATATTATTTCGCATAATACTAGTATGCATTATATTATTTTTGCAGAGTTTCAAAGTGTCCTAAACAGAGTTAAAGGTTTATATTAGAGATGTGCGCGTGACACGAAATTAGCGTATTTGATGGGAATTTTTCTAATAATATTTTATCGAATCGATTTCATTAAAATTCTTTGAATTCGTTTTGCATCCAGAAAATTCTATAAATTCGAATTATTGTCTTAGTTCTTAAAAGATGAAAATTTTTATATAAAAAGCTGAACAGATTTCCAGCAGGAGATGGATAAACGAAAAAAATAGATTGTTTTTTATTTTAGGTCATTCTTTCGAAATATAATCTCCCAGGTAGAAATTGTCCATGATAAAAAAGGTCTGGCTAATGGTAAGCAATTATTTGTGACACATTTGTAAAAAGTCGTTGTGCCAGTATTTGTTTCACAAATCTTCAAAGTTTTTCATAAACATTAAATATTAAAACAACAACAAGCAAAAAAGAATGACGGTATTTTAAGAGAATCACATTTTCAGTGCCTCCAAAGGAAGAACTTCTATTGTTTCGGGCCACTTTGTAGCTATATCTCTAACTGCCGTTGAAGCTGTTTTGTCACGAAACGTCATTTTGAAGATGTGGGAAGCTTCAGGACAATCGATATTTTGTCATAACTCTTTCCCGATTTGAATTTTTCAGTAATAAAAAATCGAATTTGTTCAGAAACTGGCTTACAACTCCTGCGATCGTTTAACAAATAATCAATTTTTTTTCTCTGATATATCTTCATTCTTATTTTCATTTTATGTTTATATTGTAAATTTTAGAATTTTTCTAAACCGCATTTATAACTCGAAATGAATTAATAGCGGTCAAGTTGTTTTTATAATGATTTATCGGTTATTTTCAGTTTTTAAATAATTTTATTATAAAAAAATAAAATACATTAAAATGTGACTTTTTTAATAACATTTATTAAATTTTATTACAAATATTTGTTGAACACACAGAAGATACATAACTGGCTTTGTTAATAAATAATTTTATAAGAGCCTAAAGGAATGCTAATCAATATTAGCCAATTCACAATTCAACGCAAATTTAATAAACACACACACAGCATTGTATACTTTTTTATTTTAAAGCTGAAATATGTGTTTTATGTGTGTGTTAGTAGCAACTTTAAATGAATTTTACTTTAAAAAAAAATATGTTCCAGATGTTACAAGACGGTAAATATTGTGGACAGCTAAAAAGAAGTACCTTTCAAATGGTATATTTTTTGTCAAAACCGGTTGATAACTAAAATTGTAGAACCGGTCACAAGAAATCGCCTTGCCTATTAACATTATGGATATGCGCAAATATTTTTTAATGAATATCACAACTTTGTTTACGTAGTGAGCAATATTCATCATAAAGGTGGCTTTTAATGTTACACAATCTGTTGGTGTACCAATTTATAGTAGTAAGGGCTCATACTATAGTTCCTGGGTTTTAAATATGTATATATATTTTTTAACATTTACTTTAACATGAACATTTTACAAGCCTATTTCTTTTATTAAAAGTCCATAATTAAAAAACTCGACTTTTTTTTTTAAAATTAATAGTCTTTAAAAAAATGTTATCATCAGCATTGCGTTGATAACACTGGTCTACAAATTTGAAAAAAAAATTGACTGCAGAAACGAAGCATGTTTTTTAACTAATATGGGTGCGCTGAATTCGAATCTGACATAAAAGTTGGGCTATCACGTCTTGTTAATTTTTTTCTCATGCTGACAATACTGTAAAACAATTCACTACAATTTCACAATTATTAATTTGACAGAAGCCCACAGACATTCTAAATCTTCATAAAAGTAGCGTTTAAGAGTGTCAGGAAGATCATGGTTCAAGCTATTTTCGCTTTGTGTGTGGTGAATGTTTGGTTGAAAAAAGAGAATATGCAATACCAGAATCATTAAAATATGCATATTTACATTATTTTGCTTTTGCTGTCAGAAACTTGGACAAACCGTGGACACCGACAATGTTTTGCAATAGTTGCAGAACTGTTTTATACAGGTGTCAACTGGCAAGAAGATCTATTTCGATTTTTCAATTCCAGTACTTTGGAGAGAGTCAAGTAACCACCAAACCGATTGTTATTTCTGTTTAACAAAAGTTGCAGGATTCAATATGAAAAATCGAAAAAATATTACTTACGCGAATGTCCCATCGGTTTCCAAACCAGTTCAACGTCCACCAAATGATCCATTACCAGTCATTCCCAGTGCTACGGGTAGTGAGTCCAAAACATCTTTCACCAGCAGTGGTAGTTTGTATGAGGCTGATGATGAACGCCATTTAGTGACTCAAGCTGAGCTGAATTAGAATTAGATCGGGATTTACATGTAACGAAGCAAGACGCAGAATTACTAGCTTCACGCTTGCAGCACTGGAAACATCTTGCAGTTGGGGCAAAAGTAACAATCCATAGAGACAGAAGCTTGGAATTGGCTGTATATTTTGAAAAGAAACACTCTATTCTATACTGTACTGATTTGACGGTTTATTTCAAAAAACGAACCAGCCATTTGTCAAAACTGAATGAAGATTATTTATTGATGGCTCTAAGTACAGTTTAAAGGCTATTCTTTTACATAATGGGAATGAAAAATCATCCATGCCAATTGCTCATGCCATTAATACAAAGGAAAATTACGAATCAATGACTGTAATTTTGACATTACTCAAATACAGCGATTATAAATGGAAGACTTGTGGTGAGCTTAAGGTGTGTGATTTAAATTTCTTTGTATGTATATTATAGACCATCGTAAATAACTGTAAATTAATCTGTTTCAGGTCATTGGTTTGTTGGCTGGTATGCAAGGAGGTTTCACAAAATATTATTGTTTCCTTTGTCTATGGAATAGTCGCGCTACATGTCATCATTATGTCAGAACAGAGTGGCCAAAAAGAACTGAGTGTTCACCAGGAAAACAAAACATTTCAAATAAACCATTAACTGATCCAAATGACGTTCTTCTTCTGCCATAAAATTGGGCCATTTGAAGAATTTTGTCAAGGCTCTGGAAAAAGATGGTCCAGCATTTAAATATTTGTTAGCGTTTTTTTCCTAAACTTTCATGTGCTAAAATCAAAGAAGGCATATTTGTTGGCCCTCATATCAGCAAGCTATTGAATGATGCCAATTTTTCACAATGTTTGTTGGAGAAAGAATATGCAGCCTGGAAATCTTTCAAGAACATCGTGGACAGTTTTCTTGAAAACAATAAAAGTGAAAACTACAGAAAAATTGTTGCTGAATTATTGAATAATTTTCACGAGTTAGGTGCATGCATGTCAGTAAAAATGCATTTTCGTCATTCGCATTTAGATTTTTTCCACAAGACCTAGGTGCGGTGAGCGACGAACAAGTGAAGCGTGCTCATCAAGATTCAATGAAAATTGAAAAAAAATATCAAGGATTTTGGGACAAAATCATGCTGGGAGACTATTGCTGGACTCTAATACGTGAAACCGAACCAACTAAATACAAACGACGTTCAAGTACGCCATTCACTTTTGAAAATTCATTGATTTTTAAATGAACTAATGATTTTTTATGTAAAAAACGAATAAAAACATTTTTTTTTGTATCTCGAAATCCTGACGTGATATAGAAAAAGCAGTTACAGATTCGAAAGGAAAGATATTTGGTTGCTCCAGTCCAAAACCTTGTTAGCTAGTGTAATTTTTTTGTTCTACAAGGATTTCTTCTTTTTGTTTTATCATCATAAATAGCAACTGGCCCGAGTTCAATACGATAGAGTATACTTTTAGAGTACTCTGAAAGCGCTTTGCCGATTGTATATAACTCTATAATATATAATCGTATGAATTGTAAAGAGAGGAAGTTGGAAATAAATTATTTGCGACACTTTATTTTCTGAGCTTCAGTTCATGTGATACAATATTTTCTCACGTGCTCTTCTCTAGTGTATATAAATATTTTAAAACTTTTATTGTATTTTATTATTATTTCATTTTTTCTGTAAAAAAAAAAAAAAACAAAAATGAAAAGAGAGATTTGTGAGTTTTGTTTAACAATCAAAATCATTCATGTTTAAAAACTGATAACAAAAAAAGAATAGAAATTTTTGTTTAACAAAAAAATAAAAAAAATGGTCAAAAAGCTTTAACATTATGACAAACACATAAAGGATTTAAATTGTTTATTTTATTTATTTACATACATACATACTCGTATAAGTATGTATGTATCACACCCTGATTGTGTGTGTGTTTTGTATTAAATGTCAAGTTTAAGTTTAATTTTAGCTTTTAATAATAGAACATTATTTCCTGCTTAAATCTTACATATGACTGATTTTCAGTGTATGAATGCTTTATTGAAACAAACACACACACACACACACATAGCCATATACATATATGATAGAAGAAATCATCATCATCAATCATTTTGACTGACTGCCTGTATATTTAACTGTCTGTTTTTCCTGTCTTGTCTGTTTGTGTTCGAATTCCTTATATTTCATTCTTCACGTACACAAATACCTTTGGCTGTAATTTGCCAAAGTTTGTAGGAGAAGGAGAAGATTATACAAAAAGTGCATTAATTTTCTAGACAAATGTCTTTATTTAAGCTAAATAAACATTTTGTGATTAATATCTACAAATATTAAAGCTAGATTTTTATGTTTATTAACTTAAATATTTAATTTTCTTTTAAAAAACATACTCCGAAAAAACGTTATGGGAGTTTGCTTAAATAACCTCGTTACTCATAATAAAACTTTCTCTTATGTAAACAAATTAACTAAAAGTGCTTGATACAGAGATTTAGTTTAAGGATTACATTAAAACATTTTCCATAATGTACCTTTTTTCAAACAAGTTAAAAACTACACATGACACAGTGGGACGTAAATGAAAATAAACAATGAAACGAATATCAAAAATAAAATAACCAAGTAAAAAAACAAGTAACAAATTTAAAGTCGGTCTACACCATAGAGACTCTATCTCTTAGGTCCAACTAATTAGATATAGAAAATAAGCATTAACCAAATTTGAATGGCATGGTTATATTTTTTTTTTTTTTGGCTTTGAATATGAAGCCATATTTATATGGGGACTAGGTCGAAAAATGGACCAACACCGACCATGTTTAGTAAAGTCACTTCTTTTTCGAAAAAACATCTACAAACCTAATTTGAGAAAAATCTGTGCAATATTTGTGTTTTTGATAGGTTTAAGTGAATATCGGGAATATTTATGTCCTATAAGGTTTATTATTTGATGTAATAAACGTACACAAATCCAAATGGAGTGAAATCTGTATGAAAATTAGAATATTATGGCAATTTATTTCAACAGCGTTCGTCATGTCTCTGATTAAGAATTATATACCAAATTTCATCAAAATATATTCATATTTTCAACCTGTAGCTTGATTAAAAGTTTTACATGCACACCAGACGGACAGAGGGACATACGAATGAACGGAAATCGTTAAAGTAAAGGTTCTAAATCGATCAGAATAATAAAAGGTGGGTCTAACTAGGGCGAACTATGCTGGTAGTCAGCAACATAAAAACTAGGGTGGGTCAATTTAGCAATCGATATTGTGCCATCGATTTTTCGTTAGCTTCCGGCATGAGAAAAAAAGTTACACTACGACTTATCAAAAATATGATTTTCGAGGTGTCCAAATTTAAATTGTTGACTTTTTTAAACTTTTTTTTTTTAAAAATTACCTTTCCAAGGTGAAATTGTACACTAAAAATGATGGCGATAGCAGTTTTTCCAAAAACAATGTTTTTCTTGGGTGGTTTGGACGCGTTTTTGTCGAAAAATCTGTCTTTTTTAAGTGTTAATTTAAAGTGGCTACACCCCGATTTTTTTAATTTTTTTTTTGGAGGGGTTAGTGGCTATTGGGGTGATTTAGGAGAAATAATTTTTTTATAGCGGTTGAGTCTATTTTCGGAGTTAAGGACCGACAAAGCTTGATTTGCGTTGATTTATACATAACTTTGTAACTTATTATCGGACTTCAGCAATGTATATATATATAGCTTGGAAAGCTTACTTGAGTGCCTTTTATTTGATATTTCAAAAATTGAAATCCATTAACCCGTTATGAACCTATTGACTTTTTAGTATTTTTTTTAATATGTTTTTTTTGAAAACGTGGAATTATCTACAAAAATAACGTATTCTACAAGACGTTACGTACATCCAAATGAAGCTTATGGTAACTGCATTTACCGCCTTTTAGTAACTACATACCTTAAGTACGTTATTTTTGGAGATAATGCCACGTTTTCAAAAAAAAAGAATGAAAAAAAATACTAAAAAATCAATAAATTCATAACGGGTTAATGGGTTTCGATTTCTGAAATATCAGATAAAAGGCACTCAAGTAAGCCTTCCAATAATATCTATATTGCTGAAGTCCGATAATAAGTAACAAGCTTATGTACAAATCAAAGCAAAGCTTTGTCGGTCCATAACTCCGAAAATAGGCCAGACCGCTATCAAAAAAAATTATTTCTCATAAATCACCCAGAAGCCCCTAACCAGTCAAAAAAAATTAAAAAATCAGAGTGTCACCACTTAAAATTAATGTGTAAAAAGATCGATTTTCGACAAAAACTCGTCCAAAACCTCAAAAAACCCATTTTTTTTTTGGAAAAACTGCTATCGCCATCGTTTTTAGCGAACAATTTCACCCTGGAAAGATAATATTAAAAAAAATAATAGATCAGCCGATTTTTTATTACCTACTAAAAAAATCTTGAAAATAAAAGTTCAAAATGATTTTTTTTGTATGTCGTAGTGGAACTTTTTTCCCTCATGCCAAAAGCTATCGAAAAATCGATGGCACAATATCGAAAAATTTTTATCCTAACAAATCGGCCCACCCTAATAAACACAAATATAAAATAAAGGCCTGTATGCAGCTTGCTAAGGAATCAAAAACTTCATATAAAAAAACGCTTCAGAAATGCTTACGGAATTTTTCTGTCAAAAAATTTCTGTTGATAGTCTGCAGCTTTTTAAAAAGTAGTATTGTTTTTACTACTTGTTTTTGACGTAAATTAAGTTTGCCCACCCAGGCTTTGAGCAGGAATATCAAATTTTTCGTTCTTTCTGAACGGAATTTTTACAGGAGAGGTAAGCATAAACAAAATGTAATATGCTAAAAAAATTAAACTTTATTTTTCAGTTGCAAACATGGAAAAAACGAACAAAATTCAGCAAAGAAAAACAAGAAGCGGATGGGTAATTTTGATACTGAGCTTAAAAAGCGTTTAGCAGGCCAAATAAAACAAAACAGAAGAATTGATTTGTTTTCAATTTCATAATTCTTAATAATTGACAGAAAACAGTTGATTGCTAGCGTTGCTCTGAAAGGTGTTTTTGTGTTTTTTTTTCTTTAAGAAATATATGAAAATTTTCTGTTAAGATTCCTTAACAAGCTGCGTACAGCTCTTAAAATAAAATAATGTGAAAATAATAACTGATATTCAGTTAGGAAGAACTGCTTCTGAGTTAATAAAAGTTTACACAAATTTATGTTGAGAACTAAAAGTTTAAATTTATTGTTTCAATAGCGTTCATCCTATTGCCGATAAAACCTTATAGACTAAGTATCATCAAAATATATTAATATTTGCGATCTGTGGTTTGATACAAGTATTACAAGGACATGTAGACGGACAGACAGATAGACGGTAGGACGGTCGGACATCGATAAATCGCCTCAGAAAGGGATTTTGAGTCGATCGGTATAATAAAAGATGGGTCTAGGTGAAATATTTTTGGTAGTTACAAACATCAGCACAAAGTTTTTTTTTTTTTTTTCAAGTTTATTTATTTACAATAATTATAATTATACTATAATAAACAACTAGTAATAATAACATTTTGAATATACAATGTCCCTTAATCGGGCTCTCGAGTATTATTAATATAATAAAAATTTAGGTTTTACAATTAATATAATTTTCTTTATTTTAAATGAAAAAATAGATAATTGATAATTGATAATTGATTTTTGCAATGAAAGATTTTTTAAAAAACATTGCTTTTATAACAGAGGAAATAGTCAAGGGTTAAAATAAAAAAAAAAGCAGGGGATATGTTGAATTATGCAGGTAGCCACCAAAATGTCTTGGTATTTAATTTTTTTATAAATTTTAAATCTTTATTTGATACGTTGGTATCATATTTTATATTTATATATTCTGTATTGCAATTCACTGCTTTTATATTGGCTCTTCTATGATTGTGGTAGAAGATTGGGATGCCATTTTTATTTTGAATAATTTGTTTGTTGTCGAGGAAAATAAAAGCCTCAGGTGGTACAAACTCCATTTTAAGGGAATCAATTATGTATCTTTCATTTATGTAGTACGGTGCCATAATAAGATTATTTTCAGTACATTGAGTACATTTTAAAATATTATTTCTAATTAATTTTATTATAAAGTTGTCTATTCTAATAATATTTGCACTGTTGTATAATATCTTATTAGAAATGTACCTAATATAATTACTTTCTGAAGATCTATATAATGACGTACATGCTCTCAAACATTTCCTTTCAAAAACTCTGATCTTTTCCATGTATGATGGCGAAATGTTGAACCATACATCAGCACAAAGTCGTTATACTCTGACCATATAGTGGTATGGGATGTAATAATAGAATAAAAAATTCCGATGTACACTAGTCGGCATAATTATTTTTACATACGCAACTGTGATGTTTTCTTGTCCAGTTCGTTTGATTGCATGAACTAACGGTACACGTGTTATGTTCATAATAAAATCCATATTTATAGATATACGTTTACACTTTACATTCCCTTTCTGCTGATAAGAAGGCCAGCAGACAGCGAATTTTTTCGCGGCATAAGTATTTTAACAAAAACTTTGGTATTTAAATTTTATTGAAATTTTTTTATAATATACAAATAAAATATTGAATAAAAGTTATTGGAGTTGGAAATTTTAATTCTGGCGTCGCAGTAAAATACATTGTAATTGAATTTCATTTGTCGCGCCAAACAGTGCACTATCAAATTAACAAATTATGGAATATAATGATCAGTCAGCCAAGAATATGATCAGTGAGCGTAGTGTTCGGCGACGTTTAAAAGACGGAGATTTTAAAACATACAAAACAAGAATATACCTCCATATCAGATGTGAAAAAGCTGAAAATATTGGCTTTCCCAAAGGAGCATCTTCAAAAGAGTTTTGGAGAAGCGTTCTATGGATAGATCACAGCTCCTTTGAGATCAACTCATCAAATCAAAAGATTTTTGTAAGGCTGCCACAGGTACGAAGGCCAAAAATTGAGCATTGGAGGAGGCTCTTTCATGTTCTGGCGGTACATTGCGAACAATGGGTTGGATGAATTGGTTCCCGTCGCCGGCTAGATGAACCAAGGCCAATATTTGAGCACCCTAAATGATAACGCTTCCCTTCCGGTGACAGGTTGATCGGATAATCATTTATCCTGCAACAGGACAATGCTCCATGCCACAAAAGCAGGATGATATCCAAATATTTGAAGGATTTTAGTGCTATTACTCTGGACTGGGACCCCAAGGTCCAGACCTGAAGACCATTGAAAACGTGTGGTCTCTTATCAAACGTAAAAGAATTGGTTATTTACATAAAATCAAAGAAGAGACAATTTCCGAGGTCATTTCCCTTTGGGATGAGATATCCTCAGGGGTCCTTCAAAATTTACTGGACTCAGCTCAAAGACGCCTTTAAAATGTTATTGAAGCCAAAGGGGCCCATACATTTTATTAACTCATAATCAAATTTCTATACATTTGTTAAATATTAAGCTCTTTTTTTTTAATAATAATAACTTGTCAAAATACTTATGCCAACAGCTTAAAATTACGTTACTTCTTTTGGGCTATGATGGTCAGCTTATAAGTTTTAAATAAAATAAGTTAAAACAAAATTTATTTCATCTCCACTCTACGTTTCGTTGACGGTTTTTCAACTTCATCAGGAGTGTATAAAAATTTTTTTATTATTAATTTCTGGCGACAAAAAATTAAAAATAAAACAATATATCAACATAATGTTATATTAGTCACAATAGTTTAACTTACGATTAATCCAAACTTACATTGTCAGGTTATTATTATTTAATAAATTTAAAGATAAAAAACTGGACATCACGACACAATTTTAATAAAATTAAATAAATTAATAAAAATAAATAATCAAAATAAATATAAAAAAATCACAGTTTTAAACTTAACGACTAATATCACAGAACTAATATTTAAGTAATTGCAATTGAATATTGCAGCTTAGTGTTATCTTTGTCTTCTTTGTTGTTTAATGTTTTGTGTATTTTTTGTTGTATTCTTAAACTTTCAAATGTGTATCTTTTATTTTCATTTCTCTCTTTATCTAAAATCTTAACTCCTTTTAAATCGACGTTATGTCCGCTCTCTTTTGCATGTTGAGATAATGCTGTCGATTCCTTGTGTTTTTTTACGTCTGCTTGATGTTCCGCAATTCTTACTCCTAACATTCTTTTTGTTGTTCCTATGTAGACTTTATTACACACCTCCCTTTCATTACCATCGCATTTTATCTCGTAAACTACGTTGTCAATTTTTAATATATCTGGTTTAGTTTTTTTGTGTGTAAAAAGGGATCTAAGTGTTTCATTTGATCTGTGTGCTATTGTTACACTCTTGTC
Source organism: Cordilura impudica (assembly GCA_963682025.1). Taxonomy (NCBI): domain Eukaryota; kingdom Metazoa; phylum Arthropoda; class Insecta; order Diptera; family Scathophagidae; genus Cordilura; species Cordilura impudica. The sequence continues at coordinate 28,817,932 of OY821517.1, forward strand.
ATTTATTATTCTATTGAGATTTTTGCTCTCCGTTAATTTTGGTATGTATGGTACACTGTAAAAATTAGTTTCTATTGGTTTTTGTTTCTTATTTTGCTGCTTTTTGTTGAATATATTGTTGAAAAGATTTTTAATAATTTATATTAGATAATTATTTTTTAATAAAATTTCCTTTATTTTATTGATATTGTTACCTTTATATCGTTGATCGCTAATTTGTATTACTTTTTGGATTAAATTGTTTGCTGTATTAAGTTTTATTTTCCATGGTTGTGTAAAGTGGTAATTTATCATTCGTCCTGATGCTGTCGCCTTCGTGTACCAATTAGTAATTAGCTTTTCATTGTCCTTAATTATTTTTATATCCAAGTAAGGAATTTCATTGTTGTGTTCTCGTTCTATTGTAAATTTAAGTTTATTATGATATGAGTTCAATGTATTCATTATCGTTGCTTCGTCCTTCTTATTGATTACAGCGAAAAGATCATCGACATATTTAGATATGAACTTAATTTTTACATTTTTTGTTTTTAATTCAGATATAACTTCGTCCAAGAGATTGTCTAGTATTATATCTGCAATAGTAGGGGATAAAGGGTTACCCATTGGCATACCATATGTTTGATGGAAAAACTTTTTGTCGTAAGTAAAATAGTTGTTATGGACTAAGCAAAACTGAAGTATTTTTAAAAATTGTTGTTTCGATATTGTGGTAACGTCTTTTAGTGTTTCCCACTTATGAAGAATATTTTTTATGGCTAGATGTGTCGATATGTTGGTAAATAGTGATACTACGTCAAATGATACAATAATGTCGTCTTTATCCAGGATAAGGTCTTTTATTCTATCTTTTAATTCCATAGAATTTTTCATATTGTTTTTATTTATTTATTTATTTATTTATTTATTATTATTATTAATCTATGGAATTAATCCTTACAGACTATTTAAAAAAACATTTAACAATGAATGAAAAATTAAAAAATTTAATTTAATGTGTTCAAATAAATTATTATATTACTTTTTATGACATTTGTATTTGAAAAAAAATCTATAAATCTATAAAGCTTATTAAATTCAGAACACATTCGTCTAAGCGGATCACCGTTTGCATAATTTGATCTATAAAACTGGACAGTTAAAGGTGAGAAGAAACGTGTTGGCCGTTGGGGGATGTTAAATGAAATATTGTTGATCAGAAAACCAGAACTAACATCGCCATTAATTATGTTCAAAAGAAACGAAACGTTTAGCATAGATCTGCGGCTTTTTAAGGTTGGCAGCTTAACAAGGGCGAGTCTGCTGTTATATGACGGAAGATTTAATTGGTTAAAATTTAAGCTGCGAAGACAGAATAGTAGGAATTGTTTTTGCACCGATTCAATGCTATCAATATGAGTTTGATAGATAGGGTCCCATATAATAGATGCATATTCCAAAATCGGTCTCACAAGTGACGTGTATAGTGTTTTTGTTACATACGGATCGTTGAACTCTTTAGACCAACGTTTTATAAAACCAAGAACTCCTCTGGCTTTGTTTACCGTAATTGTAATATGAAGAACGAAACTAAGTTTTGAATCTAATAAGACACCAAGATCTAAGAAGTTATCAACTTTTTCCAATTGAAAGCCTCCCAACACGTAATTTACAGATATTGGTCTTTTTCGAACAAAACGCATATATTTGCACTTTTTAAGATTGAGCTCCATTAAATTTAAAATACACCATGAGTGAAACGAATCCAAATCATTTTGAAGATAAGTGTGGTCGGAATATTGGTTATAACTCATAAAGACTTTTACATCGTCAGCATACATCAGGATATTTGAAAACTGAATAACCTGTGGCAAATCATTTATAAATAAAGAAAATAAAAGCGGTCCAAGATGGCTGCCTTGCGGTACTCCAGATAAAACATTAATATTTTTCGAAGATATGTTATTAAAAAGTACATTTTGCTTTCTGTTTGTCAAATATGAATATATCCACTTTGTACTAAGATCAGAAAATCCCATTAGATGTAATTTCTTTATAAGAAGTTTATGGTTGACTTTATCAAACGCCTTGCTGAAATCAGTGTAAATTGCGTCAGTTTGCTTTCTTTGAAGAAAGCCACGATTGACTATTGTTGTAAGATGTAAAAGGTTCGTTGAGGTTGAGCACCGTTTTTGAAAGCCATGTTGGAATGGAGAAATTAATGTGTTGACTTGGTGACATAGTTGATCAGTTATAATTTTTTCAAAGAATTTAGGTATAGTACTTAATTTTGCAATACCACGATAATTTGTAACATCCGACTTGTTTCCGGATTTAAATAGCGGAATAATGAAAGAGTCCTTCCATGTATTTGGAAAGTATCCGTATTTAATTGATGAGTTAAACATTATTGTCAATGGAATAGCTAAAGCATCCGCACATTTGATTAAAATACTGCTAGGAATTTTATCAGGTCCACTATTATACGAAAATTTTAGTTTTTTCAACCCTTTAGAAACCATAGAGACATCAAGAAATGGAATACATATGGTTCTATTAGCAGTCAGTATATATGGATAAGTGGTAGAATCATCAAAAGTTGAATTGGAATAAGTTGTTGAAAAAAAATCAGCAAACAAATTACTTATAATAGTATTATCATAAGATTCAGTATGTTGAAATTTCATAATAGCAGGATAACCAGTTGTTTTTCTCTTAGTGTTGACAAATTTATAAAAAGATTTTGGATTACTTTTGAAACTATTTTTCATTTTGATTAAGTAATTTGAGTAACATGATTTATTCAGTGCAGTATATTCCGCTCGGCTGATGGAGTATTTCCCATAATCCACAAGAGAACCGGATAGCTTGTATTTCTTGTAATATTTATTTTTTTTATTTTTAAGTCTTATGAGTTGCTTGGTATTCCAAGGAGGACCAGAAAGTTTATTACGAATTTGTTTCGGAATACATAAATCCATTGCAGAGGAAATAGTACTGTAAAATGTTTCAGTCATATGATCAATAGCAACTGTGGATCCAATAGAAAAAGATAATAGACTGTGCCAGTTCGTACTGTGTAGAAGTTCGTTCAACAAACAGTAATTTGATTGTGCGAAACAAAAATCTTTAACATCATTTTTAGAAGGTGTTTTTAAAAGTCCAGAGGGAATATATAAATTTACTTCAATGGTAGGGTGATGTGTATCTTCAGGAGAAGAAATTGGGATTGAACGCTTGATGTAACATTCCGAAGTATCGTTGACAAATATTAAATCCAATAATTTATAAAGATTGTTGTATATACCATTTATTTGAAAGAGATTCAGATCAAATAAAATATTGAAAAGCTCTTCACACTTATTATTTGATTTGGATGGAACAAAATATTTTTCATCAGGTAAGAACTTCCAGGATATTGAAGGCAAATTAAAATCACCAAGAATAATAACAAAGTCATCTTGATTAGCTGTACGAAGAATATATTTAATAGCTTCGCCATGTTTGTCATAAATAGACTGTGAGGACGATGGAGGAATATATGAGCAGGTAATAAATAATTGTTTTCCATTAAGTTTAATTAAAACTGCGATAAATTCGATGTCGAATGAGGGGTCAATTAATAAAGCCTCTGAGAATAAAATACTGGAGACCGCAATAAGAACACCGCCACCATTTGTTGTGGACCCACGATCACGTCTAAAAATATTGTATTTGTAAGAGAGTATTTCCGTATTCAAAAAAGTATCATTAAGCCAAGTTTCAGTAAGTACGATGATGTGATGTTGTAAGTTGAAACTTTCCATATATAAAGATGTGAGTTTAGTTCTTAAGCCGCGAACATTTTGATAAACTAATGAAATGTAATCAACAGTACAAGCTCCTAGTTTTTTGGAGCATTTAAATCAATTTGTGGAAGACGACCAATGTTAGCGGATCTTGGATTTTCCCTGTATATATATTCACGAACCAATGTATATTTAGGCCAAAAATTAGGATCCAGAATACGTTCAAAAAGATCATTAGTAACAGTAACTTTGAAAGAAGTAATGGATCTTGGTTGAGAAAAAACAAACTTATATGTTGAAATGTCTACGTTTGGACCCACCTTAGATTTAATGAAGGAATCAACATCTTCAGTAGTTGTATCAAAAGCCAGCCTCGAGATGAAAACAGTTTTTTTAGGTGGTACAGCTCTTAGCGTATTATTTATAGTTTGACTATTATTGAAAACGGGAACATGGTTATTTAAGGCAAATTCAGGTTGATTATGGGCAATATCAGCACAGCTCAAAGGCATAGCAGGATCCTTAATGTTATTAATAATTGAAAGTGAATCAGGTATAGAAGAACCAGAAGTAACATGAACCGGAACAGGATTATTGTTTTTTTCTTTGGTAGCATTTCTTGACGATTTACGGCGTTTCGGTGAAGATTGAGGAGGAGATTTTAAATTATCCAATGATTTGAAATCGTCAAATAATTTTCCATAATCATTAATACGATTAGTTAAATCCGACGCTTCTTCTTGGATATTCAAAAATTTCTTTTTTGTATCTTGAAAGAAGCGATAAAAACTTACGCCAATTTTTCTGCACTTATAGCAGCACCAATGTAGACCTTTATTATTGGTCAAAGCATCCGCAACTAACCCAGAAAGACCACTACATTTAAGATGACAAAGTTCATGACACAACCAACAAACGATCATCCGTTCCCCATCATCCTTAATGGAACAAGTATTTATCAAACAGGACATATTAATAAACAGATGTGGCAACGCTACTTTTTAAGTTTGACAGTTTTATTACAAATTATGTGTAGTTATTGTTAAATATAAGAAAAGAGTTTACTTGTTTGTTTGTTATCAATTTTGCAAATAGGCTGCTATGTGTTGTTATTGTAAAATGGGTGTTGTTGTAAAAATATTATGCACTTGATTGTTCGTATTTTATTTGCGTTTTCTTATTTGAGTAAGTAGTGTTGTTATTGTTGTACAACTAAGTTATTGTCTGTTTCTTTTTATGCTTTGTTCTATTTAATTTAAGATTTTTATGTTTGTAATTTTAACTTTGTTGATTTTAATTATTTCAAAAACAATTTATTACAAATTTAATGTTAACAAAGTAACTTTATGAAATCAGAGTTATGTGGTTTTAAAGGTAATAAATTCCTGGTTATTTTAGTGGTAATCACAAATCACAATTTTCTTTACAATAAAAGAATATAACAAAAATGTACGGATCAAAATATTTCACGACTGTTTTCAACAACGTTCAACGTTCTCTTTATGAATTTAAAATTACTTTTATTCAAATCTTTTCAATTTTTTATGAAAGAAACTCTATTGAATTATTTTTTAGTTTATACTAGCAGATTCCAGCCCACGAAATTCGAGTGCAAATTCCAGGAAATTTTATTTTTTCACTAAATAAAGACCTTAAAGGTATGCTAATCAATTATAGCCAATTCACAAAACAACACAAAAAAACAAACTCATTTTTGTTACAAACACATTAACAAATTTAATAAACACACACATAGCATTGTACAATTTTATGTGTGTGTTAGTAGCAATTTTAAATGCAATTTACTCAAAATAAAAAAAAAAAATTTAAAAATGTGTAAATCTGCAAACGGCTAAAAAGAAATACCTTTCAAATAATATACGTTTGGTCAAAATCGGGATAAAACGGTAGAATAAAACATCGGTCACAAGAAACCGTCTAGGCTATTGATATTATAGATTTATATTAGCAAAACCTAAACAAAACAAAAAAAAATAATTATATTCTATAAAGACAACTAAAAATTGAATACAAAAATGCATCATTTTGTTTTTGTAAAAAAAAAACCATTATGCCGACTAGTGTATGTTTGATTTAATATTAAAAATATTACTCATACGCCCCAAAAATGTTATCTTATATATTAAAAGAATTTATGAATAAACTTTGCATTCAAGATTTTTTTTCAATATTTTTCTTCTCTCAAACCTCTATAACTAGAGTTCTAATTAACGCAGGCTGTTGACATAGATCTAAGAACACTCAGTGGATCAAGCTCCTTCTTTTGAGCTATTAACTGCTTAAATTCGTTGGGTTTGAGGAAAGTTATACGTGGAGAATCAACTTTACTTTTACTGTACGTTAACTTATCTTGGCATATTTTGGCATTACTGTACGTTAACTTCTCTTGGCAAATTCGTTGGGTTTGAGGAAAGTTATGCTTTTCAACTTTACTTTTACTGTACGTTAACTTCTCTTGGCATATTTTGTCATTACTGTACGCTAACTTCTCTTGGCAAATTTCGGTATTATATTATAAAAATTTATATAATATAATAAAATGCTGCGGAGCAGCAGGGGTCCTCTAGTGTTTTTAAAAAAATTGATTTAAAATAATCTTTTATCGGTTAGATTATTTTAAATCATTTATTTTAACCAAAGTTTATATTAAAACTCTTTCTTTCCTTATGCATATGAGTTTTGAATCTCACCGTGACTGTGCGTGACTTTGCGTGACTATTTTAAAATTAAGCTTTGGTCACAACAAGCCTATGGACCAAGTTTCAGATTAATTGGATGAGGGGAAATGGGGTTTAAGTCACTGCGTGACTGTGCCTGACTATGCATGACTGTGTGTGACTATCTTAAAATTAATCTGTTGCCACTAGGGTGGCCCTTAATAAAAAAAGTGTTAAAATTTTCGGTCTCACCCCCTAGAAATATGCGATGAGCAAAAAATCTGAGAAATACAAAGTTTTAGGTCAATCAAAAAAAAAATCAGAGGTGCCTAAACGCGACTTTTTTTAAGATTTTACGAAAATTTCGTTCTATAGTTTAATTTTTTCGACAAGTTATTATATGAATCGATTTCAGTACTAAATTATTTCTTTAAAAAGCTATATAACTTAAAAATAGAATAACATATATATAAAAATATATAACTTAAAAATAGAAGCAAATGCCCCAGACCACTTTTGTGCCAAGAAATCTAGGTCATGAAATTTGACAGAAATTTTTGTGACTTTGAGAAATTTACAACCTATTGTCATATTTTCATACCCTTTTCTGAGAAATGGTATCAATAAAAATTATTTAAATTAAAATTTTTAAATTGGCCCTTATGGTGACCTGTGCATGGAATTACCCTTAAGATAAATCAATAAAAGAAATCGACTAATATATAAACAGTATTTCTTCGTAGCATATTTGTGTTAAACCTGCATTTCTAAAACCAGAAGACCAGCTCTTATTAAAAAATGCACTAAGCCCCACTGTAAATTATTGACTAAACTTTACATACAAAAACGATTCCACTTAAAAAATAACATTAAGTAAAAATTTGCCAAGCACTTTAGAATTAACCGACACTTAACCGCAAACTCCATAAGAGTACACACAAAATCCATACTCGTGTTTAAAACGTGAGCCATACGAGTATGTCTGTATCTTACAATAGGGAAAACATTATCCAATGAACTAAATACTGTACGTAGTCAGTATGTAACAACAAAGTTTAACTGATCCCCCGATAAGTGCTGACATAGGTACGACACAGCGACACTTTATTTTTACTAGATAATAATACCACCAACTAGTTGCGACAAAAAAAAAAGTAAAAAATAAAATGTTAAACTAACTCACCTCCTCGTAGTTGTTGCTCTGCTTAAACTTCAGATGAATTTGCGTATTTTTTGTATGGCACAATATTCAATGTACTTAACTTTTACCTCTAATTGAAACATTAAATTTCATATCACGTACATGGTGTTAGACAATGAGCCACCATACATACACACAGCAACGATTCTTGTGTGGCACTATCTACTACTGCCTCCACAACACCACTGCCAATAACAAACATGACATCATCTCTTCACTGACACCAACAGTAGCAGAGAAACAAACACATCTTTCAAGTATCAGTTACAACAATCAGCCACATCATTGTACGAGTTCGTATCAAAGGAAAGTATATTTACAACTAACAAAACGAACACGGCCAAAAGTTTACCTAGCACTTTTTTCTCGTGAGGCTAAACCTCCTAAAGTGTATAAAATAGACACCTATGGTTACATGTTGTTCGTGATGGTGACTACGAAGTTCTTGATGGTGGTGATGGGATCACAAAATGTCTATCTAAGCCACATAATCTATTAAATGTTGAATATAAAGTGATTATCTTGGCATTTTTTTTTCTGTTTTTTTTTGTGTCTGTCTATTAGTTGGTACAAAAGAGGATCCTTTTTTTTTGAAAACGGTATCATATCCTGCAATTATATGTAGTGAAAAAAATGTAAAATTAAGTTAACTCATTTTGTAAGTAGGTAAATGAATGTTAAGTATTTAAGGAAATTGCAAATTAAGTGTTAGAGTAATTGAACAAGTTGTTAAACATTAAACAAATGTTAATAAAAAAATTTCGTTTCAAAAAAATCACATTCATAAAAATTACTATAATTTAATATATAAAGGTCGTCACTGATGACTTTAAATAAATAATTCATGACTTTTAATAAATAGTTCATCATTTATTAAGGTCGTCACTGATGTTCAAATATTTCTTATCAAACATCGAATGAACGATTGACATCACAAAGTTGAATCCAAACAATATTTATAGAAAAATATTTCATATCGCCACTTAATGTTGAAATAATTAAATATGACTTATATTCCATCTTTTTAAAATATTATATAATCAGATAAAATATGTTCTAATAGATGAATTACTCTAATTTTCGGGTATTGTGGGCCTTTTTAGACCTAAAAAAATTTATTTAGGAAATTATTAAATAAATCTAATATTTAATATATTGCCTCATTTCTTCAATATCATTGTCGTGGCTTTAAAGCATTATATTGCTACATTTGTCTTCATCGGAACAATGTATTATATTTCAGGATCTGGAAATTTGAGCCACCTGTGTGCAATGGGTATATATGAATTTGTCATTACCTTTGTAATAATTAGAAAACAATTTGGGACCTATATAATATTATTTTCGTGGAAGCTTTTAAAATGCGGATTTAATATAGCGTTGTTATTTTTAGTGAAAATGATTCATTGACGTTTATTTATTTATTATTTATTTATTTATTATTTATTAATTTAATTACATTTCATGTACAACAAGATACGGTCTTATATTTATAGTACAGGAACGTATTGGGTTACGAAGAAAACATTTTAAAATATTATTAATTATTAACATATCATATTTAGCATATAGTATATAACAATATTGATCAAAAAATAGACAATTTAAAAAAGTCAAATAAAAAAGTGTTGAAACTTTTGGTATTGCTATTTTATTTAAGTGTTGACTTGAATTGAAGAGTGTTCCCAAGACGAGCGGCATGGATATAAAATTGCCATTCAGATACTAGGTATTGATGCCTAGGTATTATAATATTTCGGTTTCTTGGCGATTGGAAAAAACAAATTTTATCAAATATGTGTTTATGGATTTGCCCGTTTATTATTTTATACAAAAATGTTGAAGTGAGAATTTTCAACAGATTATCAAGAGAGGCCCCGTAAAGATTATTGCAATCAGAGGAAACATGATCAAATCTGCTCCATCCATACACATATCTTATTATCTATAATATTAATATACTAGGCGATTTCGTGTGACCGATGTTTTGTTCTACCGTTTTATCGCGATTTTGATCAATCATATATTATTTGAAAGGTATTTCTTTTTAGCCGTTTTGCAAATTTACAGATTTTTAATTTTTTTCCCTTATTTTGAGTAAATTCCATTTAAAGTTGCTACTAACACATACATAAAATTATACTTATGCTATGTGTGTGTTTATTAAATTTGTCAATGTGTTTGCTAATGAGTTTGCTATCTTCATTCACAATAATAATAAACCATAAATGTGTTGGTTTGTGAATTGGCTAAGTTGAAAAATAAAGCTGTCTAGAAATTGCACTCGAATTTCGAGCGCTGGAATCTGTTAGTATTATTAAATAAGACATTTAGCTTCCTATTACTAACTGCATCACAACTTCCAAATAGTTTACACCCAAACATCAGGGAAGGAATTAGATACATCTTGGCAAGAGGCCCATATTCTTAAAGTGGTGAAACACTGTGGAGACCAGACAGCCCTTAGTTTTACATAAGATTGACCAACCAAGAAATTTAAATGATCAGTCCATGTCAAATTGCTATTGAAAATTATCCCAAGGGTTTTCGCCGTATTAACAATTTCAATTTTCTGGCCGTTTAAAACAATATCTCCAGAAATGGTGGGAATTTGATTTCCGCGGATACAAGCATTAGCCCAAAGGTAGATTTTGTTTAAGTCGTCATTAAAAAGGGTTTTGCCTGAAGCAATATTCTGAGCTGGGCTACTTAAATTTAGTTGCACGTCATTTGCATATAAATGTATCATATATTTGGAGAGTTGTTTTGGCAAATCATTTGTATTCCTATAATAGAGCCCTGAGGTACACCCCTAGTAAGGGATAATCTATCTGACCATACACCGTTTACAAATACGGATTGTGTGCGGTTAGACAAATATGATGATGTAAGTTCGTTTGATGTGTCCGTCAATCTAAAAAAGTCCTTCAGTTTTCCAACGAGTATATCATAATCTACCTTATCGAAAGCTGTAGAATGGTCTAGAAGAACTAAAAAGTTAATATTTCCATTTTCTAATCCTTGCTGTATGTTTTCACTAACTTCGCCAAGAGCAATAACGCAGCTATGGCTCTGATGAAAACCAAATTGCATACTGCAAAGCAAATTGTGAGTATTGACATTTGGAACAATATCCGTTTAGCAACATCCTGAACAGGTTGCTATTTAAAATCAAAACCGGTTCAATATGTTCCGAAATTTCAATGAAAATGTAAAATGTAAAAGCTATTGTTATTTTTGTTATTCAAAATTTTGTAATTCTGTAATTGCTGTTGCTGTTGTTGTGGTCGGTGTGTTTGTATCATTTGCTTAATGCGAATGTATTTATCGTTATAAATCGGTACTGGTATTGTCACACTTTTTTGAATGTTATTCCGAAGTAAATACAAAAAATTCCCAATAATAATAAAAAATATTAATTTTCATAAAAAAGTACCTAGTTATTTATAAAAAAATATATATGTAGATCTTAATTAAAATATACATAGCCTAAATTGCTAGTGCTTTAACATTTAGATTTACTATAATTTGAATTATAATTAATATTAAATAAATAAATAATAAATATATATTTTTTGCATCACTTTAGATGTAAGCGGTTTTTTTAGAACTCATAATTTGATCTTGTAGAAAAATGTTCATATTAAAAATTTGTTAATTTGAAAACATTTACAATTTGCCTAATATAAAATTTTTTGTATACAATTTCTAATGTTTTTATAGAGTGAAGATATTTGATTTGTAAAAAAAAATTTTTGTTTAAGATTTGTGAAATTCTAATATTTTTTTTTGCTACAGATTCACCACAAATCTAACAAAGTTTAAGACAAGTTAATAAAAAATTATTTCTCGCAGACTTGACAAAAAATTCAATACATAGTTCTGGAAACCTTTGCTTCAGAACAGAATACAATACAGTGAGCGTCGAAATAAATTAAACACCTTAGTTATTCAGATAAAAAGTTTTTTTTTTATTAAGAAATTAACACAAAATTTAAAATATATATAAAGAATTCAAAACTTATTTAATAATATCTAAACTCAATAAACACATTAAACAAAAGAAATACAAAACAGGAATAAATTCACTGCAGTTGGCAAATCACCAAACTTTACGTGTCAAAAAAAATTTAAACAGCAAACAAAAGGCAAAAAAATTCAATATAAAATGTAAAGCTTTTAAATATTCTTAATATTTGGTTTATTTTCGTTTGGACTAAGCACCTCATATAGTCTTCTACTCACAAATGGAAAATCAAAATTAATCCAAACAAGACCCAAGCAATAATTTTTCCATTCAACAAATCTCCCAAAAGACTGCCAAGACGTCAACTTCTTATTGGAAATAATACCATAAACGTACTTAACGATGTCAAATATCTCGGATTTGTCTTGGACAAAAAGCTTACATTTAAAAAACATGTTATGGCTACGTGCCAAAAAGCTATAAAATCATTTAAAGCATTATGGTCACTACTAAATAGAAGGTCATTTCTAAACCCCAAAAAAAAAGAAAAAAATTTACTCTTCCAAAGTGTTATCAAGGCCGATATTAACATACGCGTGTACTATTTGGAGTGACGCTGCCAACTGTCACCTAAAACGCTTACAAATTATACAAAACAAATGTCTTAAATTGATAAATAAAAAGCCCTGGAGGTATCCTGCAAATCTTCTTCATGAAACAGCTTATGAAAAAATTATCGATTTTATAACAAGGATTAATAACAATTACTTTGCCAAAATTGAAAATTCCTCTTAACCACTGAGAAGAGAATGTATAGAAATAACGTAAAATTAAAAAAAAAAATCACCAAATTGAAAATTATATGCTTATAGAGGTCTACTGTTTCTAATAAACCTCCTATAAGCATATAAATATGTTCAGATAGTATTTGAATATATTAAATCATATAAAGGTTTTTTCCTCCCCTTTTCCTTTAAAAATCTTAAAAAAAAAAAAATAATATAAAAACTATTTAATATCTTTAGATTCTATACATTATTTGTTGCAATATCTATATAAAGATAAGATCTCATATGTATATATCAAATTTGTTAAAATAAGTAAACAAAGGAAGAATATATAGTTGAAAAACAATTTAGTCTTCTAAGCATAGAAGCGACATCCTTTAGAGCCTTCTTTAAGTTTGCCTTGCTTGAAATAGCCTACTGCTTGATTTTTCTGTCGAGGTGTTCCCACAGATGGTCGCTCGGGTTAAGACCCTGGGAATACGGTAGATAATCAACCGTCTTAGGTCTAGTTTCCAGCCAAGACTAATTTCTCGACGCTAGGGGCAACATTGTCCTAAACCACTTTGTTTACAGTGGAGTCAATAAAAACATGATTACCAATACCTGTTCCCGCCATACAGCCCCGAAACATAACTGAACACCCACCGTATGTAACAGTGTAGGTAAAATACTTTTCTTTGAAGGTTTCATTCTGAGCACGCCATATTTTTGGGCCGTTTCGCGCCGAAAATTTCGGATTTGCTCTTATCGGTATATAATATGCTTTCCCAAAAAGATTGAGTCTCGTTTTTGTACTTTTGTGTTTTATCGAAATTCATTAGCTTTCTCTGGCTCGCCTTGGATATGTACGGTTTCTTGCATGGCACGCTTACATGTAGACCATTTTTGTGAAGCCATCTCTTTACCATACTCGAATTTAATAGTTTACCTGATGCCTGTGTTATGCTTTCCGATAATTCAATTGCAATTTAGGCTGAATATGTCTTTACTTCTCTTACTTGGGTACCACTAAGCCGCTTTTAGTGTCCAGATCTAGGTAAACCTTCACCCTGATGGTGATAAACATATTAGTCAACTATGTTTTTTTTATTACGCAATGGTTTCTACTCAAAATTTCGCCAATTTCACGCAGGGATTTACTTGTTTCCTTTCAAGCTAAAATAATTTTCCAAGTATCAGCCGATGTTTGCTTTCCCATAGTGAGAATATTTTCTTTTAGCTATTTTTAGTTATGATAAATTAGTTCAATTCATTTTGAGATGAATTTTAGTGAAGTAATATATGTACGTGTCAAAGAAAGTTTAGGTTCTTCCCCGAAATATAAAAAGCGTAAGTAAGTGTTACCACTGTGTACTTTTTTTGACTTCACTTTCGAGTGATTTGTGCAATGTTCCCACTTGATTTGATTTCATGTTTTACAGCATTCAATCTCCACATGGTATAGCAGTAAATTTTGTAATATTACCTTTTATCATAAGGCAATAATAACTTTGTAATAAAGCAAAGATTAAAAATTGGCATTTAGTTTAGTTTGACGCTCACAGAATATTCTCTAACTCAAATGTTATTGTTGGATTTGGTTAAAGTCTATAATATTAATAGGCTAGGCGATTTCCTGTGACCGATGTTTTGTTTTATCCCGATTTTGACCAAACGTATTTTATTTGAAAGATACTTCTTTTTAGCCGTTTTGCAGATTTACAGATTTTAAAATTTTTTCCTTTATTTTGAGTAAATTGCATTTTAAGTTGCTACTAACACATACAATTTTATGTATGTTAGTAGCAACTTTAAATGCAATTTACTCAAAACAAAGGAAAAAATTTAAAAATCTGTAAATCTGCAAAATTTTATATACAATGCTATGTGTATGTTTATTAAATTTGTTAATGTGTTTGTAATAAAAATGAGTTTGTTTTTTGTGTTGATTTGTGAATTGGCTATAATTGATTAGCATACTTTTAGGGTCTTTATTTAATGAAAAAATAAAATTTCCTAGAATTTGCACTCGAATTTCGAGGGCTGGAATCTGCTAGTATAAACAAATACATTTTTGCTGATTTTTTTACTGGTATTCAATGATTGTGAGTTCTCTTGATTGATTTTTACACAAAAGAGAATTAAAAAAAAGGAAGTAGACTTTGCTAAAAAGAATTTTTATATTGATGGATTAACAATGACTACAATCGGTTTACTAATCATTTAACTGATGTAAGGCAAAACTAAAATTACCAAGATTTTTGGTCAAGACTAATTTGAAATATCGCATATTTTTAAGTTCTCAAAACATTGCAAAGAGTGGTCCGTTAAAATGCCAAAATCAAAGATTGGAATTGTTAAAGTATTTTTAGGAAATTCGATAGGTATTATTCGTATTAAGAAAAATCAAAATGAATTATTTCAATATCTTAAACCATTTAAGCACAGCATGGATCCAAAGTTTGATTTTCTGTTGCTTGTTATGCTGAACTTAATAAATTGCTTTAAAAACGCTTGTACTTAAGACCATCTGGACTGTTCAGTTGTTGTTTTGCGATTATGTTTTATATGTCAAATTAAAATATAGTTTTTGTAGTTGATGGTAACCCTAATTATTTTGTTTATATTTATTACATATGATTAATGACATTACTTAAAAGTAGACAATAAACATAAACAGAGTTTAAATTGAACTCTAAATATTCAAAAGCGATTAAAGAAAACATTCAAAAACATACCTCCAATTTTTCGATATTTTCTTCCGGAAAGTATGTATAACAAAATACCAAAATATAAATTGCATACATCTGCCTATTTTTTATGCTAATTTTACTTTAGTGGCAGCATTTGTTGTAAAAGACCTTTTTGGAATTTGGATGTCAAGTGAACTTACAACATTTGATAAAAAAAAACTAATTTAATGTACGAATTTATTAAAAAAAAGCTGTTCTTTTTGGAATTTAAGGAAAAGGTCAGTTTTTTGAATGCGCAATTCAAAAAGAAATGGGAAGCTGCTAATAGAACCCGCGCATTTCTTGAAAAGAAAAATTTTGTTTGGCTGGCTTCCATAATGGATATTAAGTCATGTGAAGATGTAACTCCGCTTAATGACGAGGTAAGCTATCAGCGTACTCCTGTTTTTTTACCTAAACTTTTTCGTAGTTAGCAACCAAGTACAAGTAAATGTAGACCGTGAAAACGTTATGAAGAGTCGAGTGAGAGAGGAAAGCGGCGTAAAGATTAAATAGTGCAAGAAAGTGTTCTACGGAAGCCACAAATAGAGATAATTTGAAACATTTGTTATTATATTCGGAAGCAAAAATCTCAATTCATCGCAAATTGTGGAAAAACAAAGCCAATCAAACGAGGAAATCAAAACATATATTTTACTTGATGAAGTTGATGTGGAGAGTGAAAGGTTTCTTGATATTGATTTTGAGGCTTTCCTTTCAGAAGATTCCGACAGTGAATCTTGAGCTATAATCAAGTCTCCTTTTATCTTTAAATATTTTATGTACTTATTTATAAGTCATTTTTGATGGGTATTAAAAAAGAAACAACCAAAACAAGACAAATCGTTTAATTGGTATGTGCCATAAATCAATAACCTTTAAGTGGGCGTAGTATAAAAAATGGGCTTGGCAGCCTCCCCCATTTTAATTTTTTTAATAAGGGTCTGTAGTCCGTTTAGGTCCCATAATTTAAAAACTCTAAGTCAAAAATTAAAAACGTTAGGATTTCCCTTTATATGTACATGGATTTTTCAGTGATTTTTTGTAGTTTTTTGAGCTTTGATTTATTTTAGCGGGAACGAGGAACAATTTTTTTTTTTAAATTTTTTTTATTGATATTTATTTATGTATTGCATTTAATACAAAATTTTAAATTTTTTATAAATATATCATTAAATTTGCACAGGGGTACAAAACTGATTTATTGTGCAAGTTTGAGTGGGTGTAGCGGAAAAAGTGGGCGTGGCAACCTCCTCATTTTTCTTTTTTCTTACTTTTGGAGTGCCTGATAAGTTGTGAGCCAAATTTCGTGGCTCTAGGTCTAAAACTGTCGATTTTAGAATATGACTTTATATGGGAGATGGGCGTGGCAATGGACAGATTTTTACGCTTTTTCCAAAATTTCTTAATTACATCGAAATAGGTGTCCATACCAAATTTCATTGCTCTACAAGCACTCTTTCTAATTTAATGGTATTGTATAAAGGGTAAAAGGACAATTCTCAATTTCCAAATCGTACAAAAATGTCAACTTCCTCTTAAGAAAAGTCGAGTACGAAATTTAGCAAAAAAATTTGGAATGTAGAATGGATATAATATCAGTTCATGAAACGCTTTGCAACATAGCACATGTAATGGTTAAGAGAGTGAGAAAATATAATATTTTCAATCTAGATGGCACAGATGAGCACATATATTGCTGGCATGACGTGGAGAAGCCAAATGCATCTAAAGTAGTGTTATGGCTGGGTAAATTGCAGCTACCACGTGAAGCTATAGATATGATACAGTTCCCTAAAAATTAATTCGGAGACCTTGGACGTATTTTACGATTCCTCGGAGAACAATATGGAGAAGAATTCATGTCACACAAAAACCATTGACGGTCCCACTAGAATCCAATACCATTGAAAATGTATGCGGAATGTTGTCAATAAATGTTTATGGTTGTTGCAAACAATACAACATCGTAAAAGACTTAAAAGCGGCTATTCTCCAGGCATGGTTAGATATTGAGATAAGCACACTTCAAACACTTGTGGAATCAATTCCAAGCCAAGTTTTCTATATCATACAAAACAGAGGAGGAATGACTAAAAATAAAAAAGTAATTTTAAAATAAAAGTAAATTTTTAGCCAATAGAAATTAAATAGTTTTAATTTTTAATGAAGTGTGTTTATTTAGATTTCGCACATTTTTTAAAATTTTTTGTTGAAATGTTTGTTTTCGTTATATTAATTGACGTTATTATTACCACTGTACAGAGGGTAGGTAGCTGTTTGTCATTCCGTTTGTAACGCTTCGAAAAATATATGCGCAACCCCAGAAATTATATATATTCTTGATCCTTATAACAACTCGAATCGATGTAGCTGTGTCCGACTATCTATCTGTCTGGGTAAATCATGCTCATTGACAAAATAAACCAGTTACCTGGGAGAACAATAATAACAATAATAATAACAATAATAATAACTTTATTTCTGTGTGAATAATCGGCCTATTTTGTTTTTATTTGCCAGGTTACTTTTTAGATTTATTAAAATGGATGCTTGGGATACCGAAAAGAGGATTTGGATAGTGCAGTGGTACAATGCTTTGCAGTCTTTACTTAAATACAAAGGGAATTTAGGTGGGAGTTGGCGGAAATGCCCCGAGAAGATGGTACACATGTTTGCCGAATCTGAAAGCACGAAAACCCTACCATCGTGATCCCTATGTTCGTGCTTTAGACCAAACGCGGCTGTAGCATCGTCAATTCAGGCAAATGCAAGCATTTCAACTCGAAACGTATCAGCGCAAATTGGAATTAGCAGACGGTCATTACAACGGATAATTCATAATGCCTTAACTTGTTTCCGTACAAAGTCCAAATTACAATCAAGTTAAATCCTCTGGATTTACCAATTCGCATGGAATTTTGGCAAAAATTATTGGAATGGCTGAAGAAGACAACAGTTTGAAAAATGGCTTATTTATGTCTGATGAGGCCCATTTTTATCTAAACGGCAATTTAAACAAGCAAAATTACGGTATATGGAGGAAATGAAACCCACAAATACTCCATGAAACGGAACTGAACCTAAAACGAGTCTCTGTGTGGTGCGCAGTTTCATCAAGGGCCATACTTCTGTGAAGAAAACGGTGTAACAGCGACTGTCAATGGGAACCATTATATAAAGATGCTGAAGGAGTGTTTTATCCAGAACTGCGCCGAAGAAATATGAGTTTCAACAGCATTTGGTTCTAGCAAAATGGAGCAACTACACTCATAGCCAGACCGGTAATCGCGAAGCTCCACCGAAAATCCCCAAAGAAATTAATATCCAGAAACTCCACTCCAGAAACTTTCCGCTGGTCCGCAATGTCACCTGACCTGACTTCACCAGACCCTTTTTATGGGGGTATGTAAAGCAAGAGCTGTAAAAAACGAAACCAAGGAATTTGACTGAATTGAAGCAGTCCATTAAAACAATAATTGATCCTGACTTCAACCCTTTAGGCCGCAATGCTATAATTTTTTGATTAGGTGTAGCATATGCGTGGATGAGCATGGAGGTCATTTACATTCTATCATCTTCAAAAACAATTAGTTATATAAAATTTAATTGAGTTTTCTATACAAAACACGCTTAATACGAGTAAATATAGCGAACCAATAGCAACTGGTTTCTTAAATTTTTTCGTTCATCTCTTATTAATAATATCGAACTGAATGTTCGCTCCAATGAAGTTTTTCTGTAAGAAACATTTCCAATACAAACTGAAAGATGTCGATGAAACTCAACATCAAAAATGCATCCTCGTTCTTTAAAAAAATTTATAATTTTTCTATTGTGAAAAATCACAGTTTCAGTACGTCGTTTTAAAAATGTTTTCTTTGAAACCACACAATTTAAATATTAATTAATTTTAAGCACACAAACAAGTCAAAAACAATCAAGAGAAGACCAAATGACAAACTACCAAATAAATTATAGACTAATAAAAAAAAAAAAAACAAAGTCCGTTAATAAAACATATTTTCTTTTGCGGCGAAAACGTTTTCCTGTGCTATTTGTTGACTTAAAAATGCATTAATTCCAGCAATAGCTCACGCAAGAAAATTGCTGTGATTTTCATTTAGTACATCAGTAGTTAAGTTACAGAAATGAAAACCAACACCAACACCAACATTAACAAACAACAGCATCTTTACAATTATTATTACTGATATCATCATCATCAACATCACCAGCCTCTACTGGCATTGCTATGTTTAGAAAAGGCAACAGCCAAGCTACCTTTGGTCTTAAGCAATAGTCACGATATATCACTGCTGTTGGTGGCATCCTCAACAAGGACCTTCGTCTATGTATATTTTCTGTGTGCTTGTATAAAAATAAAGAAATCAAGAAGCACGAAATTAAATTAAATGCCGCGTAGTTAAGTTTATTTTTTTTCTTGTTGTTTTTGTAAGTGTGTATTCTGAAGATTTTCTTGTTTTGTGGGTTTCAGTTACAGGACCAAATGAAGTAGCTAAAATATACGTTATTTCTTTTTTTTATAAATAGAAGGTGTGGTTGTGCTGTCTAAACCAATAAGTCAGTAAAAGGAAACATGCTCGACACTCGAATGAATAAGAAAAACTGAAGTTAAATTTAAAGATATTTTCATGATAATGGTCATTTTTAAGAATTTTTTTATTTAAAATTTGTTGAGGGAAAAAATAATTAAGTTTAAAAACAATTAATTAATTAAAACAAACTAATTTTTATTAAAAACACATTAATAAATTTAATTAACAAACAGTAGTATTGTATAATTTTATGTATGTGTTAGTAGCAACTTTAAATGCAATTAACTCAAAATAAAGGAAAAAATTTAAAAATTTGTAAATCTGCAAAACGGCTAAAAAGAAATACCTTTCAAATAATATACGTTTGGTCAAAATCGGGATAAAACGGTAGAACATAACATCGGTCACAAGAAATCGCCTAGTCTGTTAATATTATAGATTTATTTCAATAAAATATTCTTTAGAGTTTTTAATCGGCTATATCGGCTTCTGGAATAACCGCGTATGTCGATTTTTGTCAGTTTTGAGTTAACGATGCCAAATATAATAATTTTTAACGCTCTTTACATGTGTTTAATTTTTTTTTAAAAAACTATTAACCATTTCTGATTTTTTCTTTAAATAACGACGTAACTTAAATGTTTATTAAATTAAAATGGAGCACTAACGACGTATGTCAACCTACGTTTGATCGCTGACAAATTATTTTCTCAGAAAAAAAATTCAAAATTATTTTGGATTATTTTTCAGTTTATAACCTCTTATAAAAACTGTTGTGTTTATTTCTATTATTTCTTGTCACTATTATTCTTGATACGTTGTTATATTCTCATCCTAAGTCCCGTTAACTTTCTGTTGACGAAAAAAAAAAATCAATTTTTCAAGCAACAACAACTTATGTATAAATATGTATTTGCACTGATAGTTTTCTTTTTCAAAGAAAACGATATTTGTCGGCATAAGTTGTTTTTCTGCACACACTTTGAGTGTAATTTACATATTGTTTTTTCGTCCTTCTTTAGGATCTATTCCTCTTAAGATTTTTAACTTAAAATTTTTTATAAAGTATTTATTGTCCATATCTACAGGACTGTTAAACAAAAAGTCCTAAAAACTTTATATCGAGCCTATAATTTCAAATATAACGTTTTTTGGCTCTCCTGAATATTTTGATTTTATGACATACGCGATTATTCTAGAAAACCACAGATGATGAATAAATCTCTCACATACCACGATTTGCTGAAAACTTCTTTCAAAACAATAAAAAAACACATGTTTTGCAATAATTCATATTCAGTTTTCAATATCTCTCTTTCGCTCGATCAACATCTCTTAAGATTCCTTCGTGAACTTAGTTAAAAAGTCACCTAAATCGGACGTATCAGCCTTAAATGCTGGCGCAGACGTGAAATCAACTTCATTTAACTGATCTTTCGTTTTTGATTTTTACCTTTAAAATGAAAACGTTTACAAGGGATCATAATAATTATGATTTAAAAAAATATACTTATATTCCTTACACTTATAATGAGCGGAGTTGTTACAGCGATGTCCGTTGGTCCGGCTGTGGAAATCACGCTGCTTTGCTCGTTTTTAGTGAAAATGATTCATTGACATCTTGAGCAGGTTACTGTTTAGAGTCTCGATATTTCAATGAAAATTTAAAAAAAATATGATTTTGCTACGATGTTCTTATTATTGTTGAAAACAATTGATTTGAGTAAGCTAATTGTTTGTACTATGTTGATGATTGTAGGGTTCTTTTTAATCGGAGATGGACTTCGCTCCTGCAAATCTATAGAAGAATAAAAATTTGATTTTTTCTTCGGTTTTTTTTTTTTTTGATATATTTGCAATTTGACATGGATTGACATATAAATCTCATGAAAAGTTGTGGTTAGGGTTTGGGAATAAAAATTATGAAATAAAAAAGACAGTTTTGAGTTTGGTTAAATTTTCTTGGTTGATGCTCACCGTTGCTGTATCAAAATCCAAGTGAGTTACTTCTTCAACAGTAACTCTTTAGCTTAGAGTTACGATAGTTTATTTTTCTTATTCAAAAGCTTACATAGTAACAACAGGTATTAAATTACTGGTATTAATTGTAAAATTGACTTAACCCTAATCTTACCAACATGTGTCTGTGAGACACATTTTGATGTTTGATTCAATATTAAAACGGAACTATGTTGTTATTTACTGCAACCAAACTTAATTTTTTTTTACATATGTTTCGGATAATTTAGCAAAAAAAAAAAAAAACAGTTAATAACTATTAAATTCTTCTATGTATTATAAGCCAAAACAAAAAAATGTTACATAAACTACAAATAAGAATCTCAAAGACACATACAAAGAAGTTTGTTTTTATCTGAAATTTAAAACAATAACAACTATCTTTCATATACATTACAACAACTGCATATGTATAACAGTAACTATCTTCCATATATATTTGTACAAGTTACATATCTTCATGTAGCTCTGTTAACTTCGGGGAATCTCCTTTGAAGTTAATTAGTAATCAAGTGGTTTTGCATGTTGTAAATAACACATTAGTTGCGATAAGATTTTATACAGTATTGACTTGCAAGTATCTTATATATTAAAAGAATTTATGAATAAACTTTGCATTCAAGATTTTTTTCAATATTTTTCTTCTCTCAAACCTCTATAACTAGAGTTCTAATTAACGTAGGCTGTTGACATAGGTCTAAGAACACTCAGTGTTCTTTTGAGCTATTAACTGCTTAAATTCGTTGGGTTTGCGGAAAGTTATGCGTGGAGAATCAACTTTACTTTTACTGTACGTTAACTTATCTTGGCATATTTTGGCATTACTGTACGTTAACTTCTCTTGGCAAATTCGTTGGGTTTGAGGAAAGTTATGCGTGGACAATCAACTTTACTTTTACTGTACGTTAACTTCTCTTGGCATATTTTGGCATTACTGTACGTTAACTTCTCTTGGCAAATTTTGGTATTATATTATAAAGATTAATATAATATAATATAATGCTGCGGAGCAGCAGGGGTCCTCTAGTATTTTATAAACAAATATACCAAATCGACTTACGGAAGAAAAAATCCGACTAGCTGCGGAAGAAATTGATGAAGATACGGCCGATGATATTGAGACGAAGATATTTTTTTACAATCTGATGACGAAGAGACTGAAAGTAATGAAAATAATGGAGATGATGCTTCAGAGGTGTCTGATACTATTTCAGATATTGAAGAATATAAATATGATGAAATATTTCTTGGTAAGAACGGAACGCAGTGATTTTCAGCTCTAAATCCTCAAAGGCGTATTCCTACCCGGAATATTATTCGGTACCCATTGAGCAAAGTTAACTTGCCACCGGGAATACAAATCGAAGACCCTTTAGAGTAATTTGAGCTATATTTGAATGATGAAATTTTTGCTGCACTTGTAAATGTAACAGAAATAAGAGCCTTTATTGGACTTCTGATTTTAGCAGGGACAAAAATGCAAACACAGAGATTAAGGAGTTTTAGTGTTCGCGCAACTATGAGCCGAAATCGTTTTAAGGAAATTTTCAAAAACTTATGCTTTGACGACAAAAGTACTAGGAGCATTCAACAGCAAAAAGATAAACTGGCACCTATAAGGGATTTATTTGAAATCGTCAACAAAAACCAAAAAAAAAATATACACTCCTGGTGAAAATAGGTGTTCTTTTCGGCAATATATGTCTAGTAAGTCCGATAAGTATGGACTAAAAATTTGGTGGCTATGTGACAGCACAACAAGCTACCCACTCAACGCAATACCTTATTTAGGCAAAATAAATAACCAAACTTATGGAAGCTCAGGCCGATATATCACATGTGATAATTATTTTACAAGTTTGAAACTTGCCAATAATTTATTGGCTAAAAGTTTGGCACTAATGTGCACTCTTAAGAAAAATAAGCACTTTGTTCCCTTATCATTTTTGCCAAACAGAAAAAAGCAAGTGGAAACAATTTTCTTTTTTTTGGTTTTTGCCAAAAATATGACTTTGGTAACTTACGTCCCAAAACTGAATAGAACAGTTAATTTTACTCTCTTCAATGCATTATAACACTCACAACGACTCACAATGTAAGAACAAATCTGAGGTAAATTTAGATTACAATCGGACTAAAGGAACAGTTGACACTTTGGATCAACTTGCAAATAGCTTACTTGCCGAAGAAAATCAAACAGGTTCGTGGAATCGCAGGATATGATACTTGAAAAAATTTACATCCATCTTGGGAAGCCACGCAAGCCAAAAAAGCTTGAAAAGTCTTTTTACGTGATGTTGACGAAGGACTTATTGCTCCCCAAATATACCAAAGGTCACGAAATAAATTACAACGGCCTGTAATTCAATGCAAACAAAAAGTTCTTCAAGAAGGAAATACACCAAATACAACCACTTGTACAGTAAATAAACGCAAGAGACGCTAAAACGTTCAAAAAAGGATCATTTGGCAGCACTGATTTCCGTCAAAAGTTTTTTTATGCAAACAATTGACAGTGCTGCCGTAAATTTTTGCAACTATGGCATCATTTTAATTACAGGCGCAATAGAGCGCGAAGCTTAAAAAAATTAAAATTTACAAATTTAAATAATATCGTTTTATTATTTCAAAGTAATTTTTTATTTTGGGAATCATCCTTCTTTTAATTCTGTTTTTATTATAAGTTAACAAAAAGTTGTCATTTTTAGAATCAATATTTTCAATAATATAATATATTATTAATGTTATTGTGGTGAACATGTTTTTTATCTTTTGCAAAACGTTCTAAAAAGCAAACTCTGTGCAATTGTTGAGCAGTAATAAAGCATCTGCAACAACTGATCACGCATCAGCAACAAAACTTGGCATAACTGCCGCAGTGATGCACGAATTTACTGCATTTACGAACGAACCCTGTGTTAAGCTGCTTTCTCTTCATATGTGTTTAAGAGACACATGTTGGTAGGATTTGTAACTTTTTATGTTGGTATGATGAGGGTTAAAAGTTATCGATACTTACTTATTTATTAAGTTATCGATACTTATTTGTTTCTTAATTTAAAAATTGTTTTAAATTTAGCGCTTAATTTTTTAATTTCAGACAAATTCTATTATGCTAAATCTCATTTCTTGTGTGATAGCTCTAATTGTTTTTCTTGTTATTGTTGGCGTTGTGTTTGTCTCATTTGCTTCATGAGTTTGTATTAGGTTGGTCTCAAAAAATTTTTTCCGTTTGCTGTAATAAATGCGGTCTCCATTTTTTAGCTCGATCTGACGGTGGCTTTTAGTGCCTAGTGGGGCCCAAATTACCCGATATTATGAAAAAACACAAACTTAGTTCTTTTTTATTGCTTTTTATAACTTTTAAATAAAGAAATAAAATTAATTGGACAAAAAACAATTTTTATTATTTAATAAGTATTGTGATACTGAAATTATTTTCAAAGCTTTAAAAATTACCACTTGTATGGTAATTTAAGCATTGTAGTTCCTATTGCCCCAGCAAAAACTCACATTACGCTTACTAAATAATGTGTCTAGTACCGTGGTATTACATTTTTTAAATTGCGATTCTGGGAAGTGTCGGGGTCCAGTTTAAAGAAAAGCCGCTCCGGAAAACTTTCAAAAATTTCAAGTCTGTTTATATGGGGAAAATATAACTTTTTTCAGATTTTACGAATATTTCGTTGTATAGTTTAATTTTTTCGACAAGTTGTTATATGAATCGATATCAGTGCCAAATTATCCTTTTAAAAGGCTATATATTTAACTTCTAAATCGAAAACAAACTCCCCAAAAATAGCAAATTCCCCAGAATTTTAAACTTTAAGAAATTGATTATAGCCATATGTTTTTTGGTCTCTATACCTATAAGTACTGAGACATGAAATTAGATTTTTGTGAAATATTCAGTAAATGACCTCTTTCTAAATACTTCGTATCAAAACTTAATCACCTGTCTACTCTTAAATGTTATAGTTTATCTTAAAAACCTAGGGTTTCGGAATAATATAATATGACCCCATTAACCCTTTTGGACTTGGATTCACATATGATTCCAAGCTAATAAAAGAAAATTTATTCAAAAAAATCAAATATTTTGTTAAGTGCTGTTACTCAAAATATTATAACCAAATGTGTAGTTATTCCGTTCCTCAAATTTCGGATAAATCCGAGAACGTTAACCCATTGTTTGCCAAGGCCAGCTTTGGATTTTAAGATATATTTAAATAAAGATTACCGAAAACGAGTTTTTCTACTATTTCTCTATTTGTACAGGAAGGATGTTGGTTTTTGTATGATTCTACTATCTGCAGTAAAAACTACTTTTCTTCTACATTACTTGTTGACACTTTATGAACATCTTTTATGAATTTAACGCCTCTTTCGGCAGTATCGTTTACTACAAACAATTCCTTGCAGAAACTGTAATTGTTTTTAAAATCTTCATTAGATTTTCATGTCGATGGAGCAAATAATAAAAATTCTGTAGAAATATTAAAACCGCTTAAGTCATTATTTAACAAATTTTCTGGGTGAATTAGTTTCACAAATACAGCAGACTTTTATTTTTTAACCAATAATAATAAAATAAAAAATTAAAAATAAAGTTTACTAGAACAATACTTTTAGGTATTAACTTTTTTTAAATATTGCAAATTCAAAGTTTGGCCTGGGCAAGGAAGGGGTTAACGTTGTTCGATTTATCCCAAATTTTTAGCATGGCAGATTTGCACATTTATTATTACATTTGAAGCATCACATCTAAACAGTAATTACAAAATATTTGAATTTTTTTAATAAATTGTCTTTTATTATTATTATATTAATTATACAGGTTATAATGACTTTGTGCTGATGTTTGTAACTACCAAAAATATTTGAGTGACTTTCTGAGTCGATTTAGCGATGTCCGTCCGTCCGTACAAATGATCGCTATCAGATCGACTTAAATTGTCATAATATCCATATTATCATATATGTAGATCTCGGTCAAATTGGGTTTGTGTAAGTTTATTACATCCGTTTATCAGTACTCAAAAAATAAACCCTATAGTGCAATTCTTAGTCATAGCACCCATATGAAGCTGAATCTCGATCTTTACTTAAATCTATCAAAAAACAAAAATATTGTGAACATTTTTTTAATATTTGGCTTTTGCAAAACATAAATGACCAAAATCGGTCCATTTTGCGACCAGTTCCCCATATAAATATGGTCATAAAAAGGGCCAAAAATTTCCTACAGTGCAGTGGTGTGGAGTCTATAAAAAATTATTTCAACATAATGTAAATATCATCCTTTCCAAACTTTATCTTTCAATGTCCTATGAAATATCTAATAAATTCTTACGAAAATTTTATATTTTAAATGTCGTTACAAGGAGATCTTTAAAAATATAATATTTGTAAAATGGTTGAAAGTTTTCATGGAAAGCGCCCACTATGTTCCTTTTTGTTTATAAACATAAAAAAACTGTCATTTTTGGCCCTTGATTTTATCACCGCACCAAAATTAATTTTTTTTTACATTATCTTGCAAAACTAAAATAAAAGCGCCATACTAATAAAGGGTACTTTACAGGTACAAGCTTGTTTAAAAATTACCGGCACCATTTGTCAGATTTAGAGAAGACTTTTCAGCCTGTCTTCGTATCTTAGTTGCAGCGCATTCTAAAGAAAACACACAAGAGACCATTTGATCGTCTAGTGAATTTTTTTTTATTAATCAACACTCACGGAATGCACCCTACAAATACAGTGCATTGTGTTGATTTCAAGAAAATAGGTTATGGGACGGAGGAGAGAGGGTGTAGTGTTTGTGGATATTTGACTTAAATTTTATTAGATTGTAACTGTCAGGAAAGGCTTGTGTGGGGAGTTTATTCCACATACGGCTAGTTCGACTGATAAACGAATTCTCTCTGTAATGCGTTTTGTAGTCAACTGGACAATAGACTATAAACGGATGTGATCTATTAGAGAAACGGGTAGAGGCGAACTGAAACTCGGGCACTTGGAATGAGTTCGGTAATCTCAGAAGAACATTTACCATGATGGTACCTACATATACTGTAGTATATGTAGAGTATTTAAATACATGTGTACGCACAATGAGGTGCAACTATTCTTTTCGTTTATTAGTTGCACCTCATTGTGCGTACACATGTACTTAAATACTCTACATATACTACAAATACAATAGTTTTACACAACCCACATTTCGATGATGTTGCAACGAGTCAATAGAGTTGGATACCCTTTTGTCTTTGTACTCGGTCCAGTAGCTCCAAAATAGACTTTGAAGCTCCTGCCCATATATGGGATTTGTATTCCATTTTCGATCGGATGAAAAATATTTAATTCAAAATTATTTCTTTGGTTTATTCAAACTAAAAATAAAAATTAAATGAGTCTAAAAATATTGACACCTAATGTTTTGCATTTTTCTTCTCATGTAAAATATGTTAAAAAAAATCTTCGGATGTTAAAAATTATTTAAAATATCCTGCAATTGAAAAACGAAAAATATCCCAGTTAGTATTAAGCTAATGTTAACTTTTAAATACATTTCCGTTATAACATAACATATCCGTCAGAACTTCCGTGGGCATTATATTAAGTACGTAAATGCGTATGGAAATATTGCATAATGTTGTAATTTTTACAACTTTATTATAACAAAAAAAAAAAAAGAACAAAAAATAAGATTAATAAAAACAAAGCAAAAAAGTTTATGCTAATTTTTTTTTGTCGTACAGGAATTGTTTTAAAGTTTTTCCGGAGTCCTAGGAAACACCTGAAAATATTCCCACTACATACATTTTATCAAAAAGTTTTTTTTTTTTTGCTCTATGTGTGCATGAACTTGTTAGGGATAAATTCTTACTGTCGCATAATTTGTATAACATATACACATACTTAGGGATATAAAAGAAAAGTTTTCTTTTTAGCAATTGGACCTCATCAGGTATAATTTCAATTGAATTTCCCTGCAGACCAAAGGAAATAAAAAAACGACCCGCTTTTTTTATTGTAACATTTGAAAACATTTTCATTTACTGTTCTGTTTTTCTTGTTATATATTTAATTTTATACGTTTACTTTGCATTGTTTTACATTTGCATAAACTTTTATTTTAGCCCGCACTTTGGGATTTGTGTTACTGATTTTTACTGCCCTTTGGATTTCTTTAGATATTTCGTTCTATTGTTTTTTGTTTTTTTTTTTTGTTTTTGGTCTTCTTCCAGATTTGAAATGGCAACAGTAATTCCAAGTAGTAGTCTATTATTTGTTTAAAAGGTGGAGATACCACCGTCCCATTACTGCTCTACTCAATTTCATTCGCATACGAAGTAAGCGATTCCACACAGCTGCTTGAAATTCAATACCTTTTTGCTACTTTATTTCTATGTATAATGTGGAATGTTGGTATTTAGTTTTTTTCTTCTTTATTTGGTCTGGTTGTTAAATTTTATGCTTCGCAGGACAATGCATCCTTGTAGTAAGTGGCGACATTGTTATCAAAGAAAGCCATGAAATTTTCGCTTGAATTTAAATTTGTTTGAAATTGATTTTGTCTTTGATGACGACAATTGTTATGCATACAGTTTTTTATTGAACGTAATTCAAATAAAGGTAAATTACAGATTATTACAAAACTTCAGAAAAAAGGAAATATATTTTCCTTAAAGAAATTTAAAAGAAAATTTTCTCCCAAACTTCAATTGAAACAAATTATCCTCTTGTCCTTTTACAAATTTTACTCAAATGTCACAGCACTCTTATTGCGTTTGGAAAATATTAAACAATTTATAAATCACCCTTCTTGAAACTTTTACTGGCTTTTGTTAAGTTTTATTTTATTATTTAATTACACGTTTTCTCTTACAAACATTGGACATTACAAGGACATTGTTGTTTGTTTGCTTGTAATTATGAAATTTGTATGCATCCCTTTTGTTTGTGTTAATACAAGTTTCATCTCTATATGGTAATTTTATAGTTTTCATATGTTAATTAATACTTTAGTTTATTAACATTAATTGTAGTTCACAGATATAACCGAAATAAATTAATATTCCATAAGTGTAGTGCCAAACAATTCAGAGACCAAAATCAACCCAACTATTTTGTAGGTAATTAAGTAATATAATGCAAGAATGGGCAAGATGACATCATTGCAGGATTTCTAATACTTCATGATACGAAATGACCAGTAATTTGGGCAAAAGTTTTCTTTTCAAAACCAGATATGAGGAGATGATACTAAAAAAAACCAATTATTTTTGAAGTGGGAAAATAAATATTGGGTGGCTTTTGTCAGGTTCATATGTAACATATAGCAAATAAAAAAAGAATATCTTGGCAATTTTATCACATCATATCATATCACTACAAAATATGTCTATAATGTCCTTTCACAAATTTCACAACTTACCAAAATTGAATGAAAATTATTTCAGATTTTTATGAATTTTTAACATCTATGTATCTATACTATATCAATATACGTGAAGGAAAATTTGCGGGCAGTGTGAAGAGTGTGAGAATTGATATAGTTACAGTTAATACGGAGTAGAAGTGCAGAATTTAAAAATTTATGTATAATAAAGGGTTTTTCAATAAGAGCGGTACAAGAGTTTTTTTAAATAAAACAAAAACGGTTTTGGATATCAATGAAATTCTTTATTCCTGTGAAAGAACGCTCGATGCCATTATGTATGGAAATCGATCTCTTTTGCATGGCCACCACAGGCACGCTTGTAGAAGTCCAGACGCTGAACCCAATTCTCAACGGTTTTCAAGCATAAATCGGCCGATACTGCTGAAATTTCACGTTCGATATTCGTACGAAGTTCATCAATCGTCGCTGGCTTGTTGGCATGGACCATAGACTTGACGTCGCCCCATAGGAAATAATCCAACGGCGTCAAATCGCACGACCGAGGCGGCCAATTGACTGGACCATTTCGTGAGATAACACGTTCTCCAAACTTGGTTTCCAATAAATTGATTGTGACATTCGCTGTGTGGCTTGTGGCGCCGTCCTGTTGGAACCACATGTCCTCCAAGTCCAAATCATCCAATTGGGGCCAAAAATATTCGGTTGTCATTGAACAGTAGCGATTCCCATTCACGGTAACGTGCCGGCCTTGATCATCGCGGAAGAAGTACGGCCCAGTGACGCCGCCGGCCCATAAACCGCACCAAACCGTAATTTTTTCGGGATGCAATGATGACTCATGGAGTACGTGTGGATTGCTGTCTGACCAGTAACGCATATTTTGTTTATTGACGAAGCCATTCAGTCAGAAATGAGCTTCATCGCTGAAGATGATTTTTCGATGGAAATCCGAATCATTTTCAAGTTATTGCTCAGCCCAATTCACGAACATACGACGCTTCTGGTGATCAAGCGGCTTCAGTTCTTGCGTCAATTTGATATTGTAAGGATGTAGGCCAATTTATTTTCGCAAAATTCGCCACAACGTCACAAAGATGCCCAACGCTTGAGAACGAGGTGTGAGAGACACATTTGGGATTTCTTCAACTGAAGCCTCAGCGACAGCAATATTTTCGACACTACGGGCACTTCTTTGTCTCACTGGCACAGGAACATTTTGTACTGTGCCTGTGGATTCAAATTTTTCCACTAGACGCTCAATTGTTGATCTGCTAGGACGATTATGACGACCATAAATTGGACGTAGCGCTCTTAAAGTTGAGGCCACTGACTCAGAATTTCGGTAGTAAATTTTAATAATTTCGACTCGTTATTGGCTCGTATATCTTTCCACCATGAAATGGCAAACCTTACTGAAGAGAAATGTCAAAAGAGCGGCGAGAAATATGGCGTCGTTTGCTGTCCCTGTCTTTCTACTTTTGTAGCGTCCCTGTTGAAAAACCCTTTATGTGCTAAAAATATATTTAATTAAATAAAATAAATAAAGTTTTAGACAATTCATAATTCATCGAATTTCATATAATTGTATATCACACACCCTGTGTTGAATTGGGAACTGCCTTAAATTGATTAGCATGAATTTAAAATTAAAAAAATTAAAATTATTTATTATCATAAATTTTTTTATATATATAGATTAAAAAACATTGAAAGAAAAAAATTTAAAGAAAAAAAAAATTTCCTGGAATCTGGAAAGAACTATAGGTTAAATTTTTGTTTGATATTTTTAGTGAGCATGGTACTTCCATACAAAGTAAATTTTTAATATCATGTATATTGAGTACTACGACAGGAAGAGCTTTGCAAAATTTGTATGAGATCACATATTATTATTAAATATGGGCGTGGCACAAAAGAAGAAGTACTATGAAAGCGACAGTCTTGTGACTAGTACATTAATTAGCAATGTGAGTAGTCGCCATGTTAAAAAGCGCCAAAATCAAAAATCGTCAAAACCGAAAAAAATGAAAAAATAAAATCGGCAAAAACAAAAATCTCCAAAATCAAAAAGCGGCAAAATCAATTTAATTAGGAGAATCGATGTTTTTTGAATGAAAAAAACAAAAAATATTGTATCTATAATATTAATAGGCTAGGTGATTTTATGTTACCGATGTTTTGTTCCACCGTTTTATTCCGATTTTGACCAAACGTATATTATTTGAAAGGTATTTCTTTTTAGCTGTTCACCAGCTTTACAGGTTTTTAAATTTTTTCCCTTATTTTGAGTAAATTGAATTTAGAATTGCTACTAAAACATACATAAAATTATACATATGCTATGTGTGTGTTTACTAAATTTGTTACTGTGTTTGTTTATGAGTTTGCAATCTTCATTCACAATAATAATAAACCATAAAGTTGCCTAGAAATTGCGATTTGACTAATTTTTCTTTGTAAATCTATTATTTTTCAACGGATTTCTCTGAAATTTGGTACACACGATCTCTGTACGTAAGGTAAGGTCACCATATGACTATTTTTATATAAAACTTTTTATATACAAATCATTTAATGTTTTTTGGTGAATTTGTTCGCTATATAAATTTATATTTTTCAACGGCTATCTCTGAAATTTGGTACACACGATCTCTGTACTTCAGGTAAGGTCACAATATGCTTTTTACCGCCCACGCCTACTTTTGCGCCCACTTTTAATATAAAATTCATTTTCTGTTTTTTGGTGTATTTGTTCGCTTTATAAATTTTAATTTTTCAACGGATTTCTCTGAAATTTGGTACACACGATCTTTTTACTGCAGAGAAGATCACCATATGGTTCTTACCGGCCACGCCTACTTTTACGGCCACTTTTTTTTATTTTTTTACGGGGTTCGCTCGAATTTCTGCACATTATTCTCATATCTTAAGCAAGGTCGTCATATATTTTTATCGGCCACGCCCATTTTTTTTAATTTTCTATATATGCTTTCTGTGTTTGTTAACATATTTTAATTTTTCAATGGACTTCCCAAAAACTTTGTGCATAAATTATGAAATACATTTTGTAAATCAACTTATTATAAATATTCCCGTCTTGCCTTTTTTACTATATGAGTTGTAACACCCCAAAATTAGTGCAGATTTACAGGTTGACTACCATTGTAGAATTACTCCGATGAGGTTAATTCATACAAATATTTCCATCTCGCCTTTTTAACTACATTGGAAAACAAAATATTACGTATATTTCCATCTCGCCTTTTGGCTATATTGGAAAGCAACCTATTACAAATATTTCCATTTCATCTTTTTTACTATAAAAATGAGTTGTAAAGGTGTAAAAAGAACTATTTGTAATTGTGACTTGCATATGAAAGAACTCTAGGGAACCCGATCAGACCCAAATTCGTATCGAGTCTTAACGAGTTAGACAATCTGAGTAGAGAAATGCTGAAACACCTGAGCAAACCCTATAACGTCTTGAAGCCCAAAAATCAAGAAAAGCTTTGTTAAGAGAAGCGGAAATACCTGAATCTACTCAAATGCATCTAGAAATCCAGCGGACAAGCTGAGACGAGGGAATGTGAAACTCCTGAAACGACTCAACAAAATCTTCAGGCCCAACGGGCAAAACAAGCTGACTCCAGGGAATGTGAAAATCCTGAAACGACTCTACCTACCAGAAAACTTTTGTAAGTTGGTTCCTTCATTGCAAGAGATGGTACAAAAAGTTTTTCTTAACATAACGTACATAAGAGGACAATATCTTACGGTAGCAGGTATCAACTTAGAATCTCCCAAAATTCTAGAATAACTACGAGAAAAATTCGTAACTTTTAGACATCATACACTCAAAATAATCCATGCATAAACATAGTTAGTTGTAATGGTATGCAGGCGCTGAGTAATTAGTCCCCAATGAACAAATTCCCCCAAAAAAAAAATGAACTTATTCCCCAAAAAAAAAAAAAAAATGGGGGAATAACTTCACGATAAACAAATTCCGCAAATTTTTAAAAAAAGGTCCCCAAAAGTAAAGAACAAATTCCCCATACTGCTCTCAATATTTGTCCTGCAATAAACGTATTTAAAATCTGTATTCTTTTCAATAGCATCCCGGAACACAGCTCAGCTAAAATATCGCAATGGTCTGAAAAATATTTTTGCCGATTAAAATAAGTTGGCAACTGTGCGCGTGGAAGCGGCGAGCGGATGCGGACGCGATGCTCTCTCGGAACACAGCTCACCTAAAATATCGGAATGATCTGAAAAATATATTTTGCTGATTCAAATAAGTTGACAACTGCGCGGTTGCACGGGTGTAGCTGCCAAACGCGCGGACACGACTCGCTCGCGGAACACAGCTCAGTGAAAAGTCTTGCGATCAATTTCAGTTCCTATAAGCAGTTGCTTAAAGCAACAATTTAAAACGTCGCATTTATTTTCTATTTTTGAAACTTCTATAAATTTGACGTCTCTGCTCAATGATGACCATTTATTGAATGAAGTAATTAAATTTTTAAATGTTCTGATTCCTTGACTTTGCAAACGATTCCGTTATATTTGATGTTTACAAAATAAGTAAGCTTAAAAAAAACTTAAAGCGGTTTCGCAGCTTATTTTTGAAGCATTTTTGCTGTAGCGTCTTATAAAAAAACTTCTAAATTTAAAAATAAAAAAATTTTAAATTGATATAAAAAATTAATTTACTCCTCAAAAGACGTAAACATTGGGGAATTTGTTCATGATGAAAAATCCCATACAAATTTTTGGAGAATTTGTTCATTGGGGATTAAGAATTCAGCGCCTGGTAAGCAAAGTAAACCATTTTTCAAGTCAAAGGCCTTTGGATCCCGGGTAAGACCGGGTAAAAACAGCTAGTTATAAATATTTTATTTTATTTTATTTATTTAATATATTTTTAAAACATATTATACATAAAGGCCCATTTACACGATACCACTCAGTCGCATGATTTTTCAAAATAAAAATCCGATGAAATTCATCGGTCTGTCATAAAGTCGTAGCGACATTATTTCTGCATACTTGGGCCATTTACATCATCACACTCAAGTCTTATCAAAACAGCTGTTTAGAATAACAAACAAATTTATTTTGAAATTTATATTTTATTTCCAATTTCTTTGTTTTTGTTTACCTTTTTTTAATACTACCAAAAAAGAAAACCAACTCTGGTTCGATGAAAATGGCAAGTTTTTAGAAATGTTTCTAAAACCATCGGACTTCGAAAATAAAATCCTACAGACTGTCAATTTCATAAAATTTTTACATGATACGACTTTTTCATAATAATCAACTTTTTGACAGGTCGTATTACAAAGTGTGGTAGTGTAAACTGGCCTTAAATTTTATGGAATTTATTTTGCGATTTGTTTAAAAATTCCGTTCTTTTATTAATGCATCAATTTTTTTTCCATTTGGCTTTGATATTAATTGAGGTACGACAGCGGCCAATCATCCGATGCACGACGCATTTCAAGAGTTGCGACACGAAAAACAATACGATTGCAATGCATTGGTTGAATCGGCAGCAAAAATTGCATACGACACTCTCATAAATGTTGTGGCCGATGGAACTGGAGAGATTTCCGTTTTGAATGTTTTCGGTAGAACTGGAAAAACTTTTCTGATTGCATTGATTTTGGCAACGAATCGATCGCGGAACAAAATTACACTTGTACTTGATTCATCAGGAATTGCAGCTTGGTTGCTGGAAGGCGGTCGAACTGCTAATTCAGTACTCGAGGTGCCGTTGAATATGCAAATCAATGAAACTTTAGCGTACAATGTTCCCAAGAACTGTGAGATGGCCAAAGTTTTGCAGCAAAGCAAATTGATCGTTTAGGATGAATGTATGGTGCATAAAAAGCCTTTAGAGACATTAAATAAAACGATGCAATATCTACGAAGCAATCAAACCCAGTTTGGTGGCGCGATGATTCTGTTGGCTGGTGATTTTCACCAAATCTTATCCGGGAATCCGCGTTCAACGCGAGCCTATGAACGTCAAGAAAATCAAATCGAGTACGAACATGCGTATTGAGTTGCAGAACGACCAACCTGGAGAAGTATTTTATAAAACAATTCCTCTACATTGGCAATGGAAAAATGCCGGTTGATATTTCGACATGTTGCATTAAATTTCTCGTTGATTTTTGCCAGTTCACCGAAACAAAGACTGAATTCATTCGCAAACATTGGACAAAATTAAAAAAATCATGCTCAGTTCAGCGTACGTGCTATATGTCCTCCGAAAAACATTGATGTCGATGAATTTTCACATTCAATGTGAAATTACTCGCGACAACGTCTTTGTAATGACACCGGCTTGCAGTGCAAAAACTGATGAACAACGTCATCCAAGGAACAATTTTTAAAGGATAGTACAAAGGAGTAGACGTTTTGATGTCATGTATCCCAATGATTCCGACCGACATTCCATACGACTTTAAGCGTTTGACAATAAACAAATCGCAAGGACAGGGATTGAGTGTTTTGCGGCATTAAACTTGAAACTCCCTGCCTCTCGCATACTCAATTGTGTGTCGTTTTTTCCCGCGTTGGACAACAAAAATGCCGTTTTTCATAGAATAAATGAATAAAAATTTTGAATACAAATAATTTTCGCTCCAAAATACGTTTATTTCTCTTTGTTACTCGTACTTTGTGAGTCACAAAAATAATAATTGCAATTTGGGCGGTACAACGTCGGTAGGGTAAAAAATATTTCAAAGATTTTTTAAAATTTTGCACATCAAAATTGGTGAAAAACATGGGGTTAACCTACTAAAAATAAAAGCCCTTTTTGCTCTGCATATCTACCTCAGCTTTGATTTTTTTTTTGATTTTTACTATGAAATTGATATCTTTGTAGGAGATCCCAAATTAAAGCGCTTTTTAGTGTATCTAGCTTAGTTTTCGAGAAAAATACATTTTTATGTGAAAAATTTAAAAAAAAATCACATGAAATTATTTTTTTTTGTAAGTGGTCTTAAATTAAAGCCATATCTTGCTTAGATTCCGAGAAAATGCATTTGAATGGTGTTTTTTTTATGTTTTTCATCAAAATGTTTTTGTTTGGGAAATATGGGTGATTCAAAATAAAATAAATTTTTGCTGTATCTAGCTTAGTTTTTGGCAAAAACGCATTTTCAGGTTTTTTTGATTTTTTTACATAAAATTAAAATTCTTTTGTAGGTGATCCCAAATTAAAGTCCTTTTTTGTCCGATTTATCTTAGTTTTCGAGAAAATCGCGAACATTTCACCAGGGAAAGGTTTCAATGGTCACTTCAACGAAAAACTGAATATGCTGAATTAAAAAAAAAGATCGGGCAAACATTTTTGAGTTGAATGATTAAAAGAATTTTGTTTGTGCAAGCATCCATTCCTAAATTTTATTTTTTATTAAAAGTTGAATAACTGAGTCAATTTTCAGCGGATTTTTTAAACTAAAGCTGCATTTTACTCATAAACAAACGTACTTTTTTTATAAATTCATAAATTATATGATGCCTAATAAAAAATTTGTAAAAACATCTCCAAAGTTGAAAAATAGAGAATTTTTTTAAAAAATGAGTTTGCTGGAGGAATACGCACAGATGTCTCAATAATACTTAAATATCATGTTGACATCTTCGAAAGGCCACAGTTTCTTCTTTCCAAAGCCGCTGAGAAACTTAAAATCGGTAGATACTTAAGTTACCGGTTTTTATGTGAAAAAGATTCGGAAACTGGTTTTCTACCCGCAGCTCGCGATTTTGGAGGTGTTTCGACAAGACCTACCAGCAAAAATTATCGCATCGCAGCTATTTTTTTCTTTTTCTCATATAAAATAGTAGGTGATCCCAAGTTATAGCCCTTTTTGCTGTATCTAGCTTAGTTTTTGAGTAATAAGAATTTCTAAAATTTTTTCCAATATTCTAATAAAAAAGAAATTTTTGTAGGGTATCCCAAATTAAAGCCCATTTTGTATCTTGCTTAGTTTTCGTGAAAAACGCTTTTTTATGATTTTTTTTTTATTTTTAACGTAAAATTAATATTGCTGTAGGTAATTCCAAATTAAAGCTTCTTTTGATATATCTGGCTTAGTTTTCGAGAATAACGCTATTTTATGAGTTATTTGAATTTTTCATATAAATTGAAATTTTTGTAGGTGATACCAAATTGAATCCCTTCTTTGTAGTTGATCTGACGTCATGGCCTTTTTTGTTGTATCAAGTTAAGTTTCGAGAAAAATGCATTTTAATTTTTTTTCCGAATTTTTCATATAAAATAAAATTTTTTAAATGTGAAACCAAATTAAAGTCCTTTTTGCTGTATCTTACCTAGTTTCCGAGATAAATGCAATTTTATGGTTTTTTAATTTTTCATAAAGAAATTAATTTTTGTTAAAAATAAATTAAAGCCCTTTTTGCTGAATTTTTGTAACGAATTATATCTGTAACCATAGAGCTAATGTTTACACCATAGAGTTAGTTGGTGCTCATCTTATAGCGTTTTGTTCCCAAATTGAGTGCATGGCATCTCCCTTACAAAGTAAGAGTGTGTAGTCAAGCCTTGCAAGTCATATATCTAGAATACTTTTAAAGCAAAAGCCTTGAATCTGTATGTGCCATGTCACCTCGCATACAAAGTAGATATTTCTCATCAAATATCCGAGAGCCACTTCATAGGTTATAGATCTAGATATTCAAAGCAAAAATGGGCGTGACACCTTCCATTTGAAGTACAATATATGGAGTGCTATGATAGCGGGAGTCTTGGAACATGGTGTGAGTTAATAGGTTATTAATGTGAATAGTACAGTCAAAAATAGGCGAGATCAGAATTTTGCAAAAACATTTAAGTTAACCCAAATAACTATTGAACGAATGTTGGTTAGTGTAAAATAAAGTTCGACGGAATCCGCTATCATTACCTTTTAAAAAATAATCAAAACCTTCATAATAAAACCGCATATTACAAAAGGCGTGAAGATATGTTTTGTTAGCCAAAAAGAAGATGTACATGTGTGATAGAAAAAAATTACAGATAAAATTATTAACTTTTTTTAAATAAAAAACGAACAAAAAAATTCCAGAATGCAAATGTTATATAAAAAAAAGAAACAAATACGTATAAGCACGTCGTGGCTGAAACCAAACAATAACAAAAAAGACTTTCTGATTGTAAAGATTGGATGACCAAAAAGCGCTTGAATTTCCTGTGGGATATTTTCCGGTTAAGGATAATAGTACCAAAAATAAAAAACAAGTAAAAAGAAATAATTTGCAATTTTCCCTTAGGTTTTTATTATATTTTTTGTTTGTATGCTCAAGATATTTTACAACAAGTATCATCTCAACATCATGGGCAATAACATGAAAACATGATGATTTCAAAAAAATGTTATGTGTACTACATCTACATAATACTCAAACTAACACTCGGGCATAGAATAAAAAAACATGGCTCTTCAAAAAACGTAGAGATGCCTTATGTTGATAATATGCGGCCATAAGGTAATGAAATTTTTATCTGATTTTACAGTTCTTTTTTTTTTTTTTTTTTTTTTTTTTTTTTTTTTTGGTTTTTATATATTTCATTTATATGTGAGAAAAAAATACAATGTACTTGGTTGCAAATGTAACAAAGTATGAATGTTTTGAAAAAAGGATAGTTTTATTTTTGCTTGCCCACCCTTTGCATATCCTTTGATAATTTTTCTTTTTGTAATTCTTTTTTTAGGTGTTTGTGGTCAAAATATTGTCCTCAAACGTGTTGTTATTGGCATTTGAATTGCAGTACATAAAAATTGAAAACTAACACATACGTGAACAACAAAAACATATTGAATTGATTCAATACAATGACAATCAAAATCACAACAATGACGAAGAAGGGTTGTCCAGGGATAAATTGATATAAAACGTACGCAAACTCATATGGAAGACACATTCAATCTTTTAAGATTTTAATCAAATTCATTTTGATGGGACACGTTTTTCAAAAGTAATTTTCTCCTTTTTTTGATTTTATTGCATTACTCACGATACATTGCCGGTAGGAAATCCGAGAACAAAAGTTTTGGGTTAAAAAAATGTATTGTAATTAACGAGTTTTGTCTAAAGGTGAAAGTGGAAAAAATTTAAAATTTTCTTAACCAGAGTAATTTATTTATTTAAGTCTATGGACCGAGCCATTTCAGACTGATTAAAAACTTATAGGCTATTACAAAATAAATAATAACAACATATTAAGCAAGTAACAGTATTAATATTATTGATTTAAAAAGTTAATGATATTATGTTTAATTAAATTGATGCTGGAGGAGAAATCAATGAGTTCATATAATTCGTTAAAGTTGGAGCACATTCTCCTGAATGGATCGGCATTTGCGTAATTTGATTGGAAAAACTGGATGTGTAAAGGTTCATAGTGTCGTAAAGGGCGGAAAGGAACTTTAAAAGTAATGTTGTGTAAATGAAATTCTGATTTGACATCGCCGTTAATGAGGTTCAATATAAATGAGATATTCAGCATAGTTCGCCTACTCTTAAGAGTCGGAAGTTTTATAAGAACGAGACGGCTTTTATAAGGAGGAAGATTAAATCCTGAATTCCAGTTTAACTCCCTAAGACAAAAAAGAAGGAATTGTTTTTGAACAGATTCAACGTGATCTGAGTGAACATTATACGAAGGGTCCCAGATTAGAGAACCATATTCTAGAATAGGTCGAACGAGTGAGATGTAGAGTTGTTTAGTTACGTAAGAATCAGAAAATTCTTTAGCCCATCTTTTTATGAAAGCTAGCACCCCTCTGGCTTTATTTACAGTGGCATTAATATGTGATTTGAAATCCAATTTGGTATCGAGTAAAATGCCAAGATCCACAAATGAAGCAACCAACTCCAGTTGGAATCCATTTAGAAAAAATTCAGCAATTACAGCATTCTTTCTGGCAAATCGCATATGCTTACATTTTTTTAAATTGAGTTCCATTGCGTTGACAGTACACCAAGTGCAAAAACTGTTTAAATCATGTTGGAGATAAATAGAATCGGAGATGGTATTATATGTAAGGAAAATTTTAACGTCGTCTGCGTACAGCAAAATATTCGAATATTTAATAACATGAGGCAAGTCGTTAATGAACAGTGAAAACAATATAGGACCAAGGTGACTGCCTTGTGGCACACCAGATAAAACATTTATATTTTTCGAAATTGCGTTGTTAAACATCACTTTCTGCGTTCTGCCCGTTAAATATGATTTGATCCAGCTTAAACAAATGTGCGAAAAGCCCATTAAATCCAGTTTTTTAACTAAAAGTTTGTGATTGACTTTGTCAAAAGCCTTGCTAAAGTCAGTGTACACGGCATCTGTAATTTTATTTTTAAAAATCCACGATTGATGAGAGTTGTAAAATTCAAAATATTAGTAATTGTTGAGCAGCCCTTGCGAAAACCATGTTGAAAAGTTGATAAAATAGATGAAGTGTGAAAGCAGATAGCATCAGTAATAAATTTTTCGAATAGTTTCGGGATTGCACTTAATTTGGCAATACCTCTGTAGTTTTTTACATCGGCTTTGCTACCAGATTTATGTAATGGGATGATGAACGATTCTTTCCAGGATTTTGGAAAATAGCCATATTTAATAGAGGTGTTAAAAAGCAGATTTAATGGCAAGGATAATCCGTACGCGCAGCGAATTAAGATGCAGGAAGGTATTCCATCAGGTCCATTCTTGTAAGTGAATTTTAGTTTTCTAGAGCTTGAAATTATGTCAGACGTTAAGATAGGCGGAAAAGAGAATGGTAAAGTTGAATCCAGTGGAAAAGGATAGTTTGAGAAACTAGACTCGGCATCAGAGTATGTGGCGGCAAAAAAATCAGCAAAAATATCAGCAATTTCATAAATATCACTAGACTTTCGGTCCAGAAATTTTATTTCGGCTGGAAAACCCACAGATTTTCGTTTACAGTTGACAAAATCATAGAAAGATTTTGGGTTGTACTTAAAATTATTTTTTATCTTGATCAGGTAGTTATCATATAAAAATTTGTTCATCAGATTATATTCAGCCCGTGCAACAGAATATTTACCGTAATCTGAGCTGGTTCCAGATTTTTTGTACTTTTTGAACCATTTATTTTTCAAGTTTTTTAGTTTAGATAATTGTTTTGATCTCCACGGAGGTCCAGATTGTTTGCAGGTTACACGTTTAGGAATACATACACCGATAAACGAAAAAAGTTTTTCATAAAATATATCAACCATCCTGTCAATAGCACTTTGGGATACAATTGGAACAGATAGTAGTTCAAGCCAGTTTGTTTCGCCAATAAGTTGGTTTAGTAAATTGAAATCAGTTTGTAGAAAATTAAACATTTGTTCGCAAAGAATATTTCTGAAGTATTTGCCTTTTAAACTTATAATAAAATAAAATGCACATGCAACAAAGTACTGCCTGGAAATATATAATTTGGTCAATTTTATTGAAAAATTTTTGATTTTACTTAAAAAAAAAAATAACTATA
Organism: Cordilura impudica; assembly: GCA_963682025.1. NCBI lineage: Eukaryota > Metazoa > Arthropoda > Insecta > Diptera > Scathophagidae > Cordilura > Cordilura impudica. The sequence goes on from OY821517.1 coordinate 28,860,574, forward strand.
AACTTTCTATGCAATATAACTTCAGGATAAAAATTTGACAGTGAGGGTTGCCAGATAACATATATAATATATATGATAATGAGAGGTAATGAAGACGTGATGGGCTAGGATTTTCACCAATTTAAATGCAAATCATTTTATTGGTGAAAGAAATAGGTTAAGAATTTGTGGTTGTAGCAGCTCAAGTGACACGGAAAGTTTAGATCGCTCAAAAGGGTCGTCATTCCAGAATCGTTGATAATATAAATGGAATGATATTGGACGATCGCAGAATGGAAGCACATGAGGTGGGTGGTACTGTAGGCATCTCAACTGACGCGATTGCTCACACTCGACCATAAACGCAATATGACACCACTTCAAAGGAGTGTTTGGTGATGTTAAACTGTAATTCGACGGAGTATTTGCAGCATGGCTCCACCGTAACACAACACAAACTAAGGTGCAGTCAAAGCAGTGGAGTCATCTCGGTTAGCGTTTATCAAAAAAGTCCAATAAGGTATTAGGGCGAAATTTTTGTGGGATACACAGCAGTTGGACAGATATTGATTTGAAATAAAAACCGTCGCAATAGGCGAAGAAAAAATGCTTCCTCAGCGTGACAACCCTACCTGCTACCCCATCCAGCATATTCTGCTGAATTAGGCCCTGAGAATATTTCATGTTTCCAAGCCAAAAGAAATGGCTAGGCGGTAAGAGATTTTGATCGCCTATTTTGCGGACCATGGAATGAGTAATAATTAGAAAAATGCTAAACTTAATTTTATTTAAGAATGCCGAGTTATAAAACTGCCGCCAATCAATTTTCCTCGTTATGGAAAAATAAATCCCAGAAAACTTATGCAAAATTGCGGTCTTGAATGAAAAAAACATTTTTTTTTTCTCAAAAACTGCTTGAAAGATTTTTGACTACATTGTAAAGGTTGATTTTTTGCTCAGATAGAACTTACAAAACGGTTAGCTCTCAAACGCACTGTCACACTTTCATTTTCGACATTTATGATCAGTTAACTCTGGCAAATCATCTTGAATAAATTCACGCTTAACCACAGCTACCAAATTATCTAAATTTAATTAAAAAAATCATTCATTGATTCGCGCATCTTATAGACGATGTTTTTCCACAGAATTGTGTTCACCGCTGCACAGTGGATCATTTCACGGGAAGGCGGTCAAAAATCCATAACTTTTGATTGGATTGTAATTTTGATATGCGTTTTTTTTTTGTTTGGTAGGTGGTTCTTTAGCCTTTAATTTATAAAATACATAAATTTTTAAATCACGAAAAATTGTTAATATATAAAAAAGAGTACATATAACTTATTGTTAGTGTACTGAAAAACTACTTTAAATCAAACAATTTTAGTAAATATTTCTTCTAAATAGTTTTCCATTTTTGTCGAATGTTGGACAGATATGGATCTGAAGTGCACAACAAAAAAGTGATAAGGTCTTCATTAGTGCAACATCAGGACATTTTCCTTGTGTTGTGGTCGTGAAAGAATCTGCAGTCATTGTACCTTTTTTCTTGCGCTTCTTCAGATAGATCTCCTATTGGTAGCATATTGTCTTAAATTATTTGTTCCCCATGGTACAAAATTTTATGAACTGTGGATGGCATATATCTCCAAGAGTATTTTTCATTATAAAGTATAGCTGTTTTATTGGCGTACTCTTCAAAATTTTTTTTACATTTATCTTTCTGCTGCATGCTAGAACTCGTAATATGATTTTGAATTGTCTTATTAATTCATGATCTACACCTGTGTAGTTGCTGCAGTTTCTGGATCGGAAAAAAATCTCCTTGCAATACTTCCATAATTTGAGTTTCCTTCCCCTTGTTTTGGTTGGTCGATTACTAAGCCGAGCTGTGTTTTTCTTGAATTTGTTTTTTTTTTTTGCTTTCTTTTTTCTTCATATTCTTTATTTTTCTCCCTATTTCGCCTAACGGACCAAATTTGAAATCATAACCCAATTAAGAATATGGTCCATAAAACGTATTATAGTATGAAGAGGGGACATTCGTTAAAACTATCGTCTTGTGGTGGGGGTTGGCTTAAGTGATTGACGATGATTTTGTTAGTGTAACTTTTCCATCAATCATTGTGACACATTTTAAAATTTACTTCAATGTCTTGGCCATTTTATTTTTTTACTTCTTCAGTTATGACATCTTTGGTTTCCTTTTTGAATGTAAATTTTTTTGGTCAGCAATACTTTGTTGAAGAAGGAATTTCATTTTTCCATACATCAATTTATGTTGCTCTACTAGTTGGCGGCTATAAATTTAATGAAAAATACAATTTATTATCTTTTTTTACCACTTGTTGAAGCATAAAAAAACCAGACCCTAACCGCTTTTAAAAGGTGAAGCATACCTGCTCATATCTTAAAAGGGTGTGTCGCAATAGTTTTTTACCAGTTAAATTTTTTTTCCCATTTTGTCAGGTATTTAAACTATATAACTCAAGTTCCGACTATTAATGTTTTTGAAATATACCTATGTAAATGTACCTGTCGAAATAAAAAAGATTTTACCCATTAATAATAATTTTCCAATTAAGCGCATTATGTCTCAACCCTTTTTTATAAGTATATAACAACTCGTGTAAACTCTACCGTTTACTTTTTCTGTCAGTATTAAAAACAAATAAACTCACGCAAAAAATACACCGGTACGACCAACTTTTGTATTCATAACACACAGACGGACGGACGGACATCGCTAAATCGACTCAGAAAGTGATTTTGAGTCGATCCGTATAATAAATGATGGGTATAGGTCCAATATTTTTGGTAGTTACAAACATCAGGGCAAACTCATTATACCTTAACCACATAGTGGAAAACATTGGTATTCATAAATTTTGCGCAAAATATCTGACCTTGGATCAGAAAAATTGTTTTGGTACACACGGGTGGAAACTGGCGGGTATACAATGTGACATAGGACTGGGGTTCGGACTACAGAAGAGTGCAAGATTTTTTGATGGCTTTTGATGGGCAGGAATTATGGTTTATTAAGTAGGAGTTTTTCGGGAAATTTGGACATTTTTAAATTTTTTTTAAAAATTTCTAAACAACTCAGTGACTTTATATTTTTAATATTAATAGCTTAGAAGTTAGAAAATTATACAAAATTAAAAATTAAAATTTACGAAAAAAATTTTAATTTTAGCAAAATACTGAGAAAGTCCATTTTCGAAGACTCTGTTCACTGTGATATATATAGTTGAAATAGAGTCGCAATTTTTTGGCTCCCGAGGTTCACTGGTATTTACTTTCAAATGAATAAAATAACTTTAAAATCGGTATAAAAAAATATTTTTGGTCGCCTTCTCAAAATATGGTCCACAGTGCGCTGGGCTCATTTTTAGCTTAACGGGTTTGTTAACAACCAAATTGCCATATATGGAGTGAGACCAAGAAACAACAGACCCAACAGACTCCATTACATCCACAGAAATGCACAATTTGGTGAGGTTAACACGTTGGCGGCATTATAGGACTTCATTTCTTCAAAAATAAAGCCGGAGCTCGCGTTACGATCAATGGATATCGTTGCTGCACCACGATCAATGATTTTTTGTTTGAAAACATGGATGATATTAATCCGGGCTAGATGTTGCGATCGCAACCATCGACTTATTGGCCTCCATGGTCGTGCAAATTGACACCTCTCGATTATTTACTGTGGAACTGCGTGAAGTCACTTGTTTATGCTGATAAACCAGCAACAATTGACCCTTTGGAAAGTGTCCCAAAATTGGATGTCCGAAATCATTTTGAAATGTCAATGCCATGTATTGATTTTTCGAATAAAAAATTTTGTTGATTTAAGTTTAAAGTTTTTGTCTTATTTTTTACAATTTCAATTTCTATCGGGCTTAAAAATAATAATCAGTAAAATGTTTAAACCTAAATAATTTTTTTTTTAATTTTAACAAAAATTTAAAAATTCTTTAATTTGATCGTAATATTAATATTTGTAACTGAGTTACCAAAAAAAAAATTAAGTAAGAAAATTATAGTCGGGCTATGACTAATGGGGGCTATGACTAAGAATTGTGCTATAGAGTTTATTTTTGACTGCTAATAAATTGATGTAATAAACATACACAAACCCATTTCGACCAAGATCTATATAATAATTTGGATATTATGGCAATTCAAGTCGATCTCATAGGGGTCATTTGTATGGGGAATAGGTCTATACATGCACCGACTGTCACCACTTTCAATAGCGTTCGTTCTATGGCGAATAGAAGCTCACATACAAAATTTTACCAAAATAGTGCGACCTTTAGTTTGATTACAAGGTTTACATGGACGCACAGACAGACAGACGGACAGACGGACGAACGGACGGACGGACATCGCTAAATCGACTCAGAATGTGATTATGAGTCAAGTGGTCACTATGTGGTCAGGTTATAATTAACTAAGTTATTCGAAATACTTTGCCAGCAGCTGTGTTCATCAGTTGTTTTTGCATGATTTTAATTTTTTATCTTTAATTTCCTACAGGGTGTTTCAAGTACACAACACATGTCCATTATGTTTATATTTATTATAACTTTATATTTTACTTTGTAACTTTTTAAACAGTAACAAAACCTTACCATTCATTGATAACAATTTTAATTCAATTATGTTGTTTGATTTTATATTCTTTAAACTAAAAAGCAGCTGTCTTTTTTTTTCAAAGTCATAAAATTCAATTAAATCTAACAAATGCAGTTATAGGAAGAAGAAATCATGATGATTTTTATTTCATAATCTAATAAAATCTTATTACTTTGACATTTAAATATCCTTAAGTCATAAAAATGAAGAACCAAAAAACAAGTGGTCATTATTTACATATTGTCCAACATACATACAAACGTCCGCACATACATACATATGAAGAAGATGAATAAAAACTAAGAACTTTTCTATACACTCGCTTGTTGTTAGTAAAAAGCATAAGAAATAGTGTTTGAAGAAATGTTTCCGTTTAACAACTTCTTAATTAAATTTCTTTGATAAAATGTTTCATCAAATATTTTACTCGACTACGAGTACAACTACCAGTACAACTGCCTCTGCAACACTCTATTTGACCACAAATGTAATTTTGCTTTTGGCTATTATAATTTCTTGTTCTTTAGTTTCTTTTGCTTTTACTTCTTATGATTTATATGTACGAGTATGCACTTTACAAAAGGTCAGTTTTTTACACTGAAATTGGTGTATAACCAACATGATGTTTTATTCACACTTCACATATTTAGTCCCGAGAAAATGTCATATGCAAATGTAAGTTTATATGAACATTTTGGCAACACTTATTGAAGTGAGGCAATTTGAACGCAATCTCAAAGTAATAACTAAGCAGTTTCTTAAAATAAGTTCTAAAAAATATTCCTCGACAGGTTAGGCATATAAATATATATTATTTTTGAGGTACAAATTGTACCAAAAATTGTACATAAACAAACAAGACAGTTGTAAGGCGAAACATATCGCTCATACGTTCACCAACCAAAGGTACTTATTTTAACCAGAAGGTAGTATTTAGGAAAATAAAATTTTTAAGAAATCATTTCCTTTAAAGAGAAAGTGCGTTTTAAAGAAAATTTAATTTTTTAAGAAAAGGCACTTTTGTAAGAATGTGTACTTTAGTAAGAAAAGGTTTTCCTAAGAAGATGTAAGAAATGCAAAAAATTTTTTAAAAAAGATTGCTGTTAAAAATGATATTTGTGTGTCAGAATTTTTTTTTTTTATGATAACAATGGTTATTAGATATAACTTAAGGATTTTTGAAGATTTCAGACTTCTGGAGTTATCGAGTAACTAGGTACTGGAAGTTGCTTATAAGCAACTTTGGGCCGTTGAGGAAATAACTTTATAAAAACAAACAAAATTTATTCATCAAGAATCTTTTTTAACAGTATAATATGATAGAAAACAATTACGTATGATATGACAGAAAACAATTTTTACTTGTGGTGGAACATAGGTGAACACCACATTTCACACATTTTGACAGATGTCCCCATCTCGCAATGGTCACTTTCATCATATCTCTTCGAATTTGGCGGATCATAAGTAACTTTACGGCGCTTGGAACTGGAACTGGATGCAAAGCAAGTTGGAGATGATGGAGCAGAAGATGTTTCCTCTTGTTCCAAAATATTTGCACTGGGTCGTCCTCTTTTTCTTGGTACCGAGCTCGAGGAGGATGGTGCTGCGTTTAGCAACTCGTTTGCTATTTACATCTGAAATTTAATAAGTGGCATATGCTTTAGGTTCAGCTCGACCATTTTAAGGTTCTTGCGATAAAATAGTAAGGAATTTGTTACTGCCGCTCCCAAAAACCAGTAAAATATTCGCATGTACCATTTAGCAGAGCGATGATTGATTTTATAGAGCTACATAAGCATGTCAGAGAGACCAACTCCTCTCATGTGCTTGTTATATGTGCTGGTCTCGCGACATCAATAAATTGTTTTTCCTTTGAGCTGCAATGACGGCATGTTCCAATTGGCTCATTTCCAACAAATGTAGATAACAATTGCACCGCTTTGTTGTCCAACCAACAAACTGCAGCAATTCCATGGTTGACTTCGCACTTCATATCGTAAGATCCTGTTCCAAGCGGATTTCAATTCGCAATTCCCCATTCCGTTTTTTCTGACAGTACCAATGCAAAATATGCCCATTTCTTTCAATGACACAAGAAGACTGACCGATGTAAACCAGTTATCGTAATACAGTTTGTAGCGCGAAGTCATGTATAATTCCCGATGAACCTGCTCGCGTAAACATTTTCATTTCCCAGTTATGGGGTTTAGCAGGATTATATTACTTGAAAACTGATCTTCCTAAAAATTTAATGTACAAAGAGAACAATATTCTTATTTGACATCGTGAAAGTTTGAACTTATCTTTGTATGCTATAACTTGCTCATCAATACTTTGGTGTTCTTCTTGAGGAAGACTGTTGAATTTGTCTTTGGGCATCAATAAAATTGGACGTATTTTGTACAGCTTATCACAATTAGCATCAACATTTTTGGATTGTTTCGATTTGTCAAAGAAATGGAGGAATTTCTTTATTTTTTTCAAATTTTTTGCGCGTCATAGAATCCGTTACTGCAGTCAATTTTAGCCCTTGGGACCATACCATTTTATATTTTGGAAGCTGAATAACACCTAAATATAACAAAATCCCAAAGTAACAACGCATTTCTTTTTTAGTACATTTGAGTTCAGAACCGGACTCTTGAAGTGCATATAAGTTGGTCTCTTTTACGATCCATTCAATCACTGTATCGTCAAAAAATGAACTGAAATATTTTAAGGGTTTTTCCTCCATCGCAATGTAGACAAGTCTACTTTTTCAACAAGACGCTCGGAACTCTGCATGCTCTTCAACACGTTCTTCGGTGGTGATAACTTCTAATAAATCGATCTCGATTTCCTCACCTTTCTCCAAAATTTCATTCAACCCATCATAGTTACGTTCATCGCGATACAACTGATACTTTCTAAAGATGATGTATTTATGCTGCCACCCAATCCAGGTGTTATCACCGATAAAGAGAAAGGTGGAGACGACGACTTGTATGGAAATAAATTACCTCGAGATGTTCCCAGTAATATAGAAGTTAGTATTCCCAGACACACCATTACCATCGAAGATCAATCGAGTAGCGATCACGACGAATTCCTCAAAACATTCGCGTCATCTAATTCACGGAATGTGCCAAAGAGAAAGAGAAGGGAAAGTGGTGCTGCGTCACCAACTTGGAGATAATGTGCCCCTTTTAATTCATTTTCTCCATCTACTCCAGATCAAAAATATAATAAAGAACGAAGTGCTAATGTTTCGCAAATTTTACATGATACGACCTTAGTGAAAGTCTTTGAGCATTTTTTTGACGACGAAGTTCTAGAGCTTATCACAACGCAAAGTACAATATGTGTAGGACAAAACAATAGGCACGTAAATTCTAGGGTATACTAATATTTACCGGATATCATAAATTACCTAGTGAAAGGTCATATCGGATCTTAGATTACAACCCAGGTGTGTCATTAGTTTCAGAGTGAATATCAAGAAATAGATTCTTGTAAATTAAAAGAAACCTGCATTTTGCAGATAATGTTTTGGCAATGACATCTACTGATAAGATGTTCAAAAAGTGTCCAATTTGTGATGTTTTATAAAGAAAGTTATGTCAAGTCGGAATGTGACATGAAAATTTATCGATTGGCGAATCAATGGTACTTTGGTCACCATTCAGCCAAAGAATTTATAATGGGTAAATCTGTGCGGATATCGTAATCGATAGATATAGTTATACATTTGACATATCTGTGGTTTCCTAGAATAACCGCGTATGTCATAAAATCGAAATGTTCAGGGAAGCCAAAAAACGTGTTATTTGAAATTATGGGCTCGATATAAAGATTTTAGAGCTTTTTATTTAACAGTCTTGTAGATATGGGCAATAAATACTTTATATAAAATTTCGAGTCAAAAATCTTCAGAGGAATGGATCCTAGAGAAGGTCGAAAAAACAATACGTAAATTACACTTAAAATTCGTCAACAAAAAGTTAACGGGATTTAGGATGAGATTATAACAACGTATCAAGAATAATAGTGACAAAAAAATAACAGAAATAAACACTCAAGTTTTTACAAGTGGTTACAAACTGAAAACTAGTCCAAAATTAGAAAACGCTATGTGTCGTTTTCTAAGATAATAATTTGTCAGCGATCAACCGTAGGTTGACATACGTCGCTAGTGGTGCAAATTAATTTCATAAACATTTAAGTTACGTCGTTGTTTAAAGAAAAAACTCAAAATTGGTCAATATTTAAAAAAAAAATCGAATACATGTAAAGAGGCTTAAAAATTAATATATTTGGCACCGTTAACTCAAAACTGACAAAAATGGAGATACGCGGTTAGTCTAGAAAACCACAGATATATCGTGGAAAAAATTCCTATGCTACCACTGATCCTCTTAGCTCTCGCGTTATGAAGAAATTGCTGACAAAAGCGCCAACAAAACCAGAGGAACATACTTTGATAATTTTTATTTCGAATTACGACCTTTTTGTAAACCTGATGAGCCTTGGATACAGTGCTATTCGAACCTTCCTCGAAAATAGAACCAAACAGTGTCCATTGATTTCATCGAAGTATTAAAATCCCAGGGCTGAATACGACCAAAACTTTGAAAAGATAAACGAAATTCTTATGGATAGATTATATGGAAATATAATAATGTTTGCACGATTGGAATAAATTTCGAGTTAAAAGATGGTATTCTATGAAGAAACAAAAATTTGATGTAGACGTACCTCCATTTTCCAAAGTTGCAATAATGGCATGCGATGGCTAGAGTAAATGGTCTAGTCTATAGGAATGTACCGAATAGCAGCGAGAGGAAAGAAGTGCTGGTGGGAACTATTTACTTACGTAGTGGACAAGACTATTTCAAATACATGGAGATCAGTTACGGTTTCGCAGGCATATAGCATATACATATCTGAGCGACAATAAGGACAATAAAGCTCTAGAATTGACGGAGGACGGAAAAAATAATGTGACCCCCCAAAAATACTAAAACAACTTAGATGTGTTATGTGCTCAAATCCAGTTTAAACAAAATGCGATAAGTGCCTGAAAGCGCGATGTTTGGAAAGAGGATGTTTTGCAAAACACCACTCCTAAGCGCCGATTGTACTAAACTTACTACAACTCTAAAAGCACAACTTCGAATATTTTTTTCTTTTTTTTTATAGTATTTTAAGAAAACTGTTTTAATACTGATATTAAAAATTTAATTTTTAAAATTGTTCATGGTTTTCATTTGGGAGTTAATGGGTTAATAAAACTAAATATTAAATGTGATATATGAATGGAGTACTGGCCGATATATAAGTTATTCATGTGATTTGCTGAACAAAAAATGTTATGATAGGAGCAGTGTGCTTGGTACCGCCCATACAAAGTAAATATATAATATCAGATAACTGAAGTACTATAAAAGAGAAAGCCTTGACACTTTGTGTGAGTCCATCATATAATAATGTGAGTAGTCAGATATAAGATGGGCGGGATATGATTATGAAGTACATCGAAAGCGAAAGTCTTGAAACTTTTGACAAGTGCATTAATTAGCAATGTGAGTACTCGTAAAAATATAGGCGGAATCGCCAATATCAAAAATCGCCAATATCGAAAATTGAGAAAAACAAAAATCGCCAAAACAAAAATCTTCTAAATCAAGAATCGGCCAAAACAAAAACCGCAAAAATTTTTAATCGCTACGATAAAAATTGCCAATGATATTCCAAATTCACGGCCAATCTTTAATTATGAAGTCAATATTTTTCTCATGTAGTTTGCTCCAGCAAGCATTGAAATTAAAAAATTTAAAATAAATAAGGTGAAATGTTTTTATTGGACAATACAAACTTCGTAGGAAATATTGATTATGAAACCATACATGCCAATAAGTATCCGTGAGTTATATCGAAGAACGACAAGGCAGACTATAAAATAAGTGCGAGCAACAACTCTAATATTAAGAACAATTGATGTACTTACAAGATTATTTTTATACAACTAAATCAATAATGTTAATAGCCAAGCCGACTTCTTGTGACCGATGTAAGTTTGTCAGTTTTAATCCTATTATGACCAAATATCCCTCATTTAAAAGTTATTTCCTTTTAGCTGTCCACCAGAATTACGGATTTTTACATTTTATTATTTTTTCGAGTAAATTGCATTTAAAATTGCTACTAACACATGCCATACATAAATTTGGTAATGTGTTTTCAAAAAGCCCTGTGTTGAACTGAAAATAATTTTGGACATAAACCAATAACGACAATAACGACAATAACGACTATAAGAGTGTTGAATTGTGAATCGGCTAAAATTGATTAGCATACATCTAGGGTCTTATAAAGTAGTTTATTAAATGAAAAAATTAAATTTCCTAGAATTTGCACCCGAATTTCGAGGGCTGGGATCTACTGGTATTATTTAAAATTTTACACATAATACACATAATGGTAATTAGGATCTTTTAATAATAAACTGGGTGTATACGTTCCAAAAGTTGAAATTCTCTAAAACTTCTCTAGTAGATGTAGAACCGACTGAGGAGAATTAGAAAATTTGCGTTTAGGTTTATCGTCTTTGGTTAAAAGGTACTGATGAGTGGCAGTAGTATGAACGAGTCTCAGTCTTGAAAATTGAATCACCTCAGAGGTGATAAGTTGATTTTACGAGTTGAGAGCTGGTTGGTGATTAGAGTGTGTAAGTCTTATTTTTCTTGTATACGAAAAGTTATTTATGGATGTTTTAATGCATTCCCTGCAACGTGGTGTGCTACGACATTTCCTGGAAAGTTTACTTGGCCCACATTATTCGAAGTTTGTCTGGGAATTTAATTAATAATTACGAATATCTGACACTATTTGTTCAAAGTATTTTGAGTTTAAAGTAAAAAGGTGGAACGCTTCACGATTGTGCTTGTCATCTTTAGGCAGGGACCATGCTAAACTTCTCTGTATCGTTTAAATTTTGGTATATGTTCCAGCGAAGCAACAACAACAACTACAGCAGTAAATTCAACAGCCACATACAGAATTAAAAACAAGTAAGAAAATTATAGTCGGTCTAGACCGACTATACAATACCCTATACCATGGTTTAGATACCGTATCTCTTCGGTTCAACTAATTGGATATAGAAAATAAGCATAAACCAAATTTGAGTGCCATTGTTAACAATTTTTTTGGCTGCAGATATGAAAAAGTTCTTATCGGGTGCTATATTTATATGGAGACTGGGTCAAAAAATGGATTGATCCTGACCATATTTGGTAAGTCACTTATATTTTGAAAAAATATATACAAACCAAATTTGAGAAATATCTGTGCAATATTTTTGTTTTTTAATAGATTTAAGTGAAGATCGGGAAGCAGCTCTATATGGGGCCTATGGCTAAGAATTGTCCTATAGGGATTATTTTTGGAGTACTGATTAGTGGATATAATAAACACATACAAATATAATTTGACTGAGATCAATATGATAATTTGGATCTTATGGCAATTTGTGTCGATTTCATAGGGGTGAATGGGGACTAGGTCTAAACATGGACCGAATTTCACCGATTTAAATAGCGTTGATCCTATGGCTGATAAAAGCTTATATACCAAATTTCATCAAATCGTATTCATATTAGCGACCTGTAGTTTGATTACAAGGTTCACATGGACACACAGACGGACGGACGGACATTGCTAAATCGACTCAGAAAGTGATTCTCAGAAAGTGATTCTGAGTCGATCGGTTTAGTAAAAGATGGGTCTAGGTCAAATATTTTTTGTAGTTACAAACAGCAGCACAAAGTTGTTATACCCAAACCACATAGTGGTATAGGGTATAAAAAAAGACAAGTATGATAATTCTAGCTGGTCCAGACCGCCGCCATGCGACGATGAAGTGGATAACATTTAGTTCAGTACGTATACTGAAATTAAACTACAGACTATAAAATTAAATGTGTTTTCAAAACTCATCATGTTTATGTGTTCTAATAATTCTATTTACAAAATTTTTAAATGATTTGAACGTTCAATCCAAACAATAAATTAAATTAGTGAACAGTCACATAAAAATCACAGTATCTGAAAAGAGAACAACAAATTTAATAAAAAAATATATTATAAACAAGTAAGAAAATTATAGTCGGTCTAGACCGACTATAGGATACCCTATACCATGCGTTTAGAGACCCTACCCCATAGGCCCAAATAACTGGACATAGAAAATAAGCATAAACCAAATTTGAGTGGGATTTTTATAAATTTTTTTGTCTGCAGATATGAAAAAGTTCATATCGGATGCTATATCTATATGGGGACTAGGCCCAAAAATGGACCGATCCTGACCATGTTTGGTAAGGTCTCTTGTATTTTGCAAAAATATACACAAACAAAATTTGAGAAGAATCAGTGCAATATTTTTGTTTTTTGATAGATTTAAGTGAAGATCGGGAAGCAGCTCTATATGGGGCCTATGACTAAGAGTTGTCCCATAGGGATCATTTTTGGACTACTGATTAATGGATGTAATAAACACATACAAACCCAATTTGACTAAGATTTATATGATAATTTAGATCTTATGGCAATTTAAGTCGATTTCATAGGGGTCATTTGTACGGGGGCTAGGTCTGAACATCGACCGATTCTCACCAATTTTTAAAGCGTTCATCCTATGGCCGATAAAAGCTTATATCCCAAATTTTATCAAAATATATTCATATTTGCGACCTGCAGTTTGATTACAAACTTTACATGGACACACAGACGGACGGACGGACGGACGGACGGACGGACGGACGGACGGACACCGTTAAATCGAATCAGATAGTGATTCTGATTCGATCGGTATAATTAAAGATGGGTCTAGGTCAAATATTTTTGGTAGTTACAAACAGCAGCACAAAGTCATTATACCCAAACCACATAGTGGTATAGGGTATAAAAATTAACTGCTATAATATCCCAAAAAAAATTTTTTAGAAAAAGATCTCCGAAAATTGCAAACTACATTTAGGTAGAAAACATTTTATTATATAGGCAGTTCTTATCTAAAGAATCGATTCACTGAAGTAAGAGAAAGAAAGGGTTATGGAGAGTCTATTTTTCAAAATCGTTTGAAGATTTTCTCGTTCCTGTTATGTAAAAATTTTTAATTTCCCAGTGACCTTTACATCAAACTGCAGTCCTACTTTATCAAAATAAATATGAGCCTAATATACATATGAATATCCTTAAGACGTCCTATTTTTTTTTTTGCTTTTGATAATATAGTTAAATATTGCTTTTTGAAATGTCTTCTTGTTGCAAAACTTTTCTCTCTTTTTTTTTTAAATATATTTTTTATTTTACTTTCTTATATGTTCCATAGTAGTAAAATTAACATCCTGTTTGTTCTATTTTTAGTTCTTCTACTTCTTTTGGTATTCACATTGTTTGCGTGAATGTGTGTGTGTGGAGAACAAGTAGTCGATTCGTTATTTGGTGTGTCATCACAAAGCAAAAGTTTTTATCCTTTGGCATTTCAGGAAGTTGTTACAATACATTGCTTTCGATATTTACCCAAAATAAAATATAAGTACATACAAAGGATTTCTTTTTAAATATTCTTCGATAAATTTATTTTTCTTTTATTCCAAAATAATAAACAGATTTAAATAAAGTTTTTGTTTTAAAAGAGTTTTAAGTGAAAAATTGGTAACTAACTGACCTACTGACTGATTCTGTAACGCTGTATGAATAATATTTAATTTCATTAAATTATTACTCATAATTTTACTTAAATTTTTCTTTTAATATTTTTTTCGTATTCATCAATTGAAAACATTCCATTATATATATAAATTACATACATGTCATTGCTTTCTTATTCGGTGGACACAGTCAAATTCCGTTTTCATTACATAAGTTTTATAGAATATTGATCCTAAAAAAATGTATTGCAAGCTAAAATTGATCAATGTTATTATAAATATATACAGAAAACATGAAAAATATAAAAGAAAAAGTGAACAATTTATAAAAAAAATGTTTGATTGTATTAAAAATTTATTATGTACTTTTCTTAATTTTTTTTATTGTAACTTGAATGTAATTTTGCAGAGAGGAAAATAGTTCGACATCATCAGCGTACACAGTAAAAAGTTTTGGTTTAATTTTAAAACTCAACAGTTTTCATTATAGAATATTTTGGAATAAAATTTTAAATTAATGCCGAAATAGTTTATATGTAACACCAAAAAAAAATAATTTGCGATTTTTTTAATGATTACTTGGAATAAAAATAACACCAAAATTTTAATCTAATTTTTCCATGTAAAAAAACAATTCCTGATCGTTTCCATGTAATACCGAAATTGGCATTGGAAGTTAACTCTCTTTATTTTATTGCTTTGTAATGACAGAAGTCGTCCCAGGCAACTCGTTTCTGTCAACACCAAAGCAAATGAATTTCTTTTTTATTTTACTTTAATTTTATTTAAAATGAACTGTAATTTTTATTTTGCCCCGAGAATTGTGGGCTCATATTTTAATCTTACTTGAATTATGCATATTGGTAAACTATACTTACTGGAATTATTGAAGGGAAGCTTAGAGTCCCCAGGACACGCTTATTAGTTGAGAGAATGTTAACATGAGAATAACAAATGAGAGAAATTTCTTACTCTCTTTCCAATATTCCTTTGTCTCTCTAGCTGTCGATTATAAAAAGGGTAACAACAGGAAAACGAGAATCAGTTGGCTGCGGTCGTTGAAGCGAAAGGGAGTATTCTCAAGAACTTAGTAAGTATCCTTGAACAATATTTTATATCCTTGAAGGTCCTGGAGCACATCCTTGAAGGTCCTTTAATATCCTTGGAAGGTCCCTTAACATCTTTGAAAGGTCATTGAACATCCTTGAAGGTTCTTTAACATCCTTGAAGGTCTTTTGACATCCTTGGATGGTCCTTCAACATCCTTGGAAGGTCCTCTAACATCCCTGGAAGGTCCTTCAATATCCTTGGGAGGTCCTTTAACATCCTTAAAGGTCCTGGTACACATCCTAAAAGGTCCTGGGAAGGTCCTTGAACATCTTTGGAAGGTCCTTGAACATCTCTGGATGGTTCTCGACCATCCTTGGAAGTTCCTTGAACGTCCTTGAAGGTCTTGGAGCACATCCTTGAACATCTTTGGGAAGGTCCTTGAACACTCTTGTAAGGTCCTTGAACATCCTTGAAGATCACTGCGACTTTAACCGGATAAGTGTGTCGTTCCAGATCACTGCAACTTTAAAAAGGATCAGTGTGTCGTTCTAGATCAATGCAAGTTTAACAGGATCAGTGTGTCATTCCAGATCACTGCAACTTTAACCGGATCAGTGTGTCATTCTAGATCACTGCAACTTTAACCAGGATCAGTGTGTAGTTCCAGATCACTGCAACTTTAACCGGATCAGTGTGTCGTTACATATCACTGCAACTTTAACCAGGATCAGTGTGTCGTTCCAGATCACTGCAACTTTAACCAGAATCAGTGTGTCGTCACAGATCACTGCAACTTTAACCGGGCCGGCGGGCCATCAGCAGTCGTTAATACCACACAAAAGATCCCTTCCGCTCTGTAGCGTATACTTTTAATAAACAATTTTATAAGGTCAGAACTCGTCTTTTACTCTCAGTCAAAGAAAGAAATTTCTGTGACGATCCCTAACCCCGCGAGCTTACCCCAGCAACCGGAGAAAACTCGCTCTTTTTCTTACAACTAATACCGATAACGGTATTAAGGTAATACATTTTAAACCATGTGGTTTAATGGTATTAAAATAGCTTATTGATACAAAGAAAGAGCACAGGAAAAGTATGAAAATGTATGTGAAAATGAAATGTGGTGGACAATTTTTTATTGTCAAAATTTGTGAACGAGAAAGAGAGGAGTTCACTCCAAGTGGAAGTCTCTTGTGTTTTACGTGAGTACCTGTCTCGTTGACATAACCTCACGGTGCTCTGAACACTGGATCGGAATATGCGCCGACCACCGCCCCCTTGTGCAGAAAAACTACACTCAGGTACCAACTTCGAGATTTGTGCATTTGGGCAATAAATCCCACTCCTTGGTGGGGAGTCGAGGCCTACCTTACACACCTCTGCTGCTCTAGGGTCGCAGCACCCGGTTGAATGCAACTCCACATCGAGCTATGCTCTCCCCGCGATTTGGGTATAAACCACAGCCACCACGATACTCCCCAAGGGGCCGTACCCGCAAGTCAGCTGGAATCAAAGATTCCAGGGGCATCTGACTTCCCGTGGTACCAGCTGGTATAGCCTCCGGTCAGACTTCGTAGCAAAGCTACTACCAGTTTAGCTCCAAACAGCTATGGACTGGTGGCCATCGAAGGCCTTAGTTCCACACCCATACACCCACCCTGTGGGTGAGTGTATAGGTACACAACTAAGGCCTTCTAGAAGGTCTTGACTACACACGCATGCCTACATCCTGTGGATGCAAACATGCGCGTGCGATCAAGCCCTTCTTAAACGTCTTCTTCTGAAGACTTCACATGCATACCCATTCATACGACTCATTCTCTCATCATTCACAAGCACACTACTGACATCACAACCATCGTCCGTCAATACGACACCTAGAGAATCTAGGTCCCGTATGTCCGAGTAAAACGTGCATATGCACAAAACATGAACCCAGTCCTCGGTAAAAGGTCCACAGTCACACTCAGGCGTATTAGCCAAGGCTCTTTTATACAAAAATGCATTAAACGACCCATGGCCCGTAAGCAAAAAGCCCATACTCAGGCTAAAGCCAAAGTCTGGACGCTTCGCCACGAACGTCACATCGCGAATGAAGGCATATGTAACTCGTCCTTTGTCGCTACTGTCCCACCTGTTTTGCCATCTGGAGACAACACACTCATTTAAGAGTGCCCTGCACTCCGTCCAGCTCCTACCACTAACGTCATCGTTAGTCACCCAATCGTCCTGCAACAACGGCTGTCCTTTCTTGATCCTGTAGGCAATACTTTTACGTATCACCTCCAAGTCAAGAGGGGCTACACCTACCAACACCTGTAAGGCCTCCGTGGAGACCGTACGACAACATGGCACACAAGCGAGCAAGACTACCCGTTGACACGACATGATTTTCAGCTTTCCTCTGGCAGTCGTGACCACGCTGGACCACACCGACGAACCATATGTTGCGCAAGCAACAAATAATCCGCGGTAAATGGTCTGCATGGAACGCCTGCTGAGGCCCCAGTCATTCCTAAGAATGCGCCGGACACATCCCACCACGCCAGTCAATTTCTCCCTCACCCGCTCGAGATGAACCAAGAAGTTCATACGCTCACGCATTGTTATCCCCAAGTATTTGACCTCAGTCGCATACTTAAGGCTAACGCCATTGGCCCTAACAGTTGGAGGTCGATTTAGCGATAACTTGCCCTTAAGCAACATCATCACAGTCTTGTCCATTGCTACTTCTACACCTACTTGTCTACTCCAATCGCAGACAATCTGCATGGCTTCCTCCCCCCTTCTCTCCAGCTCAGCACGAGACTGGCCTTCGATAAGGACGAGCAAGTCATCCGCATATGCGCACACATTGTATGCAACCATCAGCCTCCGCAAAAGAGGATCCATCATTAGATTCCAAATAAATGGACCGCAGATGGATCCCTGCGGACAACCTCTGACCACCTCAATGCACACGGACTCGTTCACACCAGCGACGCAAGCCCGCCTGCCAGAGAAGTAGCTTTTCCATAACTCCAACTCTTGGCAGCCGACCTCGCGTAACCTCGCTAGAACGCCTTCCCATAACAGGAAGTCGAACGCACCCTTGAAATCAATAAAGATTCCAAGGACATATCCTGCCTCTGTCCTACCGACACACGTTTTAACGTGATGCCAGGCGTCATCTACACTCCTACCACTTTTAAAGCCAAATTGCCACTCACATGTGCCCTGGCCGATCCTCTCCTGAAGCCTTTTCACCATAATCCTTTCCAGTACTTTTCCAAGCACCGGAAGCAGACTGATGCCCCTATAGGAACGAGGATTGCTCCTGATCCTATCGGGTGACTTCAGCAAAACAACGACACGAGCTATTTTCCACGCATTGCATTGCATTGGTCCGCCTGGCTCTCTGGAATCTCTTCCTGAGCTGCCGGACGGTCCTCCGCATTTCTGTAAGCTCCCGCGTCCACCATTTAACCCTTCCGGGGATTGTCCTAGAACATCTCCCAAGAAGGGCGTCATTGGTGTTGATTGTCCAGTCGTTCAGCTTGCCTATCTGTCCATCTATAGTCAGACCCCTGAAATCCCCAATGGGGACCTCAGAGGCCGCCTCCCTAATGCACGTGCCGTAGTAATCCCAATTAATTGGGAGTCTACGCCACCGCACCACATTGGAAACCACCTCGGGGACTGGCGAGTATGAGAGCACAATCCGAATTGGATTGTGATCACTCACCCCCCAATTGTCCACAACGTCCCAGTCACAGCGAAAACGCCGCAGTACTAAGTCATTAACGGCTGTTACATCAATATCACTCACACCATTAGGTCCGGAAAACGTATACAGATTCGAGGGCTGGTTTAGCGTACTAACACCCCGATTAACCATCCAGTCACTCAGCATCTCACCCCTATAATGGTTCTGATATCCAGGCGAATGCCGGGATACCTTACTGAACCACATAGGAGATGATGCGTTCGCGTCCATACCTAGGATAATCGGGTTGCTACTCGCTAGTAGTAGCACCGAATCCATATACGTGATGTACGGTTCTAATGGTCTGCTGAACTGACAGTATATGCTTGCCAGGAAGACTTTTCCAAATCCTCCCTCAACTAAGACACATACTCCCAGTTCACTCCAAGTGGAATAATAAATTCAAGTAAGTACAAGCTAAGGGCAACAAAAAACTGTCTTGTGTCTGCCAATATATTAGGGTTATTTTATGGTAACGCTATGGACCGAATTGCTCATATGAGGCTTTTTAAATCCATTTAAGCCTAAATCAAATATTTTTCTATTAAGCTTTAGTTATAAACAACGTGAATTTCAATATAGAAGGAAAAGACCGGAAATTTAAAGATCGGGACGATGCAAAAATGAATTTGATGAGCTGCTAGGAAACATTGAAGGCACGCGTTAAATATTGCACTGCAGAAGTAAACTTATTACAGGCCTTCCCCATATTCGTGTTTAATTCTTCATTGGTCTTTATTCTTATAGATTTTGGTCGATTTTAAACTTCGCTATGGTGAAATAAAATGAATGATGAATGAATGAATTATTCAATAATTGGCAGAAATACAAAAATTTTGCAGGTGAAGTAGCAGGCGGACAAAACCTTTAGCTGACTGGGCTGTTGATGTCTTACCATTTTTATTCAGGTATTCGATCTGTATTTTAAGCCTTTTTATGTATTCAATATTGAATTTGTCATAACATTGGCCAATTTTTTGTATTTTGTGACTAACTCAAGAGAAAACTTATTAGCATCCGATGTTTAATTTAAAAATAAATTTAAAAATAAATTTAAAAATAAATGAAATATTACAAAATGCGATGAAATTTGTTTTATTTATTTTCACAACTGAAATTTTACAAAAAGGGTGTTAATTTTAGCCCTGAATAGGTCAAAAGTAACACCCGTATAGCATACGATTAATTTTTGTGGAATATTGAAAATTACACTTATTCAAGAATACAATCCATTCCGGATGATATTAATCCAATTCGTTTTAAACTCTCTGTCTGTCTGTCGTGGGTGGTGGCCATTCTCCCTCATCCAATTGATCTGAAACTTGGCTCATATTCTTGTTGTGACTAAAGATTATTTTTGGGGTAGTCCCGCACAGTCATGCATAGTCACGTGCAGTCACGGGGCGATCCAAATGTCATTTCCCCTCATCCGATCGATCTGAAACTTAGTCCATACACTTTCTGTGAAAAAAAACGATTTACTTTGACTTAGTCACGCTGGTGTTTCCTGTTTCCACAGACGAGGCTCTGACGACCGAGTATGGGCGGTATATCCCCAATAACCGCGCGAATTAAATAACTGTCGCAAATAGCAGGCCTGTATGCACAAAGATGGCAGCCCCATCAACAGGATTGGTCGTGTTAGGCTGATAACCTGATGCGTCTGAAATTAAAAATCATTCTCAGTACAACTACAAGAAATCTACGATCTGGAAATTCGATGACGACTATATGCTTTGAAAAAGGACTAGGATTTGGAACATGGAATATAAGGACGTTAAACCAAGTTGGCAAGTTGGCGCAGGCCAGTAAAATTTTCGAAAATTATAGACTGGCGTTCTTGGGCATGAGTGAAGTCAGATGGAACCAATACGGTCAGATGACAACCTCCAAAAGACATACTTTCTTCTGGTCAGGAATGCCCAACGAAGAATATATCCATCAATACGGAGTCGGAATGTTAGTAAACAATAACTTTCGAAATGCCGTATTGGACTACAAATTTGTAAATGAGCGCATAATGTTAATAAGATTTAAACGTCACCAAAAAAATCTCACAGTTATACAATGCAACGCCCCTACCGAGGATGCCCAAGAAGAAACAAAGGATGCTTTTTATGATGCCCTTAACGAAACTTTAGCGAGTATTGATAAAAATGATTTGAAAATCCTAATGGGTGATTTGAATGCTAAAGTTGGCTCGGACAACGCGGAATTGCAATATATTATGGGAAAGCATGGCATTGGCGAAATGAATGATAATGGAGAACGGCTAGTTGAGTTGTGTGGAATAAACGAAATGAAAATAGGTTGCACCCTATTTCCACACAAACGCGTGCATAAAATTACATGGATGTCACCAGACAACATCATGCAAAACCAAATAGATCATATTTGTGTTAGCGCCAAATGGAGTAACTCTTTGAGTGATGTCCGGAACCAGAGAGGAGCGGATATTGGAACAGATCACCACTTATTATCTGGAAGGATTGTTTTTAAATTAAAAAATGTGAAGTCAACCCAAGGCCAGACTAGAACCAAATACAACATCGAAAGAGACTAGAGTCCCAGCGACATCGAGAAGCCTTCCTAGAGCAAGTGCGGAATAACGTAATCGAACCATCAACGTCGGCAGAAAATGTGAATGCAAAGTGGAAGAATATTAAAGCCGCTATAATCGATGCCTGTGTTTCAAAGCTTGGAAAGAAGGCAAAAAAGAACGAAGACTTTATATCTCCGCAAACATGGAATTTGATTGATCAACGTGCAAGTCAAAATGATAAAATTAATTCCATCAACGATACAACTAAAAGAAAGGAAGCACAAAATCAATATCGACTGCTAGACAAACAGGTAAAACGGTCGGTCCGAGAAGATAAAAAGAAAGAAATACGCGATATGACCATAGAAGCGGAAAATGCAGTTAAGGCTCATAACACGAAAGACCTGTTTGTTATTACAAAGAAAATTGCCGGCACTGGTAACAAACGCGCATTACCAGTGAAGTCCTCTAATGGAACGCTAACAACCAACGTCGATGAACAGTTGAAGCGTTGGAGAGAACACTCCATGAATGTTTTAAATATTCAAAACGAAAATGTTACCGTTACAAGAAACAATAACGGTACCGCTCTGTCCATTAGAACGGATCCTCTTTCAAGGGATGAAGTGATTGATTGACTATTTGCAAATATATTACAAGCACTCTTCGTACAAATATGAAATTCTGAAACGTTTCCGTCTGACTTGACAAGTGGCATAATTGTAAGACTGCGAAAAAAGGTGATGCAACGGATTGCAATAGTTGGCGTGGTATTACGATTCTCTGCACGGTGATGAAAATCTTCATGAAAATAATTCTGGAACGAATGATTCATCAAGTAGACGTACTGTTGCGAAAAGAGCAAGCAGGTTTCAGAAGTGGCAGATCGTGCGTTGATCAGATAAATACGCTTCGAATCATTATAGAGCAATCTGTTGAAGTGCGGTCATTCCTGTACCTTCTTTTTGTGGACTACGAAAAAGCATTTGACTCCATCCACAGAGAGTGCATTTGGGCTGAATTGGAGAACATAGGTGTGCCTAACAAAATCATTTCTATAATCAAAAACAGTTATGAGAACTTTAAATGCACGGTTTTACATGAAGGAAAGATGTCCGAGCCTTTTCAGACAATTTCTGGGGTTAGACAAGGCTGTTTGTTATCGCCACTACTGTTTCTGATCGTAATAGATGCAGTAACTAATCGTGCGAATGAGAACAAAGTGCGTGGCATTGTGTGGAATCCTTTAGAACCTGGTTCTCGACTGGAGGGCCTAGATTATACTGACGACAAATGTGAGCTCTCCCACAGGTTTATTGATATGCAAAGCAAACTTAAAGACCTGGAACTTGAATCCCCCAAAAGTTGGGCTTAAGATAAATGTAGGAAAAACGAAAGAAATGCGGATAAACACAACGTCAACAGAGCAACTAAACTTCTTGGAGCATCAAGTTGAACGTGTTGAGGAGTTTACTTACCTTGGAAGTATAATATCTGAAAATGGTGGTACCCTAAAAGATGTGCAAAATAGAATAAAGAAGGCGCTGGGCTCATACACTGAACTTCGCAAGGTATGGAGCTCAAAAGACTACAGCCTCAGCACGAAAATCCGTTTGTATAAAGCTTGTGTCGTTTCTGTCCTGCTCTACGGATGTGAAACATGGTTTGTAACGGAGTCAATACAAAACAAACTGCGCGCTTTTGTCAATAGATGTCTTCGCAGAATCCTTAGGGTGTTCTGGCCCAATAGAATAACAAACGAAGAACTCTAGGCGAGGACGGATATGTACGACATAAATGTGGAAGTTCGGCGGAGAAAGTTTGGATGGATAGGACATACACTTCGTAAGCCATCGGACGAAGTATGTCACCAAGCTTTGGTATACAACCCCCAGGGAAGTAGAAGAGTAGGAAGACCAAGAACCACCTGGCGAAGATCAACATTGGGTGAAATAAACAGGCTTGAACAAAACGGTCTTGAAGCAGACGGACCTGGACGAAGATACAACAACATTAGAGAACTCAAAGAAGTTGCTGAACGAAGAGATAGATGGAGTAATCTTGTCGACAACCTATGCCCAGTATAGAGGTGGCTCGTAATCGAAAGACGACGCACTGTGTTGCGGCTAGTGGAAAAGTAACTTTTTTCCGATTATTTTTTTCAGTGTTTTTAATGATGCAATTTTGTCACAGACATTCCAAGTAAACAAAAAACACATAAAGCTTATTTTTATGTTGGCCCGTTGATTTTTAATTGATTTTAGAAGTCAAATATACAAAATTTTCACGAAAAGAGGGGATTTCAGGGCTGTATTCAAAATGATCTCATTTGATTTTGGTGACAGATATTTTGATTCGGAAAAAAAACTGCCTTCGGACAAGTATCTTCTGTAAAAAAAAGGAATGTTGTTTGAGACATTTTCATATGCACCTTTTTTAGAGCGAAACCCCGACTAAAGGTCCATTTTTCCTTTAAATTTGGGTTAGGTAAGCAATATCTAAAAAGTCCCAGAGAGTCCCACTTCCAGCAGCCGATACCAGCCCTCCTGGGAGTTATAGCGATTTTAGTATATCACTCTCAGTATTTATTCCATAGAAATAGAACGGAAATTCTCGGAATCACTTATTGAATAATTTAATCATATTGGTTTTTGGGTGACTTTCCGTCATCGCCATCTTCAGTGTTTGCTTTTTTGTCACTAATTAGTCCGCATGTGTGTCCGTCTTTATATAGTGTTTTCTTTTAGCTTGTGGTGGTACCTTTCTCTCTCTCTGTTGTTTTACTATTTTATTCTCTCTCTTTCGCTCTCTCTCTCCCCCCCTTTGTTTTTACGTCTAGGTAGGTATTGTATTGGTATTTGTATTGTTTTTATTTTGTGGTTTCCCTTCATTTACTACATTTAATTGTTTTCTGATGCGTTTTTCATATATGTGAGTGTTTTAATGGTTCGAATATTACATCAGAATATATAATTATAATTTTGACAATAAAGAATTATGGAATACATTAAAATTTCCTATCTGGAACTGCATGAGTTTATGCAACAGAGTAAAACTAGAAACGTGGAGGATGTTTTGGAATTGCTTGATCATGTGCATGGAGTGAAAAGTAGTTTAATATTTCCAAACATAAAAGATAAATTGAAAAAGTTTGTCAATAAGTACAATACACGTCTTCAAAAGTTTAACAGGATGTATGAACGGCTTGGAGCTACGGACTGGATTCAAGAGGGCTATATTGAAGTTGGAAATCATCCAAGTACTTCAAAACGAAAACCCGAACCTAAGGAATTTACATTATGCTGTGAGAAAACAAAGAAGAAAAGAAGTATGGAACTGATGGAAACAGAAGAGGTTTCTGCAGATTTAATTAAATACACAGCTGAAGAATTGAGAAAAGAGGAAGAAGGGGATATAAAGGCAGCTTTGGCTTTCTTCATGGACATGAAACTCAGCGTTTATCAGTGGCAAAAGTTAAAAGAATATCATGAAAAATACAATTACTTTCCTAGTTACAGAAAACTTTTAGAGGAGAAAAAGAAATGTTATCCAGAGGATGTCGAGGTAACTGAAAAGTCTGCTTCAGTCAAACTACAATCTCTTTTGGATCACACCGCGAATAGAATACTGGAATCCAAATCAATTGAGCAGCTTCAAGCATATGCAGAGAAAGAAATGTTATTGATTAGCAAATGGGGTATGGATGGATCTTCAGGCCATAGCCAGTATAAACAAAACTTTACTGACAATACATTAACTGATAGTAGCTTGTTCAGTATATCTATGGTTCCTTTAGTTCTTTCATGCAATAAAGAACAAGTATGGGAGAATCCAACACCATCATCAACCAGATATTGCAGACCAATCAAGTTTGAATATGCTAAGGAGACTGTAGAGTATACAGAGCAACAGGACGATCTCATGAAAGAACAAATAAATAGTATACACGAAACGATTATCAACATAAGCGGATTACAATTTAAAGTAGAACATAAAATGGAGGAAACAATGGTTTATGGAAAAGTCTTTAATTCTTTATCTCATAACAAGTGTGCAGCAACGTGTTACGTTTGCCACGCAAAGCCCAGTGAAATGAATCAGTTGGACAAAATTGTTAAAAGGACACCCAATCAGGAAGCTTATAGATTTGGATTATCAACATTACATTGTAGAATCAGATTTATGGAAACCCTACTGAACATTGCTTATCAAATCACTGTGCGCAAGGCAGGGGAAACAAAGAGAACTAAGCTCAGTGAAGATGAGAAGATTATTAGAGATCAAAGAAAAAATGAAGTTCAACAAAATCTGAAAGATCAGCTCCAAATAACTGTTGATGTTGTGAAACAAGGAAGTGGAACAACTAATGACGGTAACACAGCAAGGAAATTCTTTAGTGATCCTGAGGAAACCGCTCTGGCCACAGGAGTAGATACTGAACTTATAAGAAGGTTTTCTACTATTCATCAAGCTATAACTTCTGGATATAAGATAGACTGCGATAAGTTCTCTAAGTACGGAATAGAAACTGCTGCTCTCTATGTAAAGAAATATTCGTGGCATTATATGCCACCAACTGTCCACAAGGTTCTTATTCATGGAGCTGAAATAATTCGTTCATTTTTGGTCCCCATTGGCCAACTATCAGAAGAAGCATTGGAAGCAGGATACAAGGACTTCAGAAACACAAGGCTTTACTATGCGAGGAAAACATCAAGAAAAGACAATTGTGAAGACATATTACATTATCTGCTCGCCAATTCTGATCCCGCAATCACAAGTAGGAGAATACTGAAGGAGAAGAAACACCTGGAATTATCAGAGGAAGCAATGAACTTATTGGTAGATGACTGATAATTTGTAATTTTTCTGTAGAATGCAATAAAATATGCCTGTGTTGTAAAATAGTATCTTCAATTTTTTTTTTTATTCTACATCTATTCTAGCACTCCACAAAAATGAGCATAACTCTCTTAAAACTGAAGCTATTGACTTCAAACCGGTATCAAATTAAAGCTTTTATTGCCACCTTTCAAATAAGAAATGAAATAGATTTTGGTTTTATATAACATTTCAGAGTTTTTCAACAAATATCGAAAAATCATGAAAATTTGACGTTTATAATTCTTGTTCGGACCACCCTATAGTTTATTTAAAAAACTAATCATAGGGTATTTATCAGAAATAAAAGAAGAATTAAAATAAATTTTTTTTTGTAAATTTTTCGAACAATTTTTTTTTTGACTTTTGTTGAAAATTTGACCCAACAATTTTTTTCGGTGTACATTTTTTTTTTTTTACTCATTCTGTTTGGGATTTCATTCTGACCAATCTGTAGAAGTTTCTCATCGATACAACTAAAATTACAGTTTAGGCAATATGATTTCCAAAAAATTCCGGTTTTGCAACACTGTGCGACGGGCGAGGTTATATTATATTATTATTATTAGTCACGCAATCACACGCATGGTCACGCGTAGTCACGTAGTGATATAAAACCCATTTCCCCTTATCCGATCGATCTGAAACTTGGTCGATAGACTTGCTGTGAAAAAGATTAACTTTGACACAGGCACGCATAGTCACGCACAGTTACGGAGTGATCTAAATGTCATTTTCCTTCATCCGATCTATCTGAAACTTGGTCCATAGTCTTGTTGTGACCATAGATTAATTTTGGGGTAGTCACGCACAGTCACGCTTAGTCACGCGCAGTCATGGAGTGATCTAAATGTCATTTCCCCTATCCGATCGATCTGAAACTTGGTCGATGACTTGCTGTGAAAAAAAGATTAACTTTGACATAGTCACGCACAGACACTGAGAGATTAAAACCCCACTTCCCCTCATCCGATGGATCTTAAACTTTTTCCTTAGACTTGTTGCGGCCAAAGAGTAATTTTAAGATGGTCACGCAAAGTCACTCACAGGCTATAAGCCCATGGAGTAAGATTCATGAAAAAGTAATTCCCAATCCCCAGGTTGAGTCGGAAGCTTTCTACATGAGTATTACTCACTATTTGCTTTGACAAGTGGTGCCACAATTTCTGATGTTAGGAAGAGATTTTGCTGATGATACAAAACTGCTCAGGTTAAAATCAAACTGTCTGCCAAAAACTAGCAAACCTAGTTTATCAATTTTTTCTATAGAATCAATATTACAAAATACGAGGGCGGATCAATAAGTCCGTGACTTTTAGAATGAAACACAGTTTTTTTTTGCAAAAAAAATTATTTTTATAGTTGTATTTATTCGACCTTTCAAATTGTTAATAAAACTTCATATGGTTGAGCTCGAGGTCAATGATTTTTATTATATAAATATTCTCCTTATTTAATCAATATTTCGATACTCTTTGAGCATCATCATCAGGATTCTTCCCTAGACTTTTTAACAAAAAACAATAACTTAAGTATATGTGGTACAAATAACAATAAGACAACATAACAATAATTATTTGTTATAATAATAATTATAATTGTTATAATAATAATTATAATAATTATAATAGTTATAATATTTATAATAATTGTTATAATAATAATTATAATAATTATAATAGTTATAATAATTATTGTTGTTATTTTGTCTTATTGTTATTTATTTTACATATACTTAAGTTATTGTTTTTTGTTAAAAATTTTAGGGAAGAATCCTGATGATGATGCTCAAAGAGTATCGAAATATTGATTAAATAAGGAGCTCAACAATATGAAGTTTTATTAAAAAAATTATTTTTCAATATAATCTCCTTACACTTAGTTCAGCGTTTCTCCAATTTTTGTAACCCTTCAAAACATAGGATTTTTTTAGATCCATAAAATAGGCATTTGTTTGATCAATTATTTCATCGTTGGAGCTAAATTTCTTTCCACCGAGCCATTCCTTTAGATTTGGAAATAGGAAAAAGTCACTGGGGGCTAAGTCCGGAGAATATGGCGGATGAGGTACCAATTCGTAGCCCAATTCATGGAATTTTGCCGTTGAGACTGCGCACGTGTGCGCCCGTGCATTATCTTGATGAAGAAGAACTTTTTTCTTGGCCATATGGGGTAGTTTTTTTTAAATCCTCGTTAAATCGGTCCAATAAGTTGGCATAATATTCGCTGTTTATTGTTTTTCCCTCTTGATGTTAGTCGATGTGGATTATCCCGCGTGCATCTAAAAAAACTGTTGCCATGTTGGAGGGAAGTTCGAAAAGTCACGGACTTATTGAGCCGCCCTCGTATGGGATATATCATATTTCCTAGAGTAACAAATTATAATAAAAACTCAATTTATTAATA
Organism: Cordilura impudica; assembly: GCA_963682025.1. NCBI lineage: Eukaryota > Metazoa > Arthropoda > Insecta > Diptera > Scathophagidae > Cordilura > Cordilura impudica. Next base: position 28,889,522 of record OY821517.1, read on the forward strand.
TTTTGTATGGTAAAAAAAAAATTTTCCCCATTAATAAGATTTCTTAAAAATTTATTCAATAAGGAAAATAAAGAAACAAATCAATGCACATAAGAAATAATATGATAAATAGCCCACTATAAAACATTCTTTGCTAATTAATTCAGTGTCGTCTTATCAAATGTTTCCCAGCTACTGCTCTACACTTCATTAAAAATGTACTGAAGCATAGTTGAATTTGTTATATTTTTTCATGTTCAAATAAATATTTAATTAATTGCCAGTTTTGTTTAAACAGTAGTTTAAACAATGAAAAAACATACAAATATATTGCTTGCTTACAGTCTCTTACTAATCGATGGCCATCAATTATGTTGATAGATTGGCTGCTTAAGCAGGAGGACTTCTTAAGAATGAAATAGTTTTTTTTTTATTTTCTTTTTGATTATGGTGACTTAAGATAGGTGGGGAAGGGGATAAACTCTTAAAAAGGTTTGGTAAACTAACAGTGTTACACAGTGTTGTGGTATTTTGTAAAAGTAAAAGACGTATAAAGATACAATGGATTGTTACCTCTTTTTAGGTAATTGAATTTTTAAGGACAGGCCATAATTCAAGGAATCTTAGAGTAGGATAAAATTGTTTGATTATCTGGTAAATGTGAGTGGAAAAGCTATTAAGTTATAATGAATGTAATGGAAACTGAGATTTGAGAAATTTACTCAACAATAAATTCAGAATAAGGTAAACATAGATAAATTTGTTTTTAAAATAAATTTGTAAGATTTCAGCGTTTGTACTTTAAAAATTTATTTCCATTATTAAATACTTCTTTAATAAAACCTTTTATATTAGAAAGAAGAAAAAAAAAAACACAGAAAAAGATCATAAACTCTTGTAATTTGATTTATTTAACCCTTTCCAACAAAAAATATAATTTACTTTACTTCCGTAACATCTCCACCCACTTTTCAACCCTTTACACCATTGATATGTATGCTTATGAATAAACAACAAAAAAATAACAACTTCAATTTCAACTCTTCGACACCTATTCATAAAAATAAGCCATGAAAGATGTCCTGTCAATAAATATGAAATTGCCAACATTTATATTTATTTCATAAAATATCCATACAAAATGCCATTCATACGTAGAAATCAGGCGGAAAAATGGAAGCAACAAAAAAGGTGAACTTTTTTTATATGTCCAAACCACAAAATTGCAGAAAATTTATTTTATTTATGACGATTGCGGACTGCATATGTCCAGACCAATAATTTTTATAAATTACAAGGTTAAGATACTACATTGTACTTTGTTAGGTACAATGTATTACAAATATATAACTACTACGCATTCTATATGTATGAGAGTTTTGCTATAACATAAAATTTTGGATGAAAGAATTGCTAGCAATGGGATACAAAAAAGGGGTAAGAACAATTTTTAACATATGTTTTACTAGATAAGAATATAAATAGTTACAAAGACAACTTTTTATAATCGGTTATTCGAATGAGATTTGAAAAGATGAAAGTTTTTAAGACTTATTTTTTTTACCTATTATTACTTATTCTTATCAATATTTCGCTGACTACTTTTTTATCATTACAATCCATTTAAAGAACTATTTACATAGAGAACCTTACTATCATCCAAAACTTGAACTAGCTCCAGCAGTGGTTCTTGAAGAACAACTTTTAGATTGTAGCAAAAGAGTCGATTGGTAACATTGGACAGCAGCCATTCTAGAGGGGGGAGAGAAATTCCAAGTCAGAGTGAAAGACTTGGCCAGTATGGTAAAACCTCTTTACTAGGAAAACGAGAATAGTCGGCTTTGATGAACCCCGCTTCCAGGGCAAAACTATTAGAATCACACAAACGGTGAAATACCTTGGGGTGATTCTCAATAAAAATCTCACTTGGAAAAACCATATCGCGAAAGCTCATCGCATATGGGACATTGGGTTTAAACCCAAGAATGTGCAGCATCCGTAGTCATATGGACATCAGTGAACAGAAAATGCTACATTAAAACATTCAAAAAGATACAGCACCTGTGCTGCATAGGAATTAGCGGTGCAATACGGACGACACCTACGAGGACTTTAGAGACCATTCTATCTATGCACCAGATCGAGGTTAGAATTAAATATGAGGCAGCTCAAGCCATGTTTCGATTAAAGATAACAGGGGAATACATTACCGACCATATGACCAGCCACAAACAAATTTTGGACCAAATACCGGTATTCAGCACAGTGGATATTAGCTGTAATAGAATCGCGTATACCCTGCGGTATACGGATACCTGACAGGGAAAACTGGTTAGACGGGCAGATACTATACGGACGGATCTATTCTGCATGGTGAGACTGGCATAGGACCGTGCTACAGGTAAAAACCTCCGCCTTCCGGATCACAATTCCGTCTTTCAGGCTGAATTGGTCGCGATAATGGAATGCATAAGATCTATTCACGCACGGGGAATCCCAAATCCCGGAGACGTGAAAATATTTACGGACAGTCCAGCGGCTAACAAGGCGATATCCTCGGTCAACACTAAATCAAGGACTGTCTTCAAGTGTAAGGAGGAGATTGCAGACTTCACGGCAGACTTGAATACGTTTGGATCCCAGGGCATAGTGGCATAATGGGAAATGAGATTGCTGACGAACTGGCTAGGAAGGGTTCTTACCTTTCAAGTCTCTCAAATTGGTACCTTCGGACTGGGCGAGCAGTTCGCATACATCACTTTGAGAGGGAATTGACGTGGGTAGACTTACTACGATATTATGAGGCACTCCCAACACTTTGAAGACAAGGAAAATCCTTAGTCTGAGTAGAAGGGAACTTAAAAGGGTTATTGGCACCCTTACTGGGCACTCTGAACTGAGGGCTCACGTATAGGGTGGAATCGGTCACATGCAGAACTTGCAGAGAGGATGACGAAACCATAGAACACTACCTTTGTTATTGTCCTGCATTTGCGAGAACAAGGATCAGACATCTATCCAACGACATCTTACCAGGCCTGGCGGATCTTAGGGGGATCAACCGGAAAACGGTAATGAAATTTGCTGACGAAACCGAATTTCTAAGTTAATATAGTGGTAGATAACCGGATGTATATGGCATAACATGCCGACTTTCTGGCTTAAGTTTATATCCGAGTACAACGGATATAAGCTATGTGTATACACAGCTCCTCTTCTCAACCTAACCTAACCTCAACCTTCTAACCTAACCTCACCTATGGTAAAACCTCTAAAGGGATTGTGCAGAGGGTAAATATCAGTTTGTCAATCCATTTGTAACTCATCGAAGAAAATTCCATTAAAAAATATTAAATATATAAATTCTTACTCTTATAAAAGGAGAAGTCGATCTGGCGATGTCCGTCTGTCTATCTGTCTGGCTGTCTGTTAAAAACAATCTCCTGTCCGCAACAGGTCGAGTACGTCGTACTTAGAATGTTCATCACAATCCGTGGTTATGTGTCTTTTATGTTATTTCATGTTTTTTATTAATTTAAAAAAATATACTCAAATAAGGTTTAATCAAAATTATTTATTTAAGTCTTAGCTACAATTATGCTGAAGAATGCAATTAGAGATCGTCAATGGTTATTGAGTTATAGCTGAAAAACTAAGCGAACAAACATCAAGATAAGCAAAAATATATAAAATGTCATAAAAAAAGTTTGGCCTGAGAACGTTAACCTTTTGCATTTTTTTGTGGGTTTATTTGTTTGGGGGTCTAAGTCTAAACATGATTTGATTTGCTCCAATTTCAATACCGATTTTTTTTTGTGGCCGAACAAAACTTCATGAAAATATATTCCCAGTTGCCATCTGCCGTTTAAATACAAACAACACATGGACACAGAGACAGACATAAGGATGGGCGGACATCTCTAAATTGACTCAAATATATATGGTATAGGGTCAAGAAAGAAAATAAGGTATATTTGATCTATGCCGACTATACAATACCATATTCCATGAGTTTCTGGAAATGTTACAAGATCCCAACTATATTGGTGAACGACAAATTTGAGTAAAGCATTTTGCTGGCTCAACTTTCAGATGTGATTTTCAGATGATTGTTTCAATAATAAGGGATATTCGCAGATTATATAAATATTTTGCGCTTAATCATCGAACAGTGTGTGGAATTCAACACGAGGCTCCATCTTCCCTTTGTTGAATGCAATCAGCGTAAATTTAAATACAAACGATTACACCTTTATTGGTTATCCTTACAGGCAAAAAGAAAAAAACAAAATCAACAAGCAAACAAAAATGTGTATGTATTGCTGATACATATCTGCATATGTTCTGTTACGTCTATACGTTTTCATTATTTGTATACTATCCAGACCATTGTGCAAAAGATATACATCAGTTTATCATTCCGCCTGTAACGTCTCGAAAAATGCATTTCCGAACCCATAAAGTATATCTATTATTAATTATTATAATAACTTGAGTTGATGCAGCGATATCTGTTTGTCTGTTGAAATGACACTCATTCACAAGATACCATAAATCATTTACCTGAGTAAGCTAAGGATAATATTGTTTGTCATTATTTCAAGCAGGTTGGTATTTGAAATGGGATAAAGCGGTTATCATTATGCCGGATATGACCTAAAATATGGAGACACCTGTAAAAAAATTTTAAAAACTCAGTGTGTTTGTTGCAATAATTCCAGATATTAAATAATCGTATAATCAAGTTTTTAGAAGGATCAAGAATATATACACTTTCTGGGGTTGCGTTACAAATAGAACGCAAAACTCATATATACATTAAACACTATTATTACCAAGAATACCGAAGAATAGAATTCTTTACAACAGCGTTCTTATACTCCAAACAGATGCAGGTTCTGATTTAGATATACATAGATGGGAGAATTTAAAAAGTGGTGAGATCTTCCTTTTGTTATATTAGCCCCATAATAAATAGCACCGAATTTGCGAAGGAAATGTTAAACGATACTTATCTTTGGATATCTACACAACCTTAAAAGTTATATAGCACATCCAAACATTTGTCAACCGAATTCTGCACATAATACCTCCTCGGTCTAGCTCAAATATTGAACTGCTGGTGCAATTAACACTGCCAACAGAAATCCGTAAACCTTTGTGGCCGTGGCGAAATGATAACAGTCGTTAAAGCATTATCGGCCTTTGGTATATTAGACCAAACAGTGCAAAAATATATCCACATATTAAATCGGTAATTCTCCATGGATGTACACCTTTGCAATTTAGTAAAAGTGTCACCCAGCACTTCAAACTTTCATTAACTTTCATTTCATCGCAAATGCTGAACGATTGGTGCAATCATTGCAAATACCACTGGCAACAGAAATCTGTAAGCGCAAGTAGCATTTTTTGGACTGAATTCCAAAAAAATTGTCCACTACATTTTATCCAATAAATATTTTGAAAATCAATCGACTTAAGTCCAGAAGGCTACCTAAAGGCCTCGAAGATTCCTAGTATAGGTAGCTGTGGCGAAAGAATCCAGTCGTTTGTAACCGCGGGAACAACAAACTAGGAAATTTACCTTTAAAAATCCATTTAAAAAGCTATAGTTTTCCAATTTCTATTGGCCCGATTTAACTTTTTGCCATTACAGTAAAGTGGCCTTTGGGTGGTACTCAACAACGAAGGTGCTTTTATTACCTCGAGAAGTAAATCCTCCAAATTGCTAAGAACTCAGGTCAATTAAAAAATACTGGGCTTTGGTCAGAAGGGAACATGGAAAGTAATCAATAATGCCAAAGATTTTCGATTTCGAGAGATGGTCTTGAACCAGCTCGAAATGTATCCGTTGATGGAAGAGGTAGCAGAAAAATTAACAAAGATTGTAAAATACATATCATAAAAAATTTAAAAACTCAGTTATAAAATGTGAATACTTTTCCCAATCGTACCATTCGTTCAGTAGAGTTTCTGAATTTTGGAAAAAAGAAAACTGTTTTCAAACGCTATCCTTATACTTTGGCGAAATGTTTATAATTTGGCCAAAGAAAAACTTCGAGCACATTTCATGAATCTACCCATCAACTAGGCAAACCACATACGAAGTATATTACTGGAAAAGAAATCCACAACCTTGACGTAACGAGGAACGAACTCTGATCAACCGAGCAAACGGGTATGCTGGCGATTTGCTCTAAGATCCAATAGAAATTAGTGGAAGACTTGTATTATTATTTCAGATTGTGGTGAATCTCCTTACGCTTTTACTTTAAAGTGGTTTAGTGAACAAATAAAACAACAAAAACATTATTAGGGTATGAAAAAATCTTTTTGGAAGTTTAAGGGCAAAAGTTAATTAAACTAAAATTCTATATTAATTCCTTGTATACACTTGAAAACACCCGATTACTCGAATAATTTGCTTGAAAAACACAACCCTTCGTCCATAAAGACACACGTGAAGTATTTTTAACACACATAAAAAGGACATGCCACTTTTTCTTTTGTGGTCAATGAAGGAAATATGATTTGGGTGCTTTATAACTCGTCTACATAAAATAAAAAAAAATAATGTATTTTAAACTGACACTGTGATTATGGTGGCCACATTTTCTATACAATATATTTATATGAATGTAATTTAACATGAATAGAAAGTAAATGGGAGGAAATCTGCAGCAGCCTAAAAACGCAATAAAAAGGGTAAATTGAACAGCAACCAAAAAAAAATAAATAATAATAATGAAAAAATCAAAAATTGAACACCGTTAAGGCAAATGTATGGAAATACAACAAACAAAACGAAAGCAATCATAAACCATTGATGGGTTAAAAGGAAATTGAGTTTTCTTTATGGTCATGTGTGTAGATGCCAAAAGAAAAAAAAAACTACACAAGAAAAGAAGAAAATTTTGAACGTGTGTATTAAATTTATACACAAAAACTAAAACACTTTTCTAAAGGAAATCCAGAAAATTAATGAAATAACATAAAAAAAAAACATTTTGGAAAATTTATGCGTTTACTCAACTGTACAATTTCCTTTATGACAGGGTCATCGTTTTAAAAAGAAAGCACTTATAAACAGAGACAAGAAACAAAATCAATATAAATAAATTTAGCCAATTTAAGAAAATTTAAAAAAGTTCATCTTTTTTTTCAAGGAAATCCATTAAGCTTGAAAACGTCTTTGGTACAACATTTATCACTTTCACCTTTCAAATGTGTTCGCCTTATCTTATTTAATAAACGCCCACTCACTTATTCAACTGTGACATGTAAAATTTTGCTGAAATTTAAAAAAAAAAACGGCAATCGAAAATCAAATTACTTCCTTTTAAATTATGCTCAGCTTGTTACGTATAATCAGGCCTTTAAGCAGTCATTTCATTAATGAAAATATGCTGGAAAATATTTCATAATTCATAAAGGGATTTGATATGATAAACTTACTAAGCATGTAATAAATTTTTCGATTCATACGAGGACAAAGGATATCGATGTCGGAATTTGAATGGGTCATTTAAGAAATATAATTTTATTTGTCTTAATATTAAAGTAGATTGTCTTGAATCAATTTTTCCTAAAATAAGTTCTTTTACTTCCTCATAACACAAAGTTTGTGGCTGTATTCAAAATTAACTTTTCAAGTTGTTAATTTGCTCACAATGAAGAAGAAACATTAAAAATTAATTAATTAAATTAATGCCATATATAAATCTGTTATCTCAGAAAAAGAAACGGATCAATATTACACATTTTCGGAGTAGATCAGTGCCTAACATAGTTTTAACCCGAATTAACCCAGGAGTTTTTTTTTCGATTTTTTCAGAAATATTTCATAGATCCTATCAATTAAAAATGTGCAATTTTTTTGCTCCTCAGTAGTGACCATATGGTCACTTTAGGTACAAATAAGAATAATTGGGTATAATAATAAACAAAACATTTGAAGCAGACCCCACCCAACATCGCATTTTGAGCACTCAGTGCGTCTGACAGAAGTTGTCGGCAGCACAACGTTTTTTTGCACATGGGTGAATCAGATGATCTTTTCATCATAGTGCAAAGTTTCTTGTGAAAATTCCTGGATATTTCTTTTGCGAAGGGCAATAGATTTATAATATTATAATATCGTCTAAAATGTACTTATGATATATTGGGAGCCGAGTGATGAAATTGCCATGTGTTGTGTAGCGAAACATCAACCAGCGATGTAAATATGTTGCTCCACCACTTCTTTCCTTTGACGTTTCGAGTTATTCGGTCTACACCACCCATATTGTATTCTTTAATTAGCATGCTTGAACAACATTAAGCTTTGCTTCTGTTCTCTAAAATACCATTGAGCATTCCAAATAGGATTTCTTCCATGTATACTCGAAGCAATATTTATGACAGCATTGTCATTTGTTAACACAATGTCAGTATCCTTCACTTTAATGGATTCTGCGTAGTCTTGAGCTTTCTTCTGAACGATTTTTATACCCTATACCACTATGTGGTCAGGTTCTAATGACTTTGTACTGATGTTTGAAACTACCAAAAATATGACCTAGACGAATCTTTTATTATACCAATCGACTCAGAATCACTTTCTGAGAATCACTTTCTGAGTCGATTTAGCAATGTCCGTCCGTCCGTCTTTGTGTCCATGTAAACCTCGTTATCAAATTAGAGGTCGCAAACATGAATATATTTTGTTGAAATTTAGTGTATAAGCTTATATCGGTCATGGGATGAAAGCAATTGAAATTGGTGAATATCGGTGCAAGTTCAGACCCAGTTCCCATACAAATATCCAAATTATCATATAGATTTCGGTCAAGTTGGGTTTGTGTATGTTTGTTACATCCATTTATCAGTAGTCCATTACTGAATAAATCAACTCGCTTCTCATGACATAATCTGTACCCCAAAATGATCTATAACTTGTTCGAACGTCAAAGGCACTCAATATCAAAATACCAATATAAGTTTTTAGTTCTGCAGTAGTTCATCGATAATGTGATCCATCAATTGCTGATCAAAAAATTTTTCAAACTGTTCTTGCAAGCTTCAAAACTTGGAGACGGAAATATTGGAGGCATTGCAATTGAGGAATCTTTAACCCGCTTTATAGCACAGCACAATTGTTACCAGAAGTCTTTGAAATTTTGAGGACTTAATGTCCTCTTATTTGCAATTTTATAGTATATAAATTTGTGCCTTAAATATTTTTTGTAAATCGATCTCAAACTTGCATGAAGTGCATTTTTTCATATATTTGTATGGAAACTGACTGATATTTTTCGAATAGTAAGTTGCCAATAGCACAATATTAGTCTGAAGGTCTTAAAAATTTAAATAAGTTATCTCAGGTTATAGCGAGTTCCAATTGTTGAAAAAAATTATAATTTTTTTTTTTAAATTTTGTTTTTTCATAACTGATCTTTTTCGTGTAGTAGTTGGCCCACCCCACAACTTTCATCTGAGTGCTCCAATATTTTAGGGAAACAGTCTATTGATATGGGGGACTACAATATGTATTAATATATTTTTTGGAAAATTATGTCAAACTTCCATGGAGTGAATTTTTTCATACATTTGTATGGAAAGTGGTCAAGCTTTTTCGAGTAGTAGTTCGGTCACCCCAAAAATTATTGTCGAAAACTTTTCAAATTTAAAAGAAATACTCTGTTTCTTTCAGCTCTAATAAATATAACTTTTGGCAAAGTCATTATGAAAAATTTTCTGTAAAATTATCTCAAACATGAAATAAGAGCAAATTTTCACATTTTTTTTATGGGAAGAGGGATGTTTTTCGAGTAGTAGCTCGTCCGAGCCACAATTTTGGCCAGATTACGTTGAAATTTGGTGCACCTAATATACTCATATTTTCAACTTTTAAAAGTATAAATTTGTAACACGTGCAGTAAGTGAATTTTTTCATACATTTACATGGAAAGCAAGGTTCAGAAAACACATCGTGATCGCGTGTGTATAATGTTTTAAATTTTAGATGTACGCGTTCCAGAACATGTTATGTTTTTTTTTTTTTTAGCAGCACACGTGCAAGAAGACGAACTTAAAATAAAGCTACACTCAAATCTGTGTGGTTTATGTGTGTTCGAAACAAAAAATACGTGATAGAAAAATGTTCGTGTAGATAACGAAATATTAAAACGAAACACAGTCATGATTGTGTTCAGCATCGTACCAAATTTAGAAACACACATAACTGATATGAAAATAAAAATATGTGGTTGATGGTCTGAACTATGTTTGTTTACATATATGTACGAGTTTTTATTCAGTGTATGTTTTTTTCTGAACTCTGATGGAAAGTGATCGAGCTTTTTCGAGTAGTAGTTCGCCAACAGCACTATTATTGTTGGAATACTTTGAAATTTTAAGAAGTTTATTTTTTTTTGAAAGTTACATCAAACTTGAAATAAGAGGAAATTTTCACACATTTGTAAAGTGGCTGATGTTTTTCGAGAAGTAGTTCGTCCAGAGCACAATTTTAATCGGAATGACTTAATTTTTTTTTTTTAGTTTCCGTTTTTTGTCGAGCAGTAGTTCCTTCAAGCTTCAATTTTTGGCGGAATGCTTTGAAACTTGATGGAAGTGTTCTCTTTATATACATAGCTCTAACGAATCTAATTTTTTCTTACGTCATTGTGGAAAATTTTCTGGAAAATATTATCAAACTTCAAATAAGAGCATATTTTCACACATTTGTATACAAAGTGGCCAATATCCGTCGAGTAGTGCTATACCGACGCACAGTGGCGCCATTTGAGTTTTTTCGTTGCAAAAATCATATCTTTTGAACCGAATAACATAACTGAACAGTTTAAACAGCATATGATAGATAACTGTTCGCTTTGTAGGGGCCTACTTATGGTTTATCAAAGTTAAAATTTGTAGAAAAATCAATTTTATGGTAACTAAAAAAAATTATTTTTACATTTTTAAATTGTTTTTATTTTTTTTCTTTAGGGTTTTATGTTTTAAATTATTACCCAACAAATTAAAAAAAAATTACTTCTTTTTTAAATTTATTTTTTCAATTTTCTGTAAAATATTCATCACAATTCGTAATAGAAGGTATATCTAAAAGACTAATCATTTCTAAACTATAATTATTTTCTAACTCTATTCGTGACTTCACATGCCGCAGGGAAGAAATAAGTGGATCGGAAGATACTGCCAACATGCTGAAGAGGTCCTCATTTTGCTTTACCCTTGATGCTTTGAATGTGTTCTGCAATCTCTATTTTTTATAAAATCTGTTAAGAGACTCCTGTGCTTCTTCAGAAAGCTCTCCAATTGGCAGAGACTGGTACTCAATTATATCTTTGCCATGCGCCAATATTTTATGGACGGTCGGGGTCAACTTCTTCTGCTAAAAGAGATGCAGTTTTCGATGCATATTCTCCATATTTTGTAGAATTGACATTTTCTTTGCAATCTTTTCACGATTTGATTGTCAATTCCAGTGATTCTAGTTACTGCCTCATCATTTTCAAAAAATCTCCTAGAAGTGTTTCCATCGTTTGAGTTACCGTATCCATGCTTGGGACAGTCTACTTTTAGTCCAACTTGTTTAAAAAAGCATCCTGTATTTGCATCTTTCTGATCTTTTCCTTATCCTTTATTGATGTAGTTTCATCGAAGTTTTCCTCCTCTTGTGGTAGGGTATACGCCAGTTTTAGCAAGAACTCCATACACCTTATCCTTGCGTGCAATGGTGACATTCCATATTAGTAATTCTCCTCGTTTGTAGAATCGTTTAAATTACCAAAATTCTTCTGACTCTTTTTGCAAATCGGGCATGACAATGTTGAGGTTGTTCCTGTCAGTTCGTTTACGACTTTTCCGTCAACCATGGTCAGGTGGAACTCGTAATTGCATTCAATATATTTTCCTTCTCCAATTTGCAGCTTTGTAGGCTTAATCTTGCTTATTTGTTCTTCAATAATGCACTGATGACGGACGTGGATTTTTCCAGTGTAGGGAAACATCAGATTTTAGCCGCAAAGGACCAACAGATGCCATAAACATATTTCCGTCCGATATTGTAGCGTCATCGGAAGATATCCTTTGCTTATAAACGCTTTGTCCGGATGATCCATCGCAGCCCCATTTGCTGATCAATGTCAGTTTCTCAGGAAGAATTTTCACCTCATTTTCAGGAAGACTCTCCAACAACCGTTTTGCTGAGAGATCCTGCAGATTGGCTTTCAAAGCGACTTCCGTAAACTCCGTATGCAGTGGTCGTGAATTTATTTTGGCTTGCTTAATATGCTTGTTTCCTGGTAAAACGTCAGCTCCGTGTCGCATCAAGGATGCCCGTAGTATCTCATATTTTTCTTTGGAAAGTTGTAAGCCCATAAACAAGGCCAAGGCTTCTTCGGAACCATACTTTTTAATGTGTGCGTTTGTGGGCGTGGGAATGCTTTCCTTAATCCTTTTTAGTCGCAGTGGGCTTGCATCAGCAACAGATTTTGTAATCTGCGACCTAACTCTTTCACTATCCTTTGTATATTTAATAGACATCGCGTCCGATAAATGCTTCGTGGTCAAGTCATTGGTGGCATCGGCAAGTTTCCTCTTTCTTGTGAAAATTGAGCACTCTCAATACTTTTTCTTTTCCTTCCTTTTGCACCTCTGCTTGATGTGGTGGGTTTATCTACTGCCAATATTATCCAGGATGGTGTCTTCATTAGGCTAGTCCTCGTATTTGGAGTTGAAGTTCTGAATCGTTCGATTAGATTTCACCCATTTTGCCTTAATATTTGCATATATCAGAAAAAATTATTTTTTATAATTTCGCTTCTCTCAATATTTCCGTATAAGCTATCAAGTTCTTCTAAAGCAGCTTCCGTGAAAAACTTTGGTGTAGTTGACCTTCTAAACAGTTCAAATAATTTTAAATTGTTTAACGCCATGGTTTCAGTACTTGTTGCGCCAACTTTCAGTCGTAGACTAATCCAGGCATTATGCTTATTTTGCAATATATAGGCTTATGCTACCATGCCTAAAAATTTACCTGTTCCCTGCATATATATGGATTTAGGCTGAATTATGCAATTTTGATATTATGCTCGTATCTAAATAAGATTTGTGCCTGCCTGGAGGGACCATAAGTCAATATTGTTCTTGACCATTTGTACTCCAAAGTAATTTTTAAGTGAGGTGCGTACCTGCGAATTTCAATGAGTAGTTTTTTGTGCATCCTGTGTCTGTAACAGAATATTGGGAGTAGACTTTGGCAGAGGCTCACAGGTAGACAACCGACTTAAAATGCAATTTTCAAACTATTAGATCAAACTACTGTCAGTCAAAACATGTAAGGGATGCACGCCATACAATTTCTGCAACCATGTCTTTTTAACCTTTTTTACCTCTAGAAGCCAAACGGGCACGTACGGGCAGATAAAGCCTTTTGAATTATGTAAAGAAATAAGCAAAGAACATGTTTTGCAAATATGGCAAATATAGAAAAATATAGATTTTTTTTATTTTCCGTCAAAGTTGAAAAATAGTGAAAAAACGGATAGTTTTTAAATAGTGATTTACCAGGAGAAACAAAGAGCAAATAGTTATTTTTTTTTTCATTATACAGTAAATAAACACATCAATCAATACAAATAAAAAATAAGGCGATTCGTTACCTATTTTTCGTCATATTACACCTTAAATCGCAACAAATTGACTAAAAATTGTGTGTTTTTTTGAAAACTGAAAGTCGGTCAATTTTGAACGGTTATATCTTCTAAACTACAAATGGGATATTATTGAGAGTAGCATATTTGAAATTGTTGAAAAGTTTCCTATAACATGGGTTTATTCAAAACTTCGTCGGTGCACATAAAAATTTTGATTTTTGCAACCTCGTTTGCTCTACGGGCGCCACTGTGCGACGCTACAATTTTGGTCGAAATAGTTAAAATTTTTTTATGAGTAATCTATGAATATTGTCAATTATTGACAGTGAAAAAATTAAATTTTTTTTTTTATTTTTTTACACTTTTAACAAAATTTCCGTCCAACATTTTTGTCGAAATGCTTTGAAATTTTGAAAACATATTCCCTACATATCTATAATATTAATAGGCTAGGCGATTTCTTGTTACCGATGTTTTTTTTTACCGTTTTATCCCGATTTTGACCAAACGTTTATTATATGCAAGGTGTTTCTTTTTGGCTGTTCTCCAGATTTACAGCTGTTTTAATTTTCCTTTATTTTGAGTAAATTGCATTTTAAATTGCTACTAACACATACATAAAATTATATATATGCTATGTGTGTGTTTATTAAATTTGTTAATGTGTTTGATATTGACTCTGTTATCTTCATTCACAATAATAATACACCAAACAAGTGTTGGTTTGTGAATTGACTAAGTTGAGAAATAAAGTTGCCTAGAAATCGCACTCGAATTTCGTGCGCTAGAATCTGCTAGTATTCAGATTAAAATACTTAGAGCTTTTTCCAAGAGTTCAAACATATATGAAGATCATATTTTCGTACATTTGAGTGGAAAGTGAATGACCTTTTTCAAGTAGTAGTTAGCCCACTCCATAGTTTTTAGCGGAATGTTTTAATATTTCACATGGTTGATTTATCGGTATAGCTGACTTCAAAATATATATAATCATACCATGTATTTTGGGAAAAAAAATTTAAAATGAAGTCAAACATGTATGAAGTGAATATTTTCATACATTTGTATGGAAAGATGTCGAGATTTTTTGAGTAGTAGTTTGCCCACGCCAGTAGAACCATCCTGATTCAAGTGAAATTTCAGGGCGATATTCTTGGTACCTGTACGATTCCAAAAAGTTTTTATACTGAATACTTATATTTATCTTTTTACATGGTCTCAAACATGAAAAATTTTAATTTTTACTACTCGAGCTATTCGTTAAGTACGAGTAGCTTGAGTAGCTAGAGTACTCGAGCTTGACCGTAGGTTCTGCATAAAAGTACAAAAAAGAAATACTTTCTATGTTTTGTCAAGACTGCAAATTAGTGCATCATTTAGATGGGAGCTACTAAAGAGTGTAAAATAATTTTATATTTTTTAAAATTTTTTAAAATAAAATCTATGTTATTGACTTGCGTATTTTTTTTATATCCCCCACACCATTATGCAGTTTTTCATTCTGTTTGTAACGGATTGCAAATGCATTCTTTATGAAGTCGCACATAAAGTGTATTTATTATTGACCCTTATAACAACTTAAGTCGGTATAGAGAAGCCCATCTGTCCGTCTGTCAGCTAAAATCACGTTCTTTCAAAAAATAAACAATTTACTATTTATTTGCATTAATATTTATAGCAGGTTGCTATTTAATATGGGGTAAATCGGTAGCATATGTTCAAAAATATGAAGACACCCCTAAAAAATGCTACAAATTCAGTGTGTTTCTTGTAATATTTAAAATATTCTGTTTACATTTGTTACCAATAGTGCAATAGGTCCAGATATTAAATTAATGTAAATTCCATTTGGATGGTATGAAAGATTCCGCACAGCCGAATTTACACTCTTACTTGTTTTCTATAGACAATAAAATTCCGAAAATTTGAAATTGAAATGTGAAATTATGAGCGGCTGCAAATACGAAAACAATGAATTCCTTAAGAACACTGCTTGTAACTACATCTACAATGTATGTATGAGTACTAGTATGTACATAATGTCAATAATGTGTCATCAATCATTTTTGTTGTCGTCGTCGTTGTGTTGTCTCGTTGTTCGACTAAAACTCATCATTGTCCTTTTTAAATGTTCAAGTCATCTTTTTAAACGAAATCAGTAAACATGTCATCATATCATCCACACACCCACACAAACATATTCACTAATACAACTTTTGTCCCCGAAACCTCATCATGACATTTTGTAACCTTTAACGATAAAACCACATACAATCAAAAAAAAAAAAAAAATATCCAACTTTTTCTATGTATTTACTTAAGTATTTTGTTGCACTGATATATTGTTGTTGTTTGTTATTTCTATTTTTTCTATATTATTTTTTTGTAGGTGGCAGTCAAGTGCAGATTTCTCTACTTAAATGTTGTTGTTTGTTAAACAAAAACAAACATTAAGCTCACCTAAATACATACGACTATGATTTCGCTCTTCTACAGTTCAACAGTAAGTTAATGATTGTACGCACATAATTACCTATAAAAAAAGTGAATAGAAATCTGTCATCTACCATATCGATTTCATCGTGTTGTACCGCTCACCCTCTACCACTTTCTGCGCTTTCTAGTGACACTGACATGACAGTGATTAAATATCACGTGTTCATTTTGTTCAATAAGTCAGTACGAAAGTTTCGTTAGGAAATATATTAATGTTGAAAATTGAAGTAATTTTCTAGGGATTAAATATTCTGTTTTTTATTGATTCAGTATTAAATTGCAATATTACATTATAAAAGTCGATGAAATTACAGGCAATTAATGTTATTCGCATGTAAAAACTATAAAACAAAATATTGGTCAAGATCAGGGCCGGCCGTACGGTCGAGCCAGTAAAAAAATTAAATCAATCCTTCGCAAGACATTATGGTTCTTAATAAGAAAAATAAAAAAATTAATATGTAAAAAATAAATTTAATTAATGATGAAATGTTAAAAAAAAAATATTTCCTTTTTTGTTCTTATTTAAAAGAAGTTCATGTGTATCACATAGTAGGCTTTGCATTTTACAACATTTGGGATTTTATTTGGAATTCAAAGAATTATAACTAGACAAATAATTACTATGACGTATGTGAGGAGCTAGTTTTCCAAATCAACGAAAGCTCGGAAACAAGTTTTTGTGTAAACAAAAATAAAATTATTGAGAGATGCATACAGAGTGCATCATTTAGTGAGTGGTTAATTTCCTCATTTTTATATATTAAATTTTATGAATTAAAGTGTTTGAAATTCAATTGTTCCGCACCAAATAAGGACCCCAAATAAGGATATATTTTGATAATGAATAAGACTTTTTCGACAAACAATCTGACACAATAATTAAAAAATTTATCAAAACTAAAAAAAGTTTTATGAGTAAGAATTGTAAGTTACCGATGAGCTTTAAAATGATTACACGCTTGCGATGTAATAGACTTTGCAACAAATAATTGTCTTGTAGAAAAAGCAGTTGTTTTCGATATGATATTAGAGATTAACGAAGTGCGTGTATCACTGAGTATTTCGGACTTGGGTCGGCAGCAGAATATATCACCGAAGATATTGAGTGGAAAGCGTTTGGGGTATTTAGTGGTATCAAAAAAACACCTGAAAGGAAAATTTTTATGGAGGTAGTCGTTAGGAGGGACACTCAAACGTATTTTTCTTGACTCCACAATTGTAAACGATAGGTTGAGGGCTTATCCATGTGTCAATAACGTCAAGTTTTATTATTATGAAGTGGTAGATCACTCTGTCGAATTTGTCAGAGACGATGGCGAAAACAACAGCCCAATTTAGGTTAGTTGGTCACGGATTAAAAGGTGTAGATTCCTGAAAATATATAGCGCCAGTTCTTTTTAAGTTTATAATCAATGGTGCTAACTTGTGGAGTGCTTTTTTGAAAACTTTTTTTTAAACTATTTTATTTGTGAGTTGGTTCATTTATATTTTTTGTTTTTGTAATTTTTGTAATTTTTTAAGATGTCCGATTTTTTGATTTGGGTATTTGTATTGTTTGATCATAAAAGTCGTATTTTTTATCAAAATATTATGTTATAAGGGGGGGGGGGGGGGGGGAGTGTGGGTACAACCGAAAAAGCTCCATGAAAGTTTCATATGTATATTAAAATTGAAATAAAATTGGAAATTTAATATAAAATAAAATTTTTTTTTAATAATTCATAACTTAGGCTAAACAAAATAAACTTTAGTCCTTCCTTTATTGCTAGTTAAAAATATGGGACACGACTTAGACCCCAATAGGCCAAAATATTTGGCCTAGACCCATCATTTATCATACCGATCGACTCAGAATCACATTCCGAGTCGATTTAGCGATGTCCGTCCGTCCGTCCCTCCGCCTGTCCGTCCGTCCGTCTATGTGTCCATGTACACGTTTTAATCAAACTACAGGTCGCAAATATGAATATATTTTGATGAAATTTGGTATATAAGCTTTTATCGGCCATGGGATGAATGCTTTTGAAACTGGCGAAATTCGGTGCATGTTCGGACCTAGTCCCCATACAAATGACACCTATGAAATCGACATAAATTGCCATAAGATCCAAATCATATGGATCTCAGTCAAATTGGGTTTGTATGTATGTATTACATCCATTAATCAGTATTCCAAAAATGATCCCTATTGGACAACTCTTAGTCATAGGCCCCATATCGAGCTGCTTCCCGATCTTCACTTAAATCTATCAAAAAACAAAAATATTGCACTGATTATTCTCAAATTTTGTTTGTATATATGTTTGCAAAATACAAGACACTTTACCAAACATGGGCAGGATCGATCTATTTTTGGGCCTAGTCCCCATATAGATATAGCATCCGATATGAACTTTTCCATATCCGCAGCCGAAAAATTAATAAAAATCCCACTCAAATTTGGTTTATGCTTATTTTCTATATCCAGTTAGTTGGGCCTGAGAGATAGGGTCTCTAAACGCATGGTATAGGGTATCGTATAGTCGGTCTAGACCGACTATAATTTTCTTACTTGTATTTTTTTTAAATTAATTTATTGTAGCTGGTGAAGTATGTAACTTTGTAAATTTTTAAATACCCACCCAGTCTTTCATTCAGCTTATTTATCGCCTTTATTTGCTGCTTTTTTGCCAATCTTTTCTTGGCGTTACTAGGTTCAGCTGTTGCTTAAACTGATGTTGAAGGAAATCAGCTTAAAGTGCTTAACAGATGACTCGCCAGAAGATTTACACGAATACCACGATTGCCTTTAATTGACTATGTGTCCTAATGCACAACTTCTTGCCACTTAAGTGAAGTTCAAATTGCCCGGAAATCACATTCTTCAAAGACAATTTAATCAACTCTTTTGATCGCGATATATTGAGGAGGTGAGATTTGAATCTTGGATTCAGACTGAGAGATGCACATTGAAAAGAATAATTTTAAATGTGGATGATTTTGTGGAAGAAATGTGTACAGGATTGCTAAACTTGAGAAGCCATGACTTTTTAGTCAAAGAGCAATGGTCATTCTTCAAGGATTTGAAGATACATTTGAAGTCTGGTGAATTCGTTATTTCGTATGATTTCGCAGAAATCTATAAATATGTTCTTCAGGATGCCATACAAGATTTCTACTTCAGTAACGACCAAGCAACTATATTCACAGTAGTTACTTACTACATGAAAGATGAAAAAGTGGAACACAAGGGTGTGGCAATCATATCCCATGATTTAAAACATGATACCATTGCAGTTTATGAGTACCAGAAGATAATACTAAAATATCTAAAATCTAAATTTACAGTGGAGATGGTATACTACGTTTCGGACGTAGCTCGTCAAGTATAGGCTCCAGTGCTCTCATCTTAGATGCGACTGCTTTATTCCATGGGGCAAAGAATTATTGTAAAGAAACTAATATAATTTTTTGTAGCAAAGAAGATTATAAGGCAACATTGAAAACACTGAAGAACATATTCGATGCTGCGATAACAATCGATGGCACCGCTCAATATCATGCTTTTATACCGCTTGTCGATGGAAGACCCAAGTTTTCTGCCTCCACTCAATGCGAGTTCTTTCTAAAGCCAAAAAAGAAACCAGCAGCAAAATCAACAGCCAAACCTTGTAAGTCCAAGAAAAGATTGGCAAAAAAGCAGCAAATTAAGGCGATGAATAAGCTGGATGAAAGGCTGTGTATTTAAAAATGTACAAAATTTAAATACTTCACCAGCTACAATAAATTAATTAAAAAAATAGTTATGTTATAGATGGATCTAATAAATTATATATTTTTTTTTATTTTTATTATTATTATTATTATATATTAATTTAATTGTTATTACAAATAATTAAAAAAAAATAATTTTTGCACATTTCTAAATAAAAAGGTGTTTTTTTCCTGAGGTTAACATATGCGGGCATTACAGTATCGAAGGTATGAAATTTTAGTTAGGTATGTTACATACCATCGGAAAGGTTAATTTGTAGAGTTTCTCAGTGTATGCTTTATTTTTAAGGTTTTGGAAACACTTACACACTAATAGGAAAAAATTTAAATTAGTGCATATGCTAAAAATTGAAAAACCGTTGTCTTGAGTTACAAAACATTTTTTTGGATAGATATCCCACTCGCATCACACTAAGCGACCAAAAAGCTCTTTAAGGAAAACCCCTAAGCTTTCTTTTGAGACCAAAAAAAAAATTCCTTTTTTGAAAAAAAGTCAAAAAAATTGTGATTTTGAAAAAAAGTCAAAAAATTTTTTTTATTTTTTTTAAATTTTTTTTTCCGAAAGACTGAAGAATAGCTATCTAAACTGTTTGGAACAAATTTTGCTAAGTGCAATAGGTAAAAAGTTACATGTATGAGAAAAACACCTGTTTGGTCAAAATGTCAAATTCTGACCCTCTCTAACTCAGAGAGTTCTGGACCAATCTGTTGAAAAATTGTGTCTGAGCTACTATCCAATAGGACTAACCTTGACATCGGTTTTAAAAGTTGGATCACTTGACATGAAACGCCCCATATGTTTATTATAAAATTGGAAAAAAAATGACATTAAAAAAGTAAAATAATATTCAGCCCTGTTCTTGAAACGTTGTTATTTGAATAAGAATGAATTTGAAATAACATGAAATTGAAATTTTGGGTTTCGTGAAAACACAAATTTTATATTTTCGAAGTATTTTTCGAAATCATATTTTTTATTATCAAATGACATGAAACATATGGTTTAGCTTCAGAACCATATGTTACCTAGAAACCAAGATGCCATATGGTTCTTTAGTCGCTTTCACAAAAAAATCTTAAGTAATTTTTGCATGTTTTTCCTTAAGATTATAAAGAAAGTAAAAAAAAATATTTTCTTTGAAAATAACAATTTACTTGTTAATTTAATTGTTTTTATTCTTCAATTTCATTCAATTAAGAATGACTTCTTTTTTTGAAATAAGTTAGGCATCACCAAAGAAAATTCGAAATTCAAATAAAATGGATTTGACTGGCATCACTACTGTTTCGAACATAAACAAAGTTGTGGCAGTCATATGCAAAAAAAAAAAAATAAAAATATGTGATTTGAGTGAAATATTATTTTAAATTCCTTTATTCGTAATAATTAGTACATAAAGAATCTATGTTATAATTGAAAAAATTATAATGGAAAACAGATTGTGCAAATAAAAAGTTTTTATTATAGTTATAGAACAACCTCATCTCCAAAAGTGTGCTTTATTAACATAGACTACTGATTACGAGTTTTTTTTTAAATCAGCGCAAAATGTAGACGTTTTTTAAAATCGTTTTTTTTTTTCATAAAATTAACGTCTAATTTTTTAAAATAATGACAAGGTTCAATAAAAAACATGCTAGAGTTTAAATATCAATTAGTTTTTTTTATCTCTTAAGACCTGCTTAGTAGAAAAAAAGGGCATTTGTTTTGATTTCACAAAGCCTTTTCTATGTGAATTAAAACGAGAAAAAATATTCTTATTGAAATTAGAGAACAGCAAAAAACTAGTAGATTTAAGAATTTTTTCATTTACGAGTTTTTTTTTTGTGATAGTGGTTTCAAGAACAGGGGTGATTAAGTTGATTTAACTTTGTTTTCTTTATATTCATCATTTTCCGATTCCGTTCAAATTTTAGACGAATGGTCAAGTTTTATAAAAAGTTTGGACATTTGTATAAAAATTCTTATATATTTGAAATTTATCTAAAATTTAGTTTATTTAAAATGAAATCAATAAATTACCCTCGAATTATTCAAATAGGTCTTTAAAATTGATTGTGGCAAATATATATTACCAAATGATTACAATTACAGGTCATCGAATTGGGACCTCGCTTTAAGAACTGTGGTAATGAAAAATTATTTACTTTCATATCGGCCGATGATCCGCATTTACTTGACTATGATATTTTGGAACAAAGGTGGCACTATTTTCAGTTGAGAAATAAGAAGTTCTGAATATTTATGTATAAAACCCAGGGACATAACATTTGGTCGTAAAGGAGAGATTCTTATCTTGGATGGTGATGGCAACTTGTATACAGCTTCAAATACATTCGACGTCCCGATAATACTTTTAATGCATTAATAGTTTTAAAATATTATTTATATTTCTTAATTTGGTTATTTAAATTGTGACATTTATATTTTTGAATTTTTATCTGTTTAATCTAATATTTTTGCAATTTTATACATCGCAATTTATACCTAATGTTAGTTAATACATTCTATTTAATTTATTATTATTATTATTTATTTTGTTTTTTTTTTTTGATGTGTAAACATCTATACGCGGAGGGGGGTAAATTTCCATTTCACAATACAATCACAAAAACAGCGTAACTTATATCGGTGTGAGCTGAAGGAGATAACGCTGTGTGACTTATGATTGTATTGGTGAAAAAATATTTTCAAGAGAAACTGTTCATGGGCAATTACCCAATTCATTCGAAATTGGAATTGTGGTAGGAGAGACAAACCTAAGTAACTCGTGTTTTTAACACTTTTTTAATTTTCAAATTAGCTCCATTAGACCAAATATTTGATACCATTTTTTCTTTTTAAACATTTTCTTGAACACTACCTGACCAACTATTTGTCAAATAGTGTACACATTATTTATTTTACTAGCCGACTGCATTTTGTGGAATTTTTGATGTGTATTTTTATAAATACTTTATTCCTCAATAAACTATAATTAAGTTTTTATTCACAAACCACAACGATTTGTAGAATTCCACCAAAATATTTCTGTATTTTCTTAAGTTTTATTTGAGTTCTAAAGAAATCTTTTTTTCTGCAAGTAAAGATAATGCAAAAGCAGTGTTAACTGACATGGTTGTCTTTGTTCGTACTTTTTTCAATATAGTTAGTTGGCAACGCCTCAGACCATATAAACAATTATATGTTAACAACTTTCATTAATAAACATTTTTAGTAATTATTACTATTAAGCATTAAATTGATTCTTACTAAGAATCAGAATATATCAATATAATCAGAAAATATCAATATAATTTCAGAAAACATCATTCGAGTTTCAGAAAACATCATTTGAATTTCAGAAAACATAAATAGAATTTCAGAAAACATCAATATAATTTCAGAAAACATCATTCGAGTTTCAGAAAACATCATTTGAATTTCAGAAAACATAAATAGAATTTCAGAAAACATCAATATAATTTCAGAAAACATCATTCGAGTTTCAGAAAACTTTAATTGAATTTAAGAAAACATCAATAGAATTTCAGAAAACATCAATTGTATTTCAGAAAACATCAATTGTATTTCAGAAAACATCATTTGAATTTCAGAAAACATAAATAGAATTTCAGAAAACATCAATAGAATTTCAGAAAACATCAATTGTATTTCAGAAAACATCAATTGTATTTCAGAAAACATCAATTGAATTTCAGAAAACATAAATAGAATTTCAGAAAACATCAATATAATTTCAGAAAACATCAATTGTATCTCAGAAAACATCAATTGTATTTCAGAAAACATCATTTGAATTTCAGAAAACATAATTAGAATTTCAGAAAACATCAATAGAATTTCAAAAAGCATCATTTGAATTGCTGAAAACATTAACTGTATTTCAGAAAACATCGATTGAATTTCAGAAAACATCAATTGCATTTCAGAAAACATCAATTGAATTTCAGAAAACAGCACAATCGACTTATTTTTTATGCACTGGAATATATGATGTTGATGTTTTCTTTAATTATTAGATGTTTACACATCTCCCTTGTGATCGGACTCACATGATTTTTTTTTTTGTTTTCTTTCCTTAGTTTGTAAGATTTCCTTTTTGTACAAAACTAATTATAATAATGATAAATTTTTTTCCCCTTTTTTAATGCATTTTTTCTTAAGTATTTATTTACGTAAACATGTTATTAGTTATAAATGTTTAAAATTTTTTCTTTTCTTAACGCATAATAATCTCTGATAAATACGCTTTGTATGTTAGGAATTCTGTTATCTTTTAAGTTTTGTTTATTTTATTGTTAATTTTTATAAGAATATTTTTGGGATCAATAAATTGAAATTGAAATTGAATTTTGCAATTTTACATTTAAATGTATAAATTTGAATTGTATGATGTCATAACAATAAAAATAATTATTTTTGTTCGTTTTTTTTTTTGGAGTTAGAAAGGTTTCTCTTTAAACTTTAGATATAAATATGTATTCTTTTCTTTACTACATTAAACAAACCAATTCTGTTCAATCAAAAATCAATGCTTCACGCATTAATTTATAACAAAATAAAAAATACAAAATTCCCCTGATTTCTCGGGATTGTGACTATCTAAAACTGAAGTAAGGAATCCACAACTGGTCGAAATTGACGACTGCTGAATAAAAATACTCCAAAATAGGGTTTGGTAGTACTATACCAACGCATTAAAAAATGCTAAGGGAATTTTCAAGATATGGTGATTTGAGCAATTTTACGCAAGGACGATAGAATTTTTTTGGTTTTTTTTTGTTTTTGTTTTTTTGTGCTAATACCTTTTGGTGAATACTCATTTTTAGTATTTATTTTAATAAATATACAACTATGTTTTTATTCAAAAACTCTTATATTTTGATTCTAAATATTTTTAATATAACCAAACTAAAATGCCTTCATTAAATTTGAATACAAACAAAACTTTTTTTGTAAACAAATTGTCCTTTGTGTTAGCTTTTTGCAATCAAAATGTTTTACCTCAATTAAATTATAAAATATAATTTGTGGAATGTTCTGTCCCCTATTTGGACAATCTGAAATAAAATCAAGACTTTATTTAGTTACTTTTAGAAAATAAAATCAAGATTTTATTTAGTTAAAAAAAGTTTACATTATATATTGTTGATTTCCTTTCAAACTTTTAAAGTACGAAAATCATAGATAAACAGTTGGAGGTACAATAGTTTTTCCTAAAATAATATACTGGAGTGTGTTGTGTTTACACTGCCGCTAACATGAATAGAGACAGTACGTTCGTATATTTCATTGTTTATAAAAAAAATATCCGGGTTAAGAAAAAAGTACAAAACGGTTTTAACTGATAAATAAATAATAAATAGTAGTAATATTCAATATTCAGACATTTACTTGTAAGGCGTTTCTTAATTTATATACAATATTAGGTTTTTTTTGGGTCACTTGAAAGTTTTAAAATAATTATAATATTTTAGTAATGCGTAAATCCCTCTCATGAGTTTGCTTTTATAATTATATTGTCTTGCAGAGACACAAACTTTCCGTGTTAACCATCCCCCATCCCCATCCCCCAATTATTCTCAATAATATTTGAGCTTGAATCAAAGTTATTACCATACGAGCGGTATGGATTACAGTTTTCTAATTCTACCGTACTCAGTATGGAATTCAAAGATGAAGGATCACACGTTCACATCACATATCTCATAACACCACCTTCACAGTTGTGCTGATGATTTTAAAAGTGTTTTTTTTTTCGCAGATCATGGAAGAAAAAGTTATACCCATCTGGCCCATCCTGTTTACATTTTGTTTATCTGAAAATACCAAACGTTGCTATTCAGATCTTTATTTCATACAAAAATGTAAAAAAAAGATCTGGCTTCCTTGCGGGAGGCATTCAGTGGTGGTTTTTTTTCAGTTTAATCTTTCAGATGCCACCTGTTAATAGACTACTGTAAAATTTTGAGCAAGTTCCGTCAAAACATACAACCTTGTTTTTTTTAAACGGAAAAAAGTGAATTTCGAATGCTCATTAAACATTCTTTTTGCAAAAAAACCGTCTATCAAAGCAAGGAAAAGCTTGATAAATACTATAGGGACTCTGCACCATCGATTTCAATGGTAAGCAAGTGGTTTACTGACTTTCGTTGTGGTCGCACAAATACAAATGACACTGAACGTTCTGGATGGCCAAATGAGTTCAATACACCCGAAAATGTCCAAAAAACCACGACATGGTGTTGGCCGATCGAATAGTAAAAGAGCGTGAGATTGTTGATGTCATAGGCATTTCATGCAAAAAAAACTGTGTTTCATTCTAAAAGTCAAGGACTTATTGATCCGCCCTCGTATACTACAGATGATATGCTTCATACATTCATACAATCGATACTGCATTTTTTCGACTTATCATATAAAAAAGATAATTAAAATATTAATTAGTTATTGTAATGAATCTTAGAAAACACTCTCACAAATCAAATCAATTGCGATTAACTGGAACGGTTTTATTCAAACTAGCAATGCCCAGCACTTGAAATTCGAGTGCAAATTCTAGGAAATTTTTTTTTTTCATTTTTTTCTTTGAAAGTTTTTTAAGTGTATATATATATATATATATATATATATAGACGTAGGAATATTTAAATAAAATTTATTCAATTCTGACACAGAAACACACACACACAGCATTGCATAGTTTTTATTCGAAGCTTAAATATGTGTCTTATGTAGGTGTTAGTAGCAACTTTAAATGATTTTACTCCAAAAAAAATTTACCAGATAGTGCACATCTGTAAAGAAACACCTTTGAAACGGTATATTTTTTGTCAAAATCGGTTGGTAACTGAGAGTTTAGGAGATGTCACTAGCCGATAGCCTAAGTTTCTAGTGCTTTAGAAGTAAGTATATTGTAATTTGGCATTATAAGGAATACACAAGTAACTAAATAAATAAAAGATGTCATGAGAAATAGCCTTGCCTATTTATATTATACCAACATAACCCAGCACTCGAAATTCGAGCGCAAATTCTGGAAAATTTTATTTTTTCGTAAAATTTTTTTCTTTTAGAATTAAGGTATTCTAATCAATTTTGGGCAATTCATAATTCAACAAAGGGCATGTGAATTATAATTATATTGAAATTCGATGAATTGCAAATTGTCTAAAATTGATTAGCATACCTTTAGGAGCTTATAAAACTAAGTGTTATTAATATTTGATTTTATTTAATTTAATATATTTTTAACACAAATTATACATAAATTTTATCACTCGGCACTTCTCCTCTATATGTACTATAACTGTGCCCATTTTCACTCTCATACGTCCCCGCATCTTATATATTAAAAAAATGTATGAAAATTAAAGTAATTTTTTTTATGAAAGGTATTTAGTCACAGATATGTCATCAATGACTGAAATTTACTCAACTCCCACCTTACTCAAGTTATACTCAAACGCGATTTCGTTGAGTTTGAGGAAAGTTATGCGTGCACAATCAACTTTACATTCAATTTTTTTCAAGATTTTTCAATATTTTCCTTCACTCAAGCCTCTATAACTAGAGTTCTAATTAACGTATGCTATTGGCGCAAGTCTAAGAACACTCAGTGGATCAAGCTCTTTCCTTTGAGCTATTAACTGCTTAAATTCGTTGAGTTTGAGGAAAGTTATGCGTGCACAATCAATTTTACATTATGCAACACGAAGTTAACGTAGAGATTTCAATACAATAATTGCATAACACATACCCTGTGTTGAATTGTACAAGGTGGCCTTTATTTCTGTGTTTTCAACATATATTTATAATGAAATAAACTTAATGAATTAAATAGATTAAAAAACATTGAAAGAAATAAATTGAATGATAAAATAAAATTTCCTAGAATTTGCACTCGAATTTTGAGGGCTGGGCTCTGCTAGTTATGCTTAAAAAGGGATGAGAATATTTTTCTTCACATTTTAATATATAGATATGACCGCAAAATTTTCATATTTTGGACAATAATGAGAGCATAAAAAAAACTAACGGTATTCTTTGGATTTTCCTGTTTATTTTAAACAAAGCTTTATAACCTGCACTTAAGAAATAGATAGATGAATAAATAATTTTTATTTAGAGAAAATATTTAAAAAACAAATTAATAGAAATAATGTTCCTATTCATGTGAGTGGCAGTGTATATATGAGTATTTTTTGAAACGAGATTGTACAACCGTATATAAAGATACAGAAATGTGATGTTTTAGCTTAGATTTTATGTTTCTGACATGTGTCACTCTTGTGCCGTACGTACAAGCAACGATTTCCTTGCAACTATTCTCGTATTCAACAAACTACGCTTAGCTGTCATTGTGTGGTCTATGGTTTTATCTCAGGACTTTTTCACACACAAAAACTCACACATGAGATAAAAGAAAAAATAAAACTAGATACGAGTGTATTCACATATGCGGGATAGTTGATTCTTTTTTTCTTGCTGGACGACTGACCATCAAACCAGAAAATATAAAAAAAAAATAACAAATAAAAATGAGAGAAAATGTTGCAAAATTTGCATTTTCTAAATAATGTCTAGTACCTTAATAAAATTTTGTTAGAAAGCAACAACAGCAACACAGAAAACAACAATTGAAAACAACAATAACTATTTTATGATAACAAACATGTTAAATGGCTTAGTGACATTTTTACGGTGCGGAGAATGGGAGTGTGAGTTTATAATGCTAACTCGTAACTTGGTAACTTTATTTATCAGTTATAAACAAAGTTGTACTGGAATTAAAGCCAACCATTCTGCTATATTCGCTTAAAATCATACTGAAACCTTGAAAGTCATATAAGTTTATCATTCCGTTCGGAACACTTAGAAATAAGGATTTTAATTATAAACACAAATACCAGTGAAAGATCTTCAATTTACGTTTTGTTCCTAAAAAGTGAAAATCCACTTAAAAATAGACTTCAGATTTTGCTATCTTTCTTTGAGAACTTATTGTTTTGAAAAGTAACAGAATTTTATTTCAGGACTTCGTTAAACTAACTCCCCTTAAAAATTGTTAAGTTAATTACTGAGTCGTACATTTTTGCAACTAATACAAAATTGACATAAAAGATGTAAACATAATCTACAAAAACAAATGAAGTATTTTCTTCATTACACAATAATAAAAAAAACCATCTGAATCAAATGCAATTGCGTGCTGGAAACTTTGTGTGATTGAGGTTATAAAAACTGTTGCTAATAAACATTAGACGCACATTTCGTTTGTCATTTTCATTTAATTGTTATTGTAATGATAATGGTGTTGCTGCTGTTTTTGCAACTGCTCTACTGGCGATTAAGATTAAAATAATTTTGTGAAATTTTCAAATTTCGCAACAAACAAAAACAATTCTTAGCCATAAAACAATTCAAATTTATTTATGTTGAGCTTCATGATGATGATGATGATGATGAGAATCTAAAGCAACAAAAACTTTTACAATCTTAATTTTAAGAAAAGCAACGTTGACTTTTGGACATTTTACATAAGGCGAAATTAAAATGCCAAGAAATTATTACGATTTCTGTGTTTTTTCCGTGTAATTTGTATGACAAAACAAGATTATCAAAGACTTTAAAAATTTATTTTTATGAGCATTAACTGCTATAGAATTTGTAAGAAAGTGGTTTTAAAAAACTAAAATAGATTTTTGAATAGACTCCAGAAAATTTGGCATACTTTTAATTTAGGAAATGTTTTTAGAATCGTAAAACTTAGAATTTGTAAGAAAGTGGATTTTGTATTTCAGTTTAAAACTATATAAGAGAAGGGGTCGCCCCCTCAGAACTTTTTAATCTTAACTTAATCAGCAACCAAATATTTAAAAAAAATTATAGTTCTCTAAATATGTTATTTCAGCTTTATTAGTAATAAAAAATTCATAAGAAACCTTAGAGTCAGCATTATTACGATTACTTTTGAAAGTAGTTTGTGATAATGACGTTTCACCTTTTCCAAAAAAAATTTTAATGCCTTTCTGAAGAAAGAATAATCATGAGACCTCGATTGGAATTATAAAATAATTATCATAAAAGACTTGAAAGGCTTTTATTCTAGACAGTTTTTAAACCCTATAACTCAGGGTCTTTTCAGTGGCGTTTTAACCCCAAGGCATAAAACGCACGTGCCTAAGAGCCCACAGCACTTGGGAGGGCCCACGGAAATCAGGAAAAAATTTTTTTTTTTGTTTTTGACATTAAAAAAATTTACGATTATTGAATTTTTGCTTTACTTTTCAAATATAAATTTTTGAATTGTATTCCCTTAAAATTTTAATAACGTATGTAGGTGAACTTTCAATGAAATTGAAAAAAAATAATGTAAAAAATAGTTTTTGCAGTTGTAATGCGGCCTACACACGAGGCAACCAGTTGAAGCAATGGTTGTAGCAACTTGTTTTGTTAGTTGACTACACACGTAGCAACAATTGGCGCAACTTCATTACTGTGTAGCTGTCGTACAGAAAAGACCACAGACCAAGCGGAAGAAAATTATAATTAAATTTTTTGAAATGAGTGGCGTAATACGTGATATAACTGCAATTATTATAATAGACGAAATTTTGTACGAATGTGAGGAAGAGGAGATAGAAACAAAAAATAAAAAGAGAATTTGGTCAAAAAATTGGCTTTTAAAAAAAGAGGAATTTTCCAACGAAAGGCTGCTGAAGGAACTAAAAGAAAATGAGCCAGTGGATTATAAAAATTATATGAGGTTGGATGAAGCCCTCTTTGCAAAATTATAATTATAAATCTTACACAAAGAATATAATGTACTAATAATATAGGTATAAATAGATCATAATTGAAGTTCAAACAAGTAAGAAATTATAGTCGGTCTAGACCGGCTATAGAATACCCTATATCATGCGTTTAGAGACCCTATCTCTTAGGTCCAACTAATTGGATATAGAAAATATGCATAAAGCAAATTTGAGTGACATTTTTATTCATTTTTTTGGCTTCAAATAAGAAAAATTTCATATCGGATGCTATATTTATATGGGGACTAGGTCGAAAAATGGACCCATGCTGATCATATTTGGTAAGGTCACTTATCTTTTGAAAAAATATAAACAAACCAAATTTGAGAAAAATCTGTGCAATATTTTTGTTTTTTGATAGATTTAAGTGAAAATCGGTGAAATGACAAAGAATTGACATATGGGGTTTATTTTTGGACAAATGATAAAGGGATGTAATAAACACGCACAAACCCAATTTGACCGTGATCTATATGATAAGTTGGATCGTATGGCAATTTATGTCGATTTCATAGGGGTCATTTGTATGGGGGCTAGGCCTGAACATGAACCGATTATCACCAATTTCAATAGCGTTCATGGCCGATAAAGGCTTATATACCAAATTTCATCAAAATATATTCATATTTGCGACCTGTAGTTTGATTACAAGGTTTACATGGACACACAGACGGACGGACGGACGGACATTGTTATATCGACTCAAAAAGCGATTCTGAGTCGATCGGTAAGTAAGGATGGGTCTAGGTCAACTATTTTTGGCAATAGGCAATATTTGGTAAACTATGTTCAGACGATTAACGCCAGAATTAATAATATAGGACCTCAAACTAAGTATTAAGTTATAAAAATTTCTGTGTTCCAAGTGCATTTTTAAGAACAATCATAAGTGAGCCCTCAGTTTTTTGTGGTTAAAAATAAGTACTATTTTTGTTTTTGTTATTGTATATAAGATTCGAAAATCACTTTAGTTTTTTAATATTTAACATGAAACTGTATATTTTAATGAATAAAATGGCATGTTTTATTTTTTAAAAAAATATTGAATTGTACTAAGTTCATTTCAAAATTAAAGGTGGTGGAGCACTCAGACTGTATAGCTTATGAAAAATCTTCATACTTAATATATTGCTTATTTAATAATTAAAAAAATAAAAGTAATTAAATTCAAACTAATTATAGTCTGTATCCCCAAGTAGGTCGTGAAATGACGAATACTGTCTTCCATTTGTTCCATCAGAATCTTCTACGTGGAAGACTTGTGAAGTCGATTGACTAAAATGAATTGGCTTCGAATGAAAAGTAGACCCACTGTTGGAAATATCGCTCACAGATACTAATTGTGGAGTTGGCCGATAAACGGTTTGCTGGGTAGACCCACTGTTGGAAATATCGCTCACAGATACAAATTGTGGAGTTGGCCTGTAAACGGTTTGCTGGGATGGGTATGTAAGCTGTTGGGTCTGCACAAAATTCAACGTCAATTTCTTCAGCTGCCCCAAAACAAAAATTTCGTCGCAAGCCTTTTTCGCAAATAGCTTTTGTTCCGCTGATAATATGCGGTATGAGCACGCCCAGGCATCTGCATAAATAGAGCCATCATCCTTTTCTTCTTTTTGTGACAAATTTTCTATATGGTTGGTGGCTTTTTGCAATAGCTCGTTCCTTTCAAAATTTTGTGCGCTTCTCTGCTTATTCTTAATTGCCACAGGACTCTGAAAAACAGGACTCTGAAAAAATTAATAAAGTAAGAAGCAATAAAAAAAATTTAAAACAGTATTTCGGTATTGTGAAATAGTTACCCTTGAAGCGCACTCATCTTCTGAACTTATAACTGTGCTGATTCCTGGCTCGGGCATCTCGAAATCTTTCAAAAAATCAAGGGCATCAAAATACCATAAAATTGGTTGCTAAAGCTCATCAACACCAGCGCCACTTTTTTCACTTTGAATTTTTTTTTTTTAATTCTCGTCGGTAGGCAGTTCGCATGTTTTTTATTCTGTTTTTCACCGTCTCAACTGTAGCACTTGCATCAATGTTATTATATTCTATTTTTAATTGTTCGTATGCTTTGTTTCTAAGATTTTTGTTTTTATATTTTTCACTAGTTACGTCCCATAGCTCTCTCAAATTTTTATATTCGTTAATAAAATTAACATAATTTTCATTATTTTCGATAACCATTTTCTTGTTTTCCTGCTTTCCGCTTAACATTGCTTCACACGAAAAGAACAGAAATATTGGGTAAAAATATACCATCGACTTGTGTCAGTCATAAAATTTGTTTCATCACGTGGATTAGCGCTTCGACGAAATTCTTGGTTCGCAACATAATGGCAGATATTTAGGAATGATAGAACTAATAGCAATACATGATCCGTTTCTCAGTACACATTGGGAAAAATATGGCAATCAAGGCAAGGGAAAACCATCGTATTTATCTGCAACTATTTGTGAAGAAGTTATAGAAAATATTTCGACAAGTTTTGAATGATATAGTTAATGAAGTTATTGAAGCCAAGTATTTCTCGTTTTCTAACATTTATTCCTATTGAAAGTCACAAAGGAGAAGACCTGGCTAAGACTATCTTAACTTACTTAAAAAAGTTGAATATTGACATAAAATATATAAGAGGCCAATCTTATGACAATGCTTCAAATATTAACGGTAATTATAATGGTCTTCAAGCCCATATTAAGAAAACAAATAAGCTCACACACAACACACCGTGCGGATGACATTCACTTAATTTGGTTAGAGTACGTGCTGTGGAAAGCTGCTTAGGAGCAATCTCATTTCTCGTATTCTTGCAAGTACTGTGTAACTTCTTCTCGGGGTCCACTTATCAGTGGGGAAGTTCGTTTAGATACCTTACAGAAGATGCTAAAAAGAAAAATTATTCGCCATTAGTGCTGAAAAAATGTTCTGACAAAAGGTGGGTGCGAGAGCTGACACTGCTAAGGCTTTATTAAAAGGTCATGATGGTATAGAGCAAGCGTTACAATCATTAATCAACGAACAGAATCAAAAAGCAGAAGCTGTCCACGAGGCTAGATGTCTCTTACAGGAATTTCAAAAAGGGAAAATGTTTTAATGTCTGCATGTTGGAGTGTCATTCTAGATCGAATCGTTGTTGTCAGTAAATCTTTGCAAAACAAAAAAATTATATTGCTTTCCGCATTCAACCTTTTAAAATTGCTCTTATATTATTTGAACGCAGAGAGAGAAAATTTTGAGAAATACGTTATAAGAGTTGAGGAGATTACTGATACGCAATGGACTGATGAAAAGCAACGCAAAAGAAAACGTAAAATGCAGTTTGATGAAGGAACTGCGGAAGAAAGAGGAAAAGGGAAATTTTAAATAGAAACATCTTCACCAGTTTTGGATATGCTTTGTGCAAAATTGAGGAGACGTCTAGAGGCATATGGCGAAATATGTGAATTATTTGGTTTTCTCACAAATTTTACACTAAGGGGACATTGAAGATAAAAACTTCGTGCCCGCGGAGAAATCATACAAAATAATTTTTTAAAATATGTCACAATCAGCATTCCCCAAAGTCATGACAGCACTAAAAATATGTATATCGAAGCCTCATGATCACAAACGCTATAGGGCGTTCGTTCATCCATGATTCAAAAGCGATTGTGTTGTCTTTATATAATCTATATCCAACAGGAAATTTTGAAAGACTTAAATTTTGATGATGTTTTAAAAGATTTCATTATTAAAAAAAATGAGAAAAGTAAATATGTAAAGTCAACATGCGAAATAAAGAAAAGTTATTTAATTTTAATTTAAAAAATATTACATATCAGTTATTTAATTTGTTGTCTTATCAGAAAAACTATGATTCAAAAAATGAAAAAATAAAATAAAAGATGTTTCAAACCTATAATTAGCAGTATTTTCTTTAATTTTTTATATATGTATTTATATAAGTGGCCCATGAGATCTAGTGCCTAAGGGCCATGGATGGCTTAAGACGGCACTCTTATGAATTTGTACTGATGTTTGTTACTATCAAAAAAATTTGACCTAGAGCCATCTCTTATTATAGCGATCGACTCAGAATCATTTTCTGTGTCAATTTAACGATGTCTGATGTCTGTCCGTCTGTGTTTCCATGTAAACCCTACAGTTAAACTGCAGGCCGGAAGTTTATATTAATATATTTTGATGAAATTTGCAAATCGAAATTGATAAAAATCCGTGCATGTTCAGACCTAGTCCCGATACAAATGACCCCTATGAGATCGACTTAAATTGAAATAGGATGCAAATTATCATATAGATCTCGGTAAAGTTTGGTTTGTATATGTTTATTACATCTATTACTCAGTAGACCTAAAACAATCCCTTTAGGACAATTCTTTGTCATAGCCCCCATATAAAGTTGGTTCCCGATCTTCACTTAAATCTATCAAAGAAAAGATTTTTTTTCAAATTTTGGCCTATATGTTTTGGCAAAAAGTAAGTTAAGCAAAATGAAGACTAAGTAAGAATATTCGTCCTTCATTTTATCAAATTCTCAGAAGGTGAGAAAGAGCTTATAGCAACCGACTCTTACACTTTTATATCTGCCACTTATATTTCCTTATATTTCCTATCTAATTGGTTGGAACTAAGACGCTTTGTCTAAACTCATGGTACAGACTATAATTTTTTGCTTCTTTTATATTGAGAATGTGTGTGTTCAAAAATCATTAACATTGCAAACCCACCAATAGTTAACAAGATATTGATTGGTCGATTTTTAAACACATTTATTTTAAATGAGACATAAAATGGTGATACAAATTTTTTTAAAAGTTTTTTCTGAAACTCTACAGTTCACAATAGTAGCTTAAAGTATAAAAGGGTACGTTCGTAAATGCAGTAAGTTTGTGCATCACTGCAGCAGTTATGCCTAGTTTTTTTTGCTAATGCGTGATCAGTTGTTGCAGATGCTTTGTTACTGCTCAATAATTGCACAGAGTTTGCTTTTTAGAACGTTTTGCAAAAGATAAAAAAACATGTTCACCACAATAACATTAACATATATTATTGAAAATCATGATTCTAAAAATTACAACTTTTTGTTAACTTATAATAAAAACAGAATTAAAAGAAATATGAAACGACTTTTGGTTATTAGAAATCAATTAAAATGAAAAAGAAGGCGGAATCCTAAAATAAAAAATTACTTTGAAATAATGAAACGATATTATTTAAATTTATATTAACAATTTTTATATAATGCACTACCTACTCTTCCATTCTGCACCAATGTTTAATTTCTTTTTAAGCTTGGCGCTCTATTGCATCAGTAATTAAAATGATGCCATAATTGCAAAAATTTGCGGCAGCACTGTTAATTTTGTTTGCACAAAAAAACGTTTGACGGAAATCAGTGCTGCCAAGTGATGCTTTTTTGAACATTTTACTTTTATTATGCTGCAGTAATGCATAACTACTGCATTTATGAACGTACCCAAAATCATTTTTTTTGTGGATTCTGTTTTTGCTTTATAGTTCACTAATTAGTAGTTACTATGGATGAGCCTTCGATGTTCGATGTTCTTCCCATCCATGGTTCTGTCCGATGTTTTTTCTAACATCGATGATTTTGATCGATGTTAGTCAAAAATATATCTTTTAAAGTTACATTATATTAAAAAAAAAAAAAAAACAATAACACCCCTGTATATTGCGTAAATAATTGTTGCTGGCAACAATTGCATGCCATACATATCACAAAAGAAGTGGCGTAATTAAATTTATAGTTTGTTGACAAAAAAAAAAAAATTGTAAGATGCCTCGAGTAACTGAATTTCCAAAATTTCATTCATTTCACGAAATTATCGTCCTCATCGGCAAAATGCAATCATTGCGGAAATGTGTTGAAAACTTCGGGCAATACATCCAACTTGAAACATCATATGCAGAGTGTCATGGTTATTTAATGACTACAAAGTGAACACTATTTACCTATAAGAAAGTCGGTAAAAACTTGACTCAAACCACTCTACTTATGGATCACGATGACGGCGACGATGACTGTGTTCTCTCTGCACTTTTACCTTCAACATCACAAACATCCAGTTGTTCCAATGTGAGTAATTTTTTATTTAGTTAGTTTCTCATTTGTATTTATAAACATCAGTACTTTTAGTTATCAACGTTGCCTTCTCAACAATCTATAACGTCGGCATTTCAGCGTATAAAAGACTTTAAGGATGAAGGCAAAGGAATCGAAAAAATAGAGAAGTAGAGAAGAAGAAA
This sequence comes from Cordilura impudica, assembly GCA_963682025.1. NCBI lineage: Eukaryota > Metazoa > Arthropoda > Insecta > Diptera > Scathophagidae > Cordilura > Cordilura impudica. The sequence continues at coordinate 28,926,503 of OY821517.1, forward strand.
GCATATATTTCAAAAATTCATAACTACACTGTATTCTTAAATAATAGAAATAATCTATTCAATCTACAATTATCACAATATTCAATAAATCGCTGATGAAGGCTGAAATGCCAGAAACCGGTCCGAATAAGAATACAGTGTAGTTATGAATTTTTAAATTGCCTTTTATTTGATATATGATTTATTAAACTGTCTTGTTTTACTAAAAAGTTATAACTTGTTTTGTGCGCCCAGATTTTAAGTGGTCATGCTATGAATTCAACATTGTGCCAAGTAAAGAGTGTTTTTTTAAGCTCGATAGAACTTGAAATTTTATAAAATGACACAAAGAAATAAATTTTAATTTAAAAATGATTTTATTCAAACGATCAATACACGGCAATAACACCTGGGAATGACTTCAGGCATATGGCATATGGCCACGAAGCGCATTCTGGACGTCCAATTTTGGGACTGTTTTTCGAGCATTGTTGGCCGTATGTCACGAATAACAAAATAAGCCAGTGACTTCAAGTAGCCCCACAGGAAATAATCGAGGGGTGTCAAATCGCACGACCTTGGTGACAAATTGACAGGTCCATTTCTGGAAATCAACTTATCGCCAAAGTTTGATTTCAATTAACTGCGATCACCGTATGGCACGTAGCGCCTTCTGTTGAAACCACATCTCGGCCGGATCAATTTCATCCACATTTTCAAGCAAAAAATCATTGCTAATAGTGCGGTAGCGATCTCCATTCACCGTAATGCGAGCTCCGGCTTTATTTTCGAAGAAATAAGGTCAAATGACGTCACGAGCATATTAACCGCACCAAATGTAATGGAGTCCTTAGGGTCTGTTGTGGATTGGTTTCACTCCATATGGGGCAATTTTGTTTATTAAAAACACGTTAACCCAAAATTAGCCTAATCGTTGAACACAATTTTGCGATAAAACACAGGGTCAGTTTACATCTCTAGAGGCCAATCAATGAAAAAACGACGCATATGATGGTGTCGTGGCTTGAATTCCTGCACCAGCTGTGCAAAATTTTCCACGTAGAGGACGGACGGGGCCCCAATTCATGCGACCGACGACGAATCGTTTATTGCGCCGATACTCTCTTCAGTATTCACAATCCTTTGACGTGTTGGTGCTATTGTATCATCTATCCACAGTTCGAAGGATGGCTGCTCAGATGGACGATTATGTGCGCCATAAAAATTACGAAGTCGTCCATAAGTTGCGCAAATCGATAACTTTGGATAATTTGGTAGCAATTGTATATCTATTCATGGTGATTTGCCAGAGCAGACTGACCATAAGTATCAAAAAGTGAGCGCAGTATGTTAGCCTGTTTGACAGCTAATGCTTTAGTAAGTTCTATCTAAGCAAAAAAAAGACACATTTAAATATATTGAGATCTCTTCTATGAAAATACAGTGATAAACTCATCAGTGTTTATACAAAAAAAATAACTCCATCTAGAACAGTATTTTGGTTATCACTTAATTTGTTGGCAAGTTATGATAATAAAAGAGTTCTGTTACTCGAAGTTCGGCCCACTTGCATTGTATTATTTTTGTAGAAGTTTTATTACCTAGAATCTTCTAACTAAGTTATATCTAAAATATCAAAAATTGGTCTACTAAAAGTAATTTTTGTAATAAAGTTGCCATTATAACATTTATTTGCCAATATTTCTTGTATAGAATCGTATTAACTATTCATTACATACATTTGTCTTATTAACAATACTCAAAGGTCCAATTATTAGCCAATAATGTCCTGCCAGACTTATAATATTTGCTGACAATTTGCCACTTTAACTACCAAAAACAACAGCAACAACAACAACAAAACAGGACAGTTAAACTTAATTTTACAGGTATTAACTAAACAAAAAGTCAAACGCTTCTAATGGCCAAATATAAAGTTAAAAAAAAAAAAAAAAACAACACATACACATGCTCCTTTGATGGGCAACTCTTAACGAAGTATACAACCCGGTTAAAAATGGCCATAAATTATGCTACAAATGTAGCCCAATCCCTTTTGTTATTAGGTAATAAATCTCTTTGGTTAACGTGTGCTTAGAATGGTCAGTATTTGTAATTTTCTTTTTTTATTTTTGGTTATTTCCACGAGCCATTACATACAAACATTTCATATGACATCCTCAAGTCCATTGTCATTTTTAGGTTGTTCTAAAGCGTTTTCATTTCGTTTTTTCTTTCTTTTTAGCTGAAAAAAAAAAATAAAAACACAACCAATAAATTGTAATTTTTGTGAAGTTTAGTCGTGACCATGCTGGAAAAATTTTCTATGCTATCAATTGGATTTGGAAGCTCAATCATCAGTGTTAAATTTATTACTTGTTACGATTGAAGTTTATTGGTTTTGTTTTGTTTCTTTTAACTGGAACTTATTGTTATTGTTCGATCCCTCTCTCTCTCTCTCGCTCAGGGCCCAAATAAATAAACGTATCAATTGTAGTTGATTGAGTTACGTTTCAAATTGTGTGTGTGTGTGTGTGGGTGTGTGTGTGTGTGTTTGCGTATAGATGAGTTTATGTTTCAGGTGTGACAATAACCGTAAAAGACTTTGTTAATGTGTGGTCATAAATTTCCAATAGAGTTTAAGTGGTTGGGTTCGAAACAAATGGAAAAGATTTATATTTATGTTCGAATGACTGATAATGATGTTATCTGTGAACGGAACTGGACATAAAACTAAAAAAAGTTTATCCATAAAAATCTTTAAGAATTTTTAATTTAACTTGCAATGATGAGACCTTCCATCTTAGCCATCATTTGAAAGGAAACATATTCTTTAAGTTTTGTCCAAAATGTTTAAATGGCATATAAAATAAACAGCTGATTATAGTATTCGTATTTTACTCGTATTAAACAAATGAATATATTTCATTACAAAGCGAAATATTTTCATATAATTGATTTTTCTTTGATATACTCCTCACATATTTACACACTTTTAGCACTATGTTCTTCTAGGAATTTTTGCAAAATACTTTTAGTTCTTGCTTCATAATTAGTTCAATTGAATTTTTCTGTTCTGCTTTTATTTTCTTTGTACATACAAGTTTTTTTTACTCTGACAATTTAATACAGCTAATAAATATTTTTCCAAAACATCATCATCATGCTGCTGCATGTTTGTGAAGATTTATTTCTTAGGTACCGCTATGTTTACACCAAAATAATTGAATTAATAATTACTGCGTGTGGTTTTCAGGGTTCTGAAGCTAAGAACATAAAAATTACTTTCAAAAAAATATCGCAGCACAACAATGAAGATACACACAGTAACTAATTACTTATAAATATCTATACTTCATCTTCACTGGAAGAAGATACACTCGAAAAAATATATTCACAGTATGGAGATTCTTTTAAGTTTTATTATGTTTTCGTGCAAGTAGAATTTATATAATTACTAGCAGATTCCAGCGCTCGAAATTCGAGTGCAAATTTTAGGCAGCGTTATTTCTCAACTTAGCCAATTCATAAACCAACACTCTTATGGTTTATTGTTATTATGAATAATAAAACACACATAGCATATGTATAATTTTATGTGTGTGTTAGTAGCAACTTTAAATGCAATTTACTCAAAATAAAGAAAAAATTTTAAAACCTTGTAAATCTGCAAAACGGCTAAAAAGAAATACCTTTCAAATAATATACGTTTGGTCAAAATCGGGATAAAACGATAGAACAAAACATCGGTCACAAGAAATCGCCTAGTCTATTAATATTGTAGATGTCAATGTATCACTATATTTCGATCTTTAGCTTAGCTCTGGTTTTGGTGGTATGCTTTCTTCTACAAAGTGTAAATATCTACACAACAATACATACAATACAGTACAATACAAACATCCCACATCTCAAATATTAATTGGCTAGGAGATTTTTTGTTACCGATGTTTTGTTCTACCGTTTTTTTTCCCGATTTTGACCTAACGTATATTATTTGAAAGGTATTTCTTTTTAGCTGTTCACTAGATTTACATATTTTTTAATTTTTTCCCTTATTTTGAGTAAATTGCATTTAAACTTGCTACTAACATATACATAAAATTATACATATGCTATGTGTGTCTTTATTAATTTTGTTAATGTGTTTGTTAATGAGTTTGTTATCTTCATTTACAATAAGAATAAACCAAAAAAGTGTTGGTTTGTGAATTCGCTAAGTTAAGAAATAAAGTTACCTAGAAATTGCACTCGAATCTCGAGCGCTGGAATTTGCTAGTAGCAATAACTAGAGTTGATATGCTAAGGATATTGAGAATTTTGATAAATAAAAAATATAGATGGATGGCTATATGACTATGTTACTTCTTCACTGACACAACGCACAGGAAGATATGAGGAGATATATCTTATTCGACAGATATGAATGTACATATCTCAGTAAAAATTTCTAGAACTATTTTAGTTAGACTCGATTTGTCGCCACCAGAGGTCGCTAAAGTCAAAGGATTTTAAGCAAAAATGACGGATCAAAAAAATGGATTTTTGTTGTTTGAAGGAAAAAATTGTCAAAAATTGATTTTTTTAAAAGCTGCTTTGAAGTTTTGCTTTTTAATTGCTGTGATATATTTGTAAATAAATAAAAATAGGCTTTTAAAATATATTTTTTAAATATTTTTTTGTATAGCTTCAAAAAAGCTATTTATTTTTGGTAGATATTCAAAAATTACATAAGTTCGATGGAGTATAAAAAAAATATATATATAAAAGTTAAAATTTTTCCTTTGGTTTTTGTAAGTCTATACTAGTATCTAATACTTGAATTTAATCAATTTTAAGTTTAAGATTCAATTCTATAATATTAATAGGCTAGGCGATTTCTTGTGACCGATGTTTTATTCTACCGTTTTATCCCGATTTTGACCAAACGTATATTATCCCGATTTTGACCAAACGTATATTGTTAGCCGTTTTGCAGATTTACAAAATTTTAAATTTTTTCCTTTATTTTGAGTAAATTGCATTTAAAGTTGCTATTAACGAGGGCTGGAAACTGCTAGTACAGATTTAAATTATGTTGAATAAACCTAAATTCTAAAAAATAATACTGAAAAATAATATAAGATGATATTACATAGTGTAATGTAATAAAGCTCTACAAGAGGGTGCTAAATTCAATGTTCTTCGCCAAGCAATCAATGAATTACATCCAAATTGTTTGCCATCTCTGTATGCGTTGAGAACCGAAAAGCAAAAATTAATACCAACTGTTATAGCAAATGAAATTTCAGCAGAATAAGACTTAAAAACTATATTGCGTAGAACCGCAGAAAGTGTTTTAAAAATTTGTGAAGTACAACATAAAACAAGCATCTTCTCGTTAATTTGCAAATGGGATATGGATGGAAACTCCGGTCATAGCCGTTATAAACAAATATTTGGAAATTAAAACCAAACGGGTTATGTTTTTCATGGAATTTGTGCCACTCAGGTGATTTTTCATGCGTTTTACATATAATAAGTATATAGAAGTACAATTTTTTATCTGTATGATTTAGGATGGTAAACTTTGAATCAAAAGAAGAAGTGTGGGTTAATAAAACACCATCTTCTAAGTTATATTGTAGGCCTAATAAATTTGTTTTAGAAAAAGAGAATCCAGACTTAATAATGAAGGTTTTTAATTAAATGGATGAGAATACGAGTATTAAAAATTTAGAGTGTGATTTTTTTGAAGTAAACGCTTCAATATTTATTCAGAATATATGAAAAAATACACTTTTCGAAAAAAAATTCAAAAAAATGCGACATTTTTTGTCAGAAAAGAAAACGGCATAAGCTAAACATATGTATGTGGTGTATACTTTTTTATAGTTTCAATTCGTAGAACTCGAATAAAGACGTTATTTCTCAAAGAGATTTTTTTATTCGTAATAAAAATTACCAATTTCATCGTTACGTGGCGAGAGATATTTTAAATTGTCTTTAGATTTATTTTTCAATCGTTTATGGCTAGAAATTTAAAGTCATTCACGAGTTGTTGGCGAAAATTGATAAAAAAAAAGGGAAAAGCTTACAAATTTTTTTAAGATATCATTCGATAAGTTAGTCCAAGGTCATATGGATATATTAATGAAAATTAGTTTTTTAAGCCTTAGCTACAATTTTGCTGAAGAATGAAATAAAAAATTGATATTGCTTCTTGAAGTGTAGCTGAAAAACTAAGCAAACAAACAGCAAAATAAGGAAAAAAATATGAAAGGTTATAAAAAAGTTTGGCCTGAAAACGCCAAAGGATTTGCAGGTTTTCTGTACTGGCCTAGTACTGTCACCTTGACTTGGAATTTCTCACCCCCACAGAATGGCTGTTGCACTGTGTAATTAATTTTTAATTGAAAGCAATTATGAAATACAATCAGCATAACTGTAAATACATACAATTTCATATTTGTCTGTTTAAAGAGAGTATAACCATCATGGCTATTCTCTTACTCCCATCAATAAACCATTCGTTCACATGTAAAAGAAATAAATACAAATCAAAAATAATAAGCTACAAAAAATGTATATGAATCGCTGATACATATTTATATGCACATGTTCTGTTACGCACATGGCACTTTCGTTCGTCATTCGTCGCCAGTTGGGCTTAGGGGTCCGAAATTCAATACCAACCTGTTCCTGATAATGCCAAAAAATATTATCCCAGTTTTAATGAGGTAAATTATCTTTTTTGTGAATGAGCGTGATTTCAACAAACAGACATCGCTATATCGACTTGAGTTGTTAGAAGAATCAATAATATATATACTTTCTGGGGTTTCAAATAAATTTGTCGATGTCTTAGAATTGCAATGGAAAGCTGATCTGCATATCCCCTCTGCACAGTAGTGTTGAGGGTAGAAAAATGAAAGGGCATTGAATTTTGGAAACATGTTTTTTGTGCAGATAAAATCAAGTTTTGGATTTTCGACATTAAAAGAGAAAACATAGTTTGGCGAACAAGTGGAACTGCATTATATAAAGAAAAACTTTTCTCAACGGCTAAACATGTGGGTAGCATTATGGTTTGGAGTCGTATGCCAGGCAACGGGATTGGTAAGATTAAATAGATCAAATTGGATACCTAAATATTTTAAAAGAAAGCGTAGAACAACTGGGCCGTGCAGAAGGTTTTTTGTTCGAACAGGATAATGATCCAAAACACACTGTGCACGATATCAGCCTTTGGTGCTTACAATATTAAATATCAATAGAAATCACTACCAAATCTACCGATCTTAATCCTATAGAGCGTTTGCGGAAGTTATTGGAGTGCAGGATCGGTCAGCATAAAAAACCTCAAAGGAAATGATAAAAAAGGCCTGATTTTGGATGAGTGGGGTAAAAGGAATAAAGATTTTTTTTTTTTTTTTTGATTTTTTATTCATCCATTATTTGCAGGTTTATTTCATGATATCACGTTTTGAGATATTATCTATTAGATATTACAACAATTAATATTTTATTTTGAAGGTTTTAAAGGTAACATAGGGCGAAAAACCTTTATATGAGGAAAAGAGAGAAAGTTCAAATATTTAAGGGAAATTTACATATCTTAATTATGTACATAGGTTTAAAAAATAATTATTTGTTATAATAATCCATTATAAACATATCATTTCCTATTTGATGAGTTACTGGTTGGCTGGTCTGGATTCTCTGCATTATCTTATCAGTGGATAAGTAGAGTTTTCGTTTTTGTTGAAATACTAAGAATTGAGTCTTTTGATAAAGCTTATAATATTTTCGTATCCTGTGTCTCTATGTAGGCTTGATGTAGGAGTTCTCCAGTGTTTATTGTGTATCATTTTAAGGCCTTAAATGAATAAAGAGGATACTTTGAAGTCCTAAAGGATATCCGGAAGTTAATAACTTAAGCAATATTTTATAAAAATTTGGTTTGTTTGTATTAATATTTCAAATATGGGAATATTTTTTCTTTTTTTTTTAACGTTTTTACCTGCATAAAATTTATTAAAGGGAATGAACCTTAAACAAATTAAAAAAACACTAATGAACAGTTTAAAAATTTATTACAAAATTAAAAAAACAGATTAGTTAATTTATTCCAATTATTTTTTTTATACGACAGTTTTAATTTAAGGTGTACGGATACGTTTTCTAGCAAGCGTATTTTATTTAAACTAGCAGATTCCAGCCCTCGGAATCCGAGGCAATCTCTAGGCAGCTTTATTTTTCAACTTAGCCAATTCACAAACCAACACTTTTATGGTTTAATAATATTGTGAATGAAGATAACAAACACATTAACAAACACATTGATAAATTTAATAAAACACACATAGCACATGTATAATTTTATGTATGTGTTAATAGCAACTTTAAATGCAATTTACTCAAATTAAAGGAAAAAATTTAAAAATCTGTAAATCTGATTAACAGCAAAAAAGAAATACCTTTCAAATAATATGCGTTTGGTCAAAATCGGGATAAAACGGTAGAACAAGGCATCGGTCACAAGAAATCGCCTAGCCTATTAATATTATATAAGATAACTAGTATAGCCCAAAACCCGAAATTGAAGTGCAAATTCTAGGAAATTTTATTTTTTCATTAATTTATTTTCTGATAATATTTTTCTAATCTATATATATAAAAAATTTATAAATATTTAAATAATATTCATCATAAAGATATGCTTATCAATTTTAGCAATTCACAATTCAACACAGGGGGTGTAATATACAATTATAATGAAACTCGATAAATTGTGAGTTGGCTAAAATTTATTAGCATATCTTCAGGCTCATATAAAATTATTTACTATAGATATTTTAATTTATTTAATTTAAAATATTTTTAACCCATATTATAGACAAATTTTATCATTACGCACTTCTCCTCTATATGAACTAAAACTGTGCCCATTTTCACACTCGTCCGTTCCCGCATTTTGCTTAAAAAGGGAAGAAAAATTTTCCTTCACGTGTTAATATATATATATATCTTCGTGATGTTAAGGGTTGGTATTATACCCTCAATTTCAGTTATATAAATATTGCTATGATTCTTGAGTTTTATTTCCAAAGAACAGCCAATCGCTTCGCATAATTTTCAATACGATTGTTTATTGTTTAAATTTTTCTTTAAATGGTTTCAACAATTTCGAATTTTAAAAAAATCGAAATTAAATCAATTTAGTTAAATTTTTTTCAGTGTTCACTTCTTCATATAAATACAGTAAATGTATGTGGATTATGCTTTATTAAGTCTCTTACTTTTTAGTTGATTCAATAAATTAACGTTAATTAGCTGATATTTTGTGTTTTTCACTTATTCTTGGAAAAGAAAAAGCTCTTAGCAAGGATGAAAAGAAAAACTTTCTTGCGCATTGAATTTTTAACGTACGTGTCTTTTCATATAATTCAAAGATTTTTCTCCTAAACATCATCAGCACTTAATATAGCAACAACAGCAAATAACAGCAACAACAGCAACAGCAAAAAGTTTCGTTTTGACTTATTCTAGGAATGATACATACGCACACAAACATTAAAGGTGTCGATACTGTGAAACCATTAAATGTTGCAACATTGTAGTCGATATCGTTTTACACATTTTAGTTTTACCTATTTAAATGAAACTGAAAAAAAAAACTAATTCACCGAAACGACTGCTCCTCAATTCACACATGTCTTGAGTGTTTGCTAAAAATCCAAGACCAACGTAAAACATTTTTAAAGAAACATTTAAGTTTTGAAGCAATTCATTATAGACAAAAAAAAAAAAAAAAACTAAACCAAATCTTATTTTGTATATGGGCATAATGCCAAATTTGAATTTGTAATTTGTGTTCAACTCACATAGATTTTGTTGGATGTACCGTAGTACCATACCTATGTTTGTACCACATACGGTTCATAAGCATATTGTTGAATTCACTTTTGTTTCTTAATCTAATTTTGATTTTTACGTTTTTTGTTCTGCCAAAGAAAAAAGAAAAAAAAATGCACTTCAAGCATATTATGCCTCACGCTTGCTAATAATTGTATTAATATTTTTTGTGAGGCTTCATACTAAATATCCACCCACCACTGCGCCAATATCATTCCCATATAATGTCTTAAAATTTTGACTGTAATTTGACTGTTGGTCGTAGACATTACATATTTGTTAAATAAAAATACTTGGAAATTGTTAATTAGTTAATTAGTTTCAGTCTATTACATTGGATAAGTATTTTCTGATTTAAGTAATATTTATTTTGGTTTTAACTTTAGAAGAGAATTCTTTAGTTTCTTACTCAATGAAATTTAAAAAAATTTATTGAGTGAACAAAAACGAAACGCAAAAATTATAGATATAAGTTTGATTAATTAATTTTATTATTAATTTATTAATTTTATATTAATTTTAAAAGAGAATACAAATATGCAACAGTTTAATTGTTGAATACATGCAAAAGAAAAATTAAAATCTGTAAAAAGAGCTGGACATCGATTGTAGAAAAAAGCCTTCAGAACTGGACATACAACAGTTTGTATTAATTTTCGAGTGAGGTCCCAGAAAAAACCGACCTGACGTATATATGGCGATAGTAGTTTGAAAAAAATTACTTTGGATGTTTGATCTAAGCTTCAAGGCGTCAGGTGGTTCTTTTTTTTTGAGCCATCAAAAGTAAACGCGCTCAGTGAATTTGTAAACATGGAAAAAATTGGTCACCCCTTAATTCAATACATTCATTTCATATATTTAAGGAATCCATGCTGGCCATCGAAGTAGTAAACCCAATAATCATGGGGGACATAAATGTAAAAATAGGGGAAGAACTGCAATTATTAGATAGAAATATTGTAACAACATTTCCAGCTGGCCTAGAAATGAGAAAATCGAAAGACAAAACAATGAACACAAACGGTGGAAAATTTTTTAGATTTCTGCAATAACTATGGTTTGGTAATACTAAATGGAAGAACAATAGGTGATGAAAATAGCGAATTTACATTCGTAAGCAACATGGGCAACTCAGTAAGCGATTTTTGTGCAGTATCAACGGAAATACTTGATAATAATAGAGAGTTTTGTAGTCGAACAATGTATATGATCCGATAATTTACCGATAGAAGTCAACATTGAGACAAATATGAAAAAATGTGTCAAAAAAATAGAATTTAATAAATGATGTAAAAAAAAAAAAAAAATTTGAAAAAGAAACGTAAAAAACATAAAATTCTTTAAATTCACGTTTTTTAGTTAACGTAATGTAAGCATTTAGAAGGCGTAGCTCCTTGTTCAAATCCTTATTTAATAGGATGGACAATTATCTATCACATGCCTTTTAACTTATGTATTTGATTATCTCAATCGGATCAGAAGTTATGATTTTTGCAACGAAAGAACTCAAATGGCGCTACTGGCAACGTAGAAATGAATTTAGTTAAAAAAGCATTTTAAGCATTTTTTAATAGACGCCTTCGGCGCTTTGTAATGAACTGGGTTTCACTTGCTAAAGCTAAACCATTAAATATCTTTTAAATGACAACTAACTTGTACAGAGGTTCGTTAAAATAAATATTCTAAATACTAAATATGGATGATAACTCAACTTTTTTTATCTGAAATTGGGAACTAAAAAATGTATTTTGTTTGTTAGATTTATAGTCATTTTTCAGACATATTGCAATTACTACTGTAATTAATATGCAATTTTTAATTTTGTTTAAATGGTGCGTGGTAAAGAAGAAGAAAGCATATATTTCAAAAATTCATAACTGCACTGTATTCTTAATCGGACCGGTTTCTGGCATTTCAGCATTCATCAGCGATTTATTGAACATTGTGATAATTGTTATGTTTTAATTGAATAGATTGTTTCTATATGAAAATTTTTTCTACTTAGGGCGGCCGTGAGGTTTTGAACCGTGCACCTTCACACTACACTCGTACTTGCACTTTTTGGTCAGCGCTTTAACACACTCACCTAAAGTCAGGCCTACGAGCAGTGTGGTTAGTTTCAGTTTTCGTACCATACAGCTTTACTTTGTATTAATTTCAGAAGATACAACTCTGTCCAAACAAACAATCATTATTTTTGAATTTTGAATATTTTTTGCATTTATACTTCTAATTTCCACTATTCTCAGCTTTCGTAAGAGTTGTCATATGTGATGTACGGTTTTTGTACATACCTACATATACACTTTACATATATTTGAGATGACGCTTTGAAGCGAAGAAATTTTTAGTTTGTTAGATTTATCGTCATTTTTCAGACATATTGCAATTACTACTGTAATTAATATGCAATTTTTAATTTTGTTTAAATGGTGCGTGGTAAAGAAGAAGAAAGCATATATTTCAAAAATTCATAACTGCACTGTATTCTTAATCGGACCGGTTTCTGGCATTTCAGCCTTCATCATGTCTTATTTTCATTTATTTTCAAATGTGACTTACACCAACTATTATATCTGTGGTTTTCTGGAATAACCACGTATGTCCATTTTTATCAGTTTTGTGTTAACGATGCCAAATATATTAACTTTTAATGCTCTTTTCATGTGTTAAATTTTTTTGTAAAAAATATTGACCATTTCAGAGTTTTTTCTTTAAATAACGACGTAACTTAAATGTTTATTAAATTAATTTGCAGCACTATCGACGTATGTCGACCTACGTTTGATTGCTGACAAACTATTTTCTCAGAAAACGACACATAGCGACATACGTTATTGTTAATGAAAAAAAATGCAAAATAATTTTTGATTAGTTTTCAGTTTATAACCACTTATAAAAACTTGTGAGTTTATTTCTGTTATTTTTTGTCACTATTATTCTTGATACATTGTTATATTCTCATCCTAAGTCCCGCTAACTTTTTGTTGAGGAACAAAAAAATCAAATTTTCAAGTAACAACAACTTATGTCTACATGGGTGGTTGCATTGGTAGTTTTCTTTTTCAAAGAAAACGACGTTTGTCGACATAAGTTGTTTTATCTGCACACACTTTAAGTGTTATTTACATATTGTTTTTTCGTTCTTCTCTAGGATCTATTCCTCTGAAGATTTTTGAATCAAAACTTTATATAAAGTATTTATTGCCCATATCTACGGCACTGTTAAATAATAAGCTCTAAAAACTTTATATCGAGCCCATAATTTCATATATAACGTTTTTTTTGGCTCCCCTGAACATTTTGATTTTATGACATACGCGGTTATTCTAGAAAACCACAGATTAACCCGTACACCTAAAAATTCGACCAAAAATTTTTCTTTCATACAAACCGCTGTCACCCTAGTGTATACGTATGATTAATTATCACTTATACGGCTACGTTTTTATAGGAAAATAGTTAAAATTTCGTGCCTCCACTTACAAGGTTGCCAAAACGAAAAACGAATATTTTCTGCGGAGAACATAAAATCGATTATATCTCTAGCGTAGAACAAATGGGTCGCAAAAATCAAAACTTCATGTGCGCTTACGATATTTTGAATAAACCCATATTATACAAAATTGGTCAAAGATTACAAATTTGCTACCTTCAATAAAATCAGATTTCCAGTTTAGAAGATATAACCCTTCCTTCAAAGTTGATCGATTTTCAGTTTTCCAAAAAACACACAATTTTCAGACAACTTGGTCCAGTTTCAGGTAAAATATGTAAAAAAAAATAGGGAACTAATCGTAATTTTTTATCTCTACTGCCAAAGTATTTATTCAGCATATTTTGGAAAAAAATTTATTATTTGCTTTGTGTTTCTCCACGTAAATCGCTATTTACGAACTGTCAATTTTTTTTTTACTATTTTTCAACTTTATATATATATATATATGTTCCCGAAACTCTTATAAGGAGCATAGGGCCCCAATTTTGGTGGAAAATAAAAAAAAAAAAAAATTTTTTTAAAAGAAACGAAAAAATATAAAATTCTTAAAAATCAAGTTTTTTAGTTAACGTAAGGTTAGCATCCAGAAGGCGTAGCACCTTGCTCAAATCCTTGTTTAATAAGATGGACAATTATCTATCATATGCCTTTTAATTTATCTGTGCATCGTAGAAATAAATTTAGTTAAAAAAGTATTTTAAGCATTTTTTAATAGACGCTTTCGGCGCTTTGTAATGAACTAGGTTTCCCTTGCTTAAGCTAAGCCTTCAAATATGTCTTAAATGACAACTAACTTGTAGAGAGGTTCGTTAAAATAAACATTAAAATATTAAATATGGACGATATCTCCACTTTTTATACCCTATACCACTATGTGGTTTGGGTATAATGACTTTGTGCTGCTGTTTGTAACTACCAAAAATATTTGACCTAGACCCATCGTTTATTATACCGATCGGCTCAGAATCATTTTCTGAGTCGATTTAACGATGCCCGTCCATCCGTCCGTCCGTCCGTCCGTCTGTGTGTCCATGTAAACCTTGTAATCAAACTACAGGTCGCAAATATGAATATATTTTGATGAATTTTAGTATATAAGCTTTTATCGGCCATAAGATGAACGCTTTTGAAATTGGTGAAATTCGGTCCATGTTCGGTCCATACAAATGACCCCTATGAAATCGACTTAAATTGCCATAAGATCCAAATTATCATATAGATCTCGGTCAAATTGGGTTTGTGTGTGTTTATTACATCCATTTATCAGTTGTCCAAAAATAAGCCCCATGTGGCAATTCTTTGTCGTAGCCCCCATATAACGCCGCTTCCCGATTTTCACTTAAATCTATCAAAAAACAAAAATATTGCACAAATTTTTCTCAAATTTGGTTTGTATATATTTTTTCAAAATATAAGTGACTTTACCAAATATGGTCAGGATCGGTAAATTTTTCGACCTAGGCCCCATATAAATATAGATAGCATCCGATATGAACTTTTTCATATCTGCAGCCAAAAAAATTATTAACAATGCCACTCAAATTTGCTTTATGCTTATTTAGTTGTACCGAAGAGATAGGATCTCTAAACCATGGTATAGGGTATCATATAGTCGGTCTAGACCGACTATAATTTTCTTACTTGTTTTAGCTGAAATTGTCTTATTTTCATTTCTTTTCAAAGGTGACTTACACCAACTATTATATAAGGTTAACAATTCAAGGGCAGCCGCGAATAACGTTGTAATTGCCAAAATTGAGGAAGAATTTTTAATATTTAATTTTTTTATAACTTTAGTAAAAGGACTTCATATTATAATTTTTAATATAAAAAAAGTTATAAATTTATCCAATTATATGAATAAGAGCTAGTTTATTGTTTCTTTAGTGGAAAAACGTTATATAGACACAAATGAATGGTTAATAATACGTTTTTCCACTAAGCAAAGCAATAATGCGAGTGGCAATCACAACGTTATCTTATTATTAAAACACAAGCACTCGTTATTAGAAACCTAATTTTTTGGATTCAATCTAATAAAGAATTATAATTATTATAGTTTTCAACAAAACAAAACTGTTACATTTCAAAAAAATAATATTTTTATAAAACGAAATGTTGTTGGCATAATTAAATTTAACTGTAAATATCTTCAGAGAACGCGGCGTATTCTTCTGGCAAATAAGATGCCATTGCGAGGAGATCTTTTTTTCTGCACTTATAGGTGCATTTCTAAGTACAGGCAGAGAATAATTTGCCATGCTTGTTGGTTTTTTTGATGTGTAAACATCTATACGCTCAAGGGGTAAAAATCTATTTCACAAGACAATCACAAAAACACAGTAAGACAAAAACGGTGTGAGGTAGAAGATTATTGTAGCTAATTCAACAACCCTCAAGTATAACAACGTTAAAAATTTCACAACGTAAACGTATAACATATAATTCAACAACCACACAAGTATAACACTACTACTAATATAAAAATATCGAAATATAACAACTAATAAAACAACCAAAAAGTATAACACAATCATAAATATAACAATATACAAGTATAACAACTAACTAAGCTAGGCTAAATGTATGAGAACTGTAAATAGAAAAAAATGTACTGAAAGCTTAACTACATCCAACTTAAAAAATCTTTATGTACTAGATGTTTACACATCTTCACGTAATTTTTTTATTTTAAATTATAGCATGGCAATGTTTCTTCTTTGCTATGATTTTCTCGTAATCTCAATATATATGGGCCATCATTAGATATTTGGAGCCAACGTGCCTGCGTCATTTTGCACTTAACATAAGATTTTTGAATAAGATTTTAGGATATAAAAATTTTTCAAGTCCCGTGGAAGCATTTGATACACATTAAAATGATTTGATGATCTTGCTGATGTAATTAAACAGCATACATCTTCCGGAATATAAAGTTGTGTTATTTTTTTGTTTCTCAATGAGCGCAAAATCGCGATCGCATGGAAGAAAACTGTGATTAGAAGAAAAAATTTTTGGTTAACTTCAGAAAGGTATTTATTTAATATGCTATGACACAATGTAATCATTGTCCAATTGTTATTTTGACCTATGCATCTGTCGGACCACATTATCAGTTTCCTTATATTTTTTAAGATGCATGAAGCTATCTCGTTAGCTCCACTTTTTGACACGGTTTCATGCCATGTGTACATATTCACTGTGTTCTGTGGCAGATTATGTACCGCGAAGTTATAGTTGGAATATTGACGCTGATAAAGAACATCAGAATGAGTCAAATTTGGCATAAAAATCTCTTGTTGCATATCCGCACAAATAACTACGGCTCCATGGTTTTTGTGGCAGCATTCGTATTATCTCGGAGTTGAGAATATGCATTTTCCGCTTTTTCATGATGAACTCTAGCAGATTTTTCAATTTGGTCAAACTTTGCAGTATTCGTAGCTGCAACCATTTCAATAAAAAAAATTAATGTGAGTCCGATCACAGGGAAGATGTGTAAACATCTACACCTTTTCAATTACATTTCAGTAAGTATCAAATGTATTTCAGAAAACATCAAAATGTATTTCAGAAAGTATCAATTGAATTTCAGAAAACATCTGTTGAAATTCAGAACTAAAAAGTAGTTTGCCCTACAATACCGAAAAGTTATTATTGTTTCTACTAGTGATTTGGAGTCGCAGCAAATGTTTAGCAATATTTGGACTTATTTGTTATGCACTGGAAAATAAACTATCAACGGCGGCCTTTTAATCGACAGAAGATTTGGACTTCATATGTTAATCAGCTACAACATAAACACCAGGATAGAATTTTTTACCGATTTTGAAGTCATCATTTTGAAAAAAAAAATCATATAAGTCCGTTCACAGGGGAGATGTGTAAACATCTAATAATTAAAGTTTTTTTATGGCACTTTTTTAAAATCGAACAGAAAGCGTTATGTATGTATCACTTATCGCAATCAACTGCAGGTGCTCTGCTAATATAAAAATATTTATTATTATTTATTATTTCAACCGGTTAATTTTTAATTTTGCGTTTTTTATTTTATATTTTTCATTTTTCATTTTTCGCCTTTCATTTTTCATTTTATATTTTTCATTTTTTCATTTTTATTTTTGTTTTTCATTTTTTATTTTTAATTTTTCATGTTTTATTTTTCATTTTTTATTTTTAATTTTTTTTTTTCATTTTTTATTTTTCATTTTGTATTTTTCATTTTCCGTTTTTCATTTTTTATTTTTATTTCTAATTTTTTATATATTATTTTTTAGTTTTCATTTCTTAGTTTTCCTTTTTCATTTATTATTTTTCGTTTTTCATTTTTCATTTCTTATTAATTCATTTTTAATTTTTTATAATTCATAATTCATATACCATAATTTTTTGACCAATTCAATCATAAGTCACGCCGATTTTTTCTTACGCTCACATGTTACGCAGTTTTTGTGATTGTATTGTGTAATAGAAATTTACCCCCTTGCGCGTATAGATGTTTACACATCAAAAATCGATCACATACCGCAATTTATGTTCAGAATTAAAAATATGTCTATATGTGTTATATGATAACAAGATATCTGGATAATTTTTTTTTTGTATAAACTATACATTTTCTTAATGCTCAAATCAGGATTCAAGCAATTCTTCTTCGACGTTGAACGACCGTAGAGTGACTTTCTTGGCTAGGAAAGCTAACTATGTGTTCACTAACGCTTTTTTTCTCATTGTCTATTATTTTGTGAGGACGATTCTCATGCTTTCCACGCTGATTATCATTATTTTTTCTATTCTTTAATTTTTCACTCAAAATTTGCATTCTGCGTAGCGTCATCTAGTGTTTAGGATATTATTAGAAGAAATAAAGAGAACTCAGGTTATCTGTTTAATATTTTTTTTTTTTTTTTATTAATCAACACTCAGGGGATGCCCCCTACAGATGCAGTGCATTGTGTTGATCTCAGGAAAGATATAGATATAGGAAGGAGGAAAGAGGGAGTAGTGTGTACATTTTTTTTTTTGCAGCGACAGACCAAAGCCTCTGGTGGAAATCGAACCCACGTCCCCCGCATGGTAGGCGAGCACGCTACCTACGCACCTACCGGGGCGCTTAATATTTAACTTTTATGTATGACAAATCATTTTTTTGCACGCTCTCACTCATTTACCGTTTTGGCCCAACAAAAAATAATGTACGGTGATCATTCGACGTGAAATACGATCTTTGACTCTACTTCTCGCAGGATCCACGAATTCAAGGAGGGACGATTAAAGCGCCGTTCATTGTAATTTTTGCCATAAAAATAATCAAAACGTTATTTTATTTGTTCGGCTTCTTATATGTATACAGCCGAACGAAAACAAAAATACTCACCAAAGAGTAAAAGTAAACAACAATTTCATTCAGTCTTATGAAAGCTTTTGAACAAAGCAGGTCTATGTCGCATTGCCTTTTTTTAATAGGTACACAGAGAATATTTGTTTAAAAGAAAGAAACAAAATTTCGAAGACTTGATAAACTATAAATTAAACATTTTCTATAAATAACATACGTCGCCTCCATTTATGCATTTTTTTTTAATTTTAATAAATATCCAGTGACTGATAATTTTTTTAGTTTTTGGTAACATACCACTTAATAACCTTCGAAATTTCTTATCTTTTTAAGTTTTGCTATTTTGTGTTTTTTTTTTTTTTTTTTTAAAGAAATGAATTACTTATTATTACTTATTTGATTTAATAAACTTCAAAATTATGGATAAAAGAGATTAAATGTTCTTCACATTTTGTTTTACCTATTCAGAATGTAAGATTTAAAATTTTAAAACAACAAAATATATTTAAAATTTTACCATATTCTTCGTGAACTCAACTATTTGCCCTTTTATGCATTGCTATAAACATACATACAAAATCTACACAAACCCATTTAATATCGGCGTTGTGTTACGTCCATGGATTTCGATCAGTGTAGTACATCTAACACATGCTCATAAACACTATTACTAACTCAATTCTCTCGATGGCCACCACTGATATAAAGTTGTTCCACTGACTGATACACTAATAATACACATAATTTTGTCTAATTTTTCTCTATACAATAGAATAGAGTAATTCTAACGGGAATCTGCAAAAAACAGATTTTGGAAAAATTGGCGCTTACAACGTTATTCGCGTCGACGCTTAAATTATATAAAGTTTTGATTTTCTTCATAAGGTCCAGTGCTTATTTTTAATTTCGTATAGATTTTATATTTATCAAGTGACTGGGTAAAGCTTTACTAATTTCAAAACTTCTTTACTTTGTAGACAACATAAAGCTAACCAGAACATATCAATAAAAGGATTTACCCCTTTAAAAGGTCTAAAATATTATTAATATATTTCTTTACAAAAATTATATAAAAGCCCTACAAAATATAAACCTTTCAAAGAAGAAGAAGCTTTACTTTTGCAAACTCTATCCTTAATATTTAGACATTTAAACAATTTAATTTAATCTTCCATAAATAATAACAAGCAATTAAATTAATTGCTTCAACAGTTCCATACATAAAATCATTGAAATTGAAAATTAATATTTTACAACATTCCCATAAAGTCTCAGAAAATGACAAACATAACGAAAGGGATAGGTAAATGTAACCAACTCATAATAATTTACATACTCGTAGATACATATGTAAATATGATTGCGTATGATTTTGAGTCATAGTCATTCAGATGTAAAATGAACAAAATTGATTTGTTACAACACATGCACAGAAATGCTGATGTTTTCTTCCTAAAAAGAACAACAATAACAAATGCATCATCGTTAGAAATACGAATCAAGCAATATAAACAATAAAAGCAACAAATGCAGAAGATACAAAAATCCTCAGCATTTATACCCAACAAAAAAACATACATATCCTTCGAAAATAAGAGTTTCAGTAGATATGGTCTTAAACAATTATCATCAATAAAATGATTATTAAAAAAATAACAAATTTTAAATTTGCACAATAGAAAAGTAGATTATCCAAATAGATATTGGAAATTACTCGTTACAAAATAAACTGAAATAAAAAATTTAAAGAAAAACTATATTTTAAGGTTTTACAACCTTTTTTTTGTAATTTTTTCTAACTAAGATATATCGTTTCAAACGACCGGCATCATACGATATATCGAATATAAATTAGTTTTTAAAAAACTTTAAATCGATTTTCTAGCAAATAACATGTTTAAAGTCCGTGAACATCATTACTCAAAATCTAATTGATCGCGGTTAAATCACCAGGTAACCGCGAAGAGGTTTTATTTTATTTTCCAATTTCTTCCCCATTTTTTAACAACAAATTCACCGAAATTTTATAGAAAAAATCGTGTTTTTCACTTCAAAATGGTGCAAAAAATAAACAAAAAAAAAAAAAGAAAAATTTAAAAAACTCTTCCTGATTACCTCGGGAAACATATCGGCTTTTAAACGCATTTCTATTTGTTATTTCACATGACCCGGTAAAGAGTTATGATGTTCAACGCAAAACAACTTTTTGTTGAGGTGTCTCCGGAGATTCGCTGTTACGGACTTATTTATTAATATTTTTGATTGAAATTTTTTTGAAGATTCTCTATAACGTGTATATGAAATAAATAATCCAACATTATTCCTATATTTTTTCGCTTTTAAAACCTTAACCCCCAAAGGATACATTAAATACAAAAAAAAAGCAATAAAAACAAGTCAAAAATTAAAGTCGCTCTAGACGGAAGAAAAAGGAACTTTTGCAAGAAAGGGCAAGTTTTTAAAAAATATTTTCAGTTTAAAAAAATGCGTCTTTCTTAAGAAATTTTACTTTTTGAAGAAAAGGCAATTTTTTATTAAATGGTAATTAAAAAAAAATTATTTTTGGTGAAAGGTTATTTTCGAAGAAAAGGTACATTTTTAAGACAAGTTACTTTTACAAGATAAGATAGTTTTTTAAGAAAATTTGAAGATAAATCAAGTTTTTAAGAAAAGTTTTTTTTTAAATAAAATATACTATTATATGAAAATTTGCTTTTTAAAGCACTTGTTTACGATAAAGTATTTTCCAGGATAATCGACTTTTTCAGAAAAAGGTTTTTTAAAAACAGGTACTTTTTTTTATATAAAGATACTTTTTGGAAAAAGAGTACTTTTAGAAACAAAGGCACCTTTGTCAAGAAAAGGTACTTTTTTAAGGAAAGTTAGTTTTTTAAGTTAAGATAATTTTTTATATAACGGTACTTTTTAAAGAAAGTTTTCTTTTATATGAACAGAAACTTTCTTAAGACGAGTTAATTTTTTTTTTTTAAAGAAAAGTTAGTTTTTAAAAATTTTAAAAAATTTACTTTTTTATTAAGGTACTTTTTAAAGAAAGTGTACTTTTATAAGATTAGGTTTTTTACGAAAATGTATTATTTTAAGGAAAGTCAGAAAAGACACTTTTTTAAGAAAATTTACTATTTTAAGGAATGGAACTTTTTTAAAAAAAAGGTACTTTTTTAAGAAAATGTACTATTTTAAGGAAAGGCACTTTTTAAAAAAAGGTAGTTTTTTATAGTAAATGTACTATTTTAAGGAAGACACTTTTTAAAGAAAAGATACTTTTTTAAGAAAATTTACTATTTTAAGAAAATTTAGTTTTCCAAGAAAAGGTACTTATTAATGAAAAATCAATTTTTTTTTTTGAAAAGGTAATAAAAATGCATTTTTTTGAGAAAGGTGTTTTTATTTTTTTGAGGAAAAGGTAGTTTTTTAAGAAAAGATAATTTTTAAAAAAAAAATACCATTTTGAGAAAATTTACTTTTTTAACATAAAATATTTTTTTGAAAAGGCATATTTTTAGGAAAGCACATTTTTTAAGAAAATGTAAAATTTTAAGGAATGACACTTTTTTAAGGTTTCTTTTTAACAAAAAGTCCTTTTTTAAGAAAATGCACTTATTTAAGAAAAGTTGCTTTTTTAAGAAAAGGTACAGTATTACGAAAAGTTTCTTTTTCAAGATAGGGTACTTTTTTAAGAAAAGGTACATTTTTAAGGAAAAGTTCTTTTTTATATAAGGAAATGTACTTCATTAAGAAAAGCTCCTTTTTAAGAACAAGTACATTTTAAGATAAATATTTTGTACTCTATTCAAGAAAAGTTATGTTTTAGGAAAATGTATTTTTTAATAAAGGGCAGTTTTTTAAGAAAGAGCACTTTTATAAGAATACATACTTTTTTTACATACTAAATTTACGGTTAAAAAAAAACTCCTTTGTAAGAACAAGTACTTTTTAAGATAAATATTTTTTTTAAGAAAGGAACTTTTTTGTAGGTAAAATAAACTTCGTACTTTTATAAGAATATGTGCTTTTTAAGAAAAGATTATTTTTTAACAAAATGCACTTTTTTAAGGAGATGTACTTTTTCAAGAAAATTTACTTTTTTAAGAAAAGGTACTTTTCTAAGAAAAGGTACTTTTGTAAGAAAAGGTACTTTTTTAAGAAAACGTACTTATAAGAAAATATAATTTTTTAAGAAAAGGTACTTTTTGAAGAAAAGGTACTTTTTAAGAAAACGTACTTTTTCAAAAATAGGATAAGGATTATATTTATACCCTACAACACTATATGGTCAGGGTATAAAGAATTTGTGCTGATGTTTGTAACTACCAAAAATATTTGACCTTTTATTATACCGATCAACTCAAAATCACTTTCTGAGTCGATTTTGCGATGTCCATCCGTCCATCTGTCTGTCTGTCTCTGTGTCCATATAAACTTTTTAATCAAACTACAGGTTTGTGTGTGTTTGTTACATCCATTAATCAGTAGTCTAAAAATGAACCCTATAGGACAGTTTTTAGTCATAGTCTCATATAAGGCTGTTTCCCGGTCTTCACTTAAATATATTAAAAAACAAAAATATTACCCAGATTTTTCTCAAATTTAGTTTTTATATATTTTTGTAAAAAAAATAAGTGACCCTACCAAATATGGTTTGGATCGGTCTATTTTTCGGCCTAGTCCCCATATAAATGTATTATCCGATATGGGCTTTTTCATAATAAAAGGGAAAAAAGTTAATAACAATGCCACTCAAATTTGGTTTATGCTTCTTTTCTATATTCAATTAGTTGGACCTAAGACATTTGTTTTTCACCATATTCAGATTTCAATTTCCTTATTTTAACTCTTTCCAGGTCTTTTTTTTTGCTGGGAATACATTTATACATAAATTGATTAGATGTTTGTAGCAGTACTGTAGATGTATGTCGAATAAAATGTAAAATTTGAATGTTGTCTGTAACAAAACAAAAACACTCTCATATTTTCTATCGTTCAAATCTTCTTTAAAAACAACTGACTGCTGGTCACTTATCTGACCAGCAGTATTTTACAGGAGATAGGGAATTAAGAATTGATCCTCGGTTAAATGTATGCAAACACACACACTTACACGTTTTGAATGGTTATTGGTTTAAAATGCTTAATGTTGTCGAAATCCTGCTTGTACAAGCAAGTGATTTACAACTCCAACTCCAAATCAAATGGACAACACAAAACATCTACTCTACATAGTCTACACATGTATGTATGTATGTATATAACTATCACAATGATGTTAAAATTTAGGATTTCAAATTGCAGCTTAACTAAACGTACACAAACACACAAACGTACATACTTAGATATATATTTCCTTGTATTACCAAATTCCTATGCAAACTTGTGTGTGTGTTTGTTTGAGTATTTATACTTATAGATGTTAAAATGTAAAATTATGTAAATGCACTTAAATGCAGTTTAGTCTAGTCTTTTGGCATTTTTGTATTTTTGATTCGATATGAAAATTTTGCTATGATTTTGATTGTTAACAAATTGAAATTGAACGTTAGAGAAATGGCATGAATTTATGTACAAATGTTTGCTGGAAACCAATAATTTGTGTGTAGGTTTGTTGTGTATGTCGAAGTTAAACGAATTATGTATAATGACATTTGTAATCTGAAATATGATTTCAATTGAATTTTATTGGACAATTTCGATGATAACATATTGTCGTTCATATCGCAAGGTGGATGAAATGAAACATTCAAAAAATAGAGAAAGTGGGTATTTTGTGTCAAATACAATTGTGAACATTTTATGTCAAATGCATTTTGAGAAACCATTTGAAAAATTTCCATTTTTTTCCATTTTCTATTAAAGTTTATTTTAATTGTTGTTTATAACTTTTCATATTAAAAAATGTTCAAATTATAATTAAAGCAAGTAAGAGTGTTTATCAAAATTTGGTATTTTTATAAACACAATAACGCTTTTTTTTCATAGAAAGTATTAACTTCAATGTGAAAAGTTTCATAATTTTTTTATTAGTAGAGTAGAAAACTATTAAGATCCCTTCATAAGAGCCCAAAGATGTATAATTTTTTAATGCAGCCAGCGTGAGAATACCTCAAGGCAAAGTAAGGGATCATACTTTGCATTGTTTTGATAGCTTAAGAATTATGCGATAGTTCAAAACAAAGTTTCAAATTAGTGTTGACTAGAAACCTTGGTAGTTTTAGTTTTGCCTATATCAGTAAAATGTTAAATATTTCTATCTGAATTAGCTCGCAATATGTTAATATGAAGACTAAAAGATAGATTTTGTACAATAAATACAATAGAAAGATTTAAAAACTTAAAGTCCGTCTATGCGGACTCAAACATGCAAATATCATGTAGAAATAGGTTTGAAAAGTTAAAAGTTTTGTAAGAACTAAAAATTTTCTTTACATACTGGGATGAATACATATTGGCAGACAATTAAAGAATTTTGAGTTTAAAAAAAAAAAAAAAAAACAATAAACAAATTTGTAGATGAAATAAACAATTAAACGCAAATATGATGCACATAACCTCGAACTAAACCGAGTGTTTGATTATTTTCAAAACTATATATTATAAAGGCTATCCAAAAATTTGTATGTCAATTTTATTGTTATCAATTACTAAAATCCGCTTCACAAGTTATCCGTCAAATAATTGTATGTGGTCCTAACAATAACACGAGAGTTAGAGAATATGCGTCTACTGTTTAGAAGTAAGAGTTGCCATGCCTAGTGAACTTTTTGGTCAAGTCTATGAAACATTTTTTTATTAACTTCGTCTTAAGCTTTGTTAGATCTATAATATTAATAGGCAAGGCGATTTCTTGTGACTGATATAAAAGTTGTAGTTAATAGCAAATTTTGACTAAAAATACCTCATTTTCTTTTTAGCTGTTCCCCAGATTTACAGTTTTGTACTGTCTAGAAAATTTTTTTGAAGTAATGCTCATTTAAAGTTGCTACTAACATATACATAAAACAAATACTGTGTGTGTGTTTATTATAAACTAGTTTAGCCCAGCACTCGAAATTCGAGTGTAAATTCTAGGAAATATTATTTTTTCATTGAATTTTTGTCTTCAAATGTTTTTTTAACATATAAAAAATTTATGAATATTTAAATGAGCCTAAATGTATATTAGCAATTTACAATTCAACATAGAGCGTCTGATACATAATTTAAAGCATTCACCGTAACAGGGTGTAACAAATTATTATTTATTTTATTTAATTTTAAAAATTTTTAAGACATATTAAATATAAATTTTATCATTCGCAGCTTCTCCTTCATATGAGCTATAACTATGCCAATTTTCACACTCCTCCGTGCCCGCATATTGCTTCAAAAGGGAACTAAAACTTTACCTTCACGTATTAATATATAGACATCAAAACCCCGTTAGTATTTGCAAGATTGTTTTAACAAAAATCATCTTACTGAGTCTTCTTCGACCAATTTTGATGATCAAAAACTGATTAATCGCATGTACGATTAAAGAAGATTATTTAAGGTTACGCTTAAAAACTGATTTATTGAAAAAGCAACAACAAAGTGTACAGAAATGAAATAAGTATAACTCGAAAATGAGTCGAAACTGATCAAAAAGCGAGTCATAAAAGACTTTTGAAGAAGAGTCGCGGGTAGGGCATCATTTTCTCTCCACAAAAGAGTCTTTTATGATCAGAAAATGAGCGCATAAATGATTGTTTTAATCGCGCAGAGGAGTCGAAAAAGACTCGTATGTGATCATTAATTACAGAAAATGCTGGCTGGGAAGCCCTGTGTGTGCAACAAATATTTATAGTGAAATTTAATAAATTTTATTTAAAAAGTGTTGACTTGTGAATTGGGTAAAATTGGTTAGCATACCATTGGGCTCTTAAATGAAAAAATTAATTTTCTAGAATTTGCACTCGAATTTCGAGGGCTGGGCTCTGCTAGTTTGTTTAAAATGCTTAAAATCTCTAATCTGACAGTTTTTGTATAAAACAAATATCTCGAATTCATCAAAACATGATAAATTATATACAAAACAATTAAAATTTTAAAAATTTGAAATATTATAAAATGAAAATAATAACATTAAAAATACGGAGTGCACGCCGTTGACGCTAATGTAAGTTTTGCAAAAACATTTTGTTTTTCTTATTAGGGCGGGTCGATTTCAAAATCGCCCAAGTGACAAGGAAAATCGTATTTATCGATCAAAATAAGAAACTTTGCCCGAGGAACCATACCTTTAAAACGAATTCTAATGTCCCGACTTTTGACCTGCCTGCCTGTCTGTCTCACTTTGACCCATTTAGAGTGCTCCAATCGAGTCCAAATATATGAGCGACCCCCCCCCCCTAACTTTGGAGGGCCAACCCACCCATGCCAGTGGCATACCCCCTGTAACCCCTATGGGGGGTTCCCCTTACAAACATTTTAAAAAATCACCATTTTTTGTTTAGAATTGGGCTGACTATGTTTGATTTAACATTAAAATTAACACTCATACACCTTTGGACAGATCTACTCGAAATTTTCCTGCGTATAAGTGTGACTATAGAGAGTAACATAGGCTACGAATTTTTTTTTTCTATAAATCAAGTGTGTGTGGCACCTTCGATACAAAGTGAATTTTTAATATCAAGTATTTGAAGTTCTATGATAGCGTAAGTCCTCAAACTTGGTATGAGTACAAAAGTTATCAATATGCAAGTAGTTGTGGAAAAAAGTAGCGTTTCACGTTGGTATACTTTTCAAAACGAATTTTATTGGTTTCGACTTACATACTATCAAATTAAGAGTTTCTTTGCAATAGACGGTTTAGTATACGTTAAAAAAATTAATTTTTTATTTTTACGTTTTTGGGGAGTTCCGCAGGGTTCAATTCTGACGCCGCACAGTGGCGCCCGTAGAGCAAACGAGGTTGCAAAAATCAAAATTTTCATGTGCGCCGACGAAGTTTTGAATAAACCCATGTTATAGTAAACTTTTCAACGATTTCAAATATGCTACTCTTAATAATATCACATTTTTAGTTTAGAAGATATAACCATTCAAAGTTGACCGACTTTCGGTTTTCAAAAAAAACACAATTTTTAGTCAATTTGTTGCGATTTCAGGTGTAATATCACGAAAAATAGGTAACGAACCGCCTTATTTTTTATTTGTATTGATTGATGTATTTATTAAATGTATAATGATAAAAAAAAAATTAACTGCTTGCTTTGTGTTTCTCCTGGTAAATCACTATTTAAAAACTATCCGTTTTTTCACTATTTTTCAACTTTGACGGAAAATAAAAAAAAATCTGTATTTTTCTATATGTGCCATATTTGCAAAACATGTTCTTTGGTTATTTCTTTACATAATTCAAAAGGCTTTATCTGCCCGTACGTGCCCGTTTGGCTTATAGAGGTAAAAAAGGATAAAAAGACATGGTTGCAGAAACTGTATGGCGTGCATCCCTTACTTTTTTGACTGACAGTAGTTTGATCTATAATAGTTTGAAAATTGCATTTTAAGTCGGTTGTCTACATGTGAGCCTCTGCCAAAGTCTACTCCCAATATTCTGTTACAGACATAGGATGCACAAAAAACTACTCATTGAAATTCGCAGGTATGCACCTCACTTAAAAATTACTTTGGAGTACAAATGGTCAAGAACAATATTGACATATGGTCCCTGCAGGTAGGCACAAATCTTATTTAGACACGAGCATAATATCAAAATTGCATAATTCAGCCTAAATCCATATGTATGCAGGGAACAGGTAAATTTTTAGGCATGGTAGCATAAGCCTATATATTGCAAAATAAGCATAATGCCTGGATTAGTCTACGACTGAAAGTTGGCGCAACAAGTACTGAAACCATGGCGTTAAATAATTTAAAGTTATTTGAACTATTTAGAAGGTCAACCACACCAAAGTTTTTCACGGAAGCTGCTTTAGAAGAACTTGATAGCTTATACGGAAATATTGAGAGAAGCGAAATTATAAAAAATAATTTTTATCTGATATATGCAAATATTAAGGCAAAATGGGTGAAATCTAATCGAACCATTCAGAACTTCAACTCCAAATACGAGGACTGGCTTAATGAAGACACCATCCTGGATATATTGGCAGTAGATAAACCCACCACATCAACCAGAGGAGCAAAAGGAAGGCCAAAAAAAAAGTATTGAGGAGTGTTCAATTTTCACAAGAAAGAGGAAACTTGCCGATGCCACCAATGACTTGACCACGAAGCATTTATAGGACGCGCTGTCTATTAAATATACAAAGGATAGTGAAAGAGTTAGGTCGCAGATTACAAAATCTATTGCTGATGCAAGCCCACTGCGACTAAAAAGGATTAAGGAAAGCATTCCCACGCCCACAAACGCACTCATTAAAAAGTATGGTTCCGAAGAAGCCTTGGCCTTGTTTATGGACTTTCCAAAGAAAAATATGAGATACTACGGGCATCCTTGATGCGACACGGGGCTGACGTTTTACCAGGATACAAGCATATTACGCAAGCCAAAATAAATTCACGACCACTGCATACGGAGTTTACGGAAGTCTCTGTGAAAGCCAATCTGCAGGATCTCATGGGCCATACAGCAAAACGGTTGTTGGAGAGTCTTCCTGAAAATGAGGTGAAAATTCTTCCTGAGAAACTGACATTGATCAGCAAATGGGGCTGCGATGGATCATCCGGACAAAGCGTTTATAAGCAAAGGATATCTTCCGATGACGCTACAATATCGGACGTAAATATGTTTATGGCATCTGTTGTTCCTTTGCGGCTAAAATCTGATGTTTCCCTACACTGGAAAAATCCACGTCCGTCATCAGTGCATTATTGCCGACCAATAATATTTCAGTTTGCAAGGGAATCGGCATAACTCATAAGGACCACGGTGAAGGACATTGAAGAACAAATAAGCAAGATTAAGCCTACAAAGCTGCAAATTGGAGAAGGAAAATATATTGAATGCAATTACGAGTTCCACATGACCATGGTTGATGGAAAAGTCGTAAACGAACTCACAGGAACAACCTCAACATTGTCACGACCGATTTGCAAAAAGGGTCAGAAGAATTTTGGTAATTTAAACGATTCTACAAACGAGGATAATTACTAATATGGAATGTCACCATTGCACGCAAGGATAAGGTGTATGGAGTTCTTGCTAAAACTGGCGTATACCCTACCACAAGAGGAGGAAAACTTCGATGAAAATACATCAATAAAGGATAAGGAAAAGATCAGGAAGAAGCAAATACAGGATGCTTTTTTTAAGCAAGTTGTACTAAAAGTAGACTGTCCCAAGCACGGATACGGTAACTCAAACGATGGAAACACTTCTAGGATATTTTTTGAAAATGATGAGGCAGTAACTAGAATCACTGGAATTGACAATCAAATCGTGAAAAGATTGGGAACGATCTTGAATGTTTTAAACTGCAAAGAAAATGTCAATTCTACAAAATATGGAGAATATGCATCGAAAACTGCATCTCTTTTAGCAGAAATGTATCCACAGAAGAAGTTGACCCCGACCGTCCATAAAATATTGGCGCATAGCAAAGATATAATTGAGTACCAGTCTTTGCCAATTGGCGAGCTATCTGAAGAAGCACAGGAGTCTCTTAACAAATTTTATAAAAAAATATAAATAGATTGCAGAACACATTCAAAGCATCAAGGGTAAGGCAAAATGAGGACCTCTTCAACATGTTGGCAGCATCTTCCGATCCACTTATTTCTTCCGTGCGGCATGTGAAGTCACGAATAGAGTTAAAAAATAATTATAGTTTAGAAATGATTAGTATTTTAGATATACCTTCTCTTACGAATATTGATGAATATTTTAAAGAAAATTGAAAAAATAAATTTAAAAAAGAAGTAATTTTTTTTTAATTTGTTGGGTAATAATTTAAAACATAAAACCCTAAAGAAAAAAAAATAAAAACAATCTAAAAATGTAAAAATAATTTTTTTTAGTTACCATAAAATTGATTTTTCTACAAATTTTAACTTTGATTAACCATAAGTATACCCTACAAAGCGTAGCACCCTTTCCATGCACTCAATTCATAGGCTGAGCAGTTATCTATCATATGCTGTTTAAGCTGTTCATTAATGTTATTCGGTTCAAAAGATATAATTTTTGCAACGAAAAAACTCAAATGGCGCCACTGTGCGCAGCAGAAAGTGTTGCAGTAATGGCATTATTTTTAATAGGCTTTTTAAATTTATCAAACATAGAAAATTTTAATAAATTTTTTGGAAGAGTTTTATCTAATATATTTTTACCAGCTAATTCAAAATTACTATTTATAAAACATGTATGAGACCAGTTTTTTTGTATGCACTTTTGATTTCGTATTCTATTTCACCAACATTAAAGAATAAATTTTAAAGTTTTGAGAGAATGGTTTTAAGGTTTTGTATTGGAAAAAATTATTCATCAAAAACAAGAGGTTTTCGAACTTAATTATTTACAATGAGTATGGAGTGCTTCCAATGAGCTCTTATATACCTGACAATACACAGAATTAGTATAGCCCAGCACTTGAAATTCGAGTCTAAATTCTAGGAAATTATATTTTTTCATTCAATTTCTTTTTAATCTATATATGTATATAAAAAATTTATGAATATCTAAATATAATTCATTAAATTTTATTATATACATTTACTTGTTAAACACACAGAAGATATGTCAATAAGTATGTTAATAATTAATTTTATAAGAGCCTATAGGTATGCTAATCAAATTTAGCCATTCACAATTCAACACAGCACATGTAATATACAATTATAATGAAATTCGATGAAGTGTGAATTGTTTAAATTTGATGAGCATATCTTTAGGCTCTTTTAAAATTATTTACTATTAATATTTTATTTTGTTAAATTTAATTTATTTTGACACATGTTATACATAAATTTCATTATTCTGCGCTTCTTCTCCATATGAATTATAACTATGCCAAATTTGACACTACTCCGTTCGCGTATTTTGCTTTCAAAGGGTTCAAAATGTTTTCCTTTGCGTATTAATATATATGTAGGTATTAGTAGATATTAATAGATTGTACATGCGTGACAATTTTAATTTAAAAAAATTTCAGAATCTCAATACTGGATATTTTTCTCCTCTTGACTTAAACCATGAAATTATTGAACTGTCGGCTTTTATACCTGATTTTTTTAACTTACCTTTTTTCAAAGGGGTTAATTGTTTTACTAAAATTTTAGATTTTTTTTCTTTTAGAATTAAGTTTAATAGATTCACTCGATAACGATATGGCTAGACCTGTGAAGGAAGGGCGTATGGTCTTAGTTTTTTTTCTGATTCGACATCATTCCCCTAATTTCAAGTTTGTCACTGTAACTTACATTTTAATAGTTTTAAGACATAACAATATAATCTTATATTTTATTTATTTGCTGTATTTTTTAAATTTTTATTACCCATTAGCGCTCAATCGATACAAATCCTCGAGGTCAAGTATTGAAAACTTTATTTTGAATGAAGATTTAATAGTCTTAAACAATGGCTCCCCTACACATTTTACTACTTACAACACTTTTACATACATTAATATTTCAGTATCCAATAGGCAAAAACATTATTTCTAGATGATGGCATACCCCAAGCATCGCCATTATCTGTCGTATTATTCATAATTGCTTTTAACCAATTTAATAATATTATCTCCACGATTAGCTATTCGATTTACTGATGTGTAAACATCTACAAGCGCAGGGGGATAAAAATCTATTTCACAATACAATCACAAAAACAGCGTAAGATGTGAGACGTAAGACAAAATCGGTGTGACTTATGACTGTATTAAGAACCTTTTTGTCACTGTTTTCTGCATTATATCTCTTCACTTTTTATAAACATTTATAATTAATTTCCCCAATCATTTAAAAGTATTCTTAACGTTATAATTCAGTCCATATAAATAACACAATTATCACTGCAATTAATATTAATGCTAATCAAACATAAATAAAAATAAAATATAAAAGGAAGTGTTTGGAGATAAAAAGAAGGCACGCTTTCATTAGGAAGTGCTTGGAAATAAAACGAGGGAGCGAATAGCGTTATAAAAACGTTTTGAAAAATGAAAAATGGAAAGTGAAAAATGGAACATTAAAAATGAAAAATAAAAAAATAAAAAATGAAAAATAAAAAAAAAGAAAAATGAAAAATAAAAAAATGAATAATTAAAAATTAAAAATTAAAAATAAAAAATGAAAAATAAAAATTGAGAAATAAAAAATTAAAAAAAGAATATTAAAAATGAAAAATGAAAAATTAAAAATGAAAAATAAGAAATCAAAAGAGAAAATAAAAAATTAAAATGAAAAATGAAAAATAAAAAGTTAAAAATGAAAAATAAAAAATGGAAAATGGAAAATGAAAAATTAAAATTTAAAAATAAAAAATGAAAACTAAAAAAGGAAAAATGAAAAATAAAAAATGAGAAATAAAAAATGAAAAATAGAATATTAAAAATGAAAAATTAAAAATTAAAAATGGAAATTAAGAAATGAAAATAGAAAATGAAAAATTAAAAATAAAAATAAAAAATTAAAAATTGAAAAATGAAAAATGAAAGATGAAAATTAAAAATGAAAAATAGAATATTAAAAATCAAAAACGAAAACTAAAAATGAGAAATAAGAAATGAAAAGAGAAAATTAAAAATTAAAATGAAAAATAAAAAATTAAAAATGAAAAATGAAAAATGAAAAATAAAAAATGGAAAATGAAAAATGAAAATTGAAAAATAAAAAATGAAAACTAAAAAAAGGAAAAATGAAAAATAGAATATTAAAAATGAAAAATTAAAAATAAAAAATAAGAAATGAAAATAGAAAATTAAAAATGAAAAATAAAAAATTAAAAATGAAAAATGAAAAATAAAAATTGGAAAATGAAAAATGACAATTGAAAAATAAAAAATGAAAAATAGAAAATGAAAAATTAAAATAAAAAATGAAAAATTAAAAATTAGACATGAAAAATAAGAAATGAAAAGCGAAAAATGATAAATAAAAAATGAAAAATTAAAAATTAAAAAAAAATAATGAAAAATGAAAAATAGGAAATGAAAAACGAAAAACTAAAAATTAGTCAGTTGAAATAATAAATAATAATAAATATTTTTATATTAACCGAGCCCCTGCAGTTGATTGCTATAAGTGATACATGAATTATGCTATCTGTTTGAATTAAAAAAAGTACCATAAACAAATCTTTAATGTTTACACATCTCCCCTGTGATCACGATCACACTGAATTATAAATGATTTTTTTTTTGTTTCTAGTGGATACTAATATGTTTCAAACAAGCTGTTTATCTCTGTCACAATTCCCATTGCTAGGAAGCCATTTTGTGAGAGTGCTATCATTCAACAGTTTGGCGCCTCTTGTGTGCCAGCGGTTTGATCCGTAGTTTTTGGTTTTTAAAAACATGTGGCAAATTATTTTCTAGGTATGTAATATATAAAATAGTGTTGTCCCACTACATTATAATGACTTCTCCCAGGAAAATTAATGAGATTAAAAATCTTATATAAAATACTGATAATTCAAATATACAGATTGCATCAATGGCAAGCATCTCAAGGGCATCTGTTAATAGTAATTCCAATGGACACTAACGCCTATTTAACTTCGAATCGAAAGGCAAAATATGGCCGAAAAAAATTACCTCACCTAGAGATAAGCGCTAAATAAGAAATATTTGCACAAATGACAGAAAGGTACTTTTAAAACTGCTAGTAATAAAGATTAAGGATGATAATGATGTTTCGACGTAATCTTAAAAATCTTGGCCTTTTCTCATGATGGCAAAGCGATTGCAATGGGCAAAATATCACAGGAACTGGACTGTTTAAGATTGGGAAGAGGTATGTCCAACGTTTGGTACCCAATTATAAATTGTTGGCCTGTATTTATCATATGCTTTAGGTATTAACTGATCCCCTTAATTTTTCAGGTATGTTTCTCTGACGAGTCTTCAATTCAGATTCTGTCTGATATAAAGGGTTTTTCAGTAAGAGCGCTACAAAAGTTTTTTTTAAATAAAACAAAAACGGTTTTGGATATCAATGAAATTCTTTATTCCTGTGAAAGTACGTTCGATGCCATTATGTATGGAAATCGATCTCTTTTGCATGGCTACCATGGGCACGCTTGCAGAAGTCCAGACGCTGAACCCAATTTTCGACGGGTTTCAAGCATAAATCGGCTGATACTGCTGCAATTTCATGTTCGATATTCGTACGAAGTTCATCAATCGTCGCTGGCTTGTTGGCATAGACCACAGACTTGACGTAGCCCCACAGGAAATAGTCCAACGGCGTCAAATCGCACGACCAAGGCGGCCAATCGACTGGACCATTTCGTGAGATAACACGTTCTCCAAACTTGGTTTCCAATAAATTGATTCTGTTATTCGCTGTGTGGCTTGTGGCGCCGTCCTGTTGGAACCACATGTCCTCCGTTTGGGGCCAAAAATATTCGGTTATCATTGAACGGTAGCGACTCCCATTCACAGTAACGTGCAGGTCTTGATCATCACGGAAGCAGTACGACCCAATGACGCCGCCGGCCCATAAACCGCACCAAACTGTAATTTTTTCGGGATGCAATGATGACTCATGGAGTACGTGTGGATTGCTGTCTGACCAATAACGCATATTTTGTTTATTGACGAAGCCATTCAGCCAGAAATGAGCCCCATCGCTGAAGATGATTTTTCGATAAAAATCCGAATCATTTTCAAGTTGTTGCTCAGCCCAATTCACGAACATACGACGCTTCTGGTGGTCAAGCGGCTTCAGTTCTTGCGTCAATTTGATCTTGTAAGGATGTAGGCCAAGATCTTTTCGCAAAATTCGCCACAACGTCGTCACAGAGTTGCCCAATGCTTGAGAACGACGTGTGAGAGACACATTTGGGCCTTTTTCAACTGAAGCCTCAGCGGCAGCAATATTCTCGAAACTACGGGCGGCACTTCTTTGTCTCACTGGCACGGGAACATTTTATACTGTGCCTGTGGATTCAAATATTGCCACTAGATGCGCAATTGTTGATCTGCAAGGACGATTATGACGACCATAAATTGGACGTAGCGCTCTAAACGTTGAGGCCACTGACTCCGAATTTCGGTAGTAAATTTTAATAATTTCGACTCGTTGTTGGCTCGTATATCTTTCCACCATGAAATGGCAAACCTTACTGAAGGGAAATGTCAAAAGAGCGGCAATAAATATGGCGTCGTTTGCTGTCCCTCTCTTTCTACTTTTGTAGCGTCCCTGTTGAAAAACCTTTTATTAGAGTTGGAGAGAAGTATTATGACGAGAGCATAATAAAAAGGTGAAATAAACTCAAAGCATAATGGTAGGCATACGAGTGACGAAAAAATATAAAATTTGCTTGAAGTGTATACAAAGTATGCCTAAAAGGATCGACTCTGCGATTGCTGTAAAAAGCAGTTAAACTAAATATTTATCAAATTTAAATAAATATGAACATAAACACGTATTTTTATTTCATCCATAGGAGCCCTATGCAACACGTAAATAAAGAAATTATGAATATTTTCTTTTGTTTCATATTTCTATTATAGCGCCAGTTGAAAAAATATGGTTTTCAGCCTGTGGCTCTAATAATATGATGCCCCACTGTATAAACTTTTATTGCTAATATTATTTTTAAAATTTTTTGCATTAAAAAAGTTTATATCTTTTCAAATTATGTTTAGAATCTTAAGCAAAATGCTAAATACTGCAACCAAGTTATTATTATTTAAATACTTCATATATTTACGTTGAATAAAATCTGAGGTTCAACTTCAATCCATTAATATGTCGGATATATATATATATATAATATGTTGTCCTCATCCATATTAAGCTTCAGTTGAAATATTTAAGAAAATTCAAAACACAATTCAATTAAGTATTCAACACAGAATTAAGTGCTAAGTTAAAAGCGAATAAACACTCAAATAATTATAGAATAGATTCATATAATTTAAGTGACGACTTGCATAGAATATTTAATGTTATAGACATTGAAACCTAATCCACCTGTGGTTTCACATAATCACTTTAAACCAACTTAAAATACAATTTACAAATTTGTATGTTAGAAATTCATTATGCAGGCTGTTTGTATATTTACTCGTAACTAAAAAGCAACAAGTGTGAAATTTACACTATAACTAGTTAACACATTCATATGCTCATACACTTTTACAGAGAAAATGCGAGCATTTGTATGAACATAAAACGTTTTTGGTAAACACGTTTACATTTCATTAACGCATTTTGAAAGCAATTACGCATATTCAAATACAACATAAAACTATACACGTTTATATGTATGTGTATGTGTAAGTAGAGTATTTGAATGTGTGTGTGTGCGAGTGTGTATTGTATAGTATTGTAATGGTTGACTGCAGCAGTATGGTAATGAAACTAATTTTAGTGTAAATGAATCTAAAGTTAAATGAATGACAAGTAGTTGTGTGTATTTATATGTGTCTGTATGTGTGTGTTTAAATATTAAGTACTTTGCTATATAACGTTTGTAAAACGTTTGTGTGTAGATATTTGTAGTCGTTTATTATTAATGTAATCCTTCCACAAAATAAAGTGATACAACCACAAACAAGGCAAACATACGAGTACTTCAAATAAACTTACACATACACACACATGCACATTCATAAAACAAACATTCAGTTTAGCTGCCACATACTTGAAATAACATTTTCAAAGGTTTTTTTTCTGGTTAACATTGTTTATTCTTTAACCCCAAACTTCCTTTGAAATCAAAAGGCTTAATAATGTGCTTTACAATTTCGACGTAATTATAAAGGAACTGAAGAGAGGGAGGGGGGCGAGGTGGTTTTAAGAAATTAATTCGTGTCGCGCACAACACTTGAGGTAAAAATAATAATAAACCCATAATTAAGTATCATCTGTCTATGTATGAGAAGAGCTTATGACACTAACTTAACACTTCCACTCTTTAGAATTTTCTAAAAAAGACTTCTACAACACATGAGGTTTATTTTGTAAGGACATCTACAGTTTTGTTTTTTGATGATGTTGTCTTTGCTGTCTAACACTGTGTTAAATATTTATCTTACACATACACACTCATTCGCCCATATGTGTAATTTCAAACCCTTTTTCAAGTGCAAATGTTGCAAAAATACACTTACTTTGCTAGCTCTATTCAGTTCAGTGTTCTGTTTTGCTCGTGTTTTTTTCTCTTTTTATTTTTTGCTCCCAAAACATTTTCTCTGATGAATTTTCATTTTACTTTACTTTATATACTTTTAAAATGTCAACAGGCATGTTATCTGTCATAGCGTCTTTCACTTTTGTCAGCAATTTAAACAATGGCCTCTTAATTACACAACGTTGACAGTGTGAGCAAAATTTATCCTGAATAATGCATGTATGAGTAATGGAATATGATGATGACGTAAATATGAATGTTTGGTGATTGTGTTTAAGGATATGTTATGTACTAATGGTTTACTGATAGTGTTTACCTAGCAATTTTCTTAGTTTATATTGAAATATTCCAGTAAAATATTTATTGAGTTAAAATGGCTTAGAGGCCATTACTAAATCTACAGTTTGAACTTTCTTTTATATATAAAAAAATTTGGAAGTAAAAGTTGAACGGAGCATGCAGTAATTGAAAATTTGAACTTTTATATTTAGCTTTGCCAGCTGTTTACTATTTTGTTGATAAGAGTATTTTGAACTAAGCACTAAATAATTATAAAGCAAATACATGGTGAACTAAAAATGTTAAAAAGAAGGAAAATTCAGGATTCATTTTATAAATTACCGTAAAATTTAATTTCTGCATAATATATGATATTAAAAAAATTTGTTATAAAAATTAAAAAGTGTCATATGTGTCAGTTTTTCATATTTTAATTTTCTCATATAAATACTTCGTTTTGAAATTTTACCTCCAAAGTGCCAAAAAAAAAAATTGTTTTGATTTTCACCGATTTTTATGATCACTTTTAATTTATATATAATATCAATTACTCATACTCCGGAAAACTAAAATAATAAGTAACTGTAGCCCTTATACCCAACTTTTATTACGAGAACGTATGTCCAAGTGCATGTGTGGCCAGACGCAATTTTTCGCGTTTTTCTTTATATTTTCTGAGAAAGATTTTTTTATTTTGGTTAATGCAGTTTTGTAGTATTTACCAACTTTCGAGTGATCATAAGTATATTTGACCCTGCATAAGAAAATCCTCCTAGTGTGTCAAAACAAGTTTTTGAGTAAAACGCAATTAAAGTCCCCCTCTGTATTGTTTACATAGTGTGTGTTTTGAGACTTGCGAGCAGTTTCATTTGAACATTGAAGTTTTTTACATACAAATAAAAAAAAGTGAATTCATGAAATTTTACATACTAGGTGGGTTTTTTTAAGCAGGGTCACATATATTTTTTGCCAGTATATATTTTATGGAACCAGGAAATCGACACTGAAGATGATTCTGTGCAAATGAATTTGGTTGCAGCTGAATTCTTACGGGGTAAACGTTCTTGAGATCTCGAATTGGGAGGCTCCAAAGTGCCTCGACCTAGGATATAACTGAGCTGTTAATTGACTCAAACTTACGCCGTATTTTCACATCAAGAGTTTGAGCAAAAAGTCTTAAGCGGTTTAGGAGGTATATTACTCCAAATTGACAACTGGCCACACCTGTACTCGGGTAAAAGGATTAGGGCTAAAGTCGAAATTACTATAATCCTCGTAGTTACGTTCATCACAAAAAAGCAAATTAAAAAATATTTTCTTAAAAAATTACCTTTTCTTAAAATAATACCTTTACATAGAAAAGAACATTTTCTTAAAAAACTACCATTTATAAAAAAATAACCTTTTCTTAAAAATCACATTTTCTTTAACAAAAAGTGCATTTTCTAAAAATGTTACCTTTTCTTAAAAAATCACATTTTCTTTGAAAAGTAAATTTTTAATAAAAAAATAAATTTTCTTAAAAAAGTAACTTTTAATAAAAAAGTACCTTTTCTTTAAAAAGGCCCTTACATAAAATAGTACCTTAACTTAAACAAGTACACTCTCTTAAAGAAGCATTTTTTCTTGAAAAAGTACCTTTTAATCAAAAGTATCTTTTAATCAAAAAGTACCTTTTAATAAAAAAAAGTACCTTTCCTTAAAAAGTACCATTTCATCAACAAGTACCTTTTGTTATAAAGTGCCTTTCCTGAAAACAGTAAATTTTCTTAAAAACTTACCTTTTCTTAAAATATTTCTTTTTCTTTAAAAAACTATTTTTAAAAAGTACTTAAAACATAAATTTTTTTGGAATTACCTCTTCTTAAAATTGTAGTTTTACTTAAACTAAAAAACTACCTTCTCAAGAGGTACCTTTTCTTACAAAAGTACCTTTTCCTAAAAAGTACACTTTTTTAAAAAGTACATTTTCTGTAAAAACATCTTTCACTTAAAAGTAAATTTTCTAAAAAAAGTACTTTTTATTGAAAAAGTACCTTTTCTTAAAAAAGTATATTTTCTTAAAAGAGTACATTTTCTTAAAAAAAACCATTTTCTTGAAAAAATGTATTCTGAAAATAGTACATTTTCTTCAAAGCACATTATCCTTTTATTAACAGAGCACATTTTCTTAAAAAAGTACATTCCATTAAAAAAGTAACTATTTTTAAAAAGCTACACTTTATTAAAAACGCCTTTGCTTAAAACAGTACAATTTCTTAAAGAAGTAAATTTTCTTAAAATGTAACATTTCTAAAGAAGTACAACATACCTCTTCAAAAAGTACCTGTTCTTAAAAAGTACCTTTTCCTAAAAAGTACACTTTCTTAAAATGTACATTTTCTGTAAAAAAACCTTTCACTAAAAAGTAAATTTTCTTAAAAAAGTACTTTTTTTGAAAAAGTACCTTTTCTTAAAAAAGTATATTTTCTTAAAAAGTAAATTTTCTTAAAGAAGTAAATTTTCTTAAAAAAACATTTTCTTAAAATGGTACATTTTCTTCGATAAGCACATTTTCCAAAAGTAGTACCTTTTCTTAAACAAAGGTACCGTTTAAAAAAATACCTTTTCTTAAAAAAGTACCTTTTTCTAAAAAGTAAACTTTTATTAAGAAGTAAATTTTCTTAAAAACGTACTTTTTATTGAAAAAGTGCATTTTCTTAAAAAACATTTTCTTAAAATAGTACCTTTTCTGCAGGAAGCAAATTTTCCTATAATAGTACCTTTTCTTAAAAAAGGTACCTTTTAAAAAAATACCTTTTCTTAAAAAAGTGCCTTTTCTTAAAAAATTATCTTTTTATAAAAATTACACTTTCTTAAAGAGTACATTTTCTGTAAAAAAAAATCCTTTCATTAAAAAATAAATTTTCTTAAAAAAAGTACTTTTTGTTGAAAAAGTACTTTTTTTTGAAAAAGTACCTTTTCTTAAAAAAGCACACTTTCTTTAAAAAAACATTTTCTTAGTACCTTTTCTTAAAAAAAGAACATTTTCTTAGAAATGTACCTTCTGTTAAAAAAGTAACTATTCTTAAAAAACTAAATTTTGTTAAAAAAACCTTTGCTTGAAACAGTAGAATTTCTATAAAAAAGTATATTTTCTTAAAAAGTACCATTTCTTAAAAAAGTACCTCCTCTTAAAAAAATACATGTTTCTAAAAAAATATCTTTTCTTAAAAAAGTACATTTTCTTAAAAAAGTAAATTTTCTTTTAAAAAATACATTCTCTAAAAAAATCACGATTTTTAAAAAAATTTTTCTTGTTTCAAAAAGTACCCATTCTAAAAAGTACCTTTTCTTAAAATAGTATCTTTTCTTCAAAATTCGTCTTTGTTTAAAATATAACATTTTCTTAAAAAATAGCTTTTCTTTAAAAAGCAGCTTTACATAAAATAGTACCTTTACTTAAAAAGGAAAATTATCGAAATTTTCGAAAAAAAATATTGACTTTAAAAATTCTTAAAAACTCGAAAAAAAAATTAAAAAAAGCTCGTGTCATACGATAGCGAATCAAGTTTAAAAAAATACAAAAAAAAAAAATTCGTCAAAAAATGAACCCGCTAGTGCCGCAACCAGTACGAAAAACATGGTTTCGAGATAAACACGTGCAAAGTTTGTTAACAAAGAAAAAAAAAGATTACCTTCAATCTGCCATGCCTGCTTCGTACTGTATACCTTCGTTATCTTGCGTTGTGCTGTTTCTTACAGTGATTGTAGCCACTCCGAACAAAGACGAAAAACCTCTTTTCATCCAAGTTCCATCGCCAGACACAATTATACCATCATCAACCAATTCAGGTAGCAAGTAAAACAAGTATATACCAGCTGCCGTACGTAGGTAGAGCGAAAATTAAAAATGCCCTCTCACTAATCCGGCTGTAACTTTTGAGCCCGTAGGAATTTTTCCATGAAATTTCTTTTCTTAGAATCTTAAGAATATTTACTAAAAAACGTTATAAAAAAAATGTCATGTCCCCCCTTATGTAAGCACATTTTCTTAAAAACTTACCTTTTCTTAAAAAGTTACCTTTTATTAAAAAAGTAGATCTTCTTGAAGTGCCTACTTAAAAAATACCTTTTCTTAAAAAATGTCCTTTCTTAAAAATGTAGATTTTCATGGAAAAGTACATTTTCTTTAAAATCCTTTTCTTAAAAAGTACATTTACTTAAAACAAAGTGCATTCTATTAAAAAAAAATCACATTTTCTTAATGCAGTATATTTTCTTAAAAACAACATTTATTTGGAAAAGTTCATATTCTTAAACAAGTACTTTTTCTAAAAAAAAAAAAATTTCTCAAAATAGTACCTTTTCTTAAAAAAGTCCCTTTTCCTAAAATAGTATCTCTTCTTTAAAAAACATCTTCTTAAAATAGTACCATCGATTAGAAAGTGCATTTTTGTAAAAACAAGCATCTTTCCATAAAAAAACTACAATTTCTTAAAAAAATAAATTTTCTTAAAAAAAAAACGTTTTTTTTTTTAAAATTTTACATTCTAAAAAAGTACATTTTCTAAAAAAAAGGATATTTTCTTAGAAAAGTACAATTTCTTAATAAAGCACATTTTCACCTGACTTTAGGTGAGTGTGTTAAATCGCCGACCAAAAAGTGGAAGTACGAGTGTATGTGAAGGTTCAAGGTTCAAACCTCACGGCCGCCCAAAGTAGAAAAATTTCATATAGAAACAATTTATTCAATTATAACATAACAATTATCACAATGTTCAATAAAACGCTGATGAAGGCTGAAATGCCAGAAACCGGTGCGATTAAGAATACAGTGTAGTTATGAATTTTTGAAATATATGCTTTCTTCTTCTTCTTTACCATGCACCATTGAAAGGAAATTAAAATTTGCATTTTAATTACAGTATTAATTTGAATATGTCTGAAAAAGACTTCAAATCTAACAAAAGTAAATTTTCTTTAAATAAGAAAATAAATTCTCCTAAAAATTTACTTTTACATAAAAAAGAGCATTAAAGAAATTACATCTTCTAAAGAAGCAGTGCTTTTCCTTAAAAAGGGCTTTTTCTTTAAAAAAAAAAGTACCATTTCTTAATTCTCTTTATTTTAATTTATAAAAATGTATACTAAAGCTTATGTTTAAAAATAATAATATTTTGAAGAAAATATTGCGCACTGAAGGATTAAAAGAAAAGTACTAAGAAATCTGTCAACAAAATATAAAAAATAATTTTGGAATAAATTTACCAAACGTTTTAAAATTACACCTATCACTAGTACAAACATCCGATCAAAACACATCACTTTCCTAGCATAGTAAGATAGGTTTGAAGTCTCTTTGTCATAATTTTGAGCCATAGAACGAAATGATACTCAGCTTCTGAGTCAATTTAGAGATTTCAGTCTTATAAAATTTAATCATCTCAGGAAAAATCTGTGTTAAAATTTGTAAGGCCTGTTTTCGATGTACCTTTCTTTGGGATCCCCACATTCACAAATTTACTATCCGAATAAGAATAAGAACTTGCATGATTTTTTTATTTTTTTTTTGTTAAACCAAACCTCTATTCTTTGGATGTGTAGATGTATAACTTCTTGTGAGTTTGAGTTATTGCTAAATTTTATTACTCTTTAAATGGGACTATAAAATTTTTATTAAATATGGCCCATTTGTTTTGATCAAAAAACAACTTAACTTTAACAGCCCATAAATTAAATTTAAACGTTTTTTGGCTCACCTGAAATATAATCTTATACTCAAGCTTCTTATAGAGACTAAACGGTAGATAGATAGATATCATTTAGAGAAGGATCATATAAGATAATTTGTCTATAAGGATGATAAAGCCCTCAACTGGCGTTAATAGCTAGTATCCACTTGTGGGTAAAATTGAAGAAATGCGATTTTCTTTTAGGGTTTTTGGAAAATAATGCATTGAAACCAAAACATATTTTTGAAGACAAGCTTATAAATTTTAATAGGAAAACTGATACAGTAGGATGATTTCATATAGTTAATACAATTTGACGAAATATATTCGAACAGACATAACATATAATCAAATAATTTCCATCAAAAATTGAAATCACTATTAAATTAATAAGACTAATTTATTTTTCACTCACAACAAATCCCTTTTTATCTGATATTTTACAACAATTGATTTTTGAGGATTTCAATATTTTCAATATATATTTAACATTTATTCCGCATTAACAACTAGCTTTTCAATAAATTTAATCTATTTTTACGACTTTAAAACCAGATATTATTTTATTTGACGGGAACAGAAATTAGTTTCTCCTTTAAATTTCCCTCCTAACAACTTTTATACATAAGAGCAAAAGAGATGTAAAATTAAAAGAACTTCATAATTTGCGGTTAGTTATATAACATCTATACACAATTTTATTGCAATAATTCATGGTAAAAACATAAAAAATATATTCAGGTGTGCGCAATACATCACGTTTTTTGTTTTTTTTTTTTTTTTTTTGAGGAAAACATACAAAGTTATGACGAATAAGAGCATAAAACACCTCCCATTTTGAGGGCACACAAGCATAACAAATGACACAATAACTAGGCAACCGGTAACAGCAGGTATGAGTATCAGTTGAAGTATATGA
Organism: Cordilura impudica; assembly: GCA_963682025.1. Lineage (NCBI taxonomy): Eukaryota > Metazoa > Arthropoda > Insecta > Diptera > Scathophagidae > Cordilura > Cordilura impudica. The sequence continues at coordinate 28,971,434 of OY821517.1, forward strand.
AATTATACAATACACCTGTATATATATATATAAAGACAACAACAAAATTTATGTACTGTAGAAATTTATGAAACATGAACACAACGATTTGACGGAATACAGAGAAATACGTATACGAACAAAGGCCACAATATATATAAAGCACTGTTATAAAGGTTCAAATGTGATAAATAGCATCGAAGAAGCTTTTTTATATGTAGCAAAGAGAGCATGCGCTAGTTTTTTCTGTAAAAATGTGGAACAGAAATATCAATTATCCATTTTATCCGTTTTATGTTAGGCGAACTGTTACGGCTATGTTAAATGTGTTTAAGGTGGATTGGAAATGTAAAAGGTATTTATGGTTTATCAAATTCAATTATAATTGATTTAAAGTGAAAGGATTAATTTAACATTGTAAAAGAAGGTCAAATACTATCAAAACTTATTAAGATCATGAAGAATTTTTGACAATAGGCATAAACCAAATTTGATAAATTCCAACTCAGGGTGAAAACATTTGACCAGTATTGTAAAACCCCAAAGGGTTTGGCGTTGTCGGGGCACACTTTTTTTATAACCTTTTCTTAGGAATACAAAAAAAACTCCAGACCAACTATGAAGGATATGATGAATATGAATCATTTTGTTTTATAATTATCATACGCTCCATAGTTGTTCTTTAGGGCGGGTCGATTTAAAAATCGCCCAAGTGGCAAGAAAAATCGTATACTAAGGATCAAAATATGAAACTTTACCCGAGGAACCATACCTCTAAAACGAATTCTGATGTCCCGACTTTTGACCTGTCTTTCTGTCTGTCTCACTTTGACCCATTTAGATTGCCCCAATCGAGTCCAAATGTATGATCGACCTCCACTAACTTTGGAGGGACGACCCACCCATACCAGTGGCACACCCGTGGAACCCCCGGGGGGTTCCCCATACAAACATTTCAAAAAATAACCATTTTTTGTTGAGAATTGGGCTATGTTTGATTTAATATTAAAATTAACACTCATACGTATACGTATCTTCTACTCTGCTTATAAATAATAATCATACGCCTTGACTATGTTATGTTGTTCAAAAAGATCGATCGGATGAGAGCAAATAACTTTTAGATCACTCCGTGACCATGCGTGACTCTGCGTGACTACCACAAAATTAATCTGTAGTCACAACAAGACTATGGGCCAAGTTTCAGATCAATTGCATGAGGGGGAATGGGGTTGCCCTATGGAAGACAGACAGACAGAGAGACAGGTCAAAAGTCGGGACATAAGAATTCGTTTTAGAGGTATGGTTCCATGGGAAAAGTTTCTTATTTTGATCCCTAGAATCGACCAGCCCTATTGTTCTTATGTTTTTTTTTCAATTCCTAAGAAAAAATATAAAAAATAGAAAAGGTTATAAAGAACGCCAAACCCTTTGGACGTTTTACTATATCGGCCTAGTACTTTGATATTTTTTATTGTTTTTTTTTTTTTTTGTTTCTTTTTTTTCGAAAGTGATTTTACTTTTTCGACTATATCGCAAGTTTAAAATAACCAACTGGCTACTAAAGATACCAATATATAAATAACTGGAGTGCCCTGTCGTGCTGCGCTACGACTTTTCGAGACTAATTGACATTTATGTTTTCATAATCAATTTTTCGGTTGAAATTTGTATTGTACAATGAAAACATTTTAATTAATTTACTTTACATATATTTTTTTTATATTAATGCTTTTTGATATTTTTTTGTTTTTTCATTCGATGTACTAAGTAAGACACAAAATTAAATCCGGTAACACTTAACGATGGCCTTGAAATAAGAATTTCATTTGGGAATTTTTTTATTTTAGCGATTTTTAATTTTGGCGATTTTTGACTTCTTCAATTTTTCATTTTTCCGATTTTTGGTTTAGAAAATTTTTGTTTTTGGTGATTATTGTTTTTCACTATTTTCGGTTTTGGCAATTTTTGAATTTGGCGATTCTGCTCATATTCTTCACGACCACTCACATTGTTAATTAATATACTTTTTTGTATAGGAGGTACCACGCCTACTAATCCTATACCGCCCACGGCACAGCGCCCACTGCTCCGAGCGCGTCCGCATTTGATCTGACTACTCTCGTTAATGATAGATGACCTAGGACAAATTTGCAAAGTTGTGTATATTGTAGTACTCGAGATATATCATATTGAGTCATTGCTTTGTATGGGAGGAGCCACGCCCAGTTATCGGATCCCGACCATTTGCGCCATGGCTACTAACATAACATTATTTCTGTCGTTGTACTCAATATCTATGATAATAAAAATTCACTTTGTATGAAAAGTGCCACGCCCACTAAAAATAACAAAAAAAATTATAACCTATAGCACCTCACATATCTGCAGTAAGACTCTGTGAAAATGTCAGGAAGATCAGATGAGCTGTTACCGAGATTACCTCCTACAAACAAACAAACAAACAAACAAACACACATTACCTCTTTATTACATTAGTATAGATAAAAATGAAAAATTCTGGAAAAACATTTTTCAAATAAATTTGCATTTGAAGTGCAACGGGCAGAAATGTGAAATAAAAAAAAGAGTGTTTTTCGAACAAAATTCAAATTTGAAAAATGCGGAGAAAATTTGGGAAGACCGACATCGATGAACGCCATGTATTTTATTATGTTTACCACATAGCGAGTAGCTTTGCAAAGAAATCAAGATATTATAAAATAACATCTATGTATACATTCCGATGTAATTGACTATTATATAAAAGTGCCAAAATTTTTCTATTTAATAGCTTATTAAAAAAAATTCTTGCAAACTAAAAAAATATTTTGGTATAAAAGCTTTCATCAGCCATAAGATCGTCGTTGTTGAAATTGGTGAAGATCGGTGGAGTCGAACATAGCCCCCATACGAGGGTTCTATATAGTATCGACAATATGGCCCTATGATCTACATCATTATAAATATCGCGATAAAATTTGGTTTGTGTGTGTTTACTATCCATAAATCATCACCCAAAAAAATGAGGAGTATAGGATAAATTTAAATCATAATCACCTTATAAAGCAGACTACTGATATTTATTTAAATTTATGTAACGACTTGCGACTATATGTATGTTATGCAAACTTGGCTCACATAAGTGACACCATAAATGTAGTCCTGATCGGAACACTGCTGGATCTAATCCACATTACTACATTACTCGATATGAAATTTACTAACATATATGGGGACAAAATAAGTTCAAATTATTAGAATTTTGCATACAGGGAACACGGTTTCAAATATCTCTTTGTATTAATGTCAGCTATAAATTTGGTCTCAGCATTTCATTTTTGCAAGAAATACAAAAAAAGTTGTTTGAAAGTCAGATTTCCACAAAGAAAAAGTATTGGTCTGTTCCAAATGTCATTAAAATTTTTGATAATAATAATTCGATTTATTGCAGAAATATAATTACCGGAAAATATTTGTTGTCGTTTTTAGTTTTGTGAAAAAAAAAATTAAATTTTAGAAAAGCATATAATTAGAAGATCTTATATAAATCAAATTAAATAAACTGGGTTAAAAAAGGAAATTACTACGAAGAAATTACCGAAGTCGTTATAACTTCGCATTAAAGTAAAAACAATAATTCACAGATTTTCAATTACAGGTCAGTATGCAAATAAAGCAAGAAATGTTCGAAAAATTCAAAAGTATCCCAGAATAAAGCGTCAACAAAAAATTACTTCTTCACCCAAAACAGTGAACTTAAAAGCATGTGGCAGTAAATATAAAGTTATGGATTTTTTACAATGTACCAAAATGGATCGAGACCCCTCCCTAAAGTCCAAATATGAATCTAAACGGCACCTTTTTAACAATCGACAATCGAGGATTCCGTTGGAAGAAGAATTGAACAAAATAACCTTGCAAATTTCTTCCCATTTGGTAAACTCAATGCCTAGAAGATTGGGGGCAGTTAGTTAGTAAGGGAGGTCCAAAAAATATTAGCATGCGCTGAAATAAATATTTTAGAATACAAAAAAATATTTTTTCTGATTAATGCGAATATGGCTATTTTTGATGTTTTATGCTAATTAGACTTAATAGGTATAACATTGAACTTTTTAGCACTCGTCTTTTGATACTATTTGCTTGTTTAATGAAAAATATTAGATCGACGAATACTTCTTCTCTTCACAACATTAAAAGTAATAAATGTGATGAATTTTAAATTGTTAATATAGTTTTTGAGACTTATATGAAAATTTTGTGCGAAAGAACATTTTGAAACTTGATTACTCTTGTCCTAAATACATTAAAAATTGGCAGAAATATTATATATGTTCTTTTGTTTTCGGTGATGTGAAAAGTACTAATATTGAAAATTAATCTCATTAAATTAAAAAAATTAAGTCTACAAAGAATTTAATTTAAGGTAAATTAATAGAAGAAATTGAAAAATTTAGAAATAAGTTTTGGGATTATATTCTATCCACACTAGATAAAGGCTCTCCGCAATTTTGGAATTTAAACAAAATTTTAAGAAAAAAGTCCAGAAGTATTCCAAATCTAAAACTAAACGGTAATCGTTATACCACCAACTAATAAAAGAGTGAAATTTTGGCTCAAACATTTCTTTTAGATCATTCCACTTCAGTCCGTCTTGGAAACCCTATTAGGAATTCCCTAGCGGATAACATTCTTGAATCCTTTCGATCATTGAATGTAAACCATTCGGATGAATTTCCAACAAATATTCAGATACCTCTTAAAAATAAGAAAGCGCCAGGAATCGATGGTATTAATAATCGATGTTTAAAGGCACTTTCCCACAATGGTATTAAACTATTAACAGTTATTATGAATTATTGCCTTAAACTCTGCTATTTTCCGAAAGAATTAAAAGAATCGAAAGTCATCCCCATCAAAAAGCCAAAAAAGCTCCAGATTGTCCATCTTCGTACCGAACAATAAACCTATTGTGCTCGATTAGTAAAATTCTTAAGAAAATCATTAAAGATAAACTATTAAATTTTATGGAAATCAATAATATTACTCCACCTCAACAGTTTGGTTTTCGCAGAGAACACAATACTGCACATCCATTAATAAGAATAAGGAAATTAGTTGCAGAAAACTTTAACCACCAAAAATCAACAGTCTTGGTTCTACTAGATGTAAAAGCAGCCTTTGACTCAGTATGGCACGAAGGTCTTGTTTTTAAACTGATTAATTTTAATTTTCTCACACAGCTTATTAAGATAATTCATAGTTTGCTCTCCCTTCGCAGTTTCAAAGTTTATATTGGCTCATACGCGTCAGAGTGTGTTTCGGTCACAGCAGGTTGTCCACAAGGTTCCAGTTTGTCTCCTATTCTTTATAACTTGTATACAGCTGACTTTACCCAACTAGATTACTGTACTATGTCAATCTTTGCTGATGAGACAGCCGTTCTCAGCTCGAAAATAATGTTTGCTGATATAATATCTAATCTCCAAAGAGCATTAACTAAATTACAAACATGTATTAACAGATGGAAGATATTATTAAACTCAGATAAAAGTCAGGCGATATATTTCACAAGGGAATGAAAGATTATATTCGACAACCATTCTATCCAGTGGTAGCTTAATGTTAAATATCTGGGTGTTATAATTGATCCCAAAATGAAGTTCAAAGACCACATACCGTATATAACAGACAAGGTTAACATGCTAATATGAATACTATATCCATTTATTAATAAGAATTCTAGACTAAGCATTAACAATAAAAAATTAATTTTAAAGTCAATTTTCCATTCTGTCATATTTTATGCAGATCCTGTTTGGTCTACAAGCGCTACTTGTCATTTGCAAAAATTGCAAACATCGCAAAATAAATTACTGAAGTTAATTTGTAATCTTTCGTGTTTTTTTCGACTGAGCGACTCCATACGCTTGTTGGCTAAAGAGAAAATTAGTGGAATTACTGAAAATCTTAATACCATATGCCTGAATTCTGGTTATGATCATATTAATGAGCTCGCTCATCGTAGATAGTTAAGTAGGATAAGTAGTTTTAAGTAGTTTTGAAAAAAAAAAAAAAAAAAAATAGTTTTTTGTAAAAATAGGTTTTTGTAAATTTTTGCCTTCAACAAAAGTTCGTATATATGTATTAGGGTGGGTCAATAATGATTTAAGGTATCATTTAACATTGGTTGATAAAATTTCTATGTAGAAGATTGGTGGAAAATCTACATGGAGAACTAAATAGTTTTTAAGTTTTTGTTTTTTTAAGGTACGCTTTGACACTCTCTAGAAACTAAACCTGACAGCCATATGTTAATATAGGACGTATGCACATTTTATAAAGCAGCAATTAATTTTCAGTGTTAACTTGCAATTTTCTATTAGGAGCAAAAGTACTCTTCCACATTTCATTGGGTTGTCACAAGATTGAGTGACTTCTTGCATTGGTATTATTGTTGCCTTAATAGAAATAGTATAACTGGGTATTATTTTTGTATACCAATTCGTATTTCCCGCTACATGAACTCGCTTTGCAGTGTGACGTAGACTTAGAAAAATAACTAAGCTACGAGAGCAGTGCCAGAACAACCCACCCTGACCAAGAAAACACACCATAATTTGAAAAAAGTTTCTCTATTCATTTCATTTTATTTTATTTTATTTCATTTCATTTCATTTCATTTCATTTCATTTCATTTCATTTCATTTCATTTCATTTCATTTCATTTCATTTCATTTCATTTCATTTCATTTCATTTCATTTCATTTCATTTCATTTCATTTCATTTCATTTCATTTCATTTCATTTCATTTCATTTCATTTCATTTCATTTCATTTCATTTCATTTCATTTCATTTCATTTCATTTCATTTCATTTCATTTCATTTCATTTCATTTCATTTCATTTCATTTCATTTCATTTCATTTCATTTCATTTCATTTCATTTCATTTCATTTCATTTCATTTCATTTCATTTCATTTCATTTCATTTCATTTCATTTCATTTCATTTCATTTCATTTCATTTCATTTCATTTCATTTCATTTCATTTCATTTCATTTCATTTCATTTCATTTCATTTCATTTCATTTCATTTCATTTCATTTCATTTCATTTCATTTCATTTCATTTCATTTCATTTCATTTCATTTCATTTCATTTCATTTCATTTCATTTCATTTCATTTCATTTCATTTCATTTCATTTCATTTCATTTCATTTCATTTCATTTCATTTCATTTCATTTCATTTCATTTCATTTCATTTCATTTCATTTCATTTCATTTCATTTCATTTCATTTCATTTCATTTATTCAGTCAATGGAATACAAGAGTTCCTTACAGACTATAACTTCGATTAAAAATTATTACTTAAATTAGATAAATATGTCTGATTTTATAAATTTAATAACTCAAGAGAAAGTTTCTTTTGTGCAAAATTCAATAGTCCGATTCAAATTTTTTAATTTAATTTAATTTTCATTTAATTTTTTTTCAGTTATGTTATTGAGATCATTACAAGCACGATTTAACGTACTGTTTATTGCATAATTAGTGCGATGGTACGATAAATTAAATATATGATGATTATGACGTACCATTCTAGGAAGGACATAAAAAGATATCTGCGAGAGCAAGTCATGACAATCAATACCACAAGTAATTAAATCAAATATAACAATAAGCTTGGATATCTACGCCTATATTCTAAAGCCTCAACACCAAGAAGTAAGCCTTTAGCTTCATATGAGGGTAAGGGATCAATAAAATTAATTGATAAGCAAGCGTATTTAAGAAATTCACGTTGTACTCGCTCAATGCGAGAGATGTGTTTCCCACAATGTGGACTCCACACGACAGCAGCATACTCTAACATTGATTTAACATAAGATGTGTAGATCAATTTTAATGTATTGGGATCAGAAAAATCAGAGCAATATCTCCTAATAAATGCAAGGACTTTATATGCTTTCGGTACAATATAATTTATATGGGGAATGAAAAAGAGACATGACGACATTTCGAAAGATTTAAAAGCAGATTATTAACCAAACACCAGTCGTGAAGATTATTTCCCATCATAATCTCCTTTTAGCTCTATACATCTTTCCCAGTGATATTTAATAGCTTCTATACCTCAGACTATTCATTGTTGGCAAATCTTTTACCACCGAACCATTTTTTTCCAGTCTGTAATTAAAAAACAACCCGAGGAAGCTAAATCTAGTGAAAAAGGTACCTGATGAAGTAATTCATGGATTTTTTGCCATCGCAGTAGTGAATGTGTGAACAGGAGTAGTTTGTTGATGAAACAGCCCTTTTTCACCAAATGCAGACTTTTTCTGTAATTTCATCACTTAAGCACTCCAAGAAGTAAGCATAATACTCCTTTTTGAAGATAATCAATAAAAATTATCCCACGCATCTCCCAAAAACCAGACGCCATAACCTTGCCTCCCGATGGAACTATTTTTGCCTTTTTTGGGCTCGATTCTCCCATATTCTTCCACCATTTTGACTGCTTCTTCGTCTCACGTTGTAGTCATGGACCCGTGTTTCATCCATGATTACGAGTCGACTCAAAAACTCGGCTTTATTTTGGTGAAATATCGCCAATCTCGCTGTTGAAATATCTTCAGGACGCTGTTTTTGGTCATTTGTGAACAAACGCGGCACTCATCTTACGGGAATATTTCTCAACTATAAATTTTCGGTCAATATATAGCACTATTTAAAATCTCTATCATTTCAGACAGCTCATGCACTTTCATCCGGCGATCATTCAATTACATTTTGTGGATTTTCTTAACCGTTTCGTCGCGGCCACTTTATTTAGTCGACCACTGCGGTGGTCTTGGCAACTCGTTCGGTCACGTTTAAACTCTGTCACCCAATATTTTATATAGTCATAAGCTCGCCTATAGTAGAATCTAGATCGGCTTTAATATTGGTTAGACTGAGACTTTTCAAATGGAAGTATCGAAGTACATAACGGTGACCAATTTTTCCATGTTTGCAAAATCGTTTACATCTGACGGTGCAAACTACATCAGGATGTTCTGGAACCGTGCTCGAATGGTCTTAGTAGCAGCAATCTGAGTAACATTTAACTATTTTTTATTACTTTTTAAATTAAATCATTTTCCTATTACCATAATAAGTAACCGAAATTACTTCCGTTAATAATAAATATTTAAAAAATTTACCTTTTTATGTTTCAGAGTTAATAATAATCGTAAATTTAGCAAAACTTAAAAAATTCTTTATGATATCCTTAAATTTAAAGACGTAATGTTTAAATAATAAAAAAAAAATCCAAAAGGTGCTTTATAACTCACATTGAGACATGGCTGAGAGTAATCATATAGAACGTAACACATACACACGTAGAAAATACTTTATCATTTATTAAATATTTCATATGTATCAAAGGAATAAACCTTAAAGCAACTTGGCGCCAGTCTGCCACTTGAAGATGCTTTTTAACACACTATGATACCGAGTCGAATACACATAGCAACGAGTGTAAGTAAATACTCGTATTAATGTGATGATGTTTCATATACTTAACTATGACGTTTCAAAGAACTCACGTAAATATATAATATATTATACAAGAACCAACTTTATTATATTTGATTTTCATGTCCTTAAACAAACTATTTCGAAATTAGTTTTTATCACTATAAAGAAACAGTTACCTTAACCTTGATTCTTAGTAAAATTCATTCATCAAATCGAACAAGAAAAAAAAAACTTTAATAACTCTAATAATAACAAGTAAGAAAATTATAGTCGGTCTAGACCGACTATACGATACCCTATACCATGCGTTTAGAAACCCTATCTCTTAGTCCCAACTAACTGGACATAGAAAATAAGCAAAAACCAAATTTGAGTGGGATTTTTATTAATTTTTTTGGCTGCAGATATAAAAAAGTTCATATCGGATGCTATATCTATAAAGGGGCTAGGTCCAAAAATGGACCGATCCTGATTATGTTTGGTAAAGTCTCTTGTATTTTGCAAAAATATTTACAAACAAAATTTGAGAAGAATCAGTGCAATATTTTTGTTTTTTAATAGATTTAACTGAAGATCGGGAAGCAGATCTATATGGGGTCAAAGGGATCATTTTTGGACTACTCATTAGTGGATGTAATGAACGCATACAAACCCAATTTGCGTAAGATCTATATGACAATTTGGATCTTATGGCAATTTATGTCGATTTCATATGGGTAATTTGTATGGGGGCTAGGTCTGAACATGGACCGATTCTCACCAATTTCAATAGCGTTCATCCCATGGCCGATAAAAGCTTATATACCAAATTTCATCAAAATATATTCATATTTGCGACCTGCAGTTTGATTACAAGCTTTACATGGACACACAGACGGACGGACGGACGGACGGACGGACGGACGGACGGACGGACATTGTTAAATCAACTCAGAAAGTGATTCTGATTCGATCGGTATAATTAAAGATGGGTCTAGGTCAAATATTTTTGGGTGTTACAAACAGCAGCACAAAGTCATTATACCCAAACCACATAGTGGTATAGGGTATAATGAAGTAAAAAAAGTATGTTTGATAATATTTTTTTTTTTCCATAATTTGCTTTGTTGTCATAAATCTTAAATGAGGGTACTTTTAATTTTTAGTATACATACTAAATAAACTTCATTGCTGTTCTCAATGTAATTGAATATATACATAGTTTTTCTTTTTTATGGATTTTTATGGTTTACTTAGACATTTTTATTAATTATGAGCCATAAATTTTCATCGTTTTTATATCATATTTAATGTTTATATGTATTTAAGTTTCCTTTAAGTAGAGCGACTGAAGGTAAGGAACGACATGTTATATTTAGCCAAACAATAAAAATCATTTGTTATAGGTTTTTTTTATTAATAACAAAATGATTAATTAAATAAAATGCTGAATATGGAAAGCTAAAAAAAAAAACTGCAGTGTGGCTTGTTCGCTTCAATGAATTGGAATTTTGTCAACATCAAAAAAGAAGAAAATTACTAGTTTTTATGGCATTTATATAACAAAAACTTATCAAATATTATAGGAAAACAAATTTAAGTGATTTTAGATGAGTAACTTTTTCCAATCTTCTAATTTTTCAAATAAAATTTAAACTGATAAAATTCAATTATTCTATACATAAGTAATGGGTGTTTTTTTACAGTTACAGAACTATAAGTTAAAACAAGTAAGAGTGTTAAATTCGGCTGTGCCGAATCTTTGATACCCTCCACCTCGGTTTGAGTATTGATAATAAATATAAACAAAATATTTGAAAAAGTAAACAATTTGTTGAACTTACTACCAAATTATTTCAGCAAATACACTGACATTTTAGCATTTTTGGAGGTATCTCCATGTTTTGAACATGTCTTGACACAGTGATGCCCCATTTAACCCATTTAAAATACCAACCTGCTTTACCCATGTAAATGGTTTATTTGGTTGAATGGCCGTAATTTCAAAAGACAGATAGACCGACGCATGTACGGACATTATGTGGACTCGAGTGTTATAGGGATTAAGAATACAAATACTTTATGGGGTCGCAATTCATTGCACAATCCGTTACAGCAATGTTTCAATGTTTTGAGAGCTAAAAATTATGCGGTATTTCAAAATAAAAGCTTCTAAAAATCTTGGCAATTTTTGGTTTGCCATATACCAGGAAAATGTTTTTTTTTTAAAAAGTACTTTAAAAGAATTTTCTTTGTAAAAAAATTATTTAACAAAAGTTATTTTAGAAAAGGTAACTTTCTAAGAAAATTTACTTTAAGAAGAAAGTTATCATTTTAAAAAGATACTTTTTAAAAAAAGAGTACTTTAAAAAATACTTTTTAAGAAAATGTTCCTTTTAAAAAAGGCTAGATTTTTTAAGAAAATGTACTTGTACTTAAGAAAATTTTTTTTTTTTAAATTTATTATGATTTTCTGAAATTCAATTGATATTTTATAATTTATAATTTGAAATCTGAATTACAATTTTTAGAATTGATATTTTCTTAAATTGAATGGAAAATTTAAAAGGTGCAATTTCGTATTTATGTAAATAATATTGCTTTAGAAATTTTGTAGGTAAAGCAGAATAATAATATGTAGAACTGTTTTTAAATCAAAAAACACATTGCTTCTTCTTTACTCAGCTCTGTGTTTACTTTTAACATTCTTGTGTTTGATATCTAATTGAAAATGTTGACATTCATATTAAAATAGAAATAACTATCGCAAAGCTAAGTAGAACAAAAATTGCGGCGCCATCTATTGTGGCATAGTCACACTGAGCAAAATGAAGTGACACTCTGTTTGTTAATGCAAAATAGATATGTTTTCCCTAAAACAAAATATTGCAGAATTTTATATAAATAAAATAATATACCGATATATGTATTTCTAACATGCGGTTATTATGGATATACATATACAGAATGTACGTATGTATATTATTTTATTATTTAATATATGTATGTATGTATATGTAAATATTACACAAAAAATACAACATCAAAAGTTATTGTTGTGTTTTCTTTAAATAAATTAATAGGTACATAAAATTTTTTTCGGTAAATTTACATTGTTTTTTTTTTTAAATAACAACAGGTAGTTTAGCATTATTTGCTTTAGATGTTGGTGAATTTTTACTCCTTTTCTATTAACTGGTTGTGTCTGCTTGTCTGCTTGTCGACAAAATTTTGGATCGATTTTTTACCCCTTTCCCGTAACCCAATCGATCCGAAGCTTTGCAGGCAGGCTCGTGGCAATGATCCAGCAAATTTTTTTAGTGATGCCAAAACAATGGAAACTTTAAAATTTTTCTACCGGAGTTGATAAAAAAATGTACAAAGGGTTAGTTTTTATTATTACCACAACGACCATAAAAACAACAAGTCCAGCTATGACAACAATACAACATTTAGAATAACAACAAGAACAATACAGAAACATATATTTTATAATTTTTTTTACTTCTTCAGTGATTTCTAGGGACCTATTTAACCGATTTTCATGATTTTTCAAACAAAAACCTTCTCATGATGTTAGTCAAGCATTCTCACTTAAAACGAGTGCCCCAGTTATCCTGTTGAGGGCGTTATCGTGACAAGAACAACATAGACAAATCATATTTTTTCAAGACTTTTTATACTTCTGCATTCAAATTTCCGGACCTGATCAACCGATTTGGACCATTTTAAATAGCAAGCTTCTCAGGATGTCAGTGAATCATTTTTTATACCAATGAACACCCTGGCTGCCCGATTGAAGCCGTCATCGTGATTTCCACCGACGGACATCGCTATATAAACTCCTTTTATTATAAGGATCACAAATATATATATTTTATGGGGTCCAAAAAAAATTTTTTTTTTCAATTAATACAAATGGAATGATAAACCTATATATACCCTCTGCCCATTGGGGTGGAGGGTACAATAAGGTAAAGAAAAGTATTATTAATATCAATTAAACTAAGCTTTTCGAATAGATTTGCGCAAATTTTACCAAAATAACGAGACTGATGTCCTCGGCGCACTGTGGACCATATTTTGAGAAGGCGGCCAAAAATCATTTTTTATGGTTACCGATTTTAAAGTTCCGTTATTCATTTTAACCTCGGGAGCCAAAAACTTGCGACACTATTTCAACTATATCACCGCGAACAGGTTCTTCGAAAATGGACTTCCTCAGTATTTTGCTAAAATTAAAAATTTCTTTGTAAACTTAAATTTATGTTTAAATAACTATAAGAGATTTTAAAGTAAAATACATTTTTTATAATTTTGTTCTTCTAGGCTAGAAATTAAAAAAAAAAATTTTTAAAAAAGGTTCAAATTCCCGAAAATCTCCAACTTAATAGAGCATAACTCCTGCCCATCAAAAGCCATCAAAAAAGATCCTGCATTGTTGTGTAGTCCGAATAATGAGTTTGCCCTGATGTTTGTAACTACTAAAAATATTGCAAAATCGCTTTCTGAGTCGATTTAACTATGTCCGTCCGTCCGTCCGTCTGTGTGTTATATAATACAAAAGTTGGTCGTCCCGGTGTATTTTTTTGTGTGAGTTTATTTGTTTTTTATACTGACAGAAAAAGGAAACCGTGGAGTTGACATGAGTTGTTATATACTTATAAAAAGGGTTGAGACATAATGCGCTTAATTGCTTAATTATATTAATAGGTAAAATCTTTTTTATTTTCACAGATACATTTAAATACGTATTTTTCAAAAACATTAATAGTCGGAACTTGAGTTATATAGTTTAGATACCTTACAAAATGGGAAAAAAAATTATTACGATACACCCTTTTAAGATATGAGCAGGTATGCTTCACCTTTTAAAACGGGTTAAGGCCTGGGTTTTTTATGGTTCAGAAAGTGGTAATAAAAGATAAAAAATTGTGTTTACATAACTTCAAGAAAGAGTATTTATAATAACTAGTATAACCCAGCACTCGTAATTCGAGTGCAAATTCTAGGCAATATTATTTTTTCATTAAATTTTTTTCTTTCAATGTTTTTTTTTGATCTTTTCTTTAATATTAATTTGTGGATATTTAAAAGAGCCTCAAGGTGTGCTAATCAATTTTAACAATTCATAATCCAACACAGGGCGCATCATACACAATTTTAATCATTCGCATTAACCGTGTGTAACGAGTTATTAGAAACACTTTATTTAATTTAATATATTCTATTTTTAAGACAGATTATACCTAAATTTTATCATTATCAGCTTCTCCTCTATATGAGCTATAAATATGCAAATTTTCACACTCCTCCGTGCCCGCATATTGCTTAAAAAGGGAACTAAAAATTTACATTCATGTATAAATATTTAGATATTTCCACAATTATGGAGATCTCGCTGATATTTCCCTTCTTCATGCTAAAATACGTTGTATGGAGCATATTCTTAAATTGGTTTATGATTTGGAATTTGGTCCGTTAGGCGCGACAGTGAGCAAAAAACAAATTCCAAGAAAAATATCTACAGCTAGGCCTCTTAATCGACCAACCAAAACAAGAAGAAGGAAACTCAAATGATGGAAATACTGTTAGAAGGTTTTTTGCGATCCAGAAACTGCAGCATCCATCACAGGTATAGAATTTTAAAAATTTAAGAAATTCCACCTAATCAAATCATCTTTTTTCATAAAATGATAAATTTGGAAGATGACAAAAAAAAAAGAAATTTTAAAAGATCCCACGAAAATTGAAAAATCCCGACAACGATCCTACACACGATTTTTTCTGATCTAACCAACATAGAAATTTTACAGACAGCACAGCTTGATAGACAAAAGCGTACCTTCATCAGAGCCAGAACATTTTTGAGAACAACCACTAAATCTTTTAAATTTGTATAAAATTGTTTTAAAGAATTTTTGACTTCTGCGGAAGATTTTCGAAACAACACCATAAGGACAATAGAAGACTTAATGATACAATAAATGCACCATTACCAATTCAACATTCCCAACTAAAAAATAGGAATACATTTGAGAAAAATATGGGTATAGCAGATGCCAAAATAGAAGGCAATGCACAGGCATACGCTATTAATAATAACTAGCAGATTCCCGCCCTCGAAATTCGAGTGCAAATTCTAGGAAATTTTATTTTTTCATTAAATAAAGACCCTAAAGGTATGCTAATCAATTATAGCCAATTCACAAATCAACACAAAAAACCAAACTCATTTTTGTTAAAAACACATTAACAAATTTAATAAACACACACATAGCAGCATTGTATAATTTTATGTATGTGTTAGTAGCAACTTTAAATGCAATTTACTCAAAATAAAGGAAAAAATTTAAAAATCTGTAAATCTGCAGAACGGCTAAAAACAAATACCTTTCAAATAATATACGTTTGGTCAAAATTGGGATAAAACGGTAGAATAAAAATCCGGTCACAAGAAATCACCTAGCCTATTAATATTATAAATGACAGAATTAGTTTAAGTATAGAAGTAATAAACATCTTATTAATAATAAAAATTTTGATAGCATTATGGAAATTACTAAAAAACTATATAAAAAAGGAAGTCACAAATAACTCGCTTCAATATGTATAAATTTTTAGAAAACCACAAATAAGAGAATCAAATAGTTAGAAAAACAAAAAAAAAATTTTTTTTGAATGGATCACATTATAAAGGAAATAAGACAATTAATTGCAAAAGCCAGAAAATCCAAAGGTAGAAAATATACAAAGGAAACTATAGAAGAGAAAATAGATCTAATTAAAAAAATTGGTAACAAATTTGGTAGTTTAGCCGGACACTTATCAGGTCAAACAGGAGAGAAGAAGATTATTGAATTTCGGGAACTTAAGAAAACCGCACTACAGATATTAGCCGAACATAGTGATTCGGAGGACACTTCACGAACTTTTAGCGAAACAGATTTCGATGCTAAGGAAGCATCTGATATTATTCCACTCTTCGACGGCGAACCGAAACATCTCGAAGCTTTTCCTTCAATGGTCGAACTGATCTACTCTGAGTTGAAAGACGTAGCAAAAGTGAAATTAATTAAATATGTACTGGCAGTAAAATTAAATGACAAGGTTAGGGACATCCTTATAGCGGATAAAATACCAAATTCGTATAAATCACTTAAGTAATCACTAGCTAGGAATTTTAGGTCTACTAAAACGGCAAATAATATTAATGCAGAGATTAGAAATTTAAAATAGAAAGGTAACGTTTCAAACTTTAGGAACAAACTAGTTTCACCAATAGCGGAATTGACATTAGTGCAAATCAGAGATCTAGGAGATAATTTAAATGACATTTCACTTAATACTGTCAAGATGATGAATGATAATTTGCCACTTCAAACTTTCCAGGAAGGATTATATGAGAATATTAGAATTGCAGTAATATCTGCACAACCGAAAAAGCTCGCACAAGCACACTTTGACCAGCAAATTTAAATTAAAGTTATTCATATATGGGCAGTTTTGTTTATCCTAAACTGCTTTATTTAAAGGGCGGTAAAAGCACTGACAAGGAATAACCAAATGCGTCAATTTAGCTCTTTTTAAAAAGGCGCAAAATGATAAAAATGCGCTTTTTTAAAAATTACTAAATCTAACGCGAAAAGCGTTAAGTTGGCATCGCTATTTATTCAGGAATCTACAATATTAAGAGGCTAAGCGATTTCTAGTGACTGATATTTTGTTTTACCGTTTTATCCCGATTTTGACCAAACGTATGGTATTTGAAAGGTATTTCTTTTTCGGTCGGATTAGGTGGTGTAGATTTTGAGGAGCTTAGCAATTTTTGCATCGTTTTAGAAAATCAACTGGAATACCTCTTTCGACACGTCTTCATTTCAACGGATATCGCATTGAATTCTCATGCTCGGAACGTCAAGATTATCCTCCCATATTGAATCCAAAGCCCTATGGGTCAACAAACAACATTGGGTCTTGCGCGCATTAAAATTTAATCAAATCAACTCAGATGTTGTTAGCTGGTCTTGACTGAGTTGTCGTTCATTATCTGACTTTTGTTCCAGCCTAAAAAGGCTTAGCCTACAATTGAAGGAAAATGAATGACAAATGTTACTGTTTGACCCTGAAAGTCATTAAGAAAGACTAGCAGATTCCAGCCCTCGAAATTCGTGCGCAAATTCTAGGAAATTTTATTTTTTCATTAAATAAAGACCCTAAAAGTATGCTAATCAATTATAGCCAATTCACAAATCAACACAAAAAATAAACTCGTTTTTATTACAAACACATTAAAAAATTTAATAAACTCACACAAAGCATTGTATAATTTTATGTATGTTTTAGTAGCAACTTTAAATGCAATTTACTCAAAATAAGGAAAAAAATTTCAAAATCTGTAAATCTGCAAAACGGCTAAAAAGAAATACCTTTCAAATAATATACGTTTCGTCAAATTCGGGATAAAACGGTAGAACCAAACATCAGTCACAAGAAATCGCCTAGCCTATTAATATTATAGATAAGGAAAAGAGAGGGTGAAAAACAAAATCTCCTAAATTAAGCTGAAACATATTGAATAAGACCCCATCAATAACAATACCATTAGTGCGGTCTCTGAAAAAAAATCGATATAAATCGAGAGAAATCAATGCCTATCCGAAATGCAATAAGCTTTGATATTAGAGCGCATGCATTTGAATAGCTTGAAAATATTTAGTTTCACCATAATTGTGAATTGATCGACTCCAACGGCCTGAATGAAAAGTTAGCAGGTCTCCAAAAGAACGACTTGTACGGACTCCATAACTCCATACTGTCCATTATAAAGAAGGGAGTTGGCCTATAGGTAGTTTACAAGATGGAAAATAATCAGGCTCCCCATTATGTTTGAGAGTGCAGAACTGATTGCAATTGCACGGTTATTTTAAGGGTTATTAGCCTTACAATTTTTAGCGATTGGTTGAATGCTGACAGCCTTCCAGCGAAAAGGAGAGACTCCCACAGGGAACAAACTGCTGAAAAGGTTGAACAAAGGACCAGCTAGCGTCGAAAAGCACTGTTTTAGCACCAGTGCTGGTATGCCCAGAGACTTTTTACGTTGAGATCTGATATAACACTTTTAACTTATCGACCCGGGAACTATGTCTTACGCACATTACATGATACACTTTCGAGTTCGGGGGGTTAGTTGATAATTTTCCGGCAAAAACGAGTATTTTACATTTTTTAAACATAAAGTTAAATGGATTGAAAAACCCTGATACCTCTAAGTTGGACTTAAATTTCTATCTTAAGTAAACAAGTTTGAATGATAAGTGTATACTCAATTATTAGTTGTGTATGATTATTGCCATACTGAACAAATGACTTTGTGCCATTCGAGCAATAACATTTAAATTTAACTTTTTCTTTTAGTATTTTCTGAACTGCAGATGTAACAAGTCTTTACACTTTAAAAGGTGACCAGATGACTACAGAAATTTTGTTCTCCAAAGTTGGACAATTGACAAAAAAATATTTTATAGAAAACCTGCTTATTTGAAATCGTTTAAAAAGCGCCAATTTTAGCTTTCATTGAAGTAAATTTTTCGCTAAAAATTATATTCTGAATATTTAGTAAATTTAAATTTTTTTTTTTTTAACAATTTTCTGACCACCTTAACTGCATCCCACATTTAAAGAATGCCACTTCGTCTAAGACCATAAAAAATGACTTTGACAAAGAAAATGCAACGCCAAGTTAATGTAACGACTAGAGCAAGAAAGAGTAAAGGACCACTGCAACAACTAGCTAAAAGTAATAAAACTAAAGGTAACATTAAACAGGAAATTGTCTGTGAAAAATCGCAATAAATATTTAGAAAAAGCAAAAACAAACCAAAAAATAATGAAAACTAATGGGACAGCATTAAAAAATAATTGATAATAAAATCAATTATTTGCCAAAAACATGACTACTTAAAGGAATTTACTTTTATTTAAGAGAATAATTATAATAAACGATAATTAATCATGATATAAAACGACACAAATAACACTATTGTCACCTTATTTGCAGCTGAAAGACATAAGGAGGTTTTTTCTTTTCTATTTGAAAAAGTTAATTGAAATATCTTTGATTTAACATGATATTTAAAATTGAAATGTATGTGATTATGGCTCATTAATCTTAATAAAGTTTAAAAATTTCCCTTCAAAGTCAGTGTCATTAAAAATGAAATTGTATCCAACGTAGAAATAACTCACTGGGAGGTAACATGAGGCAACAAAAACCTGTTGGTTGTTTTGCAATCCATCTAAGAGATCATTAAGTCTATTGAAAAGTTTTCTTTTTTTTTTTGTACATACTCGTATAAAGTTAAAATGACTTTGCTTAAAAATCATTTTACTTACAATGACTCATTTATTTTTAGGAGAAAATTAAAATTGAATTTGTGTTTTGTTGATACAAGTGATACTATGTATGAGTGTGAGTGTGTGTGTGTGTGTGTGTGTGTCTGTGTGTAAAAACAATGAAACTTTGTAGTTTAACCATGAGTTATGAGTCCTTGTAACCAAAAATTGTGTTTTCAAGTGAGTATGTTCGAAAGCCATTTTGTGGTTGGCAACAACCACTTTAATTAGTTGCATTAGCTGAAAACCTAAAATTGCATGTAACAGATGGATGACGCAAACTCACAAACACATAAACACTCAAACATATACACATATGTCGTACCTTATGTGGTCATCATTTTTCACTAATACTGAATGTGACCGATTTATGAGAAATTTGGTTTTAAATCTGTTTTTGCCAGTGGAAAAAATTCCATCTGTTTGTCCAGGCATAAGCAAAAAATATCGGTTCTGAAGAAAATTCGGCTGTGCCGAATCTATACCACCCTCCACCTGTGTCTTAAACTCAATATGATAACACTTGTTGAGTACAGTTACCATTTCAATAAAATTGCCGATAATTATCGGCGTGGTAGTGAAGAAAAAACCATATAAATTTAAAAATCATAACAAACTTCGTATTCTTACTCAGACCGGTTTCTGGCATTCAGATTTCATCAGTGATTATAATAAAAATTGTAATATTTGTTATAATTGATTAGATTGTTTCTATATGAAATTTTTGTGCTAAGGGGCGGCCGTAGGATTTGAACCTGCGTCTATCTCACATACACTCGTACTTGCACTTTATGGTCATTAGCTTTAACATGCTCATCAGTGCCAGAAGCCGGTTTGATTAAGGATACAGAGTTTGTTATTGAAAATAAATTCAAAATTTGAAATCTCTCTGAAAAAACTAAGTTAAATTAAAAAAAAATTCTTTACAAGTTTTTTAAGTGGGCCAAATATCCGCAATTTAATGAACGATGTTATCTTCGAAGAAAATCTGACAGAATAGGAAGTTAAACCAGAAATATAATAGAACTATGATAGAATACTAACATAGCCCAGCCCTCGAAATTCGAGTTCAAATTCTAGGAATTTTTTTCATTCAATTTATTGCTTTCAATGTTTTTTTTTAAATCAATTTAATTCATGAAATTTATTTCATTATAAATATTTGTTGAACACACAGAAATAAGAGCATAAACGTATTTGAACCATCTTGTCTGCCACCTAAAGGTATGCTAATTTTAGGCAATTCACAATCCAACACAGGGCACGCGATATGCAATAATGAAATTCGATTGCGTTTTTGTCGTTATTGGTTTATGTCCAAAATTAGTTCTTAATTCAACACAGGGCTTTTTATATACAATTTTGCAAACACATTAAAAAAGCAGCATTTTATAATTTCATGTATGTATTAGTAGCAAATTAAAATAAAATGTAAATTTGGTGGACAGCTAAAAAGAAATACCTTTCAAATGAGGTCTGCTTGGTCAAATTAGAATTAAAACTGACAAACATACATCGGTCACAAGAAATTGCTTTGGCTATTACTATTATAGGTACTAAAAAAAACTATTTTACTAAAGTAAAAGAAAAATTTTTTCTCTAAAGTTATGCAAAAATCATATATTTGTATGGAAGGTCCGGAGGGTATAGATCTCAAATGAATTAGGGCTTGTTCCGACCCCTTCCTGTAGCACAATAACCTAACTTGCTCGAAAAAACTGACTTCAGATTTGAAATTTCTTAATTTGAAAATTCTCGTACAGTGTAATTAACTTTTAAATTTTAATAGCAGTTCCAGTTCCAGTTTTGATTCTTTATTTGACATTTACGTTTTAAATAATGCCAAGGAAAATTATGTATACTTTTTAACTGTTTATTATGAGCTATTTTTAATTTCTTATTATGACATTGTGCAGCCGTAGACAATACTGGAGAAGCATGAAACATAATTGAGTGGAACATTGATTTAAATATAAAAGTTTTATTTTTAATGTCGAGTTTAAAGTTTCTATTTATTAACCTCTTAAGTGGAAATGACGAGTGCCGCCGCATACATTTTCTGTGCCAAATTCGACATTGACGGGCTATGCCCGCCACAGATTTAAATGCTTCAAAAGTAGTAGTAGCAAATTTATTATACTTAACAAACAACCGCTATTCTTATAAATATATTAATACTGATAATGCCCACACAGAGTTGCATTAAAATTAAATAGTCTCCACAGTCATGTTTCTTTTAAATTAAATCATAAGGAAGGGGTTAAAGGATACAGTATTCTTATACTACTGTTAATTTTGTCGATAATATATCTTTGATCTTAATTTTTTATTTTTTTTTTCAAAACGTTTACTAATACATAATAGGATAACAACTCATAAAGTAAAATAAACAATAGTTAACAATAATTTTCTTATAATTTTTTAAATTTTAATTTGGGATCTAGTATGAGACCCAGGTATTTAACTTTGTTTGTCCAATTGATCAAGTTGTTCTAAAGAAAATGATTGTATGATAAAGACCATACTCTTCATCGTCTTGAAAAGAAATTGCTTGTGTCTTCTGCGGGTTAACAAAAATATTCCATTTTGTGAAATAATCATGCATTTCAGTTAATGCGGATTGGAGGTTTGAAGTGATATCGGCCGACAATATACCTGAACAGAGGATGGCAGTATCGTCAGTAAAAATTGATGTAGCACAACTATTTAGTGATGGGAAATCTGCTGTGCAGACATTGTATATAATATTGGTGAAATACATGAGCCTTGTGGGCAACCTGCGTAGATTTCAGACGGTGCACAGTGGTTGAAAACTGTTTTTCATTGGCCAAAATTCTGTAACTTTTGAACCGATCAAAATATTTTAGTGATTCTTTTTCTAGTAGGTAAATATTTAGTTGAACTTGAATCATTTTTAATTTCATTAAGATTGATTGAGTACTACGTTCTAAGGAATTCTAGGTCAAAGTTAAACTTTTAATTTTTTTTAATTTTAGCGTGAAATATGAGTTTTTTATTTTTTTATTTCTTAAAAAATGTCATATTTGGATTTTAATAATAATTACAACCATTTTTTGTAATAATGGGATTTTTTTTTAATGTTTACACTCAAAAAAATTTGTACACTCAGAAAAAAAAGTAAAATCAACTGGAAATTTTGCTATTACTACTGAAAAACTAAAAATTTTTTGCTGTCAAATTTGCAAATTTGTTTACACTCAAAGAATATTTACACTTAAAAAAACGTTAGTAATATTATCTAATAGTCTTGCTATTACTACAGAAAAATTTATCATATTTTGCTGTCAAAAAATTAAGTTTTTGCAAAACAAATCTGCTGAACATTAGCGTAACGATTCTGATTTTTTTACGAAAATAAGTGTTTTCATTTTTTGAATCTTTCTTATTTATTAAAATATTTCAAACATATGTGGGTAAAAAAAACCCTTAAAAAAACTAAAATAGATTTTAATAGCATTAAGAATGGGAGGTTCTGTTTATTATTGTTTTTTTACTAATACTAATGTTTTTCGTACTTAAAATTATTATTCATTTTATTCAAATATTGTTTGCAAATATTCGAAATTTTGTTCTGTGTTCTGTCTGCTCTTTAGTAGTTTTTTAACTTCTTCATCTAAATCCAAATGTTCCACTTTCCATTGATTGCGAATACTGGAGATGAACGGATCTGACTTTGACAATAATATATTAAATAGATTTTCATTTGTGGAATTTCGTGAAAGTTTTCTAGTATTGTGCTGTCTATAAAATCTGTAATCCTTATTCCTTTTTTCCTGAGCCTCCTCTGATAGATGTCCAAGTGGCATCAAATGATATTTAATGACATCTTATGCATGATAACGGATTTTGTGAACTGTTGCAGACATATTTCTCTATGGGTACTTAGTTGTATATATTTTTGAAGTTTCCTTAGCATAATCTCCAAATTGTCTAAAGTCAATTTCTTCATTGCACGCAAGTACTTCTAGGATTATTTTAAATCTGAGAATAAGGTTTAAATTCACTCCTGTTATTTCAGGTGCTGTTTCTGGATTTGAAAAGAATCTTCTTGCCATCATTTGTATTGCCTGACCCTTGTTTTGTATGATCTATAATCAATCCAAATTTGCGATATTCATCTTGAACATGTTTGTTTTTTGAACTTCTTAACTCCTTGTTGGTTTCGTTGTTTCTTATTAATCCTGAAGAACCGAAATCCAAATCATAACTTATTTTTAGTATGTATTCCATAAGTCGTATTAATGCATGTAGTGGTGATAATCCAGCCTTCGTGTTAGTCAAAGCCTGGCCTACTCTTACATCTTCCATTGTCAGCACTAATTGGTAGCTTACTTCAATTTTCTGCCCATCTAACTGTAATTGTAATGGCTGTAGTGTTGCAATTTGGGCCTTGATTATCAGTAATTTCTTTGTTAGTGGCATCATGAGTTTCTTTTTCGAATTCAAATTTGATTGGCCAGCAGTATTTCGTAGAAGATGGTGTCTCATTTTTCCAAATGTCTTAGCTAAGAACATCTTCCTGGTTTTTGTTCCTAAAATACTCTTCGGCCAGTTCTTTATAACTGAAGCTCTCCATAAAAAGGTAAGAAAATGGCATCAATGCATTACTATCTAATAGTGCGTTTACAACTAAGCAAAATCTAGTATGTACGAGATTTCGAGCGAAATCTAGCTCATTTTTTCTAGCTTTCCAATACAAAACAAAATCTAGCTCGTTACTAGATTTGTACAAAATCTCACAAAATCTTGTCAAACTTGGGCTCTACCAAATGATACTACTGTGTTTTTATACCCTATACCACTATGTGGTTTGGGTATAATGACTTTGTGCTGCTGTTTGTAACAACCAAAAATATTTGACCTAGACCCATCTTTAATTATACCGATCGAATCAGAATCACTTTCTGAGTTGATTTAACAATATCCGTCCGTCCGTCCGTCCGTCCGTCTGTGTGTCCATGTAAAGCTTGTAATCAAACTGCAGGTCGCAAATATGAATATATTTTGATGAAATTTGATATATAAGCTTTTATCGGCCATGGGATGAACGCTATTGAAATCGGTGAGAATCGGTCCATGTTCAGACCTAGCCCCCATACAAATTACCCCTGTGAAGTCGACATAAATTGCCATAAGATCCAAATTGTCATATAGATCTTACTCAAATTGGGTTTGTATACGTTCATTACATCCACTAATGAGTAGTCCAAAAATGATCCCTTTGGCCCCATATAGAGCTGCTTCCCGATCTTCACTTAAATCTATTAAAAAATAAAAATATTGCACTGATTCTTCTCAAATTTTGTTTGTATATATTTTCGCAAAATACAAGAGACTTTACCAACCATGGTCAGGATCGGTCCATTTTTGGACCTAGTCCCCATATAGATATATCATCCGATATGAACTTTTTCATATCTGCAGCCAAAAAAATTAATAAAAATCCCACTCAAATTTGGTTTTTGCTTATTTTCTATGTCCAGTTAGTTGGGCCTAGGAGATTCGGTTTCTAAACGCATGGTATAGGGTATCGTATAGTCGGTCTAGACCGACTATAATTTTCTTACTTGTTTTAATGTTGTAGTAGAAAATTACAACGCAGTGACTGAAAAAATGACATTTAAAAACACAACCAAAAGCAAACAGGTTGAATAAAAAGGAAATAAAATATTTATTATTAATAAAAAAAATGATGAATCTGTAATAAAAAAATATTTAGTAATTTAAAAGTTATAACTTTTTATAATGACATGTGCCCATTCCAATCTGCTAAATAATAATTATGCAAAATGCATTTGTTTTTGTTGTTCAAACAATACATTTAACAAGTGCTGATGATTTTTTTCGCAAAATTTCTATTTAAGCTTGTGCTTTTTTCACTCTTGATGCATAATATAATAATAAAATCCATATTTCCATTTTCCTATTGTTTTGAATATTTTTCGTATTTCTATTTCAAATGATTTATTTTAATCAGCTGTTTATTGTTGTGGAAATAAAATCTCAGAAAATATCAAAAAAGTTAGACGTAAACGGTATAGATTTTGAAACAGATTTCAAATAAAAACTACTAGATTTTCCTTACATGTATGTAATCGCACTATAAAATGATGTATAAAAAACCCACTATGCAAATGAATTACCTGTGGGTGTTTTCTTTACTACTTGCATTAGTGCATCTTTAGTTAAAACAAAAAGGTATAAAAAGGTATGATAATAAAAAACCCAGGTTACAAATGAATTACATCCTCTGTATATTGATATTCTTACTTACAAATATATCAAAAGGGTGGTGAGGTTCGTAAGCAGATATCATTACTTGTAATAGAACAAATAATGACTATTATAAGCTATAAAATACCTAAAGCACAAATTTGGCACACCATTGTAAACTTATAGGGCTGTTTAAATACCGTAATTTGAAATTTTTTTTTGAGTAATTTCGTTAAAATGAAAAAAGTGTTCTACCAGCGGATCGTCACTGGTGCAAAAGTATATATACGGTTAAAGAGGACACTTTCACTTTACTCTAGGTGGTATACGTTTCTTGTTCCCTTTGGTTCCTAGAAGTTCTTTTCCACTAAAGTTGAAATTTGACACAACTATAGTAGTTTAATAAATATCTCAGAACACCCCTAATATTAAACGGTAGGGTTGTTGCCGCTTACAACAACTCAAAACTGTAATCCTACCAACCTTTTAAATAAGACCGCAAGTCCTTATCGACGATAACTTACGAGTAGTAATCATTTATTTTTGATAAAAAACAAAAAAAGAATCACCTTTTTATGAAATGAAAAAAACAGTTGAGTTTGACAGCATGCCACGCCCACAATTAGCAATAGTTTAACCCAATTTTTTGGCTACGTTAACTTAGATATAGTATCTACAAAACGGCGTAAATATTTTAAGAATCGGTGACAAAAAAATCAGCCACAATGCGGCGCCGCAACATGTGAATGAGCATTATCAAGCAGACGAATAAGTTTGTTGTATTGTACTCGCTTTTCCTTGAGTATTCGTTTTAATTTGAGCAATTGTGTTTGTAAGCGCGCCCCAATAATACTGTAAGTAGGTGAAAATGACATACCAAAACGCCGAGACACGTCAACCTAATTTTGGATCGTAGAATCCAGTGGTTTACCCCGCTTTGAAAAGTTGGCTCAAAATCACGAGATATTTCGATTTTAAATTTGTAGTAGATCTAAGGCGATTTTTGATTTTATTTGAATGAAAAAACTTTAAAAACTTGTTTAAATTCTCTTATCAAGTGAGTTATATTCCAAGTTGTCACACTAAATTTCAAGTTAAAGCCATGTTAAAAAGCACTGATCTTTGATATAAAATTATATTGTAGCATCTGTTTGTAATAGGGATGCTAGTCCCAAAATCCCGAATCCCAAAATTGTTATAATTATTATGGCCCCAAATCGTAAGAAGTAAACTAATTCTGCTTCCACATATAATTCTATTATTTCAACGGGTACGTTTTGTCGGAAAAAAAAATATATAAATTGATTTAACAAGAGCTTTTGCAGGTTTTTCCCTCAAATAAAATCAAAAATCACCTTAAATCTACTACAAATTTTAAATCGAAATATCTCGTTATTTTGAGCTAACTTTTTAAAACGGAGTATACCACTGTATTCTATGCCCCAAAATTTACTTGGGGTGTCTCGATGTTTTTGTGTGTCATTTCTAAAGTTCAAACTTTACTTACAGTATAATGGGTGCGTTCAGTTTGAGCAATTCATAATAAACTAATCCAAGCTGATGCCAATAAATATACAACAAGAGTTTCTTTTTCCATGAATATTTGGTTTAGCTGTATACGCTGAAATATGGCCAAGTGTTCCCTATGATTTCTTTCTTTTTGGGTTATCAAAGAAGATTCATTTTTCATCACTAGTGATGGTGCAGAAAAGCCTTTCGTTTATTCCTTGCAAGTAGAATTTACATGTAGGAAGTCGGCGTTCAAAGTTTCTCGGCGTCAGTTCGTATGGAGCCCAATTTGCTTCTTTTTGAATCATTCGCAATGAGTATAAATGATGTCAGATTGCTGCTGAAACACTATTAATATAAGTGCAAGTTCTTCCGGCATTTGAACGAATTTTGATTTCATAATTTCTGCATAAACTTTCGGCTTTCAGTAGGTTCTTTGTCTTTGATATCAAAATCACTGTTCTTAAACTTTTTTGATCACTCTCAACAATTTCTCTCTCTGAGAACAGCCACACCAAATGCTTCTACAAACAGTCGATACGCCTGAGCTACAGATTTATTCGAATTGAAGAACTAAATTAAAAGTTCCCGCAAATGCCATGTATTTGGCTCAAAATTCAAAACGTCTCCGTACGGACAAATATATGATTCTGATAAAAAAAATTCGCTACTACTTTAAGGCTATATTGTTGATAGATATCTCACCTGGCGAGATTGGAGTTTCATAATTACTAATAGAACTTACTGGTAGTGAGGTATTTGTCAAATGGTGGAAACTTGTTTGTACACCTCATATTATTACAAGATATCGTCGGTTTCATTCTCAAAATTTGAAACAATTTTTTTACGAGAATGGTCCAAGACCAACCCAAGCTGACGTATAGATGGAGGCACTAGATTGAAAGAAATTACTTTGGTGAGAATTGGCAGTCTTATCAAACATATGTGATAAGATTAATTTCATTAATTAGACAATAAAAATTTTATAACAAATGAATTAACCAAAATTGAATTTCAAATTGTATTCTATTTTGTACATGATACTTATCGTAAGCTATAACGAGTAATCAAAAAAAAAAAACCTATTGTGAATTATATGAATTTATCTAACGTATCGTAAGCTAAATTTACTAAATGTATGAGCTGTAATTATACCAAACATATTTTGAATTAACCATTAACTCTACAACTTTCATCGAAAACGGTTCCCCGGAACGAACTACTCTGCTCGTCATCCCAACACTGCAGAACCAAAAACTGAAGTTATCCTCGGAGGAGTCTATATGCGCCATTTTCAATATGTTTTAAGTGTCATGACACTACGATCTCAGTGGATTTGTAAATATGGAAAAACAATTGGTCCCCGTATGTAAATCAATAGTTTACTTGAAAGGTCTTAATCCAACCAATTAAGGACAATTAAGGGGAAGTCTGCTCCTTCGTTTATGACTATAAAATATTGGGTAGTAGAATTTAAACAAGACCAATTGAGGTGGCCTCGCTACACACGGTCAAGAAATCCGCAAAATCGTATTGGATGATCCTTGGCTAAAAGTGCCTGACCTAGCTGAAATGATAGACATTTAAAAAGTGCTATATATCTCATATTTTCTGAAAATTTGAAGATGTGAAAACTGTCCGCAAGATGAGAGCCGCGTTTGCTCATAAAAGAATAAATACATCATCGTGAATCTGATTCAATAGAGTTTTTGGCGATGTTTCATCACAATAAAACCGAGTTCTTGCATTGATTGGTAACCATGGATGAGACATGGGTCCATAACTTCACACCTGAGATAAAGGAACAGTCTAAACAGTGGACAAAAATTGGAGAATCATGTCCAAAGAAAGCGAAGACAGTCCCATAGGCAGGCAATGTTATGACGTCTGTTTTTTGGGATGCGTGTGAGAGTATTATGCGAGTATTATGCTAATTTATTGCAGCATTTAAGTGATGAAATTAAGGGAAAAAAGGCGGCATTTGGCATAAAAGAACGCGTTGCTTCATCAGAAGAATACACCAGTTCAAACAGCCTCTATTGTGATGACCAAAATCCATGAATTAAAGTACGAATTGTTTTTTATCGCGCACCTTATTCGCCAGGATTCAGCTCCCTTGGAATATTTTCTAGTTCCAAACTGGATATAGTGGCTTGGTGGTGAAAGATTTGGCAACAGTGAGGAGGTGGAGTTTGCGGTTGATGGTTCTTTTAAAAAATGTCGCTTGGAAAAGGAGATTATGTTTGGAAGTAAAGCAAATTTTTCCAAAATTTTTTGTCTTTTCTTTGCTAGGTCGGGTTGTTCTGGGACCGCCCTCATAAGCTGCCATTGAAACACATATTTCAAAATTGTTCCATCTGTGTACGTTAAGATTGAGACGTGAAGATCTGCCACTAAATCCTCTCTGATACTTTTTTTATAAGAATCAGATATACAAATAATCAGCGAAATTATAATTATTATTTGAAATTAATGATAAAATCTGGCCATAGTCGGTCCCATTATTATTCCATAAAGACTGTCTGTCACCTTACTGGCGACTTTGTGTTTTCACCCAAAGTGCGGAAGTTCAAGTGTGCTTAGTGCAAAAACTAATACCAACAACCTGTGTATCATTAGGGAAACGCCTTGTTACCACACATCCACTCACACACACACACACACCAACATAGGCACTTCTAGGCTCCAGCAAGAAGCAAGTACTGCTATAGTTTCTACTGTGAGCATAATGACATTTAAAATAGCTTGGTTTTGACTTTAATTGACTCACAAATCAACAACGTATTTTACACCACAAATTGTGCGGTAATTAGTGAGTGGGCTTCGTTTTTTTTTTTGCTCTGTTTTTAGTTGTTTCTATTTAAACGTATTAATTCCTAAAATTACGGATATTAAACTCACTTTCTGCCACACACATGAATACGTATTCGTACCACCTACAGTACTTTAACTCAGGCTGCTGCTGCTGTGTATCCACGAATTATGCCAACGTATGTTTTCAACATGTTTGTGGTAATTTATTACGTGGCAAATGTTATATTTGCTTGATAATGCCACCCACACTCTCGCACTCCTCCATATTCATAATAATGGTGGCAGTGGTATTATTAATGCGGCAAAACCACCTGCCAAGTACTTCTATGTACTTCAGTGGTGTGTTGTTATTGTAATTTCCAAATGTTGTTGCTGTTCTTCTATTTAGACTTAATGCTTATGATAATTATAATGCTAATGAGAGCAGGCGTAATTATGTAAATTTACATCTTGAATAGGATGTTTTCGAACAGTTAAGAAGATTCACTTTTGTTTTTTTTTTTTTTTTTTAATATTAATATTTGGTTGACGAAAAACAGATAGAGTTGTTTGACTAAATGAATGTACGATGTTTAATGGCTTTTTTTTAGCGGTGGAAGGAGTTTTTGGAAATCAGGCTTGTACTTAGGCTGAAAATTAATTAGAGATAGGTTGAAAATTAAGATGTTCTCTATTTAAGAGAATTTAACTAAAATGACACAATGTTTATATACGGAGAGCGAAAAATTATTTTTTAGCTTTATTTAAGCGATGAGTTCTAATATATCGATAGAAATTAATAATCAATATATAACGTTTATATACTCGTATAGAAAATTGAAAATATCCTTGTGTGTTTCTAGTTTATAGGAGAATAAAATTTTCACAGTGCCTAACTAACCACCTTCAATGAAAACGACTATTAATTAAATTAAATTAAATTAATTTTTTAGATGGTTAAGTTTTTAATATCTGGAGTAGTAACAAAGCAAAAGTAACGAAACTTTTGCTAGTTTATTGGCTATTAATGTTAGTAGCCGTTTTAGAAATGGACGGGATCGGACCAACGGACGTGGCACGTCCCATGTTTAGTAATATATTTATTAACACTAGCAGATTCCAGCACTAGAAATTCGAGTGCAAATTCTAGGAAATTTTAATTTTTCATTTAGCAAAGACCCTAAAAGTATGCTTCATAATTCAACTCATTTTAAATGAAGAAAACAAACTCAACACATTAACACAAACGCATTAACAAATTTAATAAACGCACACATAGCATTGTATAATTTTATGCATTGTATAATGTTAGTAGCAACTTTAAACGATCATAACTCCAAAAAAATATTCCACACGATGAAAATCTGTAAATCTGGGTAACAGCTAAAATAAAATACTTTTCATATGAAAAATTTTTTGTCAAACTCGGGGTAAAACTGTGAAATTTACATCGGTCACAAGAAATCGCCTTGCCTATTAATATTATAGATATTTTAAAAATAAAATAATATCAAGAAACTTTAAAATGAGTATGAGTTGATTGAAAATTAATGCATGAAGTCATGCTTAAAGTTGGCGGGATGGGACCAGTGGGCAGTGCACCTCTCATATAAAATAAAACTAGAAACTATGGGTGGGCCCATAAATTATTGATGTAAATCATGGGTGTGATCTAACAAGTTGGAGTGGCAAACCATATATATATATATATATTATCATAAATTTGTAGTACTATGTTGAAGTCCTAAGAAAGAAAGTCACATCTCCATTTTAGTAGTTTTGAGATATTTAGCTTTTAGGTTTTTCTTTTGCGGATATACGCTAGAAGTGGTAGATGTAGATGATTTCAGTATAAAATTGGTCTTTTAAGCTTAACACAAAAATCAGAAACTCATTCACAACTCCGAATCTCTCCTTATCTCAATTTTGGAATTTTGGAGCTTGTGACTTGCTTTCGTAGGACGGCAGCATGGCAGTAGAAGCTTTGAAAATTTATGTGGCTAAATAAGTTATTTTTGTTGGCAGCCAATCTAAATATTTAAGAAGAAAACAATTGTTGCGATTTTACTGGAGGGCGCCGCACCTGCCATATTTTATGGTATTGCTCAACCCACTGCAAACTTCGGGTTCTTCTTGTTCCAAACAGATAGTTTTTTAGGCGATAATTTTACTCCCGCAGAAATTTGTCATGTTCTTGGAAAGGACAAAATAAAAGGACAAAGAGACAAAGCTGCAGGAGTGGATAGAATCCCTCATAATTTTTTTTTTTTTTTTTTTGAAAATGCTCCAAACAAACTAATAATAGACTACAAACATTTACAATAAGCTGAACAGCAATATACAACTGGATGACTAGCGTAATATTTCTTAAAAAAAGGAGATATAAATTTGCCAGAAAACTATAGAGGAATAACCTTTATTGTAATAATGTTAATGGGTGCCTTAGCAAAAATATTGTAAAAATCATTCAAATTTAATATAATTTAACATATATAATTTACACTACAAATTTAATGAAAAGTGAAAAGTCTACGCTTTTTCGTAGATTTTAAAGCAGCTTGATAATGTTGTTACAAAACTTTAATGTTTAAAATAAATTCAATTGGTGTGTCCACAAAAATCGAATGGAGCTATCAGATATTTGAAACTGCCTCAGGGGTCAAACAAGGCTGTCTGCTATCCCCACTCCTGTTTTCGTTGTCTATAGGTAGATAATATGAATATAAGACTGTTGTTATACGCAGACGATATCGTTATAATAGCACACAAAGTGAAGATTTTACAAGAGATGATCAACAATTTAGAAAAGTATTGCTAAATTAGGAATCTGGAAGTAAATTTACTAATAATGAAAAAAAATAAAAACAAACAAATGCGTTAAATAGATGGCAGCAAACAGAATCTTTTTATAAGAATTTAGATCCAGCGGTATCACAACTTTATTTTCACGAAAACAATATTGAATGTGATTTAATGGTATAAACGGTGCGCGCTTTTCTAGAAGAATTGAAATACGTTGTTCATTATGCAGTACACAGGAAATAGAAAATTTTCAGCACTTCACTGGTAAGATGCCCTGTTTTAAACAACTTTCGACAACTTTCTGTCCTGCAGTGCTTTGGCGTATTGCAAAATGCTTATAATAGGATATAATTATTAAAATAAAAAAAAAAAAATTAAATATATTAATAGTCGAGCTCGAGGTCTTCTTTTTTTGAATTTATTTATTATTATAAATACTTTCCAATATTTCTATATTCTTTGAATATCATCTTCAGGGATTATATTAAAAATTGTTCTTAAACACAAACTTAAAGCTGAAGCTGTTCCACCTTCGTCGTAAGTATTGCAGTCAAGGTGGAACAGGTACAACTTTAAGTTTGTGTTTAAGAAGTATCATATCCAAAGAATATCGAAAGATTGGAAAATGTTTATAATAACTAGCAGATTCCAGCCCTCGAAATTCGAGTGCAAATTCTAGGAATTTTATTTTTCATTAATTAAAGACCCCAAATGTATGTTTATCAATTATAGACAATTCACAAATCAACACAAACAAACAAACTCATTTTTATTACAAAGCCATTAACAAATTTAATAAACACACATATAGCATTGTATAATTTTATGTATGTGTTAGTAACAACTTTAACAAAATGGCTAAAAAGAAATACCTTTAAATAACATACGTTTGGTCAACATCGGGATAAAATGGTAGAACAAAACATCAGTCACAAGAAATCGCCTAGCCTATTAATATTATAGATAAGGAAAACATTTATAATAATAAATAAATTCCAAAAAAGACCCCGAACTTGATTCTTTATTCATTGCATTGCAATTCGAAAGGTCGAAAAAAAAACATATTAACTATTATCAATTAATAAAAAAGAAATAATTATATAATTTCTCATTTTTCTCGGCTAACGACATAGTTGTTCTTTAACCTTTAACTAAACAGAAAAAGCAAAATGAGCTAAACGCAACGTTTGGAAAAGTTAGACTGAATGCTTGTAGGCATATTTACTATGCTTCTTTTAAGTTGCGTTCAACATTTAGAAGGCTGAACGTATATTTTGATTTTTACTACGCAGCGTTCAGCTTTGAAATATAAATTCTGCTTCAACTGAACGAAAAATGTATGCTCCTCCATACGCGAACTAAACGTTTTGTTCAGATTTTTTGTAAGAATTTACTTCGTTTCTGGCTAAACTGTCATTCAGAAAAATAGAATGCAATATTTAGTTAAGTTCTTCATAGAAAACGTAAAATTTATCGTTCAATAAAAGAAATATAAAAAAAAATTGTGGCTGAACGCTGCGTTTAAAAAACCTGAACGCAATACTAATAAACTGAATTTAAAAAGTCAGGCTGAATGCTTGTAGGCATATTTACTACATTCCTCATAGGATGCGTTCAACACTTAAAAAGCTGAATTCATAATTATTTGATTTTCAAAAATAAGCTACTGCATTTTGATAT
The DNA here is from genome assembly GCA_963682025.1 of Cordilura impudica. Classification (NCBI taxonomy): domain Eukaryota; kingdom Metazoa; phylum Arthropoda; class Insecta; order Diptera; family Scathophagidae; genus Cordilura; species Cordilura impudica. The sequence goes on from OY821517.1 coordinate 29,006,337, forward strand.
AAAAAATAAAAAAAATTGAAATATTGTTACTAAATTCTATTTCACAAACCTTTTTTTTTTTGTACAAAAAACAGTACGAGAGGGCAAAATTTACCACCACCTCCACAGTAGAATGTTAAGATTTTATGCAATATCATTAAAAAAAAACAAAATTGAACAAGTAAGAAAATTATAGTCGGTCTAGACCAACTACACGGTACCCTATACCATGTTTTTAGAGACCCTATCTCTTACGCCCAACTATTTGGATATAAAAAATAAGCATAAACCAAATTTGAGTGCCATTGTTATTAATTTTGTTGTCTTTGAATATGAAAAAGTTCATTTGGGATGCTTTATTTATACGGGCACTAGGTCGAAAAATGGACAGATCCTGACCATATTAGGGAAGGTCACTTACTTTTTGCAGAAACATACATAGACCTAATTTGAGAAAAATCTGTGCAATATTTTTGTTTTTTGATAGATTTAAATGAAGATCGGGAATCAGCTTCATGTGGGGCTATGACTAAGAATTGTCTTATTGGGTTTATTTTTGGACTACTGATAAATGGATGTAATAGACATATGTAAACCCAATTTGACCGCGATCTATATGATAATTTGGATATTATGGCAGTTTAAGTCGATCTCATAGGGGTCATTTGTGTGGGGACTAGGTCTGAACATGCACCGATTTTTGCCAATTTCAACAGCGTTCATTTTATGGACGATGGAAGCTTACATACTAAATTTCATCAAAATATATTCATATTTGCGACCTGCAGTTTAATTACAAGGTTTACATGGACACACAGACAGACGGACGGACGGACGGACATCGCTAAATCGACTCAGAAAATGATTCTGAGTCGATCGGTATAATAAAAGGTGGGTCTAGGTAAAATATTATTGGTAGTTACAAACATCAGCACAAAGTGATTATACCCTGACCACTAGGGCGGGTCGATTTGTAGGGAGGCAAAAAAATAGCTCAAGTGACAAGGAAAATCATATTCTAGGGATCAAAATAAGAAACTTTGCCCAAGGAACCATACCTCTAAAACGAATTCTGATGTCCCGACTTTTGACCTGTCTGTCTGTTTGCCATGGGGCAACCCCATTCCCCCTCATGCAATTCATCTGAAACTTGGCCCATAGTCTTGTTGTGACTACAGATTAATTTTGGGGTAGTCACGCAGAGTCACGCAGCGGAGTGATCTAAAAGTTATTTACACTCATCCGATTGATCTTTTTGAATAACATAACATAGTCAAGGCGTATAATTATTATTTATTAGCAGAGTAGAAGATATGTATACTTTTGATTGTTAATTTTAATATTAAATCAAACATAGTCAGCCCAATTCTAACCAAAAAATGGTGATTGTTTGAAGTGTTTGTATGGGGAACCCCCCAGAGGGGTTCCAGTGGTGTGCCACTGGGGGTCGATCATACATTTGGACTCGATCGGAGCACTCTAAATGGGTCAAAGTGAGACAGACAGACAGACAGGTCAAAAGTCGGGACATCAGATTTCGTTTTAGAGGTATGGTTCCTCGGGCACAGTTTCTTATTTTTGTCCCTACAATACGACTTTCCTTGTCACTTGGGTGATTTTTAAATTGACCCGACCTACTGATCACATAGCGGTATAGGGTATAATAAAAAATTACAACCACTACTACTACTAGTCCAAGGTTATGCAACTGTTTGTTGTAATATTTTAAAAATGCAATAGATTTTCTTCGCTTATCTATATATATAAAATTCATTTTCTGTTTGTTTGTTTGTTTGTTTGTTTGTTTGTTTGACCGCTATACAATTTTTTATTTTTCAACGGATTTTCCTGAAATTTTGTACACACGATCTCTATACCCCAGGAAAGGTCGCCATATATTTTTTACCGGCCACGCCTACTTTTACGCCCACTTTTTATGTAAAATTCATTTTCTGTTTTATTCATATTTGTTCACTATACAAATTTTTATTTGTTAACAGATTTCTCTGAAATTCGGTACACACGATCCCTGTACTCCAGCTAAGGTCACCATATACTTTTTATCGACCACGCCTACTTTTACGCCCATTTTTTATATACAATTAATTTTCTGCTTTTTGGTATATTTGTTCGCTATACAAATTATTATTTTTCAACGGATTTCTCTGAATTTTGCTACACACGATCTCCATACCCCAGGAAATGTCGCCATATGATTCTTTCCGGCCACGCCTACTTCTGCGCCCACTTTTTGTATACAATTCGTTTTCTGTTTTTTGGTATATTTGTTCGCTACACAAATTTTTATTTTTCAACGGAATTCTCTGAAATTTGGTACACACGATCTCTGTACTCGAGGAAAGGTCGCCATATGCTCCGTACCGGCCACGCCTACTTTAACGCCTACTTTTTGTACACAATTCATTTTGTTTTTTGGTATATTTGTTCGCTATACAAATTTTTATTATTCAAGCGATTTCTCTGAAATTTTCTATACACGATCTCTGTACTCCAGAGAGATAGCCATATGATTCTTGCCGGCCACGCCTACTTCTACGCCCACTTTTTATACAAAATTAATTTTCTGTTTTTTGGTATATTTGTTCACTATAGAAATTTTTATTTTTCGAGGGATGTCTAAAATTTGATCACACGATCTCTATACTACAGGGAAGGTCACCATACGCTTCTTACAGGACACGCCTACTTTGCGCCAACTTCTGTGTATATAAAACTTATTTTTTTCCTTTTAATTTGTTTCTTTATTTGATTGCTATACAAACTTTTATTTTTCAATGGCTTTCTCCGAAATATAGTACATATTCCAGGGAAGGCCGCCATATGAATTTTACCGACCACGCTTACTTTTACGCCCAATTTTCATATAAAATTCACATTTTGTTGTGTGGTATATTTCTTCCCTATACAAATTTGTACTTTTCAACGGATTTCTCTGAAATTTGGTTTACACGGAAATAACTACACGGTGAACAAATTCCCCAAACTTAAAAAAAGGCACCCAAAAGAAATGAACAAATTCCCCATTTTTTTTTTTAATCGAAAGAAAAAATGAACTTATCCCCAAATTCATTCTTAAATTTTTACATATTTTTATTTAATGAATTTTGTTAAATATTTATTTTAGTAAACATTTGCATACTGCTCTCAATATATGTCCTACAATAAATGCATTTAAAATGAGTTTTCTTTTCAATAGCACGGGGAATATAGCTTAGCTGGAATATCGGAATGATCTGAAAAATATATTTTGACAATTAAAATAAGTTGGCAACAGCGCGGCAGCACGGAAGCGGCGCGCGGCGCGCGACCGCGGACTCGAACTCGGACGCGATGGATGCGGACGTGACGCGCTCTCGGAACACAGCTCAGCTAAAATATCGCAATGCTCTAAAAATATGTTTTAGGAATTAAAATAAGTTAACGAGAATTACGCGGCAGCACGGTTAGTAGCTGCGAGGAAGCGGCGCGAGGCGCGCGGACGCGGACGCGACGGATGCGGACGCGACGCGCTCGCGGAACACAGCTCAGCAAAAATATCGCAATGATCTGAAAAATATATTTTGGCGATTAAAATAAGTTGACAACAACTGCGCGGCAGCACGGGTCTGGCTGCCAAACGCGAGGAATCGGGCGCGACTCGCTCGCGGAACACAGCTTAGTGAAATGTCATATGATAAATTTTATCGACGTATGTGAAATAATTACCTGTTAATCAAAATAGGACACACATATACTATAAGCAGTTGCTTAAAGAAACCTTGCGACACAATATTAAACGTCGCATTAGTATTTCATTTCTGAAACTTGAATTTGACGTCTCTGCTCAATGATGATCACTTATTGAATGAAGTAATTCAATTTTTAAAAGTTCTGATTCCTTTAATTTGCAAACGATTCCGTTATATTTGATGTTTATAAATAAACTTAAAAAATACTTAAAGCGGTTTCGCAACTTATTTTTGAAGCATTTTTGCTGCAGCATCTTAAAAAACTTCTAAATTAAAAAATCAAAAAATTTTGAATTGAAATAAAAACATTAATTTACTGCCCATACAAATTTTTAAGTACTCAGTGCCTGGTAAGCATAGTGAACCATCAAAGGCCTTTTTATTCCGGGCAAGGCCGGGTAAAAACAGCTAGTCTTATATATAAAAAAGGATGTATGTTTTTGTGTATGTTTGTTTGTCCTACACCACTGGACCGATTGTCTTGAAATTTTAGAGTAGTTAACTGCCTATCCGGAAAGAAAAATAGGCTTTATTTTTTTTTTCTTGATAAGACGGTGTGGCACCTTCCATATATAAAAAAATTTTTGAACATTACACATCTATAGCTATATGATAGCAAGAGTCCTGAAACTTTGTAGTGGGCATCATCAAACCAGTGGGCGTACCAGCTCATATACATGGTTAATACATATAATCATATATCTAGAGTACTATGATGGCCAGAGTCTTGAAACTTTCTGCACGTCAAATGGTTTTTAATGTGAGTAGTCGTACTAAGAATGGGCGGGATTAGGTTAGTGGGCGTGGCACCTTCCATAAAAAAATATTAGCTGGAGTACTATAAACTCAGGTGAAACCAGGTGTGAGTTCACGAATGAGAGGCATAGTAATAAGTTACTAGCAGATTCCAGCCCTCGAAATTTGAGTCAAATTCTAGGAATTTTTATTTTTTCGTTAAATTAAGACCATAAAATTATGCAATTATAGCCAATTCAAAAATCAACACAAAAAACAAACTCATTTTTATTACAAACACATTAACAAATTTAATAAACACACACATAGCATTGTAGAATTTTATGTGTGTGTTAGTAGCAACTTTAAATGCAATTTACTCAAAATAAATGAAAAAATTTTAAAATCTGTAAATCTGCAAAACGACTAAAAAGAAATACCTTTCAAATAATATACATTTGGTCAAAATTGGGATAAAACGGTAGAATAAAACATCGGTCACAAGAAATCGCCTAGCCTACTAATATTATAGATATGGCAAGAGAACGTCAGCTATAAAATGAAAGTATTTACAAATGCAAATAAAAATCCCTTTACCGACCAAAGTATTTTTACAAATTACTGAAATAAATTAATTGAGGAAACTATATTAAAACAAGTAAAAATTGTTGCAACTAAAATAATTGGAGATGGAAACATTTAAATATATTATATTAGCATGCCTTAAACTTAAAATTTCTAGAAATATATTATTATAAATTGTTGTTAATAAAGTTAAATTTATATTTCGAATAAATTTTCGGCTTTTTCATAAATGTTTAAGCCAGTATCCATTGAAATTGGAGAGCTGGCTTGATGCTGCGCATCAATTCCAATAACTTTAATATTTTTAAATTAAGCAAAAAATGAATTTTATTAATTATACTAGTATTTTGCCAATCTGGATAACAACATATGCGTTATGCCACATATAGTTATTAATAATATTGTAAATAATATGAATAATGAAAGTTTATTAAATAAATAAAAAAAATAATAATATAAATATATGAAATGTAAATGTATACTTTCATTTCACTTTTAATGTATAAACATTATACAATTTTATTCACTCAGCATTAATTCAGCATTTTTTAAAATTAATATGGTTCAACTTTAATTAATTTTAATATTTTTATATATATTTGCTATTGCAATTTATTTTTTTTTTTAATTTTCTATTTCTTCATATTAATTTATCATTCCCAACATTAATTTGGGTAATCTTCAATTTTGTTTTTTTAGTGAAAGGCATTAAATTTAAGTTTTATTATAATCATCTTCGGAAGTTGCTTAAATCGCATCGAAAGAAGTTTTTCCCAATGAAAGAAATGAGAATGAATGATATTGTTGAGAAATGCCCCAAACCCAAATGAATGCCCAAACACCATTTAAATGTGCCATCACTGTTCACTTACGTTTTTTTATAGCTAATAACTCTCTTTTTTTTGTCGATAGCTTATTAAACATTGTACATATTTAATTTAACTCATTCTTAAAAAACCTTCAAAGAACTATATCATAGTGATCGGCAGTGAACAGTGCGAAAATCAAAATTAGAAAAAAACCCAATTGTGAAAATAATATCTAGTTTAGAAAATTATTGAAAAACTAAACAATTTAAATTTGAATTTGAATTTGAATTTGTGAACAAAAATTATAAAAATCAAATATTAGAACATTTCAACATATATGTCTATAATTAAAGAAAAAACATTTGTTGTAAAATTAATTAATGACAAAGCAAAAACAATTAAAAATAACATTTTATTGAATTTAATTAAATAAAACGAATTATCAATTTTTGAATACAAAAAATTTAAACGAACGTGTTTTTAATAAAAAGTTGACCCGTAAACAGATATCCTTTTTTTGATGGAATGTGACAAAATACTAATTAAATTTTCACTTACCTACTTTCGCAACAGTTCAAATCTGCAAAATAAAAAGAAATAGAAAAAAACAAATAAATTTTCAAGTTGTAGAAAAAAATTAAAGCTCTACCTCACTTAAAGTGAGTAAAATACATTCGATACACTACATAAACTTATCATTGAGAACCTCACGTATCTACTTTGCTAGCTGGTGCACTTTCATAAAGCAATTATAATGGAAGACTAATAGCTACTAATAGAATAATACAATGTAATCGATAAGCTACAACAGGAATTTTAAGAATTGTGTTCGCCTCTTTGTGTTTATTGTACTAAAACAATAGACGTACACACAAACTTGCTCTTAACTCTCGAATAAAACTTTTAGACACTTTAGAAGACACATACAGCAAAAAAAAACAAAAAACAAAAAAAGTACAGATACAGTTTAGTGCGGAGTTCAATGCATAACATAAATCATACTTCCTGTAAAACAACACATGAAACACACGCACACACAATTATATTTGGAATATGAAAATATGAAAACAAAGAAGGAGACCTAAGAGAGACAAAAGTTTGATGGAAAAAAAAATTGTGCAATAAAGTTTATACTCTGCTTGTAAGTAAAACTCACATATTAGTAAAACAACGATTTAAAGCGAAATGTATCGGTGTGAAAGTGTGTTGGTCATATGGTGTCAAAATGTAGAGTAAGTATTACAGCAACATACCTTCAGAATTTTTGCGTTTTTTTTTTATATAGAGAGATTTTTTATTTTATTTTTTGGTCAACTAAACCATTAGTTGAATATCGACAACATCCATGTTGGACATTGTCTATTATACATGGAGTAAAAAGTTATGGTTTTCCATTTTTACACTTACTTATCGTGTACCTTAAAAATGTTCGATAAAAAAAAATATATTGATATAGCACAGTGCAACGAAGTGAGGTATAAGTAAATTATTCAGAAATTTCATTCGGAGATTTTAATGGCGTATGATTAATATTCAACAATGTTTTATTTGATTGAGAAATGTTTGAAAGTGAAATATTACAATGGCAGTTATGGCCAATTATTGAATATTTCAGGAAAAAAAATATCCGAATGTTGTGAACTTTTAATTATAAAAACAAAATGAATTTTACATAGGCATGTCATACGATGAAGTTGTCTTTTACAGATCCTGCCTATTGCATGATCCCGTCTATTAAATTTAAAGACCATTTTTATGAGTAACGCATGATGCTTCTTTACATTTAAACTTTTAGTTCCATTAACTCAAAACAGTCTTTTCTATTATAATATCTACAGGAAGGAGAGATATGGGCCTATCAGACTTGACTTCATTTACATTTTTTCCAGGGTTTTGGAACATTATTATTTCTGAGACCTTTCAGGAAATTTTAAGACAGCTTTATAAGGAAGATTTTTCAAAGTTTTAGCAGTTATTAAGTCAAAATCAGGGCTCTTTCAGTCTTAAGCTTATTTATTTCATCAACAGTTTCATGTATTGATAATGGTTGCATATCTTTAGACTCTTGAGTAGTTAGTTGCGAAATGAAGTCTCCTAACATTTCATATGGTTGAAAAGTTTTATGCGGGTATTGGCAAAAACTTCCGAATTGTCAGTATAATTTTTTACCCACAAACCATTGTCATTTCTGATATGTTTGTGAACAGTTGGACGTTTTAAGTTTTTCGTTATTTTCCATAATGAGCAATCGGAAACTTTGTCTGCCGTTAAATTTTGCAATTTGAGATTAAATTGTATAATTTTGTGCTCTTTTACGTTTTCTGTGACTATTCAGTTCTCTCTTTAGCGGTGGATATCTTAAATTTATTATCATTGTTTCTGATATTTAAAATATTCCCAATCAGTTAATCTGTTTGTTAAATTAGCTCTTTTTTTGAAACCGATGTCTTCCGATCGGGATGAAATTTGCACCAAGGTTAGTCCTATTGGATGGTAGTTTAGACACAATTTGTCAACAAGGTCGGTTCAGAACTCTCTGAATTAGTGGAGGTCAAAATTTGACATTTTGACCAAACAGGTGTTTTTTCTCATCCATGTCCCAAATAGTTTAGATAGGTATTTCTTCAATCTCTTGGAAAAGAAAATTAAAAAACCAAAAAAAAAATTTTTTGATTTTTTTTCAGAAAAGGCCCTTTTTTGCTCAAAAGAAAGCTTAGGTTTTTTCTTTTAAGAGCTTATTGGTCACTTAGTGGGATGCGAGTGGGATATTTATCAAAAAAAGAAAAATGTTTTGTAACTCAAGACAACGGTTTTTCAATTTTTAGCATATGCACTAATTTGATTTTTTTCCTATTAGTGTGTAAGTGTTTATAATACCTTAAAAATAAAGCATATACTAAGAAACTAGAAAAATCAACCTTTCCGACGGTATGTAACATAATTAATTTCATACATTCGCTGCTGTAATACTCATAATAACATTAACCTCAGGAAAAAAAATCATTTTTTCTCTAAAGAAATGTTGAAAAATTATTATTTTTTATTTATTTGAAATAATAATTAAATTAATTTATAATAATAATAAAAATAAAAAAATATATATTTTAATAAAATTTAATCTTAATCACATTAGATCCGTTTATAACATAACTATTTTTTTTAATAATTTATTGAAGCTGAGTTAAGTTTTGTAAATAAATACCCAGTCTTTCATCCACCTTATTTATCACCTTTATTTGCTGCTTGTTTGCCAATCAATTCTTGGCGTTACTAGATTCAGCTGTTGATTTTGCTGCTGGTTTCTTTTTTGGCTTTGGAAAGAAATCGCATTGAGTGGAGGCAGAAAACTTGGGTTTTCCATCGACAAGAGGTATAAAAGCATGATATTGAGCGGTGCCATCGATTAAAAATTCACAATTTAGTGAATTTTATTTAAATATTCAAAAAATTTTTATATACAATGGTGGTCATGTAATTAAAACATGATAGCAGTCTCTTCCAACTAAAAATTGAGAATCTTTCTTTTCTAATTTTAACGGTACTTTTCCACAAGAATTTTCTGTTATATGTGTTATGCACTAAATTCCTTAGTTATTTCTCTTTATCATTAATTTATGTTATAAAGTAATGACTTATTTTGCGATAATTCCCCTTCCGAAGTGGCCACATAATTGAAAGATATTCAACTTTGCTCTAATAATAATTTAATAAGGACAAATTTTCTAATTTTTCCAAAAATATTGCTGGGAAGTATTAAAAACGTGTTTTAATATAAAGTTATATAGTTTCGGACAGTCTAGCCGCTATCAGAGCGATATCCGCAGACAAAACTAGATCAAGGACTATCCTCGAGTGTAAGGAGGAGATTTCAAACTTCTCCAGAAGAGCCAGCCTTGAAATCGTTTGGATCCCAGGACACAGTGGTATAATGGGAAATGAGATTGCTGACAAATTGGCCAGGAAGGGATCTGTCCTGGAAAGAGAAAATTTGGAAAACCCAATACCTTTCAAGTCTCTCAAATTGGAACTGGCAGACTGGGCGACCAGTTCACATGTATCAATTTGGGAAGAGAATGACGTGGGTAAGGTTACAAGGATATTATGGGGTTCTCCCAACGCAACAAGAACAAGGAAGATCCTGAATCTGAATAGGGTAGAACTTAGTAGGGTAATTGGCATCCTCACTGGACACTCTGAGCTGAGGGCTCACCTATACCGTATAGGACGGGCGGAATAAGCCGTTTGTAGAGCTTACGGAGAGGATAACGAAACCCTAGAACACTACCTCTGTTACTGTCCTGCATTTGCGAGAACAAGGGTCAGATATCTATCCAGCGACATCTTACCAGGTCTGACGGGTCTAAGGGGATAAGCTGGAAAATACTCAGGAAATTTGCTGATGAGACCGAATTTCTAAGTTAGTAAGAGGGGAAAGTAGAGATGTAGAGCGCACAACAAGCCGACCTACTGGCTTAGGTGTATATCCAGACATAACGGATATGAGCTATGTGTATACATAGCCCCTCTTATCAACCTAACCTAACTTAACCTATATAGTTTCTAATTGTTAGATACTGATAAAGCATCTAGTTGTTCCGAAGAAGAAAGAAAGCTTATAAATTACCTAAAAAATTCCGGTAAGACTGTAATACAAATTTCTGATTTGCTTGGTTGCTTCAGAGAAAAGTATACAACTCCATCAATCATTTAACCCTTTATAGTGCTGTGTTGTATTTCTCAACATACCCTTAAAACGAGTGTAAAGATATCGCATATGGCAATATACCGATTAAGCTCTACGTTGTAGAGCCAATTAGTTTACTATATGTCAATAATTTCATATTTATTTCAATTATACAATTCTGTTTTGCACTCTTTGAATTAATTTACGAAACTGATTTTATTGAAGACATACTGATATTTGGCTATTGAAGTTTGTGTGAATGAAAGGTAATAGAATATATTTCAATAATCAATTATATTTTTTTTCTGCAAAGCAAATTTCGTTTAAGTTATATATCGCTTTTTGATTACACACTGATTAATTTATACACTGTTCACAAGGATGCCGATAAGCCTGTAAATGTATCCAATTTGGAGATATGTCAATTCATCGGTATCGTATATTACATCTCGGTAACATATATGTCAAATTTAAAAATGTATTGGTCTGAAAACTAAGCTTTGCGCCGGTGCAAGACACAATGTCGTCGCAGATATTTGAACTGTTTAGGAAGTTAGTTTACTTCAACAACAATAGTAAAATGCTACCTATATGATCATGTTGATTTCGATCGATTGTTAAAAATTCAGCCATTAACACAAGAACTCAACAACAACTTCAAAAAAGTTTCATTTCAGCGTATTTATTAGTAGAAGAATAAATGTATTCAACAAAAGCTAGATGTGTGTTGGATCAGTATTTATCAGATAAACCTCATAAATGGGGATTCAAACTATTTGTTATATGTGATGTATCTGGATATGGATATAATTTTGAAGTTCATGGCTTTTATATAGGAGAATACAGGCTGAAGAGGGTAGTATAAGCAAAACCATCAGCGAATATAAATCAATTAACCGTACAAAGTGCGGAAGTGATGTTGAGTTTCTCATTCAAAACAAAAAGAAGAAAGATCCGCTTCAACTCTTTATCCCAATTTTCCAGGCTGTAAAGGATATACGCAAACATTGTGCGAAAATGTGGAAATAGTTTCTGTTGCAATAAGAAACATAACTGTTTTAACATGCAACACATAATTTTTTTACAAAAATAGTACTTAAATTAAAAAAATTGTTTTCTAATTTTTCCATTAATAATAACTTATTTACCACCTAATAACAATAAAATTGGAGTTCTGGCGCCGTAAAGGGTTAAATATATTTGGGACAACAAGAAATTTTCGAAGAGCTCCCAAATATCGAAAAATAAATAAAAGGAAAGACAACATTATAAAAAGAATCTACCAATCTAATCATTTTAAAAGTTCCAGCAGATACAGGTTAAAGTGTAGTCATCGCATGAGATTGAAGTTTCATCTGAATATAAATCACAGGCTAGAGTTTGTAAAAGAAAATTTGAAAAAACCGGTCAATTTTTGAGAAACGCGCTATAAGTGATGAATCCAAATTTTGCCGATGGGGATCTGATAGAGAAACGTATATGTGGCGTTCTGTTAATCAGCAGTATCATTCAAATTACACCACAAAAACAATTAAATATGGTGGTGGTAATGTAATAATGCGGTTTTCGCACAGAATTGGCACAGTTTCTTCAGAATTAATATAAAAATACTAGCTCTTTTTACCCGGCCTTGAGCGGGATTAATACAAGGGGCTGAGTACTTAGTCCCCATTGAACAAATTTCCCCCAAAATTGAACTTTCTCTCCAAAAATTTGTATGGGATTGGGCAAATTTTTCATGATGAAAAAATTCCCCAATGGTTACGTTTTTTGGGGAGTAAATTCATTTTTATTTCGATTTAAAATTTTTTAATTTAGAAGTTTTTTATATAGCTAAAATGCTTCAAAAATAAGCTGCGAAACCGCTTTAAGGTTTTGTTTTTGCAGTTTATTTTTTAAACATCAAATATAACGAAATCGTTTGCAGATTAAAGGAATCAAAACTTTTAAAAATTGAATTACTTCATACAATAAGTGATCATCATTGAGCAAGGACGTCAAATTTATAGAAGTTCCAAAAATGGAAAATGAATGCGACGTTTAAAATTGCCGCAAGGTTGCTTTAAGCAAATGCTTATAGTATATGTATAGTAATTATTGCACTTACGTAGATAAAATTTATCATAAGAATTTCCACTGAGTCGTGTTCCGCGGGGACCTTTTTTTTAGTTTGGGGAAGTTGTTCATGGTGAAGTTATTCCACAATTTTTTGGGGAATAAGTTCATTTTTTAGGGAATCGGTTTATTGAGGATCAAGTGCTCAGCCCTGCTTACCATTAAAACTATGTTTATGCATGGATTATTTTTGAGTGTATGATGTCTAGAAGTCACGAATTTTAGTTATTCTAGAGCTTTGGGATATACAACATTTCTGGCTTTTCCTTCTGGTGCATATTCTGGAGCAGGCGACATATAATTGTCTATGAGAAAAACAAGGAGATTCTAAGTTGATACCTGCTACCGTAAGAGATTCTCCTCTTATGTACGTTATATTAAGAAAAACTTTTTGTAACATCTCTTGCAATGAAGGAACCAACTTACAAAATTTTTCTGGTAGGGATATTAGAGTCGTTTCAGGATTTTCACATTGCCTGGAGTCAGCTGGTTTTGTCCGTTGGGCCTGAAGATTTTGTTAAGTCGTTTCAGGAGTTCCACATGCTCTCGACTCAGCTTGTCTTAGCCGCTGAATTTTTAGACGGTCTTTAGTAGATACAGGCATTTCCGCTCCTCTTAACAAAGCTTGTCTTGATCTTTGGGCTTCAAGGCGTTTTTGGGTTCGCTCAGGTGTTTCAGCATTTCTTGACTCAGATTGTCTAACTCGTTGAGACTCAATACGAATTAGGGTGTGATCGGGTTCTCTAGAGTCCTGTTTATTCTAAGCCTTTTTGCATTTGAGGTAGTACGGCCTATACGCTATGCTTTCATATGCAAGCCACAATTGCAAATAGTTCTTTTTACACCTTTACAACTCATTTGTATAGTGAAAAAGATGATATGTAAATATTTGTAATAGGTTGCTTTCCAATGTAGTCAAAAGGCGAGATAGAAATAAATGTAATATTTTGCTTTCCAATGTAGTTAAAAAGACGAGGTGGAAATATTTGTATGAATTAACCTCATCGGAGTAATCCTACAGCGGTAGTAAGCGTGTATCTGTTCACCCATGAAATAATCTGCACTAATTTTGGGGTTACAACTCATATAGTAAAAAAGGCAAGGCGGGAATATTTGTAATAGGTTGATTTACAATATTTATTTCATGATGGTGTAAACTCAAGAGTGGTAACTAAAGAGATTTATGCACAAAGTTTTAGGGAAGTCAATTGAAAAATTAAAATATTTTAACTAACACTAAAAGCGTACATAGTGGGTGGGGCCAATAAAAATATATGGCGACCTGGCTTGTGATATGAGAATAATGTGCAGTAAATTCGAGCGAAACCCATAAAAAATTAAAAAAAAAAGTGGGCGTAAAAATAGACGTGGCCGGTAAGAAGGACATGGCGACCTTCTTTGGGGCATAGAGATCGTGCGTAGCAAGTTTCAGAGAAATCCGTTGAAAAGTTAAAATTTGTATTGCGAACAAATATACCGAAAAACAGAATATGAATTGTATATTAAAATTGATCGTAAAAATAGGCGTGGCTGGGAAGAAGCATATGGCGACCTTCCCTGGGGTATAGAGATCGTGATTACTAAATTTCGGAGTAATCCATTGAAAAATAATGAATTTGTATAGCCGTCAAACAAAAAACAGAAAATGAATTTTATATATCTGTGGTCATAAGCAATAACCGCCTAAGTCGACTTAAGAATGATTTGGGTTATGCATGCTATCATATTATACTAAAAACGCTTCATATTTACATGAAATCCTCTTTTCTCTAACACTATTTACTAAAAAGATATTAATAGAAATATACTGACCTAAGTCGTAATGAAGCTTCATTACACTTATATAAAAAGTTATTTTTCTCGAAAGCATGATTTTCGACTTAGGCGGTTAATGCTTGTGACCACAGATATATATAGATAATAGAAAATACGAAGATAACTTTTCGCTGAACAAATTTTGCCGCTACTATGAAATTTTATGCGCGACAATAATCCGAAACACACTTCACGACTTATACAGCGTTGTTCAGAGGAGCAAAGCATAAATGTTTTAAAATGACCAGCTCAGTCCCTTAATCTCAATCCAATTTCGGACTTGTGGAATGAAGTTGAGAAAAGTTTGAAGGGGAACAACAGCAAAAATTTTGACAGATTTGGGTGAAAATATTGAGGCGGCTTGTAAAGCTATACCCACTTCACTTTGCAGGCGTTTGGTTGAAAGTATGCCAAATAGATATCACAATGTGATTAAAAAAATAAGGGCTATCCTACAAAATATTAAAGGTAAATTTGAAACTATTTGACGGAAATTGGAAAGTTATTAGAATTTTTTTTTTGTTTCAGACATTTATGATACCGTCTTGATGTAACAGTTGCAAGACTTAAGTTTAAGTAAAGACAAAATAATTTCTTATCTTTTTCCATATGAGATATACAGCAAATAATTAACTGTTCTCATGAATGATTTAATTATGTGACCGCCACTGAATATAGATTAAAAAAAAAACATTGGAAGAAAAAATTTAATGAAAAAATAAAATTTCCTAGAATTTGCACTCGAATTTCCAGTGCTGGGTTCTACTAGTTAACATAAAGAACCTAAATTCATAGTTAAAAGTCATTAAAGTGTAGTCAAAATCATTACTTAAAAAAATGGCCTGTAAATCTAATAATAAGAAAATTATTTAAGGAAAAGTTTATTAAGATATTGAAAAAATTCACCGGTTTGATCTTTTTTTACTACTTGTTTTCAAGCTGACAATTTTGGGCTTATAAATTTCGATTGGCAACACTGTTTCACAGCACTTTTAATATTTGTGAATAGCAGTAAAAGTGTGAGTGTGAAAAGTATGATGTAAAGTAAAAGTACAAGTATTTGAACATTTGTAGGAGTTTAATACATACTTTATCAAACATATGCACACACAGACGTCTACACACACATTCTATGTAACATATGTTGTGCTAATATGCGAAAGTTTTTCTTTCTACTTTTCGACCGGAAGTCGGGCGTCATTTTGCTGACCATTGCTAGTTTGTACGTTTTTTTTTCTTATTCAATGTTCCAGCTGCTACTGTCTCCTGGTTCTTCTTTTCAATATTATCTGCATTCAATATATGAATCTGAGTTTGTTCAACAAAAGTTGGTATATGAGTTTTATTTTTTTGTACATTTACTTCAAAGCAGATGGTTGTTTGATGGCGATGATGTTCTCATATGCTGAGGATTAATAAGTTTTTAGCTTTAAGCTAAGTACTAATATTGAAAAATATAGGTGATTTTTTCTATAGATGATAAAGTTTGATGCTCGATTGGAAAAGAGAAAGGACATTTTTTCTATTGAAAAAGTATTAATATAACCACACAGTTGGTTGTTAATAATGGAAGATTAATTTGTTTTTTTGTTTGAGAAAAAACACTTGAAAGTTAAAAAGTTTATTTAGTAACATATTAACTTTTTTTGATTAGCCGATACATTTACAGTTTCTTAAATTAACTACGACATGATTATTACTTTAATGAAATAAATTAAGTTTTACAACTTCACATCGTGTCATAACTCAAATGAAATATAAACGAAAAGCTTTTACTTGGCATATAAATGATTAAAAGGAATCGAACCTTCTTTATCTCCTGCTTGCAGATTCCTCATCTCTGCTAAATTATCAACAAAACTAATTATTCTTTTTCGTATTTTGTCAGAAAAATTCATTATTAGTTAAACAGTTTGAGTTTAACAACAGGTTGTCAATCAGCATATACAAATACGATTAAATATCAAATATTTTTTTATTGTTGCAAATTTCACAATTTCTTCCCCCTCATTCTATTGTTTGCGCGCTAACAAATTTAACAGTTTAGCAATAAGTGTCAAGTGTAAATTACATTACATACTTCAGGATATAACAGGCAAAGTCAAATTGCTTACATATTATTGGATTATCAAACACGTGATACAGCTCTGAATTCATTGTAAATTAACAAAAACAAAAAAAAAATTTACAATATTTTAAATGTTATTGATTGTTTTGTGCAAACAACAAGTGGTGGAAAATTTGCATGAAATTCTTTGACATGCAGCTTGAGCTTTAGGAAGTGGATAACAATGAAAATATATTTTTAATTTAAGAAAATGTTTGTATTCTATTGTGTGCAGACTGTGGCGTATGATCAATTTGAATTTATTATAACTTCGAATTAAGGCGAATGATTAACGTTTGATTGGATTAGTTTTAGATTAAGAAGAAATAAGGGGAATCGGAAACGGTCTCGGCTTCAAATCTGTTAGTCAGACACGATTTCTCATTGGTTTTGAGAGGAATTTAAATTTTTCTATTATTTTTATATGATATAAATTTTAAATTATGTATGAGGGGGCGCTCAGTGGCTGAAAATTGTTTTTCATTGGCCAAAATTCTGTAACTTTTGAACCTATCGAAATATTTTAGCAATTGTTTTGATTCTTATTGAGTAGATGTTTAGTGGAGCTTGGGTCTGTTTTAATTTCATTAAAATTGATTGAGTACTGTTTAAGAAATTCTAGGTCAAAGTTGAACTTTTATTTTTTTTTTTTTTTACTTTTAGCGGAAAATATGGGTTTTTATACCCTATACCACTATGTGGTTTGGGTATAATGACTTTGTGCTGCTGTTTGTAACAACCAAAAATATTTGACCTAGACCCATCTTTAATTATACCGATCGAATCAGAATCACTTTCTGAGTTGATTTAACAATGTCCGTCCGTCCGTCCGTCCGTCCGTCTGTGTGTCCATGTAAAGCTTGTAATCAAACTGCAGGTCGCAAATATGAATATATTTTGATGCAATTTGGTACGTAAGCTTTTATCAGCCATGGGATGAACGCTATTGAAATTGGTGAGAATCGGTCCATGTTCAGACCTAGCCCCCATACAAATTACCCATATGAAATCGACATAAATTGCCATAAGATCCAAATTGTCATATAGATCTTACTCAAATTGGGTTTATATGCGTTCATTACATCCACTAATGAGTAGTCCAAAAATGATCCCTTTGACCCCATATAGAGCTGCTTCCCGATCTTCACTTAAATCTATTAAAAAACAAAAATATTGCACTGATTCTTCTCAAATTTTGTTTGTACATATTTTTGCAAAATACAAGAGACTTTACCAAACATGATCAGGATTGGTCCATTTTTGGACCTAGTCCCCATATAGATATAGCATCCGATATGAACTTTTTCATATCTGCAGCCAAAAAAATTAATAAAAATCCCACTCAAATTTCGGTTTTTGCTTATTGTCTATGTCCAGTTAGTTGGACCTAAGAGATAGGGTTTCTAAGCGCATGGTATAGGGTATCGTATAGTCGGTCTAGACCGACTATAATATTCTTACTTGTTTATTTTTTTATTAATTAAAAAATGTCATATTTGGATTTTAATTATAATTACAAGCATTTTTTGTAAAAATAGGATTTTTTTTAATGTTTATTCTCAAAAAAAAATTTTACACTCAAAAAAATGTAAAATCAACTGGAAATTTTGTTATTACTACTGAAAAATTAAAAATTTTTTGCTGTCAAATTTGAAAATTTGTTTACACTCAAAGAATATTTCCACTTAAAAAAAAACGTTAGTAATATTATCTAAAAGTCTTGCCATTACTACAGAAAAATTTATCATTTTTTGCTGTCAAAGTTGTTATTTTTTGCAAAATAAATCTGCTGAACTTTAGCGCAATTATACTGATTATGATATGAAAATAAGGATTTTTATTTTTTGACTCTTTCTTATTTATTAAAACATTTCATACAAACGTGCGTAAAAAAACCGTTAAAAAGCTGCAATAGATTTTAATAGCATTTGTAACAATGGGAGGTTCTGTTTATTATTGCTTTTTACTAACACTATATTTTTCGTACTTATAATTATTATTCATGCAATTATAATTATTATTCATTGATTCAAATATTGATTGCAAATATTCCATATTTTATTCTGTGCTATTTCTGTTCTTTAGTAGTTTTTTGACTTCTTCATCTAAATCTCGATGTTCCACTTTCCATTGATTTCGAACACTGTATATGATCGGATCTGAAGTTGCCAATAATATATTAAATAGACCTTCATTGTGCTCTCTACAAAATCTTTAATCCTTATTCCATTTTTCCTTAGCCTCCTCTGATAGATCTCCAAGTGGCACCAGTAATATTTAATAACATCTTCTGCATGATAAAGAATTTTGTGAACTGTTGCAGACATATTTCTCCATGGGTACTTTGTTGCATATATTTTGCAGTTTTCTTAGCCAAATCTCCATATTTTTTGGAGTCAATTCCTTTATTGCACGCAAGTAATTCTAGGATTATTTTAAATCTGAAAATAAAGTTTAAATCTACTCTTGCTATTTCATATGCTGTTTCTGGATTTGAAAAGAAACTTGTTGTGGTATTGCCGTCATTTGTATTGCCTGTTCTATTAAGGGCGTGATCGCGATAAGAACAACATAGAAAATTATATTTTTTCAAAACTTTTTTAGTTCTTCATTCAAATCTCGGGCCCTAATATTTGGACGGTTTTAAACAGCAAACTTCTCAGGATGTTAATGAATAATTTTTTATGTCAACGAGCACCCTAGCTACCCGATTGATGCCGTCATCGTGATTTTCACAGACGAACAGACGAACAACAACTCCGGTTGTTATAAGGATCACAAATATATATATTTTTTGGGGTCCAAAATTTTTTTTATAATTATTACAAACGGAATGACAAACTTATATATACCCTCTGTACACTTGAGTGGACGGTATAAAAAACCCAGGTTACTAATGAATTACATCCTCTGTGTATTGACATTCTTACTTACAAATATATTATGGTAATAGAACATATAATGACAAATATTATAAGCTATAAAATAACTAAAGCACAAATTTAATACACCCATTGTATACGAGTACTTACAGGGCTGTTTATATAATCGTAATTTGAATTTTTTTTAGAGTAATTTCATTAATATGAAAAAAGTGTTCTACCCACGCGTCGCCACGGGTGCAAAAGTATATATAGGGTTAAAGAGGACACCTTCACATTTCTCCGGGTGGTATACTTTTCTTGTTCCCTAGAAGTTCTATTCTACTGAAAAATATAGTAGTTTCATAAATATTTCATAACGCCCCCAATATTACACGGTAGAGCTCTGACCACTTACAGCAACTAAAGACTATAATCCTGCCAACATTATGAAAAAGACCTCAGGTCATTATCGATGATAGCTTGCGAGTAGTACCCATTTATTTTTGATAAAAAACAAAAAAAAAATCACCTTTTTCTGAAATTAAAAAAACAGTTTAGTTTAACAGCATGCCACGCCCACAATCAGCAATAGTTTAACCCAATTTTTTGGCTACCTTAATCCAGATATATTAGCTACAAAAAGGCGTTAAAATTTTAAAAATCGGTGACAAAAAAATTAGACTTTTGGCCAATGAAATCAAAATTTCAGCCACAGTGGGGCGTTAACATAGCCATTGCTCGAGTTACATTTGAACTATATGCTGGATCGGAGCAAATAGATGCAAAAACATTATATGAAAAATATTATACTGAAAATAATTGGTTTTTAATCCTCTAACTTTATTTTATGAATATATAAATAAAAGAGTCTTGGCGATATCCAAAGACTCAATAGAATGTAGTCAGTTAAAAAATAATTTTTTAGTGTAATACTATGTCCAAATGTAACGTTACTGTTCACTTTAAACTTCGCTAGTTTGTCGATTTGAGAAAATCATATCCTCAGATTGATAGTACTGTCAAATTTCATGTCAATGTTTGTATTGGTTTAATAGTGACACTCTTTTTCATAAACAACTAAAGGTGAATTTATAGTTTTTAGCACAGTTGAACTAGAAGTTCCAATTTTGTTTACGGAATGAAATTACAGCTGCAGATATGTTAAGAATATTGCTCAAGGACCTCCTTCATCAGGCTATGTCGAAAACAACTGAAATTGCAAGAAGGCAAAGAAAACGTTAAAGACATAGAACCTTCACGGATGAGAAAAAAAACTTCAACTTATGAACAACACGTCACGAAAATCAAAGAATTGGTGATGGAAAATCAATATACCACTAGCAATCTTGCTGATACCATTAACATTTCAAATGCATTAGTAAACACAATTTTTAAAGAAAGTCTGAACCTCAAAACTGTTAAATCTCGATTTTTTGAATACCAAAACGCTTTGAAACGCATCAGAAGCACGTTGAGACTTGCACTTATACCAACGACCACTAACAAACAGACCAATAAAGCGAATATCGTTAAAAAGGTGAAGCATGGCAAAAAATATCTTCCCAAAGTCGGTAAAAAATAACGGCCATTTTAATAGTATTCTTCTATTTTCGGGATATTTTGTATTATGAATTATATCAATAGAGTGGCATGCGTCACTTGCATGAAGCAAAAAGTGGCCATAATAAAAGGATAGAGTACATTTGGTTTTTGCACTACTATAATGCACTATTTTGGTTTTTCGAGACCATTTCGCTTAAAATTCATTCCACAGCCGTCATACTCACCTGATTTACCACCATTTATCTGGCTCTCCAGTAAAGTCGAAAGACAATTTCGGATATACAAGACAAATATCTGCGCGCTCTGAAGTTCATTGCGGAAATCGTCTTTAACAAATGTTTCAAGCTTTGGAAAGAAAACTATGGTATAAGAGTATTCTATACGAGGGGATTGCTTTGGTGGCAAGGAAAGAATAAAGATTTTTTATTTGACAAAAAAAGAGCCACCCTTTCATTTAAACACATCAGCACATAAATTTCCCACATCTGTAATTTTTTAAAATTAATTCGCCGTTACCAAGATTATTTGGAAATAAAAAATTAACTTG
Organism: Cordilura impudica; assembly: GCA_963682025.1. NCBI lineage: Eukaryota > Metazoa > Arthropoda > Insecta > Diptera > Scathophagidae > Cordilura > Cordilura impudica. Next base: position 29,027,889 of record OY821517.1, read on the forward strand.
GCGAACAAATTTACTTGATCTAGCACAACAGCAATTTAAAATTCTAATTATAAATTTAAGAACTTCATTCTAAATTCTATGAAAACGCCTTAAATTTCGAAGTATATTTTATATAATACCCCCAGATTGTACGGCCAGTTTCTACGATACGAAATATTATTCCAACATCACATTATAAAAACTTATTTGGAAAGGTTTTCACATATATTGGAATTTAATATTCATCGAGATTTAAATATTCAGATTGCAGAAGTTGCTATAAATAAAGATGCACAAAATTACCATTAACAAGTTGGAAAATTATAGTCGGTCTAGGCCAATTCACAATTCAAGACCTTTTTTTAAATAAAATTCATTAAATTTTATTATAAATATTTCTTGAACACACCAAAGATATATAAATGGGTTTGTTAGTAAATAATAATTTTAAAGGGGCCTAAATGTATGCTAATCAATTTTAGCCAATTCACAATTCAACACAGGGCTTTTGATATTTATAATAAACAAACACACAGTATTGTTGTATGTATGTGTTAGTAGCAACTTTTAACGAGTATTACTTCAAAAAAGTGTTCCAGATGGTGCAAATCTGTAAATCTGGTGGATAGCTAAAAATAAATACCTTTCATATGTGGTATGTTTGGTCAAAATTGGTTATTAACTAACATTTTTATCGCTCGCTTATATTGCCTATTAATATAATAGATATGTATATTATCCAAGGTTCAGAAAATACACACACGAAACACACAATGTTCTGTTCAAAAGCAGCCAACACATATCTTTATTTTCATATCAATTATGTGCGTTTCAAAATTTTCTACGGTGCCCAACACAACCATGATTGTGTTCGTTTTAATATTTCGTTATTTACACGAACATTTTTGTATCACATACTTTTTGTTTCAATCACACATAAAGCACACATTTTTGAGTGTTGCTTTATTTGAAGTTCATGTTCTGGTACGTGTACTGAAAAAAAAACACAGAACATGTACAATAAACAGGTTCGAGTTCAGTTATATTTTAAGTCGTATTGTGGCTCGTGTAGTGAGAAAGAACACAACATGTACAATAAACAGGTTCGAGTTCAGTTATATTTTAAACACGACTTAAAATATTAAAACGAACACAGTCATGGTTGTGTTGGGCACCGAAGAAAATTTAAAAACAAACATAATTGATATGAAAATAAAAATATGTGTATGTTGGTCTTATAGCAAACAAGATACTTTTGTGTTTTAAATAGTATTTATTATTATTATTATTTCAGCTCTATCTAGGAGCTAAACTATTAATTGATTGATTGATAAATTATTAATGAGTAATTGATTATAAAAGGTTCTTCTTTATATACATATTCTCAACCTATATTAACAACAACAATGTGTTACCTGCACTTGGGTCAGCATAAACATAAGTGTGCCAGCGTAACAACAACATACAATAAGAATATACGCAGTCATACAATGTTTTGTAAATGCAGTGGTCAACAATATTGATATTTGTTATTTCCGCATTTGCAAACATTGTACGCTATGCAGTGTGGGTATTATACAGCACACTACGAAAGTCGTGTTACGCTACACCTTCCTTTTTTATAAGAATGTTCATATAACATTTTGTTCTATGGACATTCTTTTATTATTTGTACTGTTGGGTTTTTTTTTTTTTTTTTATTTTTTTGTGGTTGTATCAAGTGCAAGTTTCACATTTTACAATAAATTTATTTTATTTTATTTACAAATATAGATTTAAAGAAAAGAATGCATATTGTTTATTTAATATTGTATAACTTAAGTCTATTCTTATGAACTATTTGTTCTTTATTTATTTTCTTATCAACTATGGTTACATTATTTCTGAAATCTATTTTCTTAATTTTATATGGCCCTTTATATGCCATCTCTAACTCATGTCCTGCATCATTTCTTACTAAGACTAAATCTCCTATTTTAAAATTGTAATCTAATTTTGTTTTATCATAATTAATTTTTTGTTTTATTTTATTTATATCTAATAGTTTTTTAACTCTATCTATTGCTACTTCTAATCTAAATTTAATTTCCTTAGCATAATTATCTATATTATAAAGTGGTGCAACTCTATCTACTTCACTAAATTGTCTAAAATTGTTTGGAATTTTTCCAAAAATAAGTTCATAAGGGCAATAATCATGTACTGTAGATGGTGTAGTGTTAAAACAGTACGTGAAATATTTGAGCCATTCATCCCAGTCGTCTTTATCTACTGATATGTAGTTTCGTACGTATTCGTTAAAAGTCCGGTGACTTCTTTCTATCGTACCTAGTGTCTGGTGATGATGTGCTGTCGATGTGCGTTTATCTACCTTCAATAGGTTGCAAAGCTCTGTCAGTATAGAGTTCTTATATTCAGTGCCCATATCCGAAATGAACGTCTTCATTGGACCGTATATAAGCACAAAATTTTCAAATATCGCTTTTGCGATCGTCTTAGCTGATTTATCTTTTATTGGTATTGTTACCAAGTATTTAGTTAAGTCACATATCATTGTGACTGCATATTCATTTCCATAAATTGACTTTGGAAATGGTCCAATTGTATCTACGTACACCGTATCAAAAGCCCTATTTGGTGTCTCTGTTATTATCATTGGACTTTTTATATGTTTCTCCGTTTTAGCCAATTGACATTTATGGCATGTTTTCACATATTTGGCAATGTCTTTTGTTATATTTTTCCAGTAATAGTATCTCCTGATCTTCTCAGTGGTTCTATATATCCCACAATGTCCTCCTTCTATAGGATCATCATGGTATTTCAGCATTATCTCACGTATTGCCTTTGCATTCGTGTTATCAATTTTAGTTACTTCGTTTAATAGCGCTATTCTGATTTCATTCAGTGTTTTATTGCCCATATTCTCAAATTCACTTATCGAGACAAATTCGAAAATCTTCTCATGTGGTGAAATTTGAATCTTATTAATATTTAGTTTACAGGCTATTCGTTCTAGCCTAGGGAAAAATTGTCCTAAGTCAATATTCCCTTTAGTAAACAAATCATCTATTCTTATGCTAGCATATATGGATTTTCCCTTTTTGATGTAACATCTGTTGGGTAAAATCTTTAATTTATAATATCTTTTGACGTCTATATTATTCAATGGTATATATACCTTGGGCTTATTATTATTATTGATATTTTGCTGATTTACTACTGGTTTACTAATTTTCTCTTCCTTAGTCATCGATCTTGTCGTGACCCTTAAAACGGATGAAATCTTGTCGTTAATATCCTTTAAGTTATTTATTGTAATGCGCGACAGTGCGTCGGCAACATAATTATCTTTTCCCCTGAGATATTCTACTGTGAAATCATATTCCTCCAGATCGAGTCTCATTCTCGTTAGCTTAGAACTTGGATTTTTCATGGAGAACAGGTATGAAAGTGGTCTATGGTCTGTTCGGACCAAAAAATGTTTTCCATATATATATGGTCTGAAATATGTGACAGCCCAGTGTATGGCAGTTAATTCCTGTTCAATGGTCGATTTGTTGCTTTCGCCTTTAGTGAAAGTTTTAGATGCATAGGCCACAGGTAGGTGTCTACCTTCATGTTCCTGTGTTAAAACTGCACCGCAAGCATGCTTACTCGCATCTATTGTTATGCAAAATTCCTTCGTAAAGTCTGGGTACTGAAGCAATGTTGGGCTCATTAATGCCTTCTTTAAGTATTTAAACGCGCACTCACAATCTTTTGTCCACTGAAATGGTACTCCCTTTTTGGATAGCCTTGTAAGGTGTCTGGAATATTCAGAGAAGTTTCTAATAAATCGTCGGTAATAGTTGCAAAACGCGACAAACCTTCGTGCGCTATCGGCGTCCGTAGGCGTCGGGTAATTTTCTATCACCGAATATTTACTATCATCCGGTAATATTCCTCTATCAGTACATTTGTGGCCAAGGTAGGTTACCTCTCTCACAAAGAATGAACATTTTTGGGGGTGTAGTTTAAGATTGTGTTTACGGCAAAGATCGAATACATCCTTCAAATTTGAAAGCATATGTTTTTCAGAACATCCCAATACAACCAAGTCATCCATATATAGGAATGCTTGATTCGGCTTCAGACCACTGAAGGCTAATGTCATCATTCTTTGGAATGAATTCGGTGCTATTTTTAAGCCATATGGTAGTCTAGTAAATCTGTATGAACCATTGTTTGTTGAAAATGACGTCAAGTCTCTAGAGTTCTTTTCCAAACCAATTTGATGAAACCCGGACATCAATTCCAAACAAGAAAAATATTTTGCACTACCTAGTTGGTCTAGAATATCGTCTATTCTAGGCAACGGGAATTTATCTGATATTAGTTTTTTATTTATCTGCCTATAATCTATCACCAAGCGCCATCTTTTTTCATCTGTTCCGGGAAGTGATTTCTTTGGTACCAACAGAATTGGGCTATTGTATTCCGAAAATGATGGTTCGATTATCTTGTCATCTATTAGTTTTTCAACCTGTTTGTTTATCTCTTTTGTGCTTCTATCTATATTTAAACATTTATAAGATTTGTCGAACTCCTCTTTGATTAGTCTCACCTTCTGAATTATTTCTTGCCAATCCATGGGAAAATTATTTAAATTTTGTTTAAGTCATTGGCTCTGCTCAAATATTTCTTTTTTAATTTCTTGGTGTTTAAGGCATAAATATGTAATGCAAAATTTAAGCTAATCAGTACGGTTATTATTAGTAAACAACACTCAATTAATTTTAGGTCGATTGAGTCTTCTTTTATTTCAACTTCATTAATAACATTTGCATTGGGATTCTCTATTTTTGATTGACGACCTCCCATTTTCTTTCGCTATTTATTTTGCATATTTTCCTATTATTTATTTCTATTAAATATTTTTCTGACTGCCTCAATAATCTAACCGAATCTTATATCTTGCTAATTATATATCTTCCCTAGTAATTCATTATTTTTATCAATAGCTTATACTATTTTACATGCATCATTTTATTTATGTATATTTAATTTAAAAAAAAAAATTTTAATTTAATTTGTGTTTTTTTTTTCTCTCTTAAACAGCATAATTACAAAAGTTATTTTTTCTCTTTATATAATTGTATCAAGATTAAATAATAGCTTTTTATACAGAACAAATCAGATTAATTGAACTACATTCCTTTGTGGATTTTTATTTTTTTTTTTTATATCTCTTACAATTTTTTCCCTCTTATAAATTATTGTGTTTTCTATTTATTTGTTTTTGTTTATTTGTCAAGAGCGGTTAACGCTTTCTGACCTACGGGTGCATAACGGGATGCTCCACTTTTTTTGTGTTTTTTTTTTTTTTTGTTTTTGGTAAAACTAGGATGAACCTGTTAGGGGCATATTGATGTGTATATTGATATATACCAGAGGTCTTTTGATGTGTTTTTCCTTCTTTTTCTGCTGGCCCGTCTTTCTTCTGTACTCTTCTATGAAGATATGTTTTGGCCCTTCCGCCATTGATTTTAAGCTCCACTGTCTTTAGGCCAGACAGTATCTTCCTTCAACGCAGCTGATGGATCGTTGTGGCTGATCCACCAGGACAAAATTATTATGTGTTTTTTTTTTTATTATTATTATATTCAGGATTGCTCAATTTAAGAGCATAATCCTTGAATTATATATATTTTCTGCAATGCTCATCTAAGGAGCACTGGCAGGATCGCCATATAGCAAACAAGATACTTTTGTGTTTTAAATAGTATTTATTATTATTATTATTTCAGCTCTATCTAGGAGCTAAACTATTAATTGATTGATTGATAAATTATTAATGAGTAATTGATTATAAAAGGTTCTTCTTTATATACATATTCTCAACCTATATTAACAACAACAATGTGTTACCTGCACTTGGGTCAGCATAAACATAAGTGTGCCAGCGTAACAACAACATACAATAAGAATATACGCAGTCATACAATGTTTTGTAAATGCAGTGGTCAACAATATTGATATTTGTTATTTCCACATTTGCAAACATTGTACGCTATGCAGTGTGGGTATTATACAGCACACTACGAAAGTCGTGTTACGCTACAGTCTAAGTTATGTTTGTTTACATATATGTACGAGTTTTTTATTCAGCGTGTGTTTTTTTCTGAACTCTGATATTATCTGACAGTAAAGGTTTAATTAGACGCATAAGTTGCGTGTTATGGACGAATTTAAAGTATAATGTAGCAATGGTGTACAATCTGGTAAACCCCATTTCTATCCCTTATCTGCTTCATATTTTGCTATAGTATTTATTTCAAATTAGTTTTCCTCATAGTGTTTTATAATTCTTTTTTATCTCACATTTATATTTTTCAATCTAAACTTAAGAATTAGAATATTGGTGTTGTTCAGATTGCCTTCCCTTAACTATATTTTGAGATAAATCTGTCCCTGAGATACATCTTCAAAGGCAGGTTGCTCTCCCACTTACATATTTTGAAACAATTTGTTGATTTGATTTTAATTGAGGTATTTTGTACTATTGATGTATTGAAAATGATATAAAAAAATTTCTTGTATTCAAGAAAAACATTAAGTATACCTGCCTCGTAAGTAAGGGTTTCCATAGTGTTAGTAGTTCATTAAGTTTCGATTTTCATCAGAAATTTCTAAATGATTTCCTTAACCATTTATAAAAAAAATTTATTTTAAGTAATTTAAATACATTTTAGTGTATTCGCATACACTTATTATAAAATATATAAAATTTCTTTAGATTTAAAAATACAACAAATTTCTTGAAGGAATGGAAACACCCAAATAATAAATTATAGAACAAAAATTAAACGAGTGTTAAGGTTTTAATATTTTTGTGACATCGAAAGTTGGGCGCAAACTATTTAGTAAAATGTGAGCTATATTTATTTAGTACACTTTAAGTTAATTAAACAAAAGTAAAGATGCACTTTGCAATTAATTTTTTAAACATGGTATATGTGCATGAAGTAGTAACACATTCATATGCGGAAGTAATATGAATCGATGAGACATAAATATTCTGAAATACATTTTTTAAAGAATATCTATGTAGAGTAAGCGAAAGGTATAGTTGCTATAGCAATAATTGTAGTATATGAGCTTGGCGATTTTCAACACAATCATTAATAAACCATAAATTTGAACAAAAATATAATTAATAAACCATAATTAATAAACATATAATTTTTATAAGAAATAAATTAATGAATTAAATATCCGACTACACCTATCTGCATGTAGAGTGTTTTGGGAAATCAGGTTATTTAATATATATGTTCCCGAAACTCCTATAAGGAGCATAGGGCCCCAACAAAATCTCTCCATTTTGATCTGTCCATCGCAATATTTTTCACTTCGCTCCAACTGGTGTTCAGAGTTGTTGCTTCAGCTATGACTTGTCGCCTCCATGTATGGGCTGGACGTCCTCTTCTACGACTACCTTGTGGATTCCACTCTATGGCACTTTTAGCAATGTCTGGATGGGCTTTTCTTATTGTATGACCTATCCAGTTCCACTTTCGTCTACGTACTTCAATGGTTATAGGAGATTGCTGCGTTTCGAACCAGAGCCTCTCATTGGTTATCCTTTGCGGCCAATACACCCGAAGTATTTTTCTCAGACATCGGTTTATAAATACTTGCATTGCCTGAATGTCTGGGGGGGCCGCATTCCATGTTTCGCAGCCGTACAACAAAGTAGAACGAACATTCGAGTTAAATAGTTTAATTTTGACACCACGAGAGAGTGTGGATGATTTCCATACATAATTGAGTTGGCCGAAAGTTTGGGATGCTTTTTTAATACGGTGAGAGATATCTGCGCCCGAGCCGCCAGTTGTTGTTAATATAGAGCCAGGATAACAGAAAGATTCTACATCCTCTAGTATATCATTACCAATTGTAAATCTGCTGTTGTTTTCAGCGTTTATTCTCATCACCTTGGTCTTCCTAATGTTTATTTTAAGGCCTGCATTTGAGGCCATGTCTGACAGAAGTTGTAACTTTGATTGCATATCAGAGAATCGATGAGAGAGAAGGCAAATGTCATCAGCATATTCTAAGTCCTCTAATCTTCCATTAAGTCCCCAAGATATACCTCTATTGTCTACCATATATTGTTTCATGACAATATCCAATACGATGTTGAATAAGAGTGGAGACATTACGCAACCTTGGCGAACTCCCGTTCCAACTTTAACCCTCCTGCTTAACTTGCCTTCATGCACAATGCGGCAACTGGCATCAGCGTATAGGCTCTTTATAAGGTCAATTAATTTGGGAGGGACACCCTTGCACTGTAAGGCTTTCCAAATAACGTTGTGGTTTAGAGTATCGAAAGCTTTCTCAAAATCAATAAATACTAGATATAGTGGGGAACGCCATTCGACCGACTGCTCCACTATAATTCTGAGAGTATTTACATGGTCAACACACGATTTGTTTGGACGAAAGCCAGCTTGTTGACATCTGAGTTGAGGTGTCAGTACGTCTGAGATTCTTGACGTAATTATGTGGGTTATTATTTTGTTGACCATACTCAGCAACGTTATGCCCCGCCAGTTATTACGGCAAGTTAGATTACCCTTTTTCGGAATGTTGATGATCATGCCTTCTTTGAGTTCATCAGGAACTCTTTCATTATGCCATATGTCATCTACTAAGGGCAAAATAAGCTGTGCACAAGAAGAGGGATCTGTTTTGAGAAGTTCTGGGGAGATGTTGTCGGGCCCAGGGCTTTTATTATTTTTAAGCAACTTTATAGCTGAAATCAGCTCAGAAATAGATGGAGTTGTGAAGGGAATGTTTGCAGTATAATTATGGTTATCGCAATTGCATATGGTCTCATCTCCATTAGGTCCCGGAGTAAGGATTGAGGAGTAGTGGTCGGCCCAAAGATCTAGCTGTTCGTCTTTCGATGTTATAAGTATGCCGTCATTGTTTTGTATAGGCTTTCCTGTTACAGTGGCTTTATTAGTAAGTTTTTTGATGAGCTTATAAAGATCTCCAGACCGATTTGTATCCGCTGCAGCTTGAGCTTCTAACGCTATTCCGTTCGTCCAAGCACGTTTGTCATTGCGGGCATTTCGCTTAACAAGACGGTCTATAGCAGTGTGTTGTGATCGTAAATTTCCTTTCTCGTTTCTGGTTTTGGCGGTGTTAATGGCTGCCTTAATTAGTTTTCTTTCCATAATCAAGGACCAAGTGTCGTCAGATAACCAATGTTTGCGTCTTTGTTCCTTGAAGCCTATGTGTTTCTTAGCAGCTTCAATTATTACCTTCTTGATAGTATTCCAATCTTTTCGCCGTTCAAATGACGTTGTTCTAACGGCTTGTTGCAGTTCATGAGTGTAATTTGCAGCCACTGAGGGATCTCTTAGTTTAAGTATGTTGAACTTTTTCCGATGATACCCATGTGGTCTTGTGTACGTTTTTATGTGGGAACAGAGATCCACCTATCACTAGGTTGTTTGCAGCACACATATTTACAAAAATTTCTCCATTTTCGGTTCTTCTTCGTAGCGCATGCGTGCCCATGATATTTTCGAAGCCAGAGTTGTCGGGACCTATTTGTGCGTTAAAGTCTCCCATAACAATCAATATATCACCGGTGTTTGATGATGATATTGCACGATCGAGAAGGCTGTAAAAATCTTCTTTGGCGGAATAATCTGAAACTTCTGTAGGTGCATAACACTGTATGCAAGTTACATTACGTGCACGGGTTCTTAACCTTACAGAAATTACTCTGTCCGAGTAAGGCTTCCAGCCTATGATTGCATTATGCGCTTCTCTCGAAAGTAGAATGCCAACTCCAGAGGATTTTGGCTCATTGGCTGGCTTTCCTGAATAAAGGAGATGGTGTCCGTCGGCGGTTGTTATTTCACCAGATTCTGGCCAGCGTACCTCACTTAGGCCCAAAAAAAGAAGTTTGTAGTTTTCAAATTCATTACACAGTTGTTCTAAACGCGATGGTTCAGACAGCGTCCTAACATTCCAGGTTCCAAATCGTGTCCGTTTTTTAATGCTAAAGGTTGTCATCAGTAAATCAGATCGTTTTTGGTTTAATATAGTTGAGGTTTCATTAATAAGTGTTATTTAAGATGTGGTAGCTTATTAGGCTTCCGCATCCGATCCTGGTGCTGGGGCTGCCAGCAACCTCCAGGCAGGCAATTTGTAAAGTTTTTCAAAGGCAGAGATTATCCGCGTTTCTTCTACTTCCTGAGATGCCCATTACGAGCCATCAGGATACTTTACAGAAACTAAGTTTCAGAAATTCTTCCTACTGACCTGAGACGTCTTTCGACCATTCAGGTTACTTAGCCGCCTTCTCACTCTAGCTAGCCTTTGAACGGGTGTTCCAAAGCCATTGCCCGGGGAATACCTGGTGCAAAACCGGAGGTAGTGAGCTGCTTTGACTGTGTAGCAAAGGAATCATACTTGGCCACTCCCAAGTGAGTGGCAATCAAGAACTTTCCACCTTTACTTGTCACAGTCCATTCCCCGTACATGTACATATTAAAATAATTCGAGGAGTTGCTGAAAAAATGGGCGGGATCGGACCAATGGGCGTGGTACCCTCCATACAAAGTAAATATTAAATGTCATATATCTAGAGTACTGTAATAGGTAAAGTGTTGAGACTTTGCGTGAGTTCATAAGTTATTAACGTTAGTACTCGAAGAAAATGGGCGGAATCAGATCAGAGGGCGTGGTACCTCCCATACAAAGTAAATATATAATGTCATATATCTGAAGTACTGTAAAAGTGAAAGCCTTGGAAATTTGTCTGAGTTCATGAGTTATTAATGTGAGTAGCCCCATAAAAAATGGGCAAGATTCAACCAGTGGGCGTGGTACCCCCCATACAAAGTAAGTATTTAATATAACATAATTGGAGTACTATTATAATGAAATGACTTTGTTTGAGTTCATTAGTTATTAATGAGAGTAGTTGCCCAAAAAATGGGCGGACTCAGACTAATGGGCGTGGTACCTCCTATACAAAACAAAAGTTTTCTACAAAACGTATTGCCTGCTTTTTATTTCGTTACGAGGGGTGTAGCGAAGCGCATCGGGTTACTGCTAGTTTTTAATATTTATTTTCGTTTCTTTGGTTTTTGTTACTTTTATTTTAGAGAATGAGAGAATTTTAAAAAAGTATTGTTCAAGATTATATTAAATTAAAGCGTTAAAAAATGAAAACTTCAAAAGAAACTTTTGTCGATAGACTAAAAAATTCTGGCTTAGTTACCAAAACTAAAACTTCACATTTCTGATTTTGTTTTGTTTTTAAAAAACTACAAAATTCTCATTCTTTAATGTGATATAACAATTGATTTTCAATAAAGAAAATATTTGAAAAGCAGCTACAAAAAATTGTGAATATGACAATTTACAAAACTGCAAATTAAAAAAATTTTAATCCATGGCCAACAATTTGCTTTTAATTACTTTTGTAGTTTTTTCTGTGTTGAGTTTAAATAGAAAGAACGATATTGTAAAATCTGACGATTTTATTAAATCAAATCTGAATATTTTTTACTTAAATGTTTGATAGATTTTGGCTAGATTTATAATGAAGAAATTTACGTATTCTGAGGACTAATTAAATTGCTAAATTCTACCACCATCTTTTGTTGCTTTTGCAACAAAAAAAAAGAAAGAAGAAAAACAAGCAGGAAAATTCTAGTCGGTCTAGACCGACTAAACGTTATCCTATACCATGCGTTTAGAGACTCTATCTCTTAGGTGCAACTAATTAGATATAGAAAATAAGCATAAACCAAATTTGAGTGGCATTGTTATTAATTTTTTGGCCTTCGGATATGAAAAAGTTCATAATGGATGCTATATTTATATTGGGACAAGGTCGAAAAATGGACCCACCCTGACCATATTTGGTAAGGTCACTTAATAAAAAAAAAAACACGAACCAATTTTCAGAAAAATGTGTGCAATATTTTTGTTTTTTGATAGATTTAAGTGAAGATTGGGAATCAGCTTCATTTTTGAATTACTGATAAAAGGATGTAATAAACATTCACAAGCCCAATTTGACCCAGATCTATATGATAATTTGAATATTATGGCAATTTAAGTCGATCTCATAGGGGTCATTTGTATGAGGACTAGGTCTGGATATGAACTGATTTACACCAATTTCAACAAAGTTCATCGTATAGCCAATAGGAGCTGATGTACTAAATTTAGTCGATATATTTATATTTGCGATCTGTAGTTTGATTAAAAGGTTTACATGGACACACAGACGGACAGACAGACAGACAGACGGGCATCGCTAAATCGATTCAGGAAGTGATTCTGAGTTGATCGGTATTTTAGGTTAAATATATTTTTGGTAGTTACAAGCATCAGCACAAAGTCATTATACCCTGACCAGTGGTCAGTGGTCAGTGACCACATAGTGGTATAGGGTATGAAAACTAAATCTATTTCTGTTATAATAAGCGTCGTTATGATGAAAATAAATGACTATTTCTCTATTAAAGACTTAATTCCAGGCATCAAAAAATTTTCAATCCAGCTGTGATTGAGATGTTTTGATCTTGATTTTTTTCTACCTTTAATTTTACCCACAACTTATTTAAAATCAAAAATTCATATTCCTATTGTGTAGCAAATATTGTTTTTTTTTATTATTTACTTATATCTCAAAAGCTTCATATAAACTTAATAATAGCCAGTCACAACATAAATTTAAATATGCCGACCACATTGCTTCCGTTAATAAATCATTTCCAAACCATTGACACAATACGAGCAGGCAAAATACTCTGAATGCTGAAAAATTCAAACAGACCGTTAAGTCAATGGCAACAAATTGGTGGCTTTTCACAGGTGAGTGCATGATATTGAAATGAATTCATGTGGAATTTTAACTCAATGCAATGTAAATAAAAATGAAATATACAAAAAAAAAAAATCCATTGCAGAAATGAGAGAAAATGCACACCCCTGGCTTAACATAAATAGCGTCAATAGCGACGGATATATGTACGTAAAAAGTAAATTTTTTTTTGTCAAATAAATTTGCTCGTGGCAATAAAATACCTTTAAAATTACTCAAATTTATGAGTCTAAAAGAAAAACTAGTTTGCATTTTGTTTATTTTGCCCATTTGAACTTTAAAAATATTTTTATGGCCTTGACAAAATAAAATTTATAGTTCTAGCGTAAACGCGTAAAACTTTTTTCTAGCTCCTTTTTGTAAATAGGTGTCAAATGTGACATAAAACCGTTAACTTTTCTACTCTAGAAAAAAAACAAAACTAAAACAAATACAAAATGTATCCCGGCAATATACTCGTATAGTCAAATAAAAGACGACAGCTTCAATACTTTAGCATAAAATAGATTTTTTGTATGTTGCAAAAAACTCAGCCTTTGTAGGAAAACTTTTAGTTTATTGTTGTTGTTGTTAGTTATTGTATGTTCTGAGTAGAGCTTTTATGCCATACATTAGTACGTGTTAACAACTGCAACAATAAACTGTAATTGATGTGCATTCAAAACAATGACATTACAAAAAACCAAAAGCAAAAACTTTTTTTCCATTATTTTATGGCAAAAAAAAAAACAAATTAAAGCAGGACTTTAAAGGATTAATTATATTAATTGGGATTTTGGGATTTAAAATTTATCAATAATATTTATTTATTTTATATATTTTTATTTTTATTAATTCAATAGTTTTTCAAGCCCTTAGGGCCTATAAACCAGAAATATAATATGGCATCAGGGTAAAATCTTAAAACTAATACAATTTATATTAATTGAAAATTCAAAAACATTTCAAAAATACCAATACCATATGCACAAAAAATCAAGAGGAAAAAAATTAAATATAATATTAATAAGGTTAATTAAGTTAAAAGGGAAAATGATGACAGCAGCTCATCATATAAAGAGCTTCTACATATTCTCAAGTATAAACTTTTTAAATCTGTTAACATGATACGAAAATTTCCGTTCAGTACATGGAACCACAGAATTCCATAGCCCTACTGACTTCACAACAAAATATATTTTCATTATTAATGAGTTAAAACGTGGTGGTACAAAAATATGTGTTCTTGAAGAATTCCCAATCCTAAATCTGTTTCTTAAATATGGGGGAAAACCATAAAACCATACATAAAAAGTAATATCACTGTACCGATTAAAGTTTGAAAATCACAGCCCATGAAATTAATTACATAAGACGTCATGTGAGTTATGAATTTAAGACCATACACATAACGAACTATCCTATTAAAATAATGTTTGAGTCTCAAAATATTCTGCTGGGAAGTCCAACTATAAATCTCCATACCATACAAAAAAATTGGTAGACATGTAGAAAGAACCAATCGTTTTCTAACCTCCATAGGTACATAACACCCCAAAGTATAAAACCTCCTCAATATAAAATAGATTATGGCAACAATATGATATATGGGTAAATCCTGAAAAAGGTCAACCGAAACCAAAAAATGTAAGTTAGTATTTTCGCAAAAATTTCAGTATATATATTAAGCTGCATCCCTTCTTTATTTAATCCAACTCATAAATTTGAATTCTTTTAATCTTGACATTGAAAATTGTAAGACTCTTTGCATCACACATACAAAATTATAATTTTTTCCTTTTATACTTGTTTTTATGACAGCTGTTAAAGTATCAAAGTGAAGCTTTTCCTCCATTTGTTTTCATACTCATTTTCGTCTATCTCTCTATTTTGATTTTCCGCTATGAGATCAATGTTGGCACTACTGTATGGCTGTTAAACCCACTTTTTCTCAAGTGCTCCCTATGTGAAACGTCCGACACGCAAATATCACATTAGTTTACTATAGGGCTGCAAAAAAATAAAGTACTTGCGAGAAAAGTTTATTTTCTAAGCAAGCTTTGTAAGGTCTTTCGAATAAAAAACAAAGGTTTTAAAAAAATAAAGGCGTTTAGTTTTAATGGCAATTTTATTATTGAAACGTCCGAACGGTGAGTCTTAATATTATTAGATTAGTTGTGCATATATACACAATATGCTCGTATGTCTTATTTGTACAGATGTCAAAATCATCAGCAGCGAGGTCCAAAGCATGGAGGGACACAATGAAAAATAGTGAAGAATTTCGTGCAAAAGAAGCTGAAATTAAGCGAATTTACAGGCAGAAGGTAAAAGTGCAAGCAGCAAGTAACCCCTTACTCGCCAAAAAATTACAACTAGAAGGTAGTAAGCGGTTAAAATCTTTTCGAGAAAGAAAAAAAGAATTAGCCCCACTTCCAGCCTTACAGCCATATATGTGTAAACAGACTTTGGCTAAAGCTGTTCGAAAGGCAGAACGAGGTTTGCCATTAGGCGCAAAGTTCTTGAAGTTCTTTGTAATAAAAACAAAGCAGTAGCAGCAGCAGTCAACTCATCACACAGTGTTGATGATATAGACATAAAGCTTATTCAGAACTTTTTTTTCGAGATGACATTTCTATGCAAGCACCAGGTCGCAAGGAAACTGCTAATTGGTCCAGAGAAAATCCCTACGCCTAAAAGGTATATGATAATGACTGTAAACGAGGCATACGAACTCTTTAAAGAGGAACTTTTAAATACAAATATTAGTAGAAGAAATTTTACAGGTACAGACCAAAAACTGTAATACTTAGTCAAGCCATGCCCCATAATATGTGCGTCTGCAAATATCATGCAAACTTTACCTTTTTGCTGGAGGCTATGAAAAAAAATGTCCATCATTTCCGACAACTTTTAATGATTTTCTCAAAAGTGTTTGTTGCGATGTCTCAAATGAAATGTACATGACAAAGAAATGTGACAGCTGGGAATCAGATATAATTTTTAATTTAGTGCCAATAAGTTATATTACTAGACTTGATGAAGAAGTTAAGTGGAAGACCTGGCGCATTGTAAATAAATGAATGATTTTGAGCTACTCAAAGGAGACAGTAAGTGATCTCATTTTTGAAATCGAATCACAGCTGCCTTCATTTAAACTACACACATACATTAAGCGGTCTCAGCAAAACCATTTTCAAAATTTAAAAGAAAATGTGAATTGATTCGCATTGATTCAAATTGATTTCGCTGAAAACTTCAGGCTAACTGTTCAAAATGAAATACAGTCAGCGCATTTTAGTTACAGCCAAGTAACAATTTTTACATGTGTGGCATGGCTTGAGGGTTGTATAAGATCGTTTGCTATTGTTAGTGACAAATTAACTCATAATAAATTTGATGTGGTTTGCTTTCTATCTGAAATTGTAAATAAGTTGCAGGAAACCCACCAAGTTTCAAAAGTATTTGTATTTTCCGACGGTTGTAGTGGGCAATTTAAAAATAAGTTTATTTTAAGAACTATGCCACATTTTCTAAAATCATTTGACTTAAACGCTTTTGAATGGAACTTTTTTGCCACCTCGCATGGTAAAGGTGCAGTTGATGGCATTGGCGCAGTAGTAAAACGAAAGGTTTGGGAACTGATAAGAACTCAAAACATAGTTTTATGTAATGCTGCAGATTTTTATAGCTGTGCGAAACAGAATATTCCCGGGATACAAATCTTGTATATTTCATCAGTAGATGTTGATGATAAAGTTGAAGGAATTGGTAAAATGTGGAATAGTGTTAAAAGTATTCCAAAGCTTAAAAGTTATCACCATTTTAAATATTTAAAAGATAAAAACTTTATACTATCAGCTAAAACTGCAAAATCTGACTACACAAAAATACATTTGTAAAAAATATTAGGCTAAATTAATCTTACCATGTATTTTCAATAAAATTTCTTTGAAAAAATAATCGTTTTTATTGAGTGGAAATATGTGAAACGTCCGACACAAAACGTCCGAACAACTAAAATAATTAACTATGACCTTACTACTGCCCTTAATAAAGACGAAATATAGCTTGTTTGAAAGCTTGTTATATTTATAATAAATACTGTTTTCAGAATTTTTTTGTATGGCTGCTGAATTCGCAGATTTATGCAGATTATTAACTTAGTCTCAAAATAACTTCCGTTTTGAGAAACGTCCGAACGCATATTTAAAATAAAAATTTAGTGCAGCACTTAAGTTGAAATAATAATTTAATGATTAAGTTTTATTATACTAATAGATAGCTTTTTGGTACTTTACACCCGTCCTACATATATCCCTCGATGGTATAATTTTTTTTTAAAAGAAGCGTCCGAATGAAACGTCCGACATGCTGGGATTTACCCATATATGAAAACCCAAATCTAAATCTCGGTCTAACAAGACAAAAGACAAGATTAAAAAATTTTGTTTCGAGAAAATTTGAGTCAAACAAGTAAGAAAATTATAGTCGGTCTAGACCAACTATAATTTCAGTGGCATTGTTATTAATTTTTTTGCCTTCGAATAAGAAAAAGTTCATATCGGATGCTATAACATATCCTGACTATATTTGGTAAGATTATTAATTTTTTTCAAAAACATATACAAAGCATATTTGAGAAAAAAATGTGTAATTTTTTTTTTTTTGTTTTTTTTTTAATAGATTTAAGTGAATATCGGGAATCAGCTCTAATATGGGGGCTATGACTAAGAATTGTGCAATAAGGTTTATTTCTGGACTGTTGATTACTGGATGTAATAAACATACGCAAAACCAATTTCACCGATATCTATATGAAATATGGATATTATGGCGATTTAAGTCGATCTCATAGGGATCATTTGTATGGCGACTTGGTCTGAACGCGAACCGATTTTTACCAATTTCTATAGCCTTCATTCTACAGCTGATATAAGCTTGTGCACTAAATTTCTTCAAAACATATTCATATTTGCGACCTGTATTAAATTCAAACATTTCAGTTTATGAAATGTGTCATATAAAAATTTAAATATTTTTTATACCCTCCACCCCAGTGTGCAGAGGGTATATATAAGTTTGTCATTCCGTTTGTAATAATTAGAAAAAAAATTTTGCACCCCATAAAATATATATATTTGTGATCCTTATAACAACCGGAATTGATATAGCGATGACTGTCTGTCCGTCTGTGGAAATCATGATGACGGCATCAATCGGGCAGCTAGGATGCTCGTTGACATAAAAAATGATTCAATAATATCCTGAGGAGTTTGCTATTTAAACTCGTCCAAATCGGTAGATTAGGGCCCGAAATTTGAATGAAGAACTAAAAAAAGTCTTCAAAAAATATAATTTTCTATGTTGTTCTTGTCACGATCACGCCCTCAATAGGACAGCTATGGTGATCATTTTTAGCGAGAATGATTCACCAAATGCATTGGAAGATTTCTATTACAAAAATCATTAAAATCGGTTGAACAGGTCCAGGGACATCTCTGAAAAAGTAAAAAAAAAAGCTAGACTTGTTGATTTTGTGGTCGTTGTGGTAATAATATAATAAAACCTAACCCTTTGTATATTTTTTTTATCAACTCTGGTAGAAAAATTTAAAAGTTTCCATTGTTTTGGCATCACTAAAAAAATTTGTTAGATCATTTCTGTTATTGCCAGGAGCATGCCTGCAAAGTTTCAGATCGATTGGGTCACGGAAAGGGGTTAAAATCGATCCAAAATTTTTTCGACAAGCAGACACTACGAGTTGATATAAAGGGAGTAAAAATTCACCAACATCTAAAGCAAAAAATGCCAAAATACCTAGTTGTTAATAAAAAAAAACAATGTAAATTAAGCAAAAAAAAAATTATGTATTAATTTATTTGAAGAGAAAAACACAAAAATAACGTTTGATGTTGTATTTTTTTGTATGTAATATTTACATCTATGTGCATACATACACATATTAAATAATACAAATAATATATGTACATATATTCTATATATGTATGTATATCCACAATAACTGCATGTTAGAAATAAATCGGTATATTATTTTTTTACAAAAAATTCTGCAATATTTTGTTGTGGGGAAAATGTTTCTTTTGCATTAAAAGAGTGTCACTTCATTTTGCTCAGCGTGACTATGCCACAGTAGATGGCGCCACAATTTGTTTTTCTAATTAGCTTTGCAATAGTTATTTCTATTTTAACATGAATGTTAATATTTTCAACTAGATATCATACAGAACAATGTTAAGAGTATACACGCGCTTGTCTTTTATATCATACGTTTTTTCATTATTCTTTTACAAATATTTATGAACATAAGTTTGGCATATTAACTTTTTGTTGTCTTTAAGAAATATAGTTACCGAGTTCATCAATGAGTTTTTTGCTTTAAAAACACTTCTACATAGTTATATAGAACTATTATTCTGCTTTACCTAAAACTATCTGATTGCGATTACATCTAATTTTTAAAAATTGTTTATAATTACCAAAGCATTATTATTCACATAAATACAAAACTGCAATTTTTAAATTTTCATTCGAATTTAAGAAAATATTAATTCTAAAAATTGGAATTAATATTTCCAATTATAAATTAGAAAATATTAATTGAATTTCAGAAAATCATATCAAAACATCGGAAATAGTAATTTAAAATTTAGAAAACATCAATTGAATCTTTAATATATAAATTTTATTCGTTAAACACAAATTGAAATTCCAAAAAAAAAAAAACACAAATATGTTTACATTTAAAAAAAATATTGCCATTCAGGAGAAATTAATAGCTTTTCAGTACCACGATTCAGTAACAGCATTTAACGATAGTCGAATCTTTAAAAAAAATAAAATAGCAAAATTATCAGTAAAATTTTTAAACGATATTCGCTATTGTTAAAGTCAGCTGTTGTTATCTAAACGACAACCATTTTTGTGTTGTTTATTCAATCGATAAAAACTTAAATTTTTAGGTTGAAATGTCGTCATACATAAATAAAAATCATAAAATACTAAAAATATTTTGCTTTTATTAAAAAACTTTTTTATATAAATAAAAAAATTAAATATCATATTCAATTCATTATTTCATTTTCAAATAAATACACAGAAATATTATTAAAAAAAATTAAGATATTAAACATAAACATAAAATCATCCTGTCTTTGTGTTTTTCGCTTATTTTGACAGAGATGTCGACTGTCGTTAAGATGTATGTACTTAGTGAAGCACTTAATCCTTAGTGCAAACAACAATAGCTGTCGATATATTTTGCGATTGTCGGATCGTTGAAATTTACAGAAACGCATACAGAAAACATTAATTTAAATTCAATAAGTTTTAGAAAACCTCAAATGATATTTAAGAATTGCGAACATAAAAATTGCTACATAAATAAACGCAATTTGATGAGAATGTTATTTATATATAAATTTTCACAATTTTTTTTGGATGAATATTTGAAGTTTTTCAGAAAATAAAGATAACAAATTATTTTATTTAAAATGTTTGGGACATTTGGTTTTTTGCGTTTGGCATCCCTAATTTGAATATTTATTATTATAAATTTATTCTCTATGTTTTCCATATATGGCAATATTTTAGTAAAAAAGTTGAGAGAGCTTTTTTTTTTTTTTGGGTTGTTATTTTGTTACTCCATCCGACCTATATGTTAAACTATAGAAACTATACAGCCATCTCCAATTAGCACGATTTAATGCATATAGCCACTCTACACAACCATTACCTTTGCAATGGAGGTTAGGGCGAGCTATTTAATTAGAAAAAACTAAATTAAACGAGAAGTTATGTCATATAACCGGAAACGCATGCATATAGGTATATAACCTAAATGCATGCCGATCAGCAACCACGATGACCAAAAAGCAAACACCGAAATAAATCCGAAATAATAGAAAAGACGAATTTTCAGAAATAATTTGGTATTAAGTTTAACAAATTGTTTACTTTTTCCAATATTTTGTTTAAATTTATTATCAATACTCAAACCGATGTGGAGAGTGTCAAAGATTCGGCACAGCCGAATTTAACACTCTTACTTGTTTGAGCTAACTTATTTTGGAGCTGAAATGTTGAGTTAAATTCATTAAGTTGTACTTAAAAGCATTTGTTTTAATTTACATTGAATTTTAATATAAGTGCTTATAAGTCATTTTGTCTTCTACAAGTTTTCAAATGATAGCTAATTTTTTGCCAAAATGATTTCACTGATTAAAAGTACTGCATAGTTTTTGGAGTGTTTATGTATGTGTGTGCATTTTTTTTTTTTTTTTTGCAATGGCAATTTGCATTTGAAATATGTTATTGTTGTTGTTGGTTATTTATTTTATTTGTTGACTAGAAAAAACTGAACGTTAGTAACGGTATAAATTTAAATTGATGTAATAGTTTTAGGAATATTTTTATGACTGAACATCACAATGTTGTTTTTAAGTAATTTAAAAAAAAGTTTAAATTATTAATGGCCAAAAAAAAACAGGAGGAAATTATAAATGTTCACATGGTTTAACCTTTTTCAAGTGGACATATAACAAAACGAAAAAGTCATTAAAATATTGGCCACTGTGTATTTTTCAAAAATTTTTATGGAAACTTTCTCCCGTCAAAGGTCCAAAAAGTGCTAATCGATGACGTTTTGTCTCTTAATATTGCAATCCTTTTTATGTAATTTCGAAATTAAAATACAATATTTGTTTTATCGCAAATTAAAAGTTCTTTATTATTCAAAGCTCTAAAAAAAAAAAACAACAAAATTTAAAATTAAATTGCACATTGGGTTCAAATGGTCCCAAAATGGCGATTAATTGAAATTTAGAAATCATGTTTTTATACCCTACCACTATGTGGATTGGGTATAATGACTTTGTGCTGCTGTTTGTAACTATCATTAATATTTGACCTAGACCCATCTTTTATTATACCGAATCACTTTCTGATTCGATTTACCGATGCCCGTCCATCCGTCCGTCTGTGTGTCCATGTAAACTTTTTAATCAAAGAACAGGTCGCAAATATGAACGTATTTCGATGAAATTTGGTATATAAGCTTTTGTCGACCATAGGATAAACGCTATTGAAATTGGTAAAATTCGGTCTATGTTCAGACCTAGTCCCCATACAAATGACCTCTATGAAATCGATATAAATTGCCATAAGATCCAAATTATCATATAGATCTCAGCCAAATTGGGTTTGTATGTGTTTACTATATCTATTAATCAGTAGTCCAAAAATTATCCCTACAGGTTCCCGATCTTCACTTAAATCTATCAAAAAACAAAAATATTGCACAGATTTTTCACAAATTTGGTTTGTATATATTTTTCAAAATATAAGTGGTTTTATCAAATATAGTCAGGATCAGTCCATTTTTCGATATAGTCCCCATATAGCAATATAGCACCCGATATGAACTTTTTCATATCTGCAGCCAAAAAAATTAATAACAATGACCCTCAAATTTGGTTTATACTTATTTTCTATATCCAATTAGTTGAACCTAAGAAATAGGGTCTCTAAACGCATGGTATAGGGTATCGCATAGTCGGTCTAAACCGGATATAATTTCTTACTTGTAATTAAATTTGGTATCGGGTAAAATTAGATAGAATTCTGCATCACCAGTTTTCAAAATCATTCAACTATGTTGTTTGCTTTTTTTGCAGTTAACTGTCAAAGTTAGCAAATTCTTGCTCTTTTTGTCAAAAGTGAAAAAATTTAAATTCTTTACGATTCACGTCCTTATTTTTTTCATTAAATCTTTCAAAAGTTAAACCTTTATGATGGAACTTTTAACTTGAGGTATTTTGGTATATAGCAACTACTTTTTTGTTTATAAATATTGTGTGTAAATATTTTTCATATTTTTTTTAAAAAGGTCCAAAATTGGTCATTTCCTACCTTTAATGGGCCACAATTCATTAAGTTAGAGTTGAAATTAGTTTTGTAGATTTCAGTTTGTATCTACAAGAAAAACAGTAGAGACACTGCGTAGCCATTTCTTTTTTTTACGTTTTTGTATAAAAAGTCCGGTTGTCATTTATTGTCTCTTTGTGTTTTTACACACACAAATTTTACACAGAAGTGTTATATATATGGGGCCGCAAGTAAGATGTTCAATTCAGTTGACAGCATCATTGCGAGAGAAGTAAAAACAAATTCTTTGGAGTTTGGCTTGTCTATACATCATTACTGGATTCGATTTTTTGAATGCGTTCTTCACATGTCGTATAAAATTCCTATTAAAAAATGGCAAAAAGAACAGATGAATAAAATAAAAAATTGTTGCTGAGACAAAATTACGTACCCTAAAGAGTTTCGATAAAGAACTGGTTTGATTGTAGATCACCCAAAAGTAGAATTTGGTAATTCTAATGATGGGAATACCGCTAGATATTTTATTGAGAATACGGAAATTTCTGCTGAAATTACGAAAGTGGCCAAAGATGATGATACTGACGATGGTGATAAAGAAGATGATGATAATAGCGATGAAGAAAGTGATGTTGATAATGGTGCTGAAGATTATTATAACGATGATGAAGATAATTATGATAATGAAGATTATGATAATTGGGATATTTATGATGAGTTTGATAATGCAGAATTATATTAATATTTTGTTTAATAAAAATAAATAAAAACTATATTAAATTTTTTTTAAAGATGGCTAAATTTAGATTATTTTTAAAATACTCTCGAAAGATCAGATTCTACGCGTCAAAAAAAAGTAAACAGTGGTAACACTTACTTACGGTTTTTTATATTTCGGGGAAGAACCTAAACTTTCTGTGATAAATGTGTACTGATCACGTGTTCTACTTTACTAAAAATCATTTGAAGTTGATTTGTACTAATTAATAATAGCTAAAAAGATGATGTAAAGCAAATATTCTCACTATGGAAAAGCAAATATTGGTTTATACTCGGAAAATATTTTAGATTAAAAAGAAAAATGTAAATCTTTGCGTGAAATTGGCGACATTGTGGGCACAATAAAAAAAAGTAATTGATGAATGCGCCAAACACCATCAGGTTGAAGATTTAACGAGATCTGGACGCCCAAAGCAGCTTAGTGGTACTGAGGTTAGAGCTGTAGTAAGAGAAGTGAAGACATATTCAGCCTACAGTGCAGTTATGCCATCAAAAAACATAACGCAGACATCAGGCAAACCAGTAAGTTCGAGCAAAGTAAGGAGATCGCTTCACAAAAATGGTCTACATGGAAGGATACCATGCAAGAAACCATACATATCCAAGGCGAATCAGAGCAAGCTAATGAATTTCGATAAAAAAAAAAGTAGAAAAATTAGGTTCTATCTTTGTGGGAAAGCATATTATATACAGATAAGAGGAAATTCGAAATTTTCGGCGCGAAAAAGCCTCCAAAAATATGGCGTGCTAAGAATAAAACTTGCAAAGAAAAGTGTGTTACCAAAACTGTTATATACAGTGGGGGTTCAGTTATGTTTTGGGGCTATATGGCGGGAACAGGTGTGGGTAATTATGTTGTTATTTACTCCACTATGAACCAAATGGATTACTTAAGGACAATGTTAGGTCTAGCGCCGAGAAATAAGGCATGGCTGGAAATAGGATCTTCCAACAAGACAACGATCTAAAGCTTGCATCCAAAATTGTGAAAGAGTGGCTACTGTACCGGACTCCTAAGACACCTGATCAACCGTCGCAGTCCCCGGACCTTAATCCAATCGAGCATCTGTTGGAAAATATTGACAGAAAAATCAGTCAAAGGGCTTTTTCAAGCAAGGCAAACTTAAAGATGCCTCAAAGGAAAGAATGGAGCATAATCTCGCCTGATATAACAAAAAAAATTGTCGAGTCGCTGCCTAGAAGACTACACAAGGGGCTTAAGGCCAAATGAAAATAAACCAAATATTAAAAAATTATAAAAGTTTACTTTTTGTATTGAAGTTCTGTTGCCTTTTCTTTGCTGCTTACTTTTTTTTGACGCGTAAAATTTGGTAGTTTTCTAAATAAAGTGCATTTATTTTTGTTTTTCAATGCTTCTGTTTAATTTTTTTTTATTGAGTTCAGCTATAATTAAATAATTCTTGAATTCCTTATATTTATTTTTGATTTTGTGTTAATTACTTCATTTCAATAAAACTTTTAATATGAGGAACTAAGGTGTTTACTTTATTTTAACGCTCACAGTATATATGGAGTTTTAAATGGGAATATGGTAAAATTAGGTAAGAATGTAAATTTTGTATTAAACTGCAATATGTAGGATTCTCTAATAATATGTTAGCTTCGGTTTCTTAATCTTCCTACAATGAAAATGATAATTGCGAGATATTGATGAAGATTATTATAATGAATTTAATAATGATTGTGAAGTAAATGATGATTATGAAGTAAATAATAATTTTGACATTAACGATGATTAAAATGATAAATTATGATTTTTCAAAAAAAGGCTGAAATGGTGTTATGTTAGTTGTTTATGCTTACTCATCAACAAAAAAAAATATAATTTTCCTAATATGATTTTTCTGAGTTAAATTTGTGGTATTAAGCAATTTTGAGAAAATTTTAATTTGAAATTTTATTAATATAAATACATAAAATATTTATTCCTTTCTTAAAAACGTGTCTTTTTCTAAAATCACAATGAATATACTCTAATTTGCAACTTAGTTTGTCAATTTATCGCTTTTCGTTCCAAAGTTACAGCCAAAGATGTGAAATAAGAACATTTTTCACAAAATACAAAAAAGCACCTTTAAATGCTGGTTTTTTTTTTACATATTTATGAATATCCCTCAATAAAAAAAACAATATTTTCAAACTATGGCTTCCCTGAATTAATCGCCACTTTGAGTACGATCGAACCCACTGTGCATTGAAAAAAAACTTTTAAAACTGGTGTTATTGCTATTGTAAATTTTAAGGAACTGTAGATTTAGAAGAGGGTTTTAAAATGAAAGTAATACATGACAATTAGTAAATAATGAAATAATCAATATTCCTAACTCGCTGAACGGAACTATACCTAAATTCTCAGGAACTATATATAATGCTAACAAAACATTCAGCATTGGAAAACTTATAAAATATCTATTGTGCAGTGGCCGACAAAATTTACAAATTTTCAGTAGAGGCAAAAAACGGTTTTTTTTATATATTTACTATAAAATTTAAAAACAGTTGTTTCATTGTAAAGAATTGCGAATAATAAGTAAACAACAATAGCAGTAGTAGCGATTTTTTCAGTGACCATCAAAAATAGGAAGTTTTTTGGCTGCAACTCAAAATATGTCTTTTTAGTGGATTATAAAGAAGCTACTCTTATAACACAGAGAGGGTAACAACTGTATTTTTTTTATTGCGAAAGACTAGAAAAATCGATGTAAGATTTTTACAGTGGATAGATATGACCACTGTGTATCGTTTTCTTGCAAAAAGTTAAAATTGAAAAATTTTGCGTTGGCTCACTTTAGAGGAGCCATGGCCAAACTACGGCCCGCGGGCCACATAAGGCCCGCCAACATATTTAGTGTGGCCCGCTGTGTATAATAAAAAAAAACAGTTTATATGCGCCGCTTAGTTAATAAAAATTCAAAATATGATGTTCGTTTTTTTCCAAAACTTCTAGTACAATTTATAGAAAAAACGTTAAAACTCCCTAATATTAGCAATAGTATCACTGAGACGTGTTTTATGAATTGCATCAATATTGAACTTAAAACTGAAACTTGGGGAACAAAAAGAAAAGTCGATAGTGACTGTCGTGTATTCAATGAATATCGGAAATAAAAATATTTTTTCACGGTGTTTAGGAATTAACCATCATGCCTAGTTTGTCGAGCAACGGTTGCAGTTATACAAAAGTACATATAAAAGAGACATTTCTCAAAATCTGAGTGATGAAGGGCATAAAGCCCATGCCAAGAATCTCGGAAATGTATTGACAAGCTAGCAAAATATTTTCACACGGCAAGATAAACTGCAAGAATCAGCTACAAAAGCTAGCCTTTTTATACCCTATACCACTATGTGGTTTGGGTATAATGACTTTGTGCTGCTGTTTGTAACAACCAAAAATATTTGACCTAAACCCATCTTTAATTATACCGATCGCATCAGAATCACTTTTTGAGTTGATTTAACAATGTCCGTCCGTCCGTCCGTCTGTGTGTCCATGTAAACTTTGTAATCAAACTGCAGGTCGCAAATATGAACATATTTTGATGAAATTTGGTATATAAGCTTTTATCGGCCATGGGATGAACGTTATTGAAATTGGTGAGAATCGGTCCATGTTCAGACCTAGCCCCCATACAAATTACCCCTATGAAATCGACATAAATTTCCATAAGATCCAAATTGTCATATAGATCTTACTCAAATTGGGTTTTGTATGCGTTCATTACGTCCTTTAATGAGTAGTCCAAAAATGATCCCTTTGGCCCCATATAGAGCTGCTTCCCGATCTTCACTTAAATCTATTAAAAACAAAAATATTGCACTGATTCTTCTCAGACTTTGTTTGTATATATTTTTGCAAAATACAAGAGACTTTACCAAACATGATCAGGATCGGTCCATTTTTGGACCTAGTCCCTTTATAGATATAGCATCCGATATGAACTTTTTCATATGTGCAGCCCAAAAAATTAATAAAAATCCCACTCAAATTTGGCTTTTGCTTATTTTCTATGTCCAGTTAGTTGGGCCTAAGAGATAGGGTTTCTAAACGCATGGTATAGGGTATCGTATAGTCGGTCTAGACCGACTATAATTTTCTTACTTGTTGTTTTTACAATATTACGAAACACGGTAAACCCTTTTCAGATGGTGATTTTATAAAAAATTGTATGGTAGGTATTTCTAAAATTTCTGTGTCCACAACTAGGTTGAAAATTTGAAAGTATGTCCCTGTCCAGGCAAACTGTTATGCAAAGAATAGAGCAAATCAGTGATAATTTAATGAGCAGCTGTCAGAAAAATTATAAAATACAAATAGACCATACTGTGCTATAGCTTTAGACTAGAGCTGCGATATAAAAGATATTGCACAACTACTGATTTTTGTTCGGTCAATTAATGAGGAACTTGAAATTACACAGGAGCTGTGAAAAAAGGAACTGCCGGAGGAGAACTTTTTAACGAAGGTGAAAAATGTCTTTTGAAATGTAATATTAAATGAGAAAATCTTGTAATGTGACTACCAATGGATTCCCAAACTTAACGGGTTCAAATATAGGCCTGCTAAAAAGAATTCAAGACAAGGTTCACACGATTGATCCAAATAAACAGCTTATTTTATATATCAACACGCATTGTGTAAAAATGTATTAAAAATAGAACATGTAACTGGTAAATTTTCTTCGATCAAAAGGTATAAGACACAGACAATTTATATCTTTGCTGGAAGAGCTCGACGCTGCCTACTCAGCCATGTTCGATTGTTAGGCTTTAGTAAATTTATGCGACGGGTATGGGATCTTCAAGAAGAAATAATAACCTTTTTATATTACCCGAAAAGGAAGACTTTCCTGAGTTTAGCCTTTTCAGTCGATCATACATTTTTTACGTCCTTTTACAAATGAAATTAATCGAAGATTGTTTCGTATAATTGAAAATGATTTGTCAATTATTCGTATTCCAATTGCTACTAATGTCTAGTGATTCAAGTGATATTCACCTGAAATTAGTTGATTCACAATGTATTGCGGCTATGCAAGATTTATTTAATCATCAAACGGACAACTTACCAAATTTTTATCGTCTTCTATCTAAATGAAGAAAAATATTAAAATATTCGAAATTTGGCAAAAAAAAAAAAAAAAATTTTGGTTATAATGAACCAAAATATAAGTCAATCGCGATCTAGGACAAGTGATGATTATTTGTATGCAATACTAAGAATTTTGAACAAGTAATTTTTATTCAGATATTGAAAAATTAAGCACTAATTGTAAACGATTACATTTATCGCATTAAATAAAGACTTTCTAATTAAATTTGACTACTTTATTTCAGCTTAAAAAAAAAATTTTTTTTTGGCCTCCGAGTAATTTTCTAATTAGATGATGGCCCGTCAGTCGAAAACTTTGGCCATGGCTGCTTTAGAGGTACAGGTGCGATATTTCAAAAATTCGTAACTACACTGCATTCTTATTCGTACCGGTTTCTGGCATTTCAGCCTTCATCAGCGATTTATTGAACATTGTGATAATTGTTATGTTATAATTGAATATATTGTTTCTATATGAAATTTTTCTACTTAGGGCGTACATCACATATGGAAACTCTTACGAAACTGAGAATAGTGGAAATTAGAAGTATAAATGCAAACATATTAAAAAATTGCAAAATAACAATTGTTTCTTGGACAGAATTGTATTCTAACCACATTGGTCGTAGGCCTGGCTTTAGGTGAGTGTGTTAAAGCGCTGACCACAAAGTGCAAGTACGAGTGTATGTGAAGGTTCAGGGTTCAAACCTTACGGCCGCCTTAAGTAGAAACAATCTCATTCAATTATAACATAACAATTATCACAAACAAGATATAAAATTTTTCTGTTTTCTATTTTATTATTTTATTTATTCTTTTTATTTTTATTTTCTTTTTATTTTCATTATTATCTTTTTATTTTTATTTCTTTATAACTGCTATTGAATTATTTTAGATTTTTTTAAATAAATCTGGTTGAAACAATTGTTATCGTTATTATAGGGGTGTTTCAGATTTTTCCGATCGCAAGTGGATAATGTTTTAATTTTTAGATGTACGCATTGAAGAACACGTTCTGTTTTTTTAGCAGTACACGCGTCAGAAAACGAACTTAATATAAAGCTACACTCGAACCTGTGTGGTCTATGTGTGTACGAAACAAAAAATACGTGATAGAAACGTGTTCGCGTACATAACGAAATATTAAAACGAAACACAGTCATGATTGTGTTCGGCACTGTACAAAATTTGGAAACACACATAATTGGTATGAAAATAAAAATATGTGTTTGTTGGTGTGAGCTGTGTTTGTTTACATATACGTACGAGTTTTTATTCAGTGTGTGTTTTTTCTGACCTCTGTTAAAAACTCACAAAGGTTGCTAGGTCAGTACAAAAAAATTCTCCAAAGGTTTCGACGTTCTATTTTTGATGATATTTTTATTTTATCTTGCTCATTTTTATGCTGGTTTGCTTAGTTTATCAGCTATAACTCAAGAACCATTGATTATTTCTCATTTTAGTCTTCAGCAAAATTGGGTGTTAATAAATAATTATTAATTCAATCCATGTAAAAAAAAAATTAAAAATACTGAATGTATGTTGGTTTAATAATAAAAATATCGCGCAAACTTACACATCTCTTCTACTCTACGCCCTGATCATGTTGTGTTATCCAAAAATTTATAACAAAAGAAGGGAAAATTAATTTTTTTGTTTTGGAAGATTTCATTAAATAAATTTAGTCCAACTTAGTTTGCAGAAATGAGAAATCATCAATGGTGTTTGAGCTATAGCTGAAAAGGGGAACAAAAAAATTTAGCATGAGTACACCTAACCCTTTGGTCCAGTACTTTCACCCTGACGTGGAATTTCTCACCCCTCAAGAATGGCTGTTGCACTGTATTATGTTTAAAAGAACTGTGCCTACATGTTCGGCTGAGACGTCTTTTCGAAGCTTTCAAGTCCCATTGAATATAATGGCAAATGTCAAAGGTCACAATTATATTATCTCTATCTTGTGAAAGTATATCTCAAAAATTTATATTTATAAAATGTTAAAAAAATATATGGTGTTGCTATTAATCCATTTATTTACCTATATGCTTAATTTAGTGTGTGTGTTTTTATTTGTGCCCGAGTTATAAATTAAAATTACAGAAAAAATTTAATACAATAATGGGAGCATGGCTACCTTACAATGCAATAAAAACATCAACCTATATCCAATTATGGTCTAAGCTAATTTGGACCCAGACCCTTTCTTAATTATAATTTATTTAGAATTCGGGCCACAGTATGACAAATTTTAAATTTTTGCTTTTTTTGCATTTCCCCCTCCTTTAGAAAATTTTTGTTTCAATATTATTTGAAATTTAATTTTATTTATTCTATCAATAAAAAAACAAACTTTTTTCACATATCCTGACAATGTCAACAAATTAGTTCCGCTATTATGTAAAAGACAGTGTGTCAATACATGAACATGAACATAAACACCTACAACACAACACATGACATGTATGTAAAGAACACAACTACTTCCTCTGAATTATTTATCCGGCTGATACGATATAAGGTAATTTTAAAATCAAATCAAACGTGTCACATGGAAATCACAACAAACCATAAACTTTCACACACACATACACAAAAAACCGTACATTTGACGAAATCAATACGCAATAACAGCAACAATAACAGGAATAGTGACAAACCCTCAAAAATCAGCGCAAACATACAAAAGCATCCACACACAAACACATACAGCAGCGTATCAATGTAACAAAATCCTTTCAATTGCAACAAATTTAAAGGATAAATCGGATAAAAATCGAATTTAAACGGTAAACAAATTTTTACAGATATTTCCCGACTACAAAGCAATTGATTGTCGATGTTGTGTGATGTGTACGGCAACGAAGGATGGCAGTAAGTAGAAGAAAAAAAGGATTTTGCGACTTACAATTTTATATTCCAATGTGTTGACAGAACTTTTCACTTAAAAACACACACATACATACATACAGCAATGGCAAAACATTGCAAACAGCTAAGCAGATTTTCGTACAAAGATACCAGACTACAAGGACAACTAAATACGCACATTTTTTTAAGAAAGTAAACATCAAGGGTTGTATAAGAACAATATACGTAAGTAGTCGAAAGATGTGAAATCGCAATCGAATTTTACTCCTTAGAACATAATCGAAATTTAAATTGTCATTTTTATAGTCCCCATATAACTTTTTTATGCCAATTCTCAGGGTGAATGGTTAGAGAAAAATGTAGGCAAATTCATAAAATTTGCATATGGGTGTTTGATTTGTTTATTCATTTTTGTTTTTGTTCGTAGGTATTGGTGTATTGCCGGATTGTAGATAAGGTGTGAAAACACATAAAAATTTCCAAACTCACATATTACGATATGGTAAAGCCCCTTCATTGGCTAAGCACATAAAACAGATTCCCACATTAATGATCAATTTGAAAGGGGTTTTTTAAATAAAGGGTTTTATTTGATAATAAAATAAGCTAAAGTTTGAATTTTCAAAATAAATTTCGCTTATTTTGTTTATTCAACTATTTCTTTTTTTGTTGTTGTTGCTAACTTTGAAAATTGAAATTTATTTATAATTTCATGTTATCATAGAATTTTTATTACCGCTTTTTTCTCTCTTCTTCTTTGAAAACGTTCTACCGTTTATTACCACAAACAAGGAGATTATACGGAAATTATATTTTCAATTTCATTTATTTAAGTTTTACGTAACCACACAAGCACGTAGAAAATTTTTGTTCCCCCCCCCCCTCTCTCTCACTATCTCCTTCCTTTCTTCATATGACAAGATGTTTGTGCATGCATTTTTGTAAGATAAATTTTCAGATTTAACATACTCAACCAGAAATGTTATTAAAATAAAAAATAAATAAAAAAAAATGCTACCCAAAAAAGAGTTTATATAAATTTGACTGTGAAAGCAACACACCCACATACTTGAGGATTATTTGGATACAGTAGAGCTACAATTAGATTTGTAAACTAAAAGAATTCGAAAATAGAAATGGACAGTACATTGTCGCTTTGAGCAAAGAAAAAATATTATTAAATCTATGAGAGATAAAATCGACTATTCAAGTTACTTTTGACATAAAAAACTTTTCATAATCATAAGTGGTAACAAAAATAATGTAAAAAATCTACATACATATTCTTAAATTATTGACAAAACTGAGCAAAAACCATGCATACAAAGAAGTAAAAACATTATTACTGTAATGCAGAAGTGCTGAAACCATCATCATCACATTATTTTATTTTACCTGATCCCTCTTCTTCTTCAAATAACTCGTCAGACTCTCAACAACAAACTTCGCAAATATCTCAATTATTACTGTCATACCTCTTTAGCCCAAAATTAGGTCTCTCCAATTGAACATAGGAGTAACTCATCCTTGAAAATTATTTTTCCTAATTTTTCGTAATTCATGAAAATCTATAATATAGGCGATTTCTTGTGACCGATGATTTGTTCTACAGTTTTATTCCGATTTTGACTAAACGTATATTATTTGAAAGGTATTTCTTTTTAGCCGTTTTGCAAATTTACAGATTTTTAAAATTTTCTTTATTTTGAGTAAATTGCATTTAAAGTTTCTACTAACACATACATAAAATTATACAATACTATGTGTGTGTTTATTAAATTTGTTAATGTGTTTGTAATAAAAATGAGTCTGTTTTTTGTGTTGATTTGTGAATTGGGTACAAATGATTAGCATACCTTTAGGGTCTTTATTTAATTAAAAAATAAAATTTCCTAGAATTTGCACTAGAATTTCGGGGGCTGGAATCTGTTAGTATATATAAAACCAATTCCAGTTCGGACATTGTCAAAACAATGTTTCTAAAAATTAACACACTTGTCGACAGATAATAAAATAAATAAAGTGTATCAAAATGTTCGTGAATTTAATACAAAATTAACGTCTCTTTACGCCAACAGCTTTGATTTCACCTACTACATTTTTGCCTTGACAGAAACCTGGCTGAATGATAAAAGAAAAATATTCATAATGCTGAAATATTATATCCAAAATACCATCTATTTAGATACGATCGGTCTCACAAACTTGGTGGGGGAGTTCTTATTGACGTATTAAATTCATTTCCTTGTGAATGTATTGAATTATTACACAGTGATAATCAGGGAAGTAACGGTTATTTAACCATTGACATTGATGAATTCAAATAATTTATTTATTTATTTTATTTTAGTTTATGGAATAAATCCTTACAGACATTAAAATCATAAAATATAACATAAAAAATTTTACCATATGAAATGACTAATTTGTAAATTTAACGGTTTAAATACAGAATAATGTTACGTTTTACAATATTAATGGTTAGGAATAATCAACAAATTGATACAAATCACTAAAGTTAGTACATAATCTTCTTAACGGATCGGCGTTGGCATAGTTGGTACGGAAAACTGGAATTGAAAGTGGATGAAAGTTAGGTGTAGGTCGTTGAGGATAATTACATGAAATATTGCGTAACAAGAATTCTGAAGATACATCACCATTAACCGGATTTACCAAAAACGACACATTCAGCATGGTTCTACGGCTCTTAAGTGTTGGCAATTTAATTAACGGTAATCTACTGGCATAAAATGGCAAATTTGTTGCCGGATTCCAGGAAAAACAATGCAAACAGAACAGAAGAAATTTTTTTTGAATGGATTCAATATGATCTATGTGGATTGGGTTGGGGTGGCCCTTCATTATATGGAGGGAAAAAAGTTTTCAAACTCTCGGTGTCACCCCCCTAGAAATATGCGAATAGTAAAAACACTGAGAAATACAAAGTTTTGGGCTAATCAAAAGACATTTAGTGGTGCCTCAACGCGATTGAAAATTTCAAGTGTGTTTATATGTGGAAAATATGACTTTTTTTTTCAGATTTTACGTAAATTTCTTTTCCGACAAGTCGTTATATAATTCAGTATTAAGATATCCTTTCAAAAAGCTATAAAACTTCATAATCGAATAAAACCCGGCCAAGACATCCCAAATGCCCCAGACCACTTTTGTGCAAAAAAAAAACTAGCTCATGAAATTTGATGGCATTTTTTTCAACTTTGATAAATTGATTAAAGCCATAATTTTTTTTTTTTTGGTCTCTATACTTACAAGTACTCAGATATGGATTATTATTTTATTACCACGTTGTTAACCTATTGCGCATTAAATCCGAAAATGGGAAATTATTTTGATAAAATTTTGAAAACAACTTTTTCAAGTTTTAAAAAATTTTCTTAAACAAAATTTAAAAAACTGGATCTAAAACTTTAAGTTCTTATTAAATACATGTTACAGAATAATTGTATGAATTTTGAAGTAAATCCCTGTGCCAGAATTTTTTTGACAAGTATTTTATTTTTGCGGATTTCGAGAAAAATGGGATTTTAGTAAAATATTCTGTAAATGTACTCTTTCTAAATACTTTGTATCAAAAATTCCTCACTTTTCTACTTTTAAATGTTATATTTTATCTTAATAGCCTAGGGTTTCGGAAAAAAGTAATATGACCCCATTAACCCTTTTGTAATTTGGGTCACATATGACCCCAAGCTAATAAAAGACAATTTATTCAAAAAATTCATATATGTATTTTGTAAGCGCTGTTGAATTTTTATAATAACCAGATATGTAGAACTTCCGCTTCTAAAATTTGGGATAAATCCGAAAACGTTAACCCATTATTTGCCAAGGCCAGCTTTGGATTTTAAGATATGTTTAAATAAAAATGACCGAAAATGAGTTTTTCTGTTAAACTCGATGAAACCACTATTTACAATTTAAGAAAAATAATTCAGTTAATTTTTATTTATTTATTCCTTCAGTACTCCTGGGATCAAAATAATCCATTGTGATATATGTTTGCTGCAATTATCTGCTTATTGCTCGCGAATATAAATTAAAACAAATTTTAAACAA
Organism: Cordilura impudica; assembly: GCA_963682025.1. NCBI lineage: Eukaryota > Metazoa > Arthropoda > Insecta > Diptera > Scathophagidae > Cordilura > Cordilura impudica. The sequence continues at coordinate 29,063,501 of OY821517.1, forward strand.
TTTTGTTATAAAATTATTTTATGTGTAAAAACAATCTATATTTTTCTAAATAAAATAAGGAGACCTACAAATAACCCAAAGGTAATAAAAGATAATTTATTCAAAAGAATATGATATATAAAATTAATTCTATTTTTGGTGTATTAAGGAAAAGATAAACTTTCAGCGCAATACTTTGAAAGACAATTGGGAACGCCATAAGGCCATGGTTAAATGAAGTTTTTAATATCTTTAATTTACGTGCAACTTCAGCAAGTTCAATAAATGGTAAACAACAGAAATATCATATTGGCCATCGGAATAAGTTGTAGCAAAAAAGTCAGCAAACATGTTACTTATAGCAATATCATCACCAGATTCGTAGTTTTGAAATTTCATAACAGGCGGCAATTCATGAGATCTTCTGTTAGAATTTAAAAAATTATAGAACGATTTTGGATTCAGCTTGAAATTAGTTTTCATTGTATTTATATAACTGTTGTAAAGACAAGTATTCAATAAATTGTATTCAGCCCGGCAAGTAAAATATTTTCCGTAATCATTAGGAGTACAAGTTTTGGAATACATTTATCCATAATGCAATAAATGGTTTTATAAAATGAATCAATCATCATATCAATATTAAAAGGGCTATTTTTAGTAAAATAACGAACAATGCATTCCAATCAGTGTTACGTATAAAACTATTTTATCAAATCATAATTAGATTGCTTAAAACAAAATACTTTCTCACTTTTTACACGTTGTTTGTGGACATGAGAAAAAGGAAACGGACATCTTAATTCAATAGTGGGATGGTGACGGTCTTCTGGTTTAATGATCGGACAGGATCGTATTATTGTGCATTCATTTGGATCATTAACGAATACTAAATCCAGCAATTTTCCATTGACGTTGTATATACCATTTATTTGATACAGGCAAAGGTCAGAAATATCATTTAAGAAGTCATCAGAATTTAAATAAACCAAATATGGAGATTCAGGTGGATAATTCCATGAGATAGCAGGTAAATTAAAATCGCCAAGTACAAAAACAGAATCCGTGGAGTTTGAAGATTGTACCACATGTTTAATAGCTCGAAGATGGTTTTCATAAACAATATAATCAGCGCACGGAGGAATATAAGAGCAGGTTACAAATATTTGTTTATTTTTTAGCTTTCTTTTTACGCAAGTAAATTCAGTATCAGAAGAAGAGTCAGACAGAAAGCAATTCAGATGAAAAACAGCTAGCGACTGCAATAATTAACAATTATCGTAAGATATATAGTACTTTGGTTACCGTGACCAATTGAAGTGAGAAATATGTTTTTTTTTTTTTTGGTTATGAATAACTGTTATAGCAAGCAAAGAAAATTTTAGTTACCAATAACCATTATCGAAAGTAATTTATTTTTCTAAGGGGTTTGTAGTTTAATTATTAAGCTACTTTAATTAAACTACTTAAAGTTTAATTATTAATCCACTTTTCCATTAGATAATATTTTATTAATATTTTGTTATTATACAATTCTTACAAAACTGTAATAGTTTTGATAATATTGTTTCTAACTTTTACTAAATATTACACTATTTCATCACGGAAACTATTCCAAAAATAATTGATCGCGATAATAATGGGCCACCATTAGGGCTTGCAATACCGGACCAAATTTTCAAAAATGGTATTTCAGTATTTCATTATATTAATACCGGGATCCCTGTATTAATACTGGTATTTAAAAAAACGAAAAAAGCGAAACTACACTATAAAAAGAAAAAATTAAACAAAAAAAAATATTTCTTTCATGTTATCGAAATTAAAAAAATTTAATACCGGATACTGGCTCAGAACCAGCAGATGACTCGGAGACGTGATGATGACGATATTGAGAACATGTCCGTTGCGATAAATGCTAAAAAAAACCTGTCTGCGTGAAACTGCGGGGGAAAATTTTACATTTTTAAATTTTCCGAAAAACGGTCATAATAGTCTAAAGATTTTCGTGGAGAAGCGATGTTTTTACTGGAAGATTATGCGCTTTTGGAAGAAAATTTATTGAATAAAAAGTGTTCAGAATTATCAAAATGAAAAATGGAAAACTTTTCCCCGCAGTTTCACGCAGACAGGTTTTTTTTTAGCATTTATCGCAAGTTTTTTAGTACTTATCGCAACGAAGATTCTCAGCTGTAAATTTTTGAAAAAAAACCATTCTTGCGCTCAATAGGGTCACATTAACACCAAAAATCATTTATTTTTTTTTTGTTAAAAACCAATTTTTGGAGAACAATTCCAGAAAAATATGAGCCGAAATCAAAAATCGTAAAAGAGGGATCGATGGGCAAATTCAAGACGATCATTTAAAAAAAACCAGCTCAAAAAGTTTAACTATGTGAGGTGTAGAGAAATTTGAACAAAACAGGAGCTTTCGTCCCACTGAACTTAAGGAAAATTTACGTACAAAAATGTCTTTCTTAATGTACAAAAAAAAAATTACTTCAGTAAGGCCACTCCACCTGTATGTAAATTTCCAAATTAGATTTAATCTTTAAATAGACAACACCTAAAAATATGCTAATTACAAATAAAAAATAAAATAGCTAAATAAAACTGATATGAATGTCAACTTACAGCAAAAAAATTAATACCTGTATTAAACGGTAATAAAAATTTCGGTAATACCGGGATCCGGGTATTGCAAGCCCTATAATATTAATCTGGTAGGCGATTTCTTGTGACCGATGTTTTGCTTACCATTTCGTCCCGAATTTGACCAAACGTATATAATTTGAAAGGTATTTCTTTTTCGCCGTTTTGTAGATTTAGAGAATTTTAAAAATTTTTCTTTATTTGGAGCAAATAGCATTTAAAGTTGCTACTAACACATACATAAAATAATACATATGCTATGTGTGTGTTTAGTAAATTTGTTAATGAGTTTGTTATCTTCATTCACAATAATAATAAACCATTAAAGTGTTGGTTTGTGAATTGGCTAAGTTGAAAAGTAAAGCTGCCTAGAAATTGCACTCGAATGTCGAGCGCTGGAATCTGCTAGTTTACATAAACGGTTTAAAAACCATTGATTGCTTAAATGAGTTATGCTTTTTTTTACATCTAAAGCTAAACTCGTCATAAAAAAATTAACTGGAAGATAGATCTAAAATAATTTAATATTTAAATAATAGACAAAGTAAGACTTCCATAACTTTTCCTGGCCTACAAAACCAAACAGTTTCTTAAAGTTCCTAAATTTTCATTGGTTGGCTTCACTGTATCATATAGTTCAACTAAAACTAAAAATTTTACATATGAATAACCATTCATATATTCAATTTTGAGAAGAAGAAAAAACAACTGTTTTTTCCAGTTTTGTTTGCAAAAAAACAAACAAAAAAACACAAACCTATGAACTATACAAGCGTAAATTGTAACTACTCTAAAATTATGTTTAACTAAGAAAATTGCATGTGTATTCAAATGCGAATATACTTATGAGTAAGTTACTCATTCTTAAAGCAAATGATAAGATACGAGAAAAAAACCAACGATTCGAAAAGCATGAATATGCATGGCTCAAAATAACTAGGAAGGTATCTCTAGGGAAAACATAAATTGTTTCCATCAAGTTAACACAGATGGAAGTAAAAACAGGTAAAGAATATAAAATGTTTCGAGAAGTAGCCCGATTTTGGTTTGGAGTTAGAGAAAAATATTTCTTTTATAGAAATCTTCTTTAACCCTTTCGCTATAATGTCTCCATATGGATCATTTTGTGGGTATCTTACATCCTCCATATCAAAGAGACAAATTTGGTTTAAACTCCATATTTTTATATTTTATACCTCTATGTGGTCTGAGTGTAATGAGTTTGTACTAACGTTTGTAGCTACCTAGACCCACCATTTACTATACCGGTCGACTGAACCTGATTCCCAATCTTAACTTAAATCTATCAAACAACAAAAATATTTCATAAATTACTTTCAAATTTGGTTTCGTTATTCTTTTTGATGAAAGTAAATAACTAACTAAATATGGTCATTATCAGTCCATTTTTTGACTTAGTCCCCATATAAAAATAACATCAGCACATCCTACATAAGCGTATTATAAGCGCTTGAGCACTTGAGCTATTGACACAAACATGCATTAATACGTACCTCGAATTCCCGATTTTCCATTAAAAAGTAAATTAAAGACTTTCTGCCACTGACCAGTTCCTTGCTGGATTTAGGCGAATGAGTTTTGGTTGAGACCAGACCAAATGGAGAAAATACATATTAAATTTTTTTCTTTCAATATTTTTTTATCTGTATATAAAAAATGTATGAATATTTAATTAAAATTCATTGAATTGTGAAGTTTCAAATAAAATTCATTAAACTTCATTATAAATATTTGTTGAACACACAGAAGATATATAAGTGGGTTTGTTAATAAATAAGAGTTTAAAGGTATGCTAATCAATTTTAGCCAATTCACAATTCAACACAGGGCCTTTGATATACAATTTTTGCAAACACATTAACAAATTTAATAAACACACAAACAGCATTGTATAGTTTTATGTGTTTTATGTATGTGCTAGCAGCAACATTAAATGATTATTACTCCTAAAAAATGTACCAGATGGTGCACGTCTGTAAAGTTGGTGCACATCTGCAGAGAAATACCTGTCAAACGATATATTTTTTGTCAAAATCAGTTGATAACTGAATGCGTAGAAGGAGAAATCGCCTTGCCTATTAATTTTATATTTATAAAAAAACTTACCGATGTATTTGTGTTATTTATCATTCGGTTATTTTTTAGTTGTGTTTGTTGATAAATTTTTATTTACAAAACAAATTAAACTAGCAGATTCCAGCCCTCGAAATTCGAGTGCAAATTCTAGGAAATTTTATTTTTTCATTTAAGACCCTCAAGGCATGCTAATCAATTATAGCCAATTTACAAATCAATACAAAGAACAAACTCATTTTTATTACAAACAAATTAACAAATTTAATAAACGCAAACGTAGCATTGTATAATTTTATGTATATATGCAACTTTAAATGCAATTTACTCAAAATAAAAGAAAAAATTAAAATATCTGTAAATCTGCAAACCGGCAAAAAGGAAATACCTTTCAAATAATATACGTTCAGTCAAAATCGGGATAAAACGGTAGAACAAAATATCGGTCACAAGAGATCGCCTAGCCTATTAACATTATAGATATAAAATGTATTTAAAATATAGAAAATTGATGTTGGCAAAAGTGTAAATGATATAAATGTTGGAAGAACAATTTTTGGGTTAAAAGTCTTTATAGCGAAAAGAAAATAAAAATTTATATATGTATAAAACTAAAACTTTAAATTAAAAAAAATATCTATTCAGAAGAAATAATTTGTAATAAATATAATTAGCGGTATCCAAAACAGACAAATTCCATCTTATGACAAGGGTATGTTAAATTCATTGGTTCTTATAAAAATTTTAGCAACATCCGGATACAAGAGTGCCATCTATTTCACTTTTTTGGATGGTCTTTTTTTACCGGGTACGAATTAATTGAAGAAATTTAAAAAATAAAAATAAATAAATCAAGGGTATAATCCAGATTCCAACCATACTTTGTTAGATAAGCATATAGTCATATGGAGCAAACTCTCCTAAAGTAAATTTGCATTTTTATATATTTTTGTTCAGTTTGTCTTATGAACGAATCTGCCTAATAAGCAGATTCGTCTCATCCACATACATGACTTGCAACCCGAATACTTAAAACAAGTGTTCATGCCCAACGTACATGATGTATGCATGTTCTTGGTAATTTAATGAACGCTTCTGTTGACCGTGTGAATTTGCATCGTCAACAGAATTCTTTACTTTTAAGTTATATGTTTAATTTAGCTTATAAGCATGAATAAAAATAAAATAAAGGCAGTTAATAAAGAGACATCAAAAAGATCAAAAGTGTTTTTTTGTTTACTCCACACCAAACTGGCGACGAGGATGAAAATAAAAGTCTTGGTAATTTCTAATTTAAAGAAAAATAGAAATAACATTGCCAATAAATGATTCGGACCACAGTTAACAATTTAAAATTAAATAAAAGTAGTGCAAAAATTATAAAAACTGGACAGTGCTATTATCAAAAAGTAGTGCAAAAATTATAAAAATTGGTCAGTGCTATTATTAAAAAGTAGTGCAAAAATTATAAAAATTGGACAGTGCTATTATTGAAAAGTTGTGCAAAAATTATAAAAACTGGACAGTGCTATTATTAAAAAGTAGTGCAAAAATTATAAAAACTGAACAGTGCTATTATTAAAAAGTAGTGCAAAATTGGACAGTGCTATTATTAAAAAGTAGTGCAAAAAATTATAAAAACTGGACAGTGCTATTAGTAAAATAGTGCAAAATAATTGTAAAAAAAAAAAAAAAAAAAAAAGCGGCAAATACTAATGAACAAAATAAGAACTTAAAAACTGAAACAACAAAAATAGTTCTACTTATAAAAAACGATATGAGAACTTAATAAAAAGCACAATAAATTTATAAAATAAAATTTGAAAATTTTATAAACTCAACAAAACCAACAAAGTTTGCAATATATTAAACAACGGCAGAGTATCAACAAAAACAACAAAGATTTACAACAATAAGGAGGATCAATAACCCTGGAGAAGAGAAATACCGGACGCAAGAATGTTAACAGAGTAAATAAGATTAATTTATTTTTATACATTATGTACCTTTTTGTATTATGTACTCAAGTGATAAAGGGTTTATAGATTAGTCTTAGTTCGATAAATAAATGGAAAATTGATTTTTTTTCTTTGAATTATACAAGAAAAGGAAGACCAATTTGCAATTTTGTTTCTGTACAAGGCATAGTATAGTTTTTTTGAAATGGAAAATAATTTAGTGCAGCAATTTAATTTGGTACTGAACTGTATCAGAGAAATCCCAACATTCGATGGGAAGGAACAGAGCCAACTGCCGGATTTTTTGGAGCAAGTTGAAGCCTTGCTGCCATCTATCGCGGAATTTGAGGTAAACAACAGAAATATTCTTTTCGGATATATCAAAAACAGATGCGTGGGAAAAACAAGAGAGGCAATACATAGGTATGGAGTGGTAGGAACTTGGGAGGTGTTGAAGGAGATTCTTGTTAATGACTTTGGGGAAAGAGAAACAAGTAGGGAATTGCTGGACAAATTAAAAACCTGGAGGTTGGACGCAACAATTGAGAAGTATTACTACAGTATAAACAATATTAGAAATAGGCTACATAATAGGAGAATGACGCATGCTGAAGAGGGCTTTTCTGCGGACGAAATAAATAGAATTTCATTACAAGTTTTTAAAGACCACCTGCCTGAACCGACAAAAACTATAATTTTCGCTAGAGACCCACAGACTTTAGAGGCGGCTTTCAAAATTATTCTGGAAGCAAGGCATCAAAGTTATACGGCCTTTGGGAACAGACAAAGAAATGAAAACACGAGATCACCTTATAGGACAAATTTTAGTAATGACGTAAAAAACACACACTCTATAAATAGAAGTCCTGACTACAATGCCAATCGTAATAATAATAATAACAATAGTAACAACCGCTACTTTGGTAGTAATAATACTAATACTGGTAGTAATAATAGAAGTAACTATCAAAACAACAATAGATTTAACAATGCACAAGGATTCGATCTGGGACGACAGTCGAACCAAACTAGAAACTCGCGTTATTCGCGTAGAAATGATGAACCGATGGACATCGGAAATTCAAATGTATATTTTCGTGGGGTAGACCAAAACAACTTCCCTATATAACTATAGTAAAACCAAGAAAGACGTTACGTTTCATTATCGATACTGGAGCCGAATTCAGTATAATCAACGAAAACCTTTGTAATCCGAAATGGAAACGTGATGTAAATGTAACTTTAAGAGCCATGGGAAATGAATTTAAAGTAACTAAGCTTTGTAAATTCCCCATATTTGACGAATTTAGTTCAGACTATGATTGTGAATTTTTGGAGTTCAATTTTAATGATAAATTTGATGGGTTAATAGGAAATAATATTTTGGCAGATCTTGATTGTGTTGTAGATTATGGAAATAGATATATAAAAACAAAAAGAGCATGTATCCCTATCTACCTTAATAAAAGCGAGGAGGATTATAAAATTATGTGTAACAATGAGAACGTTGTCGCAATCCTCAATAACGAAGTAGAATTTAGCGACACAAATTCCGTGTCTGACTTAAACTTATCGCACTTAAATACGTTGGATAGAAACAAATTATTGGCGATACTTAGAAGACACAATAAAACGTTTTACAGGGAAAATGAAAATTTAACTTTTACGAGTAAAATAAAACACAAAATAAATACACGAAATGAAATTCCGGTGTACTCAAAATTATACAGATACCCGGAAATACACAAAAATGAAATTAATAGACAGATTGAAGAAATGTTAAGACAAGGAATTATAAGGGAATCTTCCAGTCCTTATAACAGTCCTGTTTGGATCGTGCAAAAAAAGACTAATGTGCCAAATGTTCAAAAATGGCGTCTCGTAATTGACTATAGAAAACTAAACAGTGTAACCATTGAGGACAGATTCCCAATCCCAAATATTGACGATATATTTGATAAATTGGGAAGATGTCAATATTTTACAACTCTTGACCTAACACAGGGATTTCACCAAATAGAGATGGATGAAAAAGACATCCACAAAACAGCTTTTTCAACGGCAAGTGGGCATTACGAATATTTGCGAATGCCTTTCGGCTTGAGGAATGCACCCTCAACCTTTCAAAGGTTAATGAATGAGGTCTTGAGGGAATATATCGGTAAAATCTGTTTAGTATACTTAGACGATATTCTGGTGTTCTCTACAAGTATAGAGGAACATTTGGAGTCTCTAACTAAGGTATTGAGTTGTTTGCAAAAAGCAAATCTGAAGGTCCAATTAAGCAAATGCAGCTTCTTGAAGCAGGAGACAGAGTTCTTAGGACATCTGGTTACTTGCGACGGCATAAAACCAAATCCAAAAAAAATAGAAGCTATAGACAAAATTCCTCTACCAAAGAACCAAAAGGAAATTAAATCTTTCTTGGGAATAACGGGCTACTATAGGAGGTTTATAAGAGACTACTCAAAAGTAGCATTTCCTTTAGTAAAGTGCCTAAAGAAAGGTGCCAGAATTAATCTCAAAGATGGGGAATATATAAACGCATTCGAGAGATTAAAAATTCTCATTAAGTCGGATCCTATCTTGGTACACCCTGACTTCTCAAGGAGATTTACATTGGTCACAGATGCTAGTGATTTCGCTCTGGGGGCGGCGTTGATGCAGAACGATAAAATTATCTGTTATGCTAGTCGATCCCTCAATGGCCATGAGAAAAACTATAGCACCATAGAGAAAGAACTCTTGGCTATAGTTTGGGCAACGAAGTATTTTCGACCCTATTTATTCGGTAGACATTTTTCCGTGAAAACAGACCATAGACCGTTAGTATGGCTTAGCAATTTAAAAGAACCCAATGCAAAATTGCAGCGTTGGAAAATAAAGCTTAATGAATTTGATTTTGATATTAGCTACATAAAAGGTAAAGAAAACGTGGTGGCCGATGGCCTCAGTAGAATTGTAGCGAATGATGAAGTAATCTTGAATTTGAATGAATTGTTTGAAGACGACACGAATACGGTGCACAGTGCAGAGACTGATAGCGTCGATTTCATAAAAATCACTGAGAATCCTCTGAATGTATTCAAGAACCAACTCATTTTGAAAAGAGCAGAAAGGAAAACATTCAGCAAGAGAATTATGTATAGAGGAAAAATAAGAGAAACATGGACAGTAACATCAGAAGAAAACCTTCTCGAAACGATGGAGGAAAAACTACCACAGAGGGCGCTGTTGGTGGTGTTTTGTACTGACAACGATCTCTTTATGAAATTTCAAGATATGTACATAAAGTACTTTATTAGAAATAAAAATTTAAAAATACAAAGAACAAACACTCTATTGGAAGATATAACCGATGAAGGTAAAATTCTCCAAATAATAGAGACATTACACTTTGAAAACAATCATAGAGGAATAAGCGAAATTTTTGCGGAAGTAAAGAAAAAATTCTACTATCCAAATTTGCAGAAAGTTATACAAAAGTATATTAATAATTGCGAAATATGCAATAGGGCAAAGTATGATAGAAATCCTATTAGACACTCGCTGAACGTAACAGAGACGCCTGATAAGCACAACGCAATAATCCATGTTGATATTTGGTATCCACAAAGAGGAGTGATGTTCCTGACTGGAATCGATAAATTTACTAAGTATGCGACGGCGCATCATCTCCCGGATAGAACATGGTTATCAATTGTTGGGGCTTTGTAAATGCGTATTCAATATTTAGGTAAACCGGAGACAATAATTACAGACAATGAACTGGATGTTGTAGCGATTAAAGAGTTTTTAAAAGATTATGGTATTAAAGTTCACTTTACAACGACATATAATAAAACAGGCAATGCAGATATCGAGAGATTGCATTTGACTTTGAACGAACATATTAGACTGTTTAATGCGGATGAAAACAATAAAGACAACTTGCAGGAAAAAGTTTCGAAAGCAATAATCGCCTATAATAATACGATTCATTCAGTAACGAAAATCAAACCTATAGATTTTATCAATAATATTATATCAAACGAAAGCTTAAAATGTATTTCAGAAAGACTTAAGAGAGAAAAAACTGAGAGAATAAATACTATCAACAAAAGGAAAGGAAATATTGAATGCTCAGATTTTGAAAATAGATTTCTGAAGAATTATAGAGTTAGCAAGACACAACCTAGATACAAGAAAGTAGAAAACTATAGGATGGAGGACAACTATTTGCTGTCTAAGGACAATAAATTTAAAAAAGTCTACAAAACTCAAGTTAAACGTAAATATCTATTCCAGGAAAGTAACAATGAGGATCGTGATAATGATGCTATTGACAACGGTCCAAGCACTTCTAAGGGTCGAAAAGGCTGAGGAGAATTCAGGGTACGCGATGCTGCAGGTAAAACGAGTAGAAGTTCCTAATGCAACAAACACGGTCTTACATATTATACACCCTACCGAATACTTGGGTATAATTGAACAGATAGCCAAAAATATAGAAGAACTAGATATTGATAACAGAGAAATTTTGAGAAAAGAAATCAGTATTGTCGGGGCAAAAATTAAAACCTTAATACCTTTTGAGTTTAGTAGAAAGAAAAGAGGACTAATTAACGGAATAGGAAATGTTTATAAATGGATGTTCGGCCTGATGGACGACGACGACAGAGAGGAAATTATAGAACACCTAAAATGCGCTGAAATTAACGGTCACAATGCCATAAACGCCGTAAATAAGCAAATCACAATTAATACACACTTCAATGACTCCATTGAAATTATACGAGAGGCTATAGAAACTGACAGAATTAAAATAAATAGTACTTTTGCAGAAATTAAAAAACGCAACAGCGAAATAGTTAGAAAACTTCTTTACACCGATCAAATGCTTAAATTGAAAAACTTTGAAAGCAAAATAACGCAAATTCAGGAGAATATAGCAGCAGCTAGAAGCAATATAGTACACCCAGGTATACTGACACCCGAAGAAATTGAAAAATTTAACATCGATTATTTCAAATTAAAATTTTTAAAGTTAGGAGTAATGACTTATAAGAATAATTCGCTCATTTTAGCAATAAAAATTCCTAAAGACTTTTTTCTGGCAGACTTGAAACTAATAACACCACTACCGAACGATAGGTACCTTGAAATTGAGGAAAGACCCGAATTAGTAATCACAGTCAGGAACACGACCTTCTCATACAAAGAAAATGTACTGGCAAGCGATCTTGTAGAAAGTAAAAATTGCGTTGTGGATAGAAATTGCAGATTGGTATTCAATAACCAAACAAGCATCGTCGCTATTGACGACGATCTAATTTTAATAAAGAATGCATTTAATGCCAAACTCACTCAAAATTGTGACCATAGAAGTATTGTACTAAATAGAAATAATCTAATTAATTTTTATGATTGTGAACTTAAATTATTGAACAAAACTTTTGTAAATAAAAACACTATTGTAAACGAAAAATTTATCTACCCAAATAATGATATAATAGGGGTAGTATTTGAAGAAAAACTTACCTTTGAAAAAATTAAGATTAACCAATTTGAGAATATAAAACAAATTGAAGAACTAATGTACCACAAAAATGTATCTTACGGCTTAAATATATCTTTAGTTTTTTTGATAATACTCATGGTTGTAATGTATTCGGTCTGCAAGAAATGTTACAAAAAGAATCGGGAAATTGATGTTAATATCGAATTAAAACCGGCTGCCACACATTCAACAGAGACTGTTGAATCTGGGGGTGGAGGAGTCATATGGAGCAAACTCTCCTAAAGTAAATTTGCATTTTTATATATTTTTGTTCAGTTTGTCTTATGAACGAATCTGCCTAATAAGCAGATTCGTCTCATCCACATACATGACTTGCAACCCGAATACTTAAAACAAGTGTTCATGCCCAACGTACATGATGTATGCATGTTCTTGGTAATTTAATGAACGCTTCTGTTGACCGTGTGAATTTGCATCGTCAACAGAATTCTTTACTTTTAAGTTATATGTTTAATTTAGCTTATAAGCATGAATAAAAATAAAATAAAGGCAGTTAATAAAGAGACATCAAAAAGATCAAAAGTGTTTTTTTGTTTACTCCACACCAAACTATATACAAAATTACAGTAAAATTTGGTTACAATTGTATTCTGAAGTTACGAGGCCTTTACGTAACTTGGCACTGACATACAATAGAAATAATAGAACATAGCAATTTTAGCCCTAAATTTAGCGTATTTCAACCACCCATTTAGATCATTTTTTTTTTAAAGCACAAAATTGGTGCTTCTCGCTTTTCTCTTTTCACGTAAACAAATTTTTACAATGTATATATTTGAACAACTTCCCTATAAATTTAAGCTTTTTGATCATTTAGACAAAGATTACATAATGAGATATATAAGCTGATGAAGAAAGGTTCCGATACACCAAGAAAAATTCGAAAGGTATCATCAATCAGATGGCTTTCTTTAGAAAAAACCACTGAACAATTAGGGAAAACTTGAGTTAAAAATTCGTTTGAGACGACGGTTTTAAACAATGTTATACAATGATTCAAAAAATATTTTTTTATGTAAAGTACTTGGCTTAATTTTATCAGAAGTAAAAAGTGAATCTGACATTCGAAGAAAGTTTACCAAATTGGATAATTTGCAGGATAAGATCGATTCTAAACTTAATGGAATTTGCTATTTAGATTATAGTTCTGAAAAGTCCTGTTTTGAAAATAATATTGAAGAATTGATTTTACAAAATTTGTCATTTACGAGGTAAGAGCTAATTTTCCATTTAGTTATACAACATTAAAAAATAAGTCAGCGCGAACAATATTTTTTTAAAAACTATAAAGATGTTAGAAATTTTATAGAAGTACTTGGAAGATATAATAAAAAAAATGGAATCGAATGAATTCTTGTTGTTATACCTACCACACCGCTGTGCAGAGGGTATAGAGCAGTTTGGCATTCCATTTGTAACACATCAAAAAATAAATTTACGACCCCTTAAACTCTATGGGCCGTATGAAAAAAAGTTAAAGTGTACTTCAAGTAGACTTTATCAACAAATTTTGTATGAAAAACATACAATAAAGTCTACTTGAAGTACACTTTAATTTTTTTTTGCATACGGCCTCCACCATCCATCTGTCTGTCTATCCGTCAGTCTGTTGAAACCAAGCCCATTCACAAAATGAACCATGTACCTGGGCATAATTACAATAACTAGCAGATTCCAGCACTCGAATTTCGAGTGCAATTTCTAGGCAACTTTATTTTTCAACTTAGCCAATTCACAAACCAACACTTTATTGGTTTATTATTGTTGTGAATGAAGATAAAAACTCATAAACATACACATTAACAAATTTAATAAACACACACATAGCATATGTATAATTTTATGCATGTGTTAGTAGCAACTTTAAATGCAATTTACTCAAAATAAAGGTACAAATTTAAAAATCTGTAAATCTGGTGAACACCTAAAAAGATCTAGCTTTGAAATAATATACGACTGGTCAAAATCGGGATAAAATGGTAGAACAAAACATCGGTAACAAAAAATTGCCTAGCCTATTAATATTATACATATTTTTTTTTTTCATTATTTCCACCAGGTTGGTATTTAAATCGGGCGTCATTCTACCAAGCTATGGAGTCAAATATGAAGTTTAATACTAATAATTTAGTATTAAATTTAGAAAATTGGTAAAGTCCAAATTAGCGATTTTTAGCGATTTTACTTTTAATTTTATTATTTTCTATAAAAATAAAAAAATCTTATTTTCGATCTTTATCATTTTAATGTTTGAGTTTGAAATTATTCAGGCTCAAGATCAAATGTTTTTACTCTAAATAAAGCAAAAACAGTGGCCCATTTGTTTCACCAGTAACCAAAAAAAATAATAAAATTAAAAATACGGAGGGCACGCCGTTAACCCAAATGTAAATTTAGCAAAAACATATTATTTTTCTTGTTGTTTTTAGACAAAAACAAATATGTATAGTGTAGTAAATATGCAATGTGTACTCGAAAACAAACTAATTTGTTGCAAAGTTGTTCTATATTTTACTTTGTTATTTTTGAAGAGGCTTAAATAATATAACTTGAATTCTCATTTGGTTGTTTTCAGCAAATATATATGAATTTAACTTTTTACCAAACAAATTATCTACTGCTTTTGGTTACTGATTAGGGTTGGTGACTCTTCCGGAAACAGCTGTATAACCTGTTATGCAGAATATAGATGAATTTTTTGAAACAAATGTGCCAATGTTTTTACTTTATGTAAAGTAAAAACATTTGTTCTTGAGCTTGGATAATTTCAAACTCGATTTTACTTTTATTCTTTTATTCCGAGCCCTCGAAATTCGATTGAAAATTCTAGTAACTTTAATTTTTTCATTTAATAAATCAGTTTAGAAGACTCTAAAGGTATGTTAATCAATTTTAGCCAATTCACAATTCAACATTTTTTATTGTCGTTATTGGTTTAAGTCCACAATTATTTCTGTCGTTATTGTCGTTATTGGTTTGTGTCCAAAATTATTTTTGTAGTTATTGTCGTTATTGGTTTATTTCCAAAATAATTTTTTAATTAAACACAGGGCTTTTTGCAAACACATTATTAAATTTAATATATACACACATAGCATTGAATAATTTTATGTATGTGTTAGTAGCAACTTTAAAAACGTTTTACTCCATAAAAATTTAAAAATGTAAAAAGCTGTAAATCTGGTGGATAGGTAAAAGGATATACCTTTCAAATGAGCGATGTTTGATCAAAATAGGACTAAAACTGACAAACTTACATCGGTCACAAGAAATCGCCTTGCCCATTAATATTTTAGAATTAGTCTCTGTTAGTGCTTTCTAGGATACTGTTGTGCCCTTATTGCTTGGAAAAAGTTGGCTTCGCTGTTTGCTAAATAGAGACAAATCCGAGTTATAAACTAAATAAGTGAATTTCAAATATTCTTAAGGATGTCTAAATCCAAAATCATTCCGCTCACTGAGGATAACTTCTCAGACAGTGAAGTCAGAGTGGGTAAGCAATAGAGTTACGTGTAAATTTTCTAATATTTTACAAATTTTATGTGTTTCTTTAGACACACAGAGATGAGTTACAAATGAAAACATCATATGAGTTGATATTGCAAATACAAATACACATATCACATGATAAAAACACACACACACACACCCAAGTAGTTTTACACCAAACGACAACAACAAAAACAATATTAATTTCATCATACTTTTATACGAATATGATAATATTTAGAAGTTTTTCTAAACTTGCATACTATTAGAATTCGAATTAAACTTATTTGCCTTTTATACTCTTGAAAGGGAAGTGGTTAAGAAGTTGTTGTTTTTTTTTTCATTTTTCAGCAAGAGTTAAAGAAAAGTTGCAAAAGTTTTTAAATGAATAGTATGAAATTTATGGTTTTTTAATTTACTTTCAGTAACGTGTTTAGGTTAAAATTTGCAATGGAAACTATTTATTTGCAAAAACTAAATAATCAGAGTCATTCAAGTGAAAAAAGAAATGATAATGTAATTTTTGAATAGAAATTTTGTATTTACATAAAACATCGTTAAGTAAATTTTATTTTTCAACCTCACCTTGTTCTGAATGCTTTAGCACATTTTTGCATTTTTGCACTCAAACTATCCATCATCACTTGAAAATGTGTTTATGGTTTTGTTTAAATAAACTACTTGTATGTAGATGGGTGTTGAATGAGCACTGAAGATTTAATATAAACAAATTGTAGGAATACACCCCACAAAAATCACTTGTTTATAAAAAATATATTTTAAATTATAACATCAATTTATTTTAAATTAAAATTAAAAAAATAGATATTCATGCGAATTTTATTTAAAAAAAAAATAGTTTTTAAAACGATAAATTAATTAGAAAATGAACCCACTATTGAATGCCAAATCGATTAATTCCACTTTCCTTTCTTTTTTCTCTAATAATAAGGATTAACTCCACTAACTTAATTAACATTAATCTTATTATTAAAGAAATTAGTTGTAAATATAAACAGTTATGCATCAATCAAGCACAGCCAAAAAAAAAAAATATAAAATGGATTTAATCGATTCTATTATTGCATAAATATCATTGTTTCTGTTTTTGCTTAAAATATATGATAAAGATAGCTTTAAAGTACCTTTGATGATTTGATTTCGTTGGGTATAAATTTGAGAATGCAAAATTTGAATGAGAATTCTTCTCCCGACAAACAAACTCCAAAAAATTTTCTGGTGCAGCTCTAGTGTTAAGATTCAGGGACTTCTTCCGATAAAGATTTTCATATACTCAGCGATCGACCTTTTATCCACGCCTGCTCTAGGGTACATATCATTATTGGCCTAATTGCCAATAAAAGTCCTAGTTGGCTAGATTATAATAATAACTGGTAGATTCCAGCCCTCGAAATTCGAGTATAAATTAAAGGAAATTTAATTTTTTCATTTAATAAATTAATTTATAAAACAATTCACAATTCAATGCTTTTTAAATATCGATTGCATTATTGAATTATGTCCGAAATTATTTTTCAGCTGAACACAATTATTATTGTGAATGGTTTATGTCCAAAATTATTTTTCAACTCACCACAATTATTATCGTGAATGGTTTATGTCCAAAATTATTTTTCAATTCAACAAAATTATTATTGTGAATGAAGAAAGGCATTAACAAATTTAATAAAAACAAACATAGCATTGTATAATTTTATGTATGTGTTAGTACCAACTTTAAATGAGAATAACTTCTACAAAATTAAAAAGAAATACCTTTCAAATAAGATACGGTTGGCCAAAATTGGGAGAAAACTGTTTAACAAATCATCGGTCACAAGAAATCGCCTTACATTTTATATTATAGATAACACAGGCATACAACAATTTGCTAAAAATTTTGAATATCAGACCAGAGTGTAATTTCCTGTATCTCAGAATTTCTGCATTAAAATATAAATTTTCTCAGTTCAAATTCGGTTTCAGAGAATCAAGAATTTGAACTGAGAAAATTTATATTTTAATGCAGAAATTCTGAGATTAAAATTCGGATTCAACTCAGCAAAAAATTGTTAGAAAAGTATACTCTGGAGCCAGAGATTTAAAAAATGTCGGCATATATAACTTTAAAGATAATTGATGTTTTCAGCTATTTAGATTCTGGCTCAAGTTCGCTACTTGATAATGAGGGTTTCGGTTTTAGCATCTATGAGCGGTAGCAAACAGCGTTTGTACTCCAGAAGAAGCGGCTGAGTATACAGAAGGTAAACTTAAAACCCTTCAGAAGGCAACAGGAAACCACTGAAGTATTATCCCTTGAAACCCATACAATTAGGAACGAAACCAACGACGAATGGCCCTCAATCTCCGGTAACACGAGGGTGCTAAGAATCCCCGGAAGTAAAATTAAACGAAAACTCAACATCGGCACATGGAATGTACGCAGCATATATGAAGCTGGGAAAGTTTCCAATACAATAAATGAAATGAACAGACTGAAGGTCGATAACTTGGTATCAGCAAAACGTGGTGACCAGATAATGATGAATTCGAAACGGCGTGGGAATTATTCTAAACAGAGATGTAATGAAATGCGTGACAGGGTTTTTTTTTTCAAAATCAGACAGAACAATGCTACTAAAACTGGAAACCAAGCGAATCAATTTAAATATCATTCAGATATATGCACCCACAGCGGATGAAAGTGAATAAGAAATATAAGCTTTCTATGCTGCAACAGAAGATCTAATGAAAATTACTAAACCACATGAGACGACAATATTTCAGTGCGATTTTAAAGCAAAAGCAGGAGATACTAAATGACCTGACGTAACAGGTCAATACGGATTGGGAGAAAGGAATGAAAGAGGTGATAGAATTTTGCCAAGAACACAAAATGAAAATCACAAACACGTTGGTCTGTCTTCCTGCTATACTTGGATATCTCCCTAAGATAGAAAAGAAAACATTGTACGAAATCAAATCGACTACATACTCATAAACAAAAGATATAGCTCCTCTATAACAAGAACATCAACTTTTCCAGGGGCTGACTAACCTTCAGACCACCATATGCTAGTCACAAAACTACGTACAAAACTTACAGTAACGAAGAAAAGCAAATGACGCACGAAAATAAATGCTGGAAAACTTGAAGACCCGAATATAATTACAAACGTGAGAGGAGAAATAAATCTACAACTATATAATGTGAACAGAGAGGATTCAGAAAATATATGGAATGCAGTCAAAAATACTTTAAACACAATAACGGAAAGAAATCTAAGAGACAGTGAACGGCCAAAAAGGAACGAATGGATAACAAATGAAATACAGAAATTAATAGAAGAAAGCCGTGAACATTAAAAATGTAAATTACGAACGATACTGGGAATTAAATGGGGAGATTCGAACTGCTGTAAACATCGCAAAGAATGAAAGCCTGAAAAAACAATGCCTGGGGATCTTAAGATTGCAATTTTTAAATGACAATTTCAATCTCCATAAAAAGCAAAGCCGCTCCGAAGGTTTTATATAACAACAACAACGAAGTTGTACTTGGCAATGAAGAAAATAAATTTATCTGGATGGAATACGTAAAGCAAGTATTCACCGACAACAATAGACCAATTTATGAATCCCCATCACAACGACTAACAGGAAACCCAATTACTAAACGAGAGGTAGAGACGGCAGTTAAATCACTTAAGGACAAGAAAGCTCGTGGCCCGGATGAGATACCCGCAGAAATTCTAAAGCTGATAGATGACAACAACATTACACTGTTAACTGAATTATTTAATTACATTTATAATACGGCACAACACCCACAAGATTGGCTGAAATCAACCTTCATAACCAAAAGGATGTTGTCCTATGCTTTGCAGATTACGAAAAAGCTTTTGACAACGTAAAACATGATAAATTGATGGAAATTCTCTTATCCATTGGGATAGACCAAAAGGAAATACAAAGCATCAAAAGTCTATATTGGCACCAAACAGCACAAATTGAGATTGAGGGAAAACTTACTGAAAGTATAGCTAAATCCATGGGCGACAGAGAAGGATGCATCGTGTCCCCTTTGTTATTTAATATTAATTCTGAAGGAATATTTGAAGAGTCTATCAGCAAAGTTCGGAAGAGTATATACATAAATGGTATTTTTTTTATCAATAACATAAGATATGCTGATGATACGACCTTGATGGCTGACAATATGCCCGCTCTACAAGATCTGGTAAACAAACTCGCAACAAACAGTAATGCATATGGTCTAAATATCAATATTCGAAAAACAAAATAATGATTGTGACCAAGAAAAATAACCATAATACTGTTTCCTTAAAAATACAAAACGCATGCATGAAAGAGTACAGAATTTTTAATATATCGGCGTTACAATCAACGACAAACGGCATTCAAAAGAAACTGCTTCGGGGAGACTTATGAATTACAACGCAACCCAACCAAAAAACCAGATAATAAACACGCCAAAAAACTTCATTGAAAGAGTTCTGAATATTAGTGACAAACAGTTCCACATAAAAAACACACATAAAATTTACAAATTACTAATAGAGAACAGTTTTCCCAAAAAAACTCATAAATTCATTAATTGAAGAAATAAAATAGCGATTAAAAAACAATATCCAACGTGGAAAAGAAAAATTACAAATTTTACAGTGTGCAATATATCCCTGGTCTAACAGATAATAGAAACATAATAAATACAATTAAAAATAACAACAACGTTAACTTTACATACAAACCCAACACCGAACACTGAGTGCAATATTTAAAAACGTCAAGGAGCCAATAGAAAAGCAACAAAAGAACAACGTCGTGTATGAAATAGGATGTAAGGGAAATGACAAACAGAGATGTGATCAATTTACATAGGAACAACAAAGAGAGCTCTAGCTACTCGAATGGGAGAACATCTAATGGATATCGCCAATAGAAAAGAGACAATAGCATTAGCACAACACATATTAAAAACCGGCCACACAGCTGATTTCGAAAAAATCAAGCCACTAGACAAGGAAAACATTGAAAGAAAAAGGTACACTAAAGAGTGCCTATATATTGAGCAAAATATTCAACGATCCATGAATTTGAAAGAGGACACCAACAACATAAACACGAACTACTGAGTTGCCGTTCAGTAACCCATGACATGTTAATGTGTGTTTAGAAGTTCTAATTTTATGTTCATATATCGCACTTTAAATACAAAACAGTCACAATTCAACATTTTCAAATTTTTAGGAGAGGCAAAAAATTGTTTATGTAGAAATGATTGTATTATTTAAAAAAATTTAGTTTCATTATGAAAAATGTCCATTTTGTATTTGTGGAAATAAAATATAATTTTGAGTTATAACGCTCTGACTGAGATTTTTTCATTTGACTAGTGATATTATCTCAAGTTGTGCCCCAGATATAACAGCATTTTTCCAGTTAAAGAAGATAGTTATGAGGAATAAATTTTTGCAGCAGATAGAAATGTGTACTGTGAATTAATTTACGGAAAAAAGTAAATTTTGGATAATTTTGAGTCGTGACTCTTTTGTATTTAATGTGCGATATGTTTTATGTTAAATGTAATAACTACATTTTAAATGTAAAAATATATTGTAAGTTTTATGAAATATTATTTGTAAAATATTATATTTGTATAATTTTAATTAATAGACGATACCCAGCAGACGTCGACAAAAAATCGACGAAACGTCGGGAAAAACCTGTAATCAACATTGTTTTACTACATTTATAATTTAGGTCATATTAGCTTAATTTAACGAAAAACACAAAAATTCAAATAAATTGGCCAAACAACAAATATTAATGACAAATGGGATTGTTCAAAAGAAATATGTTGACGTATAGAAATGGCTCGAGATGCCTTTTTTAGATACAAAAAAGTACTTACTAGTCACAATATTCATCTTGAAAGAAAGTCAAGATTCAATAAAACATATGTATGGTCAGTTTTACTATATGCGGTGGAGACATGGGCCTTAAAATCATCAGACATAAAATGATTAGAGGCATTTAAGCTGCTACAATCGATAGCACGAGCGAATATTGATGGAGAAGCTGATAGAGGGAGAAAAGAAATAACATGGATTGATAATATTGAAGTATGGACTGGTAGCAGAGATATGGGCAGACTTATGAGTAAAGCAAGAGATCGAGATGCTTTCGCGGTGCTACTGAATAATACATAAAATGATTTTTTTTTTTAATGATAAATATGCAACAAATTGTAACTGTATTGGTCGCTAAAATTCGAAGAACGAATTAGCAAATAAAGAAGAAGAAGAATGATCTTTTTTATAGAAGCTTGATGCGTAGAAGAGATATTCTCTAAAACTAATTTCAGCCGATCAAAATTCAATTTATACCAAATATAATTCCACATATAATTTCCAATATTTATAGAGCGTTTTATTCTACTCAATATGATTAAATTTCATCTGTCTATATATAGGTTTTTATTCTCAAATTAACGCTTTTTCGATTCATATTCAATTTTTTTCAAATCAAACTCAATTTTTTTCAAAGTAATTTAAATTTTATTCAAAACAAATTAAATTATTTTCAACACAAATTAACCTTTTTACAAATCATATTGAATATTTTTCATTTCAAATTAATTTTTTATCATTTTAAATTAAATTTTTTTAACTTCAAATTAGTTTTTTTTAATTAAACGCAAAATACTTAAAAAATAATTTTTTTTATACAATATTAAATTTAGAATAAGCTTCTATTACTTGCTATACATATAAAATTTTTAATGTAATGACAAATTCATAGTCATATCAACATAATAATTGTTGCAATATGAAGGTGTTACGGATTCTACTGATCGGTTAATTATGGTGACCAAGTCCATGTTACTCTCTGGATCAGCTAGCATATTACGAGCACAGAGTTTAGTTTTTGAGAAAACTTTTTCAATTGGGTTAAGCATAGGGGAATATGGAGGAAGAAAAACTAAAATATGACCGTACTCAGCAATTTTATCTTTCACCAATTGCGTTTTGTGAATCTTTGCATTGTCAAGTATCAGCCAAGCACCTGTGATGTTGGACTCAGTTAATTTATCGAATAATTCTTCAAGGAAAGATGTGAAAATATTGGTATTAACCGAGGAATTGGCAATTACTTTTTTATGTACAATTCCATGTATGTTCATAGCTGCAAGAAGGGAAACATTGCGTCCTCTAACGGTAGGAACAATTACATGTGCTGCGGTATTTACTTTGGATCTAGCCTTGTTTCTTCGAAGGTGGTAATTGAAACCGGATTCGTCAATGAATATTATTTTTTCTCATATTTCCGGAGCGTTTTGGGCAAAATTCATTGCATACGGTATGTGTCGTTGAATTGTAGCATCGGAATTTAAACTATCTATGTTAATTGTCGCAGTTTTTAAGGTAATTCGCAAAGATTTTAATGCAGTATGTATGCTCGTTGTACTTAAATCCACATTATGAATTTCTTGAATCTTTCCGCGAATACCTTTTAATGTTATACATGGATTTCTTTCGATTATCTCTTCAATTTTTTCCAATATTTCGGGAGTCAATTTGGAATGACGTCTTCCACCACGGTTTTTCATGATAACGCACCCTTCCTTCTTGTAGCGATTTATAATGGATGTAGCTGTATTTTTATTTATACCAGCTATTTCGGCTGATTCAACAATGGTTTTTCCTTCATTATAAAACTTGATCAAAATATTTTTTTTATCTACGCTAATATAGTTATATTTTGACATTTTGTTATTTAATATTGATATAAGTTACAAAATAAGAATTTCTTTAAAATTGTAACAACTTTAATTTCACTTGATCTACCAACTAATTGACTCAGTAGTCAAGCACTTGTTAGCATTTTATGTTTACAGTTACAAAATGTTTTTTAGTACATTCATTAATCGGTGTTTTTATTATTGAACTGGAAAATATTTTCCAGTATTATAAATAACACAATAATAGAAAAGGAATCACGAATAAAAGAAAAAAAACAGGTTTTTAAATCTTTACATATTGAATTCGTGGAAAAATTAATTTGAAGTGAAAAAAAATTGAATTTGAAAAAAATAAAATTTAAATTTAAAAAAAAAAAATTGAATTTAAAATAAAAAAAAATGAATATGTGTCGAAAATAATTTAATTTGTTCCGAATAAAATTGAAGTTGCTTTAAAAAAAATTGAGTTTGATTTTTAAAAAATTTAAATTGAACGGAAAAAGTGTGAATTTGAGAGTAAAAACCTATACATACACTCGCTAGAAAAATTATCCGTACTTCTAAAATTGTAGCTGTTATATTACGAAAAAAAAATATATTATTAAACTATTGTTTTTAGCTTTTTTTAAGTTTTAAGATATTTTTAAAATTTTACATAGATGTAAAATTTAAAAAAGGAGAACTTCATTTGAAAATTAATACAAAAACATTAAATTTCCATTAAATATTGCTTAACTTAATAACCTGTAGGATATTATTTGCACTTTAGGACCTCTTTAACCACCTTTAAAGTACCCTTCTTACTTGTTTTGGCCCACCCATCCAAAACGATATTGCTTTTACATTTTCTTTTAAGTTGTTTTATGCTGACGGATATTGCGCTCCAGTAAATTCCACATATGCTCTAAGATCGGATGATTCGGGTGGTGACTTCAACTGATTTTGTATTATAGAGTTACAACAGTTGGTTTGTTGGAGACAAAATTTTTGTCCAAAATATTCAACACATTTCAATTTATTTTCTTCTAATCTATAATATTAAAAGGCTAGGTGATTTCTTGTGACCGATGTTTGGTCTACTGTTTTAAACCGATTTTGACCAAGCGTATATTATTTGAAAGGTTTTTTCTTTTTACCCGTTTTGCAGATTTACAGATTTTTAAATTTTTCCTTTATTTTGAGTAAATTGCATTTAAAGTTGCTACTAACACATACATAAAACTATACATATGCTATGTGTGTGTTTTATCAAATTTGTTAATGTATTTTTTAATGAGTTTGTTATCTTCATTCACAATAATAATAAACCATAAAAGTGTTGGCTTGTGAATTGGCTAAGATGAAAAATATAGCTGCCTAGAAATTGCACTCGAATTTTGAGCGCCAGAATCTGCTAGTATTAATAAATATTTTACAATTCAGTTTTAAATATTTAAGAGTTTAGGAACCATGTTCCTTTACTACTTAATAATAATATGTTAATAATAACATTTACATATTTACATTTTATTATGGGGAAAGGAGGAGAAAATTTTTACAAAAATCTTTTTGAAAGAGGGTATAAGATTAAAAGTGTTAAATTTACGATGAGATCAGCTCGTTAATGTGGGTATATTAGGAGTCTTGACATCTCTTGACATCTCTTGTTAAAATTTTGTGTAAGTCTTAGAACTTCCATATGAACTAGTTCAAAGGAGGAAATTGTGTGGAGGCGTTGTGTCGAATAGTACCATGACAATTTATATATCATTTTGACAAGCTTATTTTGGGCCACTTGGAGTTTATGATGTTACATCTAGCGGTGGAAGACCACACTGGCACACTTTAAAACATTAGTGACAAAAATATCGTTCTGATGATGAGTTTTTTGTTTTCTATATTTAGCTCCGATCTCATATTTATCAACGGATACATAATTCTGATCATTTTATTTACTTTTTATACTATAAACGGTATGTGGTCTTTAAAGTTTAATTTAGTATCTAGCAACACTCCCAGATATTTTACATTACTCTCCCAACTAATGTTGTGGTTCATAAAACTAAGTGGATTTTGAGGAAGAAAACATGGTTTACGTTTTCATGTGAAAAATATAGCCTGGTTAATGATGTCAACTGGATATACATACTTATATAGCAGAGAAGAGAATTGATGTGTCATCCGCAAATATTGATGTTATACAATTTGTAGGAGTTGGAATATCAGCATTAAAAACGTCCTGATTTTTGGTCCAAAAATTGTTTTAAATATTGTTTTAAAATACTTATGTATCCAAGCAATAAATACGACTTTCGTAACCCCGTGCCTGCCATACAACACCAAATCATAATGCCATTTCTACCGTGTTTAAGAATTTCCTTATTCACTGCAATTCCGATTTTTTTTTTGCCAAAATACCCTTTTTCCTTGAATGCCGAAAAAGCGAAACTAGATTTCATCTGAAAATAAAACAAATTGTGTAGCCCCGGTTACACACTTATTTGCAATGTTCATATGATTTTTTTTATTGACATCTATGTGCTACACGAACGTCATAGTTAAATTTTTTTATTATTTTGCGAACTGTACATGGATGTCGTTGCTGAAGGATCTTTGATTTTAGAAATAACTTGGGAAGCAGTAACTCTGGAATTTTGTTTAACTGACGCCATAATAGTTCGCTTTTCGCGCTCAGTTAGTTTCGAGAGATGACCAGGGAAAATTGAATTTGTGGATTTGTAGTTTTTAATGACTTACGGCATTGAGGAGTGGCTTCTGCCTACGATCCAAGCTAATTCACAAAAGGTTTTATACTCATTTGTAAGCTTTAGGATAATTTTTCTCCCGAACGCATCGATTTCATTGATTTTGGGATTCATCTAAAAATATAATTCCCAAGTTTGTCTTGTACTAAAATAAAATCGCTGTAGCAGATCCGTACGTCGTTGTATAATTCGTGGAATTCCCCAAACAGTATGTGTTCGAATATTTTTCTTTCATTTGAAGTTGCCATACTCCGTTTTTGCATTGAAAAAAAAAATTTTTTTAAGTAGAAAGTTCCCAATCATTTTTTTAAAACGTGTAAAATTGGCAATGTGTCAATGATAAAAAGTTCATAATTCAAAATATATTATTATAATAATCACTAATTTTCAAAACTTTCATCTTCAAGTATGTACGCGAATACTTTTTCTTTAAGATCCTGCCACAATTTCCAACATGTTACAGAATCAATGGCAAAATATACATACACTCTAGTTATGGTGTAGGGTATACAAATAAATAATCAAATACATTAACATGCCTAATGTATTTTATTTAATGACGGAACATTTACATTATGC
Organism: Cordilura impudica; assembly: GCA_963682025.1. Lineage (NCBI taxonomy): Eukaryota > Metazoa > Arthropoda > Insecta > Diptera > Scathophagidae > Cordilura > Cordilura impudica. The sequence goes on from OY821517.1 coordinate 29,090,321, forward strand.
ACGAAACCGAAAGAAAATGAAAATGTTAAATGTTTTAGATGCCGTGAAAAACACCTTTCAGGTGATGGGCAGTGAAATGCATGTGCCAGTGAAGTAAAAACACATTTATTTTCAAAAGCATTCATCTAAAAATTTTAAAAGCATTTTTGTAAGACATGCCAAGAAAATGAAAATCACAGAAACTGAATTTATTTGTCTTCTTTTGCATAGAAAAATTTGATGTGCCTACAACATTGTATGTGAGTTTAATTTTTGCAATGTTCAGTTATGGTCAACAAAGTAGCAGAGATTATAATTTGTAATATCATCAGCAATTTTTTAAGAAAGCTTAAGGAGACTACATGCAAATAGGAACATTCCACGTGAAATAAATGAAACCATCAAGCATCAGTTTTTAAACTCTTTCTTTTAACTCATACTCTCTGTCTGTCTGTCTGTCTGTCTGCCATGGGACCACCCCATTCCCCTCATCCAATTGATTTGAAACCAAAGTCTAATGTCTTGTTGTGACTACAGATTTATTTTGGGGTAGTCATGCACAGTCACGCATAGTGACGCACAGTCACGGAGTGCTTTAAAACCCAATTCCATTTATCCGATCGATCTGATACTTGGTCGATAGACTTGCCGTAAAAAAATATTAACTTTGACATAGTCACGCACAGTCACGCATAGTGTCGCACAACAACGCATAGTGACGCACAGTCACGGAGAGACTAAAGCCTCACTTCCCCTCATCCTATCGATCTGAAACTTTGTCCATAGACTTATTGTGACCAAAGATTAGTTTTAAAATAGTCATGCAAAGTCACGCACGGAGAGATTCAAAACTCATATTCATAAGGAAAGAAGGTGTTGTAATAAAAACTCTGTTTTTATGGGTTAGATTATTGATGTGTAAGCATCTATACACGCAGGGCGGTAAATTTCTATTTCACAATACAATCACAAAAACCGCGTAATATGTAAAACGTAAGATAAAATCGGTGTGACTTATGATTGTATTGGTGAAAAAATTATAATATGTAATAACGAAAAATGAAAATGAAAAACTAAAAATGAAGAATAAAAAATGAAAAATTAAAAATAATAAATGAGAAATGAAAAATGAAAAATAAAAAATGAAAAGTGAAAAATAAAGAATTAAAAATAAAAATTAAAAAATGAGAAATGGAAAACGCAGTATTAAAAAAAATTAAAAATGAAAAATAAAAAATTAAAAATGAAAAATAAAAAATTAAAAAAGTAAAAATGAAAAATAAAAAATAAAAATTGAAAAATTAAAAATAAAAAATTAGGAATGAAAAATTAAAAATTAAAAATAAAAAAAAAAAAAATAAAAAATAAATAAAAAATAAAATATTAAAAATAAAAAAATAATAAATAAAAAAATAAAAAATAAATAAAAAATAAAAAAAAATATATAAAAAATAAAAAATAACAAATAAAAAATGAAAAATGAATAATAAAAAATTAAAAATAAAAAATGAAAATGAAAAATAACAACTGAAAAATGAAAAATGATAAATGAAAAATAAAAAAATAAAAAATGAAAAATGAATAATAAAAAATTAAAAATAAAAAATTAAAATGAAAAATAACAAAGAAAAAATGAAAAATGATAAATGAAAAATAAAAAAATAAAAAATTAAAAATAAAAAATGAAAAATGAATAATAAAAAATTAAAATTAAATAATAAAAAATTATAAATGAAAAATCAAAAATTAAAAATATAAAAAATTAAAATCGAAAAATAAAAACTGAAAAATGAAAAATTGCAAATAAAAAACAAGTAAGAAAATTATAGTCGGTCTAGACCGACTATATGATACCCTATACCATGCGTTTAGAGACCCTATCTCTCAGGCCCAACTAACTGGATATAAAAAATAAGCATACCAAATTTGAGTGGGATTTTTGTCAATTTTTTTGGCTTCAGATATGAAAAAGATCATATCGGATGCTATATCTATATGGGGACTAGGCCCAAAAATGGACCGATCCTGAACATGTTTGGTAAAGTCTCTTGTATTTTGCAAAAATATATACAAACAAAATTTGAGAAGAATCAGTGCAATATTTTTGTTTTTTGATAGATTTAAGTGAATATCGGGAAGTAGCTCTATATGGGGCCTATGACTAAGAGTTGTCCAATCGGGATCATTTTTGGACTACTGTGTAGCGTAACACGACTTTCGAAGTGTGCTGTATAATACCCACACTGCATAGCGTACAATGTTTGCAAATGCGGAAATAACAAATATCAATATTGTTGACCACTGCATTTGCAAAACATTGTATGACTGCGTATATTCTTATTGTATGTTGTTGTTACGCTGGCACACTTATGTTTATGCTGACCCAAGTGCAGGTAACACATTGTTGTTGTTAATATAGGTTGAAAATATGTATATAAAGAAGAACCTTTTATATTCAATTACTCATTAATAATTTATCAATCAATCAATTAATAGTTAAGCTCCTAGATAGAGCTGAAATAATAATAATAATAAATACTATTTAAAACACAAAAGTAACTTGTTTGCTATATGGCGATCCTGCCAGTGCTCCTTAGATGAGCATTGCAGAAAATATATATAATTCAAGGATTATGCTCTTAAATTGAGCAATCCTGAATATAATAATAATAATAAAAAAAAAAAAAACACATAATAATTTTGTCCTGGTGGATCAGCCACAACGATCCATCAGCTGCGTTGAAGGAAGATACTGTCTGGCCTAAAGACAGTGGAGCTTAAAATCAATGGCGGAAGGGCCAAAACCTATCTCCATAGAAGAGTATAGAAGAAGGACGGGCCAGCAGAAAAAGAAGGAAAAACACATCAAAAGACCTCTGGTATATATCAATATACACATCAATATGCCCCTAACAGGTTCATCCTAGTTTTACCAAAAAACAAAAAAAAAAAGTGGAGCATCCCGTTATGCACCCGTAGGTCAGAAAGCGTTAACCGCTCTTGACAAATAAACAAAAACAAATAAATAGAAAACACAATAATTTATAAGAGGGAAAAAATTGTAAGAGATATAAAAAAAAAAAAAAAAAAAAAATCCACAAAGGAATGTAGTTCAATTAATCTGATTTGTTCTGTATAAAAAGCTATTATTTAATCTTGATACAATTATATAAAGAGAAAAAATAACTTTTGTAATTATGCTGTTTAAGAGAGAAAAAAAAAAAACACAAATTAAATTAAAAATTTTTTTTTTTTAAATTAAATATACATAAATAAAATGATGCATGTAAAATAGTATAAGCTATTGATAAAAATAATGAATTACTAGGGAAGATATATAATTAGCAAGATATAAGATTCGGTTAGATTATTGAGGCAGTCAGAAAAATATTTAATAGAAATAAATAATAGGAAAATATGCAAAATAAATAGCGAAAGAAAATGGGAGGTCGTCAATCAAAAATAGAGAATCCCAATGCAAATGTTATTAATGAAGTTGAAATAAAAGAAGACTCAATCGACCTAAAATTAATTGAGTGTTGTTTACTAATAATAACCGTACTGATTAGCTTAAATTTTGCGTTACATATTTATGCCTTAAACACCAAGAAATTAAAAAAGAAATATTTGAGCAGAGCCAATGACTTAAACAAAATTTAAATAATTTTCCCATGGATTGGCAAGAAATAATTCAGAAGGTGAGACTAATCAAAGAGGAGTTCGACAAATCTTATAAATGTTTAAATATAGATAGAAGCACAAAAGTGGAAACAATAATAAAACATATTAGAATCTTATGCGAAAAGTTAGAACAAATCAGGGTTTTGCTAAATGCAAATTATAACAGACTCACGACACCACATAGGACAGCTGCTGAAAGTTTTTTCTTAGATGTCAAGACTAGAATCCTGATTATATCGTCTAAGAAGGGTGTTAAGGTAAAATTACCAGATACACTACACGAAGAGGTAAAATTCTTAGTAGAAACTGAAAATTCAGAGAATATTGGAACCTCTTTGGAAAATACAGAAGTAAAAATGACACAAACAGTCGTTGACTTTCTGAACACAGCTTCAAAGCTGATCATAGAATTTGATGGAAAACCAGAAAATTTACGTTCCTTTATAGACTCGTTACAGTTAATAGAATCCATCAAAGGTGACCACGAATCTATCGCAGTCTCTTTAATAAAAACAAAGTTAAAGGGGAGTGCAAGAAATTTAATAGGTAATGAACAAACCATTACTGAGATAATACATAAACTAAAAAACTCAGTAAAGGGCGAGTCGGTTGAGGTATTGACAGCAAAAATAATGAATACCCGACAAAACAATAAAACTGCCAATAACTATTGCAGTGAAATAGAGAATTTAACGAAGTCATTAGAAAATGCCTATTTATCAGATGGTTTGCCATGCGAATTGGCATGTAAATATTCAACACAGGTAGCAGTAAAGGCACTAACCAAAAATTGCACCATCGACAAAGTTAAACTTATCATGGAAGCAGGCCAATTCAGTAACATGAATGAGGCCGTTGGCAAATTCATAAACAGTTGCACTGAAGCAACAGGGCAACAAAATGCCGTATTGTATTTCGGGCAGAAGTTTAACCGAAATAATAACTACAGACAATATCGTGGAAGGTACAATTACCCACGCAATAATAGTAATAACAATAACAACGGCAGACCCCAACAAAAACCTATTTACAACAGGGTTCAACAAAATCAGAACCACAGACGTTACAGAAATTACGTCAGAGCAGCAGAGTCACATGAAAATGATTCGGAAAACTGCTAAAATCCTCTGAGATATATCATAATAACAATACCAACTACATATACAACCTTAACCTCAGCTTAAGTTTTTATGTTAATATAAAAATTAACGACACGAACAACACGGTAACACTGTTGGTAGATACAGGAGCAGACATTTCGGTTATAAAAACTAAACATTTTTATCAAACACAAATTAACAGAAACAGAACAACCACATTGAGTGGAATAGGACAGGGTAAAATTCGTTCAATAGGTAATGTATTTATTGACCTAAAATTTAGAGGTTTTTTGATACCACATGATTTCCAAGTAGTGCAAAATAATTTTCCAATACCTTGCGACGGTATCCTTGGAATGGATTTTTTTAAGAAGTATAAATGTATACTAGATTTCAATGGGAACCATGATTACCTCGTACTACGACCACCCAATCTGTCGCATGTAATAGAAATTCCACTTACGAACGGCTTCAATGGAATAACACTCCCACCAAGGTCAGAAGTGATTCGTCAAATCAGGTTTCCGAAGCTTGAAGACGATGTACTAATACCAAATCAAGAAATCGTACCAGGTGTCTTTGTACCAAATACACTGGTAAAATCAAATAACGCATTGGTTCGTTTTTTAAATACCACACATAAAATAGTAACAATTAGGCAAAATAACATAAAAACCGAGAAAATGTCTGACTATGAAATAGTAAAACAAAAACCACATGAAAATAGCCAAAGAAAATCTGAAGTTTTGGACCTTTTGAAGGGAAACTTTCCTGAACAGTTCAGAACAATTTTAACTAAGCTTTGTTTAGAATACAATGATATTTTTGGCTTAGGGACTGAAACAATTACTACCAACAATTTCTATGAACAAAAACTGAGAGTAAAAGATAATCAACCAACGTATATTAAAAATTATCGCATACCAGAATCTCATAAGGAGGAAATAAACAAACAGGTTGAAAAACTAATAGATGACAAGATAATCGAACCATCATTTTCGGAATACAATAGCCCAATTCTGTTGGTACCAAAGAAATCACTTCCCGGAACAGATGAAAAAAGATGGCGCTTCGTGATAGATTATAGGCAGATAAATAAAAAACTAATATCAGATAAATTCCCGTTGCCTAGAATAGACGATATTCTAGACCAACTAGGTAGAGCAAAATATTTTTCTTGTTTGGACTTGATGTCCGGGTTTCATCAAATTGGTTTGGAAAAGAACTCTAGAGACTTGACGTCATTTTCAACAAACAATGGTTCATACAGATTTACTAGACTACCATATGGCTTAAAAATAGCACCGAATTCATTCCAAAGAATGATGACATTAGCCTTCAGTGGTCTGAAGCCGAATCAAGCATTCCTATATATGGATGACTTGGTTGTATTGGGATGTTCTGAAAAACATATGCTTTCAAATTTGAAGGATGTATTTGATCTTTGCCGTAAACACAATCTTAAACTACACCCCCAAAAATGTTCATTCTTTGCGAGAGAGGTAACCTACCTTGGCCACAAATGTACTGATAGAGGAATATTACCGGATGATAGTAAATATTCGGTGATAGAAAATTACCCGACGCCTACGGACGCCGATAGCGCACGAAGGTTTGTCGCATTTTGCAACTATTACCGACGATTTATTAGAAACTTCTCTGAATATTCCAGACACCTTACAAGGCTATCCAAAAAGGGAGTACCATTTCAGTGGACAAAAGATTGTGAGTGCGCGTTTAAATACTTAAAGAAGGCATTAATGAGCCCAACATTGCTTCAGTACCCAGACTTTACGAAGGAATTTTGCATAACAATAGATGCGAGTAAGCATGCTTGCGGTGCAGTTTTAACACAGGAACATGAAGGTAGACACCTACCTGTGGCCTATGCATCTAAAACTTTCACTAAAGGCGAAAGCAACAAATCGACCATTGAACAGGAATTAACTGCCATACACTGGGCTGTCACATATTTCAGACCATATATATATGGAAAACATTTTTTGGTCCGAACAGACCATAGACCACTTTCATACCTGTTCTCCATGAAAAATCCAAGTTCTAAGCTAACGAGAATGAGACTCGATCTGGAGGAATATGATTTCACAGTAGAATATCTCAGGGGAAAAGATAATTATGTTGCCGACGCACTGTCGCGCATTACAATAAATGACTTAAAGGATATTAACGACAAGATTTCATCCGTTTTAAGGGTCACGACAAGATCGATGACTAAAGAAGAGAAAATTAGTAAACCAGTAGTAAATCAGCAAAATATCAATAATAATAATAAGCCCAAGGTATATATACCATTGAACAATATAGACGTCAAAAGATATTATAAATTAAAGATTTTACCCAACAGATGTTACATCAAAAAGGGAAAATCCATATATGCTAGCATAAGAATAGATGATTTGTTTACTAAAGGGAAAATTGACTTAGGACAATTTTTCCCTAGGCTAGAACGAATAGCCTGTAAACTAAATATTAATAAGATTCAAATTTCACCACATGAGAAGATTTTCGAATTTGTCTCGATAAGTGAATTTGAGAATATGGGCAATAAAACACTGAATGAAATCAGAATAGCGCTATTAAACGAAGTAACTAAAATTGATAACACGAATGCAAAGGCAATACGTGAGATAATGCTGAAATACCATGATGATCCTATAGAAGGAGGACATTGTGGGATATATAGAACCACTGAAAAGATCAGGAGATACTATTACTGGAAAAATATGACAAAAGACATTGCCAAATATGTGAAAACATGCCATAAATGTCAATTGGCTAAAACGGAGAAACATATAAAAAGTCCAATGACAATAACGGAGACACCAAATAGGGCTTTTGATACGGTGTACGTAGATACAATTGGACCATTTCCAAAGTCATATTATGGAAATGAATATGCAGTCACAATGATATGTGACTTAACTAAATATTTGGTAACAATACCAATAAAAGATAAATCAGCTAAGACGATCGCAAAAGCGATATTTGAAAATTTTGTGCTTATATACGGTCCAATGAAGACGTTCATTTCGGATATGGGCACTGAATACAAGAACTCTATACTGACAGAGCTTTGCAACCTATTGAAGGTAGATAAACGCACATCGACAGCATATCATCACCAGACACTAGGTACGATAGAAAGAAGTCACCGGACTTTTAACGAATACGTACGAAACTACATATCAGTAGATAAAGACGACTGGGATGAATGGCTCAAATATTTCACGTACTGTTTTAACACTACACCATCTACAGTACATGACTATTGCCCTTATGAACTTATTTTTGGAAAAATTCCAAACAATTTTAGACAATTTAGTGAAGTAGATAGAGTTGCACCACTTTATAATATAGATAATTATGCTAAGGAAATTAAATTTAGATTAGAAGTAGCAATAGATAGAGTTAAAAAACTATTAGATATAAATAAAATAAAACAAAAAATTAATTATGATAAAACAAAATTAGATTACAATTTTAAAATAGGAGATTTAGTCTTAGTAAGAAATGATGCAGGACATAAGTTAGAGATGGCATATAAAGGGCCATATAAAATTAAGAAAATAGATTTCAGAAATAATGTAACCATAGTTGATAAGAAAACAAATAAAGAACAAATAGTTCATAAGAATAGACTTAAGTTATACAATATTAAATAAACAATATGCATTCTTTTCTTTAAATCTATATTTGTAAATAAAATAAAATAAATTTATTGTAAAATGTGAAACTTGCACTTGATACAACCACAAAAAAAGAAAAAAAAAAAAAAAAAAAAAAACCCAACAGTACAAATAATAAAAGAATGTCCATAGAACAAAATGTTATATGAACATTCTTATAAAAAAGGAAGGTGTAGCGTAACACGACTTTCGTAGTGTGCTGTATAATACCCACACTGCATAGCGTACAATGTTTGCAAATGCGGAAATAACAAATATCAATATTGTTGACCACTGCATTTGCAAAACATTGTATGACTGCGTATATTCTTATTGTATGTTGTTGTTACGCTGGCACACTTATGTTTATGCTGACCCAAGTGCAGGTAACACATTGTTGTTGTTAATATAGGTTGAAAATATGTATATAAAGAAGAACCTTTTATATTCAATTACTCATTAATAATTTATCAATCAATCAATTAATAGTTAAGCTCCTAGATAGAGCTGAAATAATAATAATAATAAATACTATTTAAAACACAAAAGTAACTTGTTTGCTATAACTGATTAATGGATGTAATATATACATACAAACCCAATTTGACTAAGATTTGTATGATAATTTGGATCTTATGGCAATATATGTTGATTTCATAGGGGTCATTTGTATGGGGGCTAGGTCTGAACATGGACCGATTCTCACCAATTTCAATAGCGTTCATTCCATGGCCGATGAAAGATCAAATACCAAATTTCGTCAAAAAAATATTCATATTTGCGACCTGCAGTTTGATTACAAGCTTTACATGGACACACAGACGGACGGACGGACGGACGGACATCGTTAAATCGAATCAGATAGTGATTCTGATTCGATCGGTATAATTAAAGATGGGTGTAGGTCAAATATTTTTGGTTGTTACAAACAGCAGCACAAAGTCATTATACCCAAACCACATAGTGGTATAGGGTATAATGAAAAGTTAAAAATAAAAAATTAAAAATGAAAAAAAAAAATTTAAAATTAAAAAAATTAAAATTAAAAATGAAATATGGAAAATGAAAAATGAAAAACGAAAAATAATGAACGAAAAATTAAAAATTAACTATGTAGTTGAAATAATAAATAATAATAAATATTTTTATTTCAATGGTGCGTGGTAGAGAAGAAGAAAGCATATATTTTCAAAAATTCATAACTACACTGTATACTTAATCGGACAGGTTTCTGGCATTTCAGCCTTCATCAGTGATTTTATTGAACATTGTGATAATTGTTATGATATATTAGAATGGATTGTTTCTATTAGGGGCGGCCGTGAGGTCTGAACCTGCGTCTATCTCACATACACTCGTACTTGCAGTTTTTGGTCAGCGCTTTAACACACTCACCTAAAATAAGGATCAGTTTTCATACCATCAGCTTTTACTTCGTATTAGTTTCAGAAGATACAACTCTGTCCAAACGAACAATCGTTATTTTGAATTTTTATTTATTTATATATTTTTAATAATATTTTTATGTTAGCAGAGCCCCTGCAGTTTATTGCTATAAGTGATACATAGATGACGCTTTCTGTTTGATTTTAAAAAAGTGCCATAAATAAATCTTTAATTGCTAGATGTTTACACATCTCCCCTGTGATCGGATCACATGATTTTTTTTTTTTTTATCTCATTAATTTTCATTTAATTAATTTTTAAAAGAGGGAAAAATCATCGTTTGTTTGACATTCGTAAACACTTTCAATCTTCTATAAGCGATTAAGATTTTTGTGTCCCTCATTTACAGGGAATTTGATTTAAAAATTTTAATTTATAAAATTTTTTAAGATAATGTATTCAAATTTTTTTTTCAAAATATGTATAATCCCAGAAGTTTTATAAGGAGTTATGATAAAAAGTAATTATTTTTTTTAATTTTAAAATCTTATTTAAAAAAATTATTTTTAAATTTTAAAACTTCTACTCACAATTTTTTTAAGACATTCATTCTCCACTTACATGTTTCTCTAAAAACTTTTGGCTTTTCAAATCGCTAAGCTTTAATTTTTAGAATGGGATATCAATAAAATTATGAGATCTGACAAAACATAGGTATTTTTTTTTCAATTTAAAATTTTTAATTTTAGATATGGCTTTATAAATATAAATCTATTCAAATGTGTTTAATTTGTTCTTTAAGAAGTGCTATAATTTCGATCACCTCTGCTTACATTAATTATATTATGTCGTGTATAAATTTTCAAACATTTATTTTTGCACATTAATCACATTTTGTGTGCCCCAACCCCGCAGTATCTTAGCTATAGAAAGTGTTTGTCATCATATTTGTTGCGATTTTTAAGGTTTTCTTTAGAAGGTGTAATAATGTAGAAGTTGCGGAGACTGACAGTTGGCGACAATGACTTTAGATTTTCGTTCATGCTGTTGACATAATCATTTGATTTCATTTGATTTCTTTTTTTCTCAAACAAATAAATTTAAGAGAATTTCATTTCACGTATTGTATGTAATGTTTAGAAATTTGTCTTTAAAAGAAATCAAATTAAATCGTGGACTTTAAAGATTAATGAGCCTAAAAATAAAATTTTTTTAAAATATAAAATTCTGTCGTCGTTTGCTTCATCTTCCATTAGTTGATATAACGATTCGATTGCCGAAACTAGCCGGTTTTACTAAGAGAATGTTATTTGGTACCATTACAAAAATAGCTAGGAATTTTTTAATGAATGGATCATATTCCTCCCTCCAAGCAAAGTGTCTAATTCATGGCAACTTTTGCAGTTTTAATAGAGAAATGATGTGGTGTAAGATTTTAGGGACAACTGCATGTTTAAATTATGGCGGAATTTCGTCGGAAATGCTTGCAAGATATATGTCTTTTCATGTGTTTTCTCGTATTTGTCAAACTTAATTTATAGATTTTGTTTGGTTAGAATCATTCTATGAAAACTATTTAATCTATAATATTAATAGGCTAGGTGATTTCTTGTGACCGACGTTTTGTTCTACCGTTTTATCCCGTTTTAGCCCGATTTTTTGAAAGGTACTTCTTTTTAGCCGTTTTGCAGATTTACAGATTTTAACAGTTTTTCCCTTATTTTGAGTAAATTGCATTTAAAGTTGCTACTAACACATACATAAAATTATACATGTGCTATGTGTGTTTTATTAAATTTGTTAATGTGTTTGTTAATGAGTTTGTTATCTTCATTCACAATAATAATAAACCTTAAAAGTGTTGGTTTGTGAATTGGCTAAGTTGAATAACAAAGCTGCCTAGAAATTGCACTCGAATTTCGAGCGCTGGAATCTGCTAGTGAGTATTAAAACCTGAGTATATCTGAAAAGTACAAGTGAATTTGGTTTTTTTTTTTATAAAAAATTAGTTAAAGCGTGAATTTTGGGCTACGATACAATTTAAGGATGTATTTAAACTTTAGGAATCATACATAAGGGTTTTTCTTCAAAGATGGGAGTCTCTCTAAACGATTTTTTACGCTTCGCATAAACATTGTTAGAGCTCAATGGCATCTTTCGAAGAGGGTGCCAAGTTTGAACAGTCTTGATCTACGTCGCACTGTGGCTGAACTTTTGACTTCATTGGCCAACTTAATTTATTTGTCACCGATTTTTAAACTTTTAACGCCATTTTGTAGCTGATATATTCAGATTGAAATAGCCATTACGTTAATTGTTGGCATGCTGTCAAACCCAACTGTTTTTTTAGTCGCAGATAAAGGTGCTTTTTTTAGTTTTTATCAAAAATACCATCGATAATCGCCTGCGGTCCTTTTTACTAGATTGGCCGGATTGTATCCTTTAGTTCCTGTATGTGGTCACAGCCTAACCGTTTAATATTAGGGGCGTTAATTAATCTATAATATTAATAGGCTAGGTGATTTCTTGTGACTGATGTTTTGTTCTACCATTTTATCCCGATTTTGACCAAATGTATATTATTTGAAATGTATTTCTTTTTAGCCGTTTTGCAGATTTACAAATTTTTAAATTTTTTCTTTTATTTTGAGTAAATTGCATTTAAAGTTGCTACTAACATATACATAAAATTATACAATGCTATGTGTGTGTTCATTAAATTTGTGTGTTTATTTATAATTGAATAGCATACCTTTTGGGTCTTTATTTAATGAAAATAATAAAATTTCCTAGAATTTGCGCTCGAATTTCGAGGCCTGGAATCTGCTAGTATTTATTAAACTACTATATTTTTTCAACTTTAGTGGAATAGAACTTTTAGGGAACAAAATGCAACAAGAAACGTATACCACCCGGAGAAAGGTGAAAGTGTCCTCTTTAACCCTATGGCGACCCGTAGGTAGAACACTTTTTTCATTTTAATGAAATTACTCGAAAAAATTGCAAATTACGGTAATTTAAACAGTCCTAAAAATCAGTTATGATTTGGATTTCGAGTCTTAAGGATCAACAAGAAACAACGGAACCAGCAAAAAGATAAGAAGTTCAAAAAAGAAACATTTCAAGATGAATAACGCAAACTTCGATTGATAATAGATCAGACAAATCAAGGATCAGGCAATGCAAATGATGGCAATACCGCAAGAAGATTCTTTTCAGATACAGAAACAGCATCAGAAATAACATGTTAAACTTTATTTTCAGATTTAAAATAATCCTAGAAGTACATGTGTGCAGTGAAGAAATTGACTCCAAAAAAATTTGGAGATTATGCTAAGGAAACTGCAAAATATATACAACCAATTACCCATGGAGAAATATCACAAAATCCGTTATCATACATAAAATGTCATTAAATATCATTTGGTGCCACTTGTAAATGTATCAGAGTAGGCTCAGGAAAAATAGAATAAGGATTACAGCTTTTATAGAGAGCACAATACTAGAAAAATTTCACGAAATTCCACAAATGAAGCTTTATTTAATATAAATTGGCAACGTCAGATCCGATCATTTTCAATATTCTAAATAAATGGAAAGTGGAACATCGGGATTTAGATGAAGAAGTCAAAAAACTACTAAAGAACAGAAATAACACAGAACAAAATATGGAAAATTTGCAATCAATATTTGAATCAAATGAATAATAATTGTAATTGCCTTTCATTGTTATTTAAGTAAGAAAAACGTCGTATTAGTAAAAAATAGTAATAAACAGAACCTCCCATTGTTGCAGGTGCTATTAAAATCTATTGCAGTTTTTATTTTAAAAAGGTTTTTTACCCGCATATGTATGATATGTTTTAATAAACAAGAAAGATTCAAAAAATAAAAACCCTTATTTTCATAACAAAATCAGAATCATTGCGCTAAGCTTCAGCAGATTTATTTTGCTAAAATTAACAAATTTGACAGCAAAAAATTGTAAATTTTTCTTTAGTAATAGCAAGACTTTTAGATAATATTATTAACGTTTTTTTTAAGTGGAAATATTCTTTGACTGTAAACAAATTTGCAAATTTGACAGCAAAATTTTTTAATTTTTCAGTAGTAATGGCAAAATTTCCAGTTGATTTTATTTTTTTTTTTAATTGTAAAAATTCTTTTGAGTGTAAACATTTAAACAAATCCCATTATTACAAAAAAAATGCTTATAATTATTATTAAAATCAAAATATGACATTTTACAATAAGTAAACAAGCAAGAAAATTATAGTCGGTCTAGACCTATACCACGCGTTTAGAGACCGTATCTCTTAGACCCAATACCATGCGTTTAGAGACCGTATCTCTTAGACCCAACTAACTGGATATAGAAAATAAGCATAAACCAAATTTGAGTGGGATTTTTATTAATTTTTTTGGCTGCACATATGAAAAAGTTCATATCGGATGCTATATCTACATGGGGACTAGGCCCAATAATGGACCTATCCTGGCCATTTTTGGTAAAGTCTCTTATATTTTGCAAAAATATATACAAACAAAACTTGAGAAGAATCAGTGCAATATTTTTGTTTTTTGATAGATTTAAGTGAAGATCGGGAAGCAGCTCTATATGTGGCCTATGACTAAGAGTTGTCCCATAGGGATCATTTTTGAACTACTCATTAATGGATGTAATAAACGCATATAAACCCAATTTGACTAAGATCTGTATGACAATTTGGATCTTATGGCAATTTATGTCTATTTCATAGGGTCATTTGTATGGGGGCTAGGTCTGAACATGGATCGATTCCCACCAATTTAAATAGCGCTCTTCCTATGGCTGATAAAAGCTTATGTACCAAATTTCATCAAAATACATTCATATATGCGACCTGCAGTTTGATTACAAGCTTTACATGGACACACAGACGGACGGACATCGTTAAATCAAATCAGATAGTGATTCTGATTCGATCGGTATAATAAAAGATGGGTCTAGGTCAAATATTTTTGGAAGTTACAAACAGCAGCACAAAGTCATTACACCCAAACTACATAGTGGTATAGGGTATATATATGAAACAATTTCCTAATAAATGTTTATGCTTTTTGAGAAACTGATTTTTTTTTATGATTTTGTAGTACTTGCAGGGCCTTATGTGTAACTCTATAAGAAGCTATGAGTACTTTATCGAATTTCCGTGCATCTCAATTTTTTCTTTTTTCTTTTGTTTAAAAATGACTAAATTTCCGCACATTTTAAGAACTTGATTTTTTATAGCATTGTATTGAAAATAATCGGAATTCAGCACATATGAATAATTGATTTTTTTTTATCTTAATTCAAAATTATCGAATTTAGGTAAACTAGTATAGCCCAACACTCGAAATTCGAGTGCAAATTCTAGCAAATTTTATTTTTTCATTAAATTTTTTTCTTTCAATGTTTTTTAATCTATATATCTGTGGTCACAAGCGATAACCGCCTAAGTCGACTTAAGAACGATTTGAGTTATGTATGCTGTCATATTCTACTAAAAACGCTTTATATTTACGTAAAATCCCCATTTCTCTAACACTTTTTATCAAAAAGTTATTAATCAAAACATACTGACCTAAGTCGTAACAAAGCCCCATTACATTTATATTTACGTGAAATCCCCCCTTCTCTAACACTGCTTTTTAAAAAGATATTAATACAAATATTCTGACTTAAGTCGTAATGAAGCGCTATTACATTTATATAAAAAGCTATTTTTCTCAAAATCATGATTTTCGAGTTAGGCGGTTATTGCTTGTGACCACAGATATAAATATATATATATATATATGTGTAAAAGTTATGAATATTTATATAAAATTCATCCAAAGGGATGATTTACAATTATAATGAAATTCGATGAATTGTGAATCGGCTAAAATTGATAAGCATACCTTTAGGCTCATATAAAATTATTTATTTTAATTATTTTATTTTATTTAATTTAATATATTTTTAACACATATTAAACATTCATTTTATCACTCGGCACTTCTCCTCCATGCGAGCTATAACTGTGCAAATTTTCACGCTCCTCTATGCCCACATTTTGCTCAAAAAGGGAAGAAAAAATGTTCCTTCACGTACTTATACATAGATTATAAAAAAATTATTTTTTGTATGCTTATTGAATCAAGGAATCAACGAGTAGCGTTATTATAATGATTGAGATCGAAAAAATCTTAACACACTTTTTCCTATTTTCTTTGAAAAAAAATCAGTTATTTATAATGACAACACTGTTAATTTTTCGTTAGGTTAATTGAAATGAGCGACAAAATAAATGTATGCGCCAAAATTATTAAATATTGTAAAAAAAAATCCAACTTGGTCCTACAAAAATTGGGCCAAAGAATCAAAGGTCTGCCATAGAAAGTATCGAGAGCATTTGACTTTGATACGAAACCTAGTTCAGTAAGAAAGGTAGGTCCACATGATGTTTGTAAAAAGTTAAATGCAGGTTTGAAAATATACGGAGTCCAAAATGTTTCAGACAGGAACTGAGAAAAAAATTTAAAGGCCAAAAACAGAGCCAGAAAATTTAAATAATATTTCTTAAAAATTATTCCTGCTGCATAGTGCACGACGACACCTATGTTGTGACAGATTTTTGGCAGCTTCCGGCTGAAGAGAAGTTAAGGAGCCAAAAGTAGACAAAATTAAAAAAAGTTCCTGGTATGGCAAGCAATTGCGGCAATTGCAGCAAACGAAACAAGTCATTTATTACAACGGGCTTTATAAATATCGAAATATACATTAACGATGTTTGCAAAAAAGACTGCTTCCTTTCATAAGCCAACAAAATGTAACCAAATATTTTTGGACTGATTTGGCATCCTACCAGTACGGTAAGAAAGCTCATGAGTGGTATAAGAATAATAACTTTATTTTTGTACCAAGGCAGGACAATCCAAACTGGCCAGAGCTTATTGTTAATTGGGCATTAGAGAACAAACAGGTTTCCCAAAATGTGGAATATTATAAACGGAGATGGACTACCTGTTCCAAAAAAGTGACAGAAACCACTATAAAATCCCTAATGGAAGGGTTTCCTGAAAAGATCCATATGTTCATAAGTAGTGATTAGAGCTATAAAAATTATCTTTTTTTTTTGTAAGCGTTAATATAATTTCAGTTAAATAAAAAAATTCGATTTAACTCCTTACACGGAGGGCTCACAGCTGAATCGAGCCAAGTCGTGAAATATAAGAAATTCCAATTTTTTTTTTTTTTTTTAATTCATCTTTATTTATTGAATCTTCACATAGGTTTATGAACTAACAATAAGTTATTCAAATCTTAAAACTAAAACTCAAATATTAAATCCAGCCAGTGCCAGACAAAATTTCATTTATTCTATAAAAAAAAAAATTAATGTGAAATTCTCCGCAAAGTTTAACCCTATTCAGTTCTGTAACGGACTAAGTCAAAAAATGTTTCGTTCCTAAGGTAACAGTAAAATGTCCAGGTATGTAAAATTTAAGTTTGGAAAACTTTACAAATTGGTTGGGGAAGAGTATATCGATGCCTGGTACGGTAGGATGTATTTGCTGTGCTTGATGGCCATGGGAAAATAAAATAGACGATAGGCGCCTTATAGCACGTATTAAATCATTCCCAGCCTTTCAGAGCCAATATCAGTGCGGAGGACAAAATAGAAATATTTAATTAAGTCTCTTCTTAATTAAATTAGTTGGGTCAACTGACTTAAATGTCGAAATAATAGAACTAAAGTTTATGCGGTCTGGCCATTCTTTTTTGCCAAACGATGGTGATTTTGGTGTTATTGAAAAACCGAAGCAGCGACTGGATTGAAATTGTTAAAAGTGCTTAAATCAAACGCCCACTATACGAAGTGATAGAAATGGAAAGAAATGAATTTATAGTAACTAATATTTTAGAATCAAAGAGTAAATAAAAAAACGAATTCACTAAACTTGAATGACATCGATATAGGTCGTATATGGGTACCCCAAATAATTTTCAGCCCTGAATAACTTGGGCTATTTTAAATATGGGAAAGTCAAAGATTCGTCGATTTGTGCAACAATATCGTCAATTTTCCCTAAAAAGGTAAAAAAAAATCCATAAAAACGCCCCCTTGCAGCTGTTAAAACTAAAAATAGATGTGAAAAATGCATTTCCCGACCCAAAAAATATGTTCATCGAAATTTTGGCTGGCTCGAAAATGATTTTAGACGTATGGTTCCTTGGGCAAATATACTTGTTATGGCCCATAGTACCAGAATCGTGAATCCATGGAGTAAAAACAATTGACCCACCCTAATGTACATATGTACATACATATGGAAATAATATGAGATAACAAAAAAAAAAATATTGTTACTAAACCGCCTGTATCTGCGCTAATCCTGAACCGATTTGTATATATTACCTCATTTCACAATATTTTTAAAATGTTAATATATTTGTTCTTAACCGTTTTATATATTTACTAGCAGATTCCAGCGCTCGAAATTCGAGTGCAGTTTCTAGACTGCTTTATTTTTCAACTTAGCCAATTCACAAACCAACACTTTTATGGTTTACTATTATTGTGAATGAAGATAACAAACTCATTAACAAACACATTAACAAATTTAATAAAACACACATATCACACGAATAATTTTATGTATGTGTTAGTAGCAACTTTTAATGCCATTTACTCAAAGTAAAGGAAAAATTTTAAAATCTGTATATCTGCAAAACGGCTAAAAAGAAATACGTTTCAAATAATATAAGTTTGGTCAGAATCGGTATAAAATGGTAGAACAAAACATAGGTCACAAGAAATTGCCTAGCCTATTAATATTATAGATTATACTAAATTATTAATATGTCCTTTCAAAACAATCTGAGGATCTGAGGATTCCACTCAGCATAACTTCCTTTTAAATATCATTTGTGATTCGAAAACTATCAAATTAAGGTGCATTTAAAGAGTAACAATTTGTTAGTGCTTAGAAATTTGTTGGCTAAGATTTTCTATATATATCATAAATTTTGGAAGGGCTCAAAACAATTACAGAAATAAGTATAACTAGCAGATCCCAGCCATCGAAAAACGAGTGCAAATTCTAGAAAATTTTGTTTTTTCATTTAATAAAGACCGAAAAACTATGCTAATCAATTTTAGCCAATTCACGATTCAACACTTTTTAAATATCGATTATTGTCCTTATCGGTTTATGTCCAATTATTGGCTTAAGTCCAAAATTATTTTTCAATTCAACAAAATTATTATTGTAAATGAAGAAAACAAAATCACAAACACATTAACAAATGTTAACAAACACCCACATAGTATTATATAATTTCATGTATGTGGTAGCAGCAATTTTAAATGCATTTTACTAAAAAAAAAATTTTTTTAAATTTAAAAATCTGTAAATCTGGTGGACAGCTAAAAAGAAATTTCTTTCAAATGAGGGGTTTTTGGTTAAAATCGGGAGAAAACTGTTTAACAAATCATCGATCACAAGAAATCGCCTTACCTATTAATATTATAGATTTATGATTTATTTGGGAGCTAAAAAAACAGCCAAATCAGTAACATTTATGGTTTTTCTTCGCTCTAAAATAAGCCAAAAGTGTGAAGTAAATGCTATTCTTGGAACCAGTACATATTGAATTTGGATCATGACTAACGCATTTTACATAGGATGGAAATTGTTTTTTTATGAATGCTGTGAATTAAATAGTATTAAGAACTAGTTTAGCAGGGTTATTTTTATACCCTATAGCACTATGTGGTTAGGGTATAATGACTTTGTGCTGATGTTTGTAACTACCAAAGATATTTGACCTAGACCAATCTTTTATTATACCAATCAGCTCAGAATCTTTTATTATACCGACCGACCCGGAATCACTTTCTGAGTCAATGTAGCGATGTCCCTCCGTATATCCGTCCGTGTGTTTGTCCATGTAAACATTTTCATGAAACTATAGGCCGCAAATATGAATATATTTTGATGAAATTTAGTATATAAGCTTCTATCAGCCATAGGAAGAACGCTATTGAAATTGGTGGAAATCGGTTCATGTTCTGAGCTAGTTCCCATACAAATGGCCCCCCAATGATATCGACTTAAATTGCCATAATATTCAAAGTATCATATAGATCTTGGTCAAGTTGGGTTTATGTATGTTTATTACATCCATTTATCAGTAGTCCAAAAATAAACCCTATAGGACAATTCTTAGTCATAGGCCCCATATAGTGCTGCTTCCCGATCTTCACTTAAATCTTGCAAAACACAAAAATATTGCACAGATTTTTTTCAAATTTGGTTCGCATATATTTTTTCAAAATATGAGTGACTGTACCAAATATGGCCAGGATCGGTCCACTTTTCGACCAAGTCCCCACATAAATATAGCATCCGATATGAAGTTTTTCATATCCGCATGCAACAAAATTAATAACAATGTCACTCAAATTTCTAAATCTAATTAGTTGGACCTAAGAGATATGGTCTCTAAACGTATGGTATAGGGTATCGAAACGTCGGTCTAAGCCGACCATAATTTTCTTACTTGTTTGTATTCATACCCTTCATTTTCAATTCATTTTCTTGTCCAAATATAAAATTGTGACCTTTTATAACCGTAATTAAAATTTGTTTAATTCTTAATATTAATTTGAATAATTTTCATTTTAATTTGATATTGTGACGATTTTAAAATGCAGGTTTTTCATAATAACTTTATGTTGACATTTTTTGGAAGATGTTCAAAATCACATCCAAAGAAGTTATTACTCTGGAAACAAAGAAAAATAGACCAAGAATTCTTTTTGCTGGTTCACAACGCGTAGAATTTTGTTGACTGAGCAGTCACAACCCAAAAACCTTCTAACCCTCAGTACAAACCTGAATTTCCATTCTTTGAGGTCACCATATCATCAAACCATAAAATAAACAAATGACAACAAACAAAAAAAATCCATTTTATATCTCCATCACCTGTTGTCATTTTAAACAGAATATGCCTTTGTTGCAGAAACACACTTTTATTTCCAATAAGTTTTAGAAAACATGTCCCTTCTTAAAAAAATTTCTATTTTATAGGTAAAATAAAAAAAAAAAAAAATTTAAATTTGAACAATTTCAAATCAAAGTAACAATTGAAACACCTGATTCCACATTTATTTCACATAACAAAAGCAGAGCACACCATCAAAATGATACACACATGTAGATTTTTTTTTGTTTTTGCCAAGGACACCCTTCTCATATTTGCAACAAGTAAATAAAATTTAATATAATTTTTTTTTTTGTATTGTTTACCATGTGGTTGGGTTGTTGTTGGTGGCGTCTATGGCTGAAAAACAATTTCATTGTTTGCAAAATAATTGCACAGATTTTTGCAGCTGATGTCTGTCTGTCAACACGAAAGGCAATAAAATTTCAACAAAAAAAAAAAAGGCAAAAATATAACAGAAGTTTGCAAATGAAACAAACAAAATTGAAAGGTAAGCGAATGTAAAATTGAACAGTCAATTTTTTTTAAATAAAATATGTATAAATTTAACAATAATAAGGGAACGTCGTCCAATATTGTAGTAAGTTATTTGTTCATACTGTATAAAAGATGAATAATCACCTTCAATATTAGATTTATATTGTAATCTTTTTCTATTCATTTACTAGTACGTCCTCCATAAGTTATTGGCCTTAGGTAAGCTAAATTACAGTGGAGCGCATTTCTTTAAATTCGCTTTTAAGTTTTCAATGTACTAAGCAATGACTGTAGAACTTTAATTGGTTGGATTTTCCATAAAAAAATTTTTTCAGCGCTGAAGCGCATTTGAAGTGAAGATAATCCACAAGCCTTTGCCGATGGAGTCATTGGCCTATATGTCTTCAAAAACGATGATAGGCAGAATGTTGCTCTCAACGGAGAACGGTATAGAGAAATGATTTCGGAATAATGCTGATCACTTAAGCGAGAAATTGAAGATGCTGAATTAAAAAAAAGACCGGATAAACATATTTGAGTTGAATGGGCAAAAAAATTTTTTTATGCAGTCATTTATTCCTAAATTTTATTTTTATTAAAAGTAGAGTAACTCAATCAATTTTTAACGGATTTTTAAAACCAAAGCTGCATTTTACTCATAAATAAACGGTTCCTAAATTAAAAAAAAAATAAAAAACATCTCCAAATTTGTAATATAGAGAATATTTTTAAAAAATGAGATGGCTGGTGGGATATTCACAGATGTCTCAATATTACTTAAATATCATGTTCCCATCTTCGAAAGGCCTCAATTGATTCTTTCTATATCCACTAAGAAATTAAAAATCGGTTGATATTCAACAGTGTTACCGGCTTACATGTACAAAAGAGCCGATAACTCAACTCAAGATATTGAAGGTGTTTCGCAAATTACAAGGTCGGAGTCTTGTTGTACTCGAGAAGACCTACCAGAAAAAAAGTACCGTATCCCAAGTATTTCTGTTAAATTATTTTTGTATCAATGTGTTATTTTTCTTTCCTTTATTTTAATTTATCTGTCACTCTGAAGAAACCCGTTATAATCTATTGTATTTATGCAATTTTTAATTAGAAAGAATAATAAAAACTCATTGAAATGAAAATGTGAATTCAATTTTATTTCTTCATTATATAAAACAATTATATTAAATAAAAAGATACATAAATTGATGCTCGGAAAAAAAATTGTTGTCATTATACAAATATTTAAAATCTAAGAACAATTTTCAAAACAAAATTCTTGGATTCCTCAAACAATTTCCTATGTAAAAATATTTGAAAAAATTTCTGACATAAACATGTTAATGTTCGTGCCACTCTATTGAAACACGCAAACTCGGATATCAATGGCGTTTTTTTTATATAAATTTGCGAAAGTAATAATTTTAATTTCTAAGACAGTTTATCATACTTTAAGAACAGTATTTAAGTAAAGGGACCGCCAAATAACTTTTTTTTTTGACAATGCTATAAAGAAAAACAATTGAATATTATATCAAATTTCTTTTTTATTTGAAAGTACAATCCTTCCGGTTAATAATGGAAAATAACTTCATTCAAATGGCTGCCTCGGCTGGCCATGCAGTAGCCTACGCGATCGGTCCAATTTTTAAGCACATTATCGATTGTGTGCAGCTGTATTTCACTAATGGCTTCACGAATATTGTCCTTTAAAGCGTCAATTGTCTCTGGCTTGTAGGCGTAACACTTATCATTGAGGGCACCCAACAAATAATAGTCCAACGGTGTCAAATCGTAGCTCCGAGGTGGCCAAACGACATCAGCTCTGCGGCTGATAATGCGATCTTCAAAAACAGGGCGCAAAACATCCAGTGTAGCTTCGGCTGTGTGGCACGTAGCGCCGTCCTGTTGAAACCAAATGTTGCCAATATCCTCCTCTTCAATTTTTGTGAAAAAAAAATTCGTTCAGCATGGCCCGATAACGATCGCCATTGACTGTAAGGGCCACTCCTTGCTCATTTTCGAAGAAAAATGGCCTAATTATGCCTCTGTACCAAAATCTGCTCCAAACAGTGACTCGTTTTGGGTGTATCGACTTTTCAATGTATGCGTGCGGGTTTTCTGTGCCCCAAATGCGACAATTTTGCTTGTTTACATACCCGCCAAGACCAAAATGAGCTTCATCTGAAAAGATGATTTTTTTTGGCAAAATCGGCATCTTCTGTAAGTCGATCGCAGGCCCACTTAGCGAAGCGAAAACGCATTGGATGGTCAGTTGGCTTCAACTACTGAACCAATTGGACTTTGTATGGCGTCATACCAAGGTCTTTATGCAAAATTCGTCTCAATGATGCCTCCGAAATGTTCAATTCTTGAGAACGACGGTGAATTGATGTTGATGGCGCTTCACGGACACTTTCTGCCACAGCAGCAATATTCTCGGGTGTACGCACTGTTTTTGGCTTTTCACGCTTTGGTTTATAGATGAGCATGCCAGTTTCTTTTACTTTTTTTCACAAGATAACGAACATACAGAGCTGACGGTGCTTCTCTTCTTCCAAAATCCGTAAGCCATTTTCGCACACATTCTGCAACATTACGATGATTTTCAAAGTAATGTCGCAATATTTCCCAGCGTTGTTCAAGCGTATACACAACCATATTCGTTCAGCGGAAGGATAAAGCTAATTATCTGTCAAATCAGACATGAACTAAGTGTTACCATTCACGAACTAAGCACTAGTTGAAAAAAAAAACGTTAGATGGCGGACCCTTTATAAAAAATCAAAAAAATTATAGTCGGTCTAGACCGAATATGCGATGCCCTATAACAAGCGTTTAGAGGCCCCATCGCTTAGGTCTAACTAATTAGATATAGAAAATAAGCATAAACCAAATTTTAGTGGCATTGTTATTAATTTTTTTTTGCTTCGGCTATGAAAAAGTTCATATGAGATGATATACATATTTAAGTGGGGAAGAGGTCGACAAATACGAACTTAAGGTTACAAATCGTTCAAGGAAATTTTTTAAACTTGGAACAATTAGTTAATATAATTAAAATTTCGTTGCCAAATCGAGAGAAAATTTAAAAAAAAAAAACATCTTTAAAAACAGGTGGTTTAATTATAAATGTTTAAAACCAAGAAAAACTGTGTTCGACCTCCTAAATGTATTTAGAAGAACAAAACATATGCAAGACAAATTGAAATATCAGCAAGCAAAACAACGTTACGTCTCGGAAGGTAATAACCAAAAACAGCGATATTACATACAGCTCAACAACAAAATCAATAATATAAAATATTCTAAAAATTGGCGGAAGTTAGCGAAGGAAATAAGAGGTGATTGCTTCAGAGTGGGTTCAAACATATCAGCAGCAGATTTTAAGCAACACTTCCAAAGTCTTCTAAATCAGAAACAAATAACTAATGATATATATTATGCATCAATGTGGCACGGACATGATGACTTGGACAAAGACATAACAATAGATGAATTAAAAAATGTCCTGCAGGTGACTAAACCTGACAAAGCATCAGGAGCTGATAGAGTTCCCTATGAAATGTTTAAAAATGCAATACCACAGTTTTTAAATGAATTGGTTAAATGCTTGATTATCAGTTTTGAAACAGGCAGAGTTGGAGAAGAGTTTATGGAAAGTATATTATTTCCGATTCACAAAAATGGAGATATAATTAATCCTTGTAACTACAAAGGAATCTCATTTATGAATTGTGTGGCTGAGGTACTAATAAGAATTCTTCATGCGAGATTAATAAATTGGGTTGAAAATAACAATATCTTAAATGAATTCCAGGCTGGGTTCAGACCACTATATTCTACAGTTGATAACATATTTAATTTAGCGTCTATAGTTCATTGAAATTTCAACGAAAAGAAAAAAGCATACGCCCTCTTTGTAGATTTCAAAGCTGCCTTCGATAAAGTTCCAAGAGCTGCTTTAATATACAAGTTGCAAGTAATAGAAATTTCTACAAAAGCTGTTAATTTGATACGGAATATAAATAGTCACACAAAAGTAACGAATTATCAGAATTATTTAAAACATATAGATACTGGTGTTAAGCAAGTGTGTCTTATATCGCCTTTGTTATTTACTCTTTGTCTGATTGACCTTCATGAAAATTTAGATGGAGGTTTAATTATTGATGGTGTTAATGTACGCTATTATATGCAGATGACATAAAAGTTATGCAAGCTATGGTCAAAAATTTGGAAGTATATTGTGACCAGTGGAATATGGAACTTAATTTGGTGAAGTCTCAGATGATGGTTTTTAGAAAAGGTGGCCCGGCTTTCAGCTCATGAAAAAATAAAATATAGAGAACAATTTATAGAAATAGTAAGTGAATATAACTATTTTGGTGTAACCTTAACACCCCAAATGGTTTTTAAGAAACACCTTGAAAAGAGAAACAACTCAGCTAAAAATTGCATTAATGCCACTTGGAGTAGGTTTTTGAACAAAAATGAAGTAAAATGGTAACTTTTTCAGTCGGTATGTAGATCCATACAGTCATATGCTGCTTAGATTTGGGGATGCTGGTTATTTGATGAAGTAGATGCCTTGCAGAGGTACTTTTTAAAAAGAATTTTAAAACTGCCGGATTTTACACCGAATTATGCTCTAAACTTGGAAACAAAGGCTGAAGTAGCTATTTTTATACACTGAACCTTCATATGAACTACATATTTAAAAATATTTTTGAATGTAGCCAAAACAGACTTCCCCATAAATTATCCTTAATAATACTGAGAAGAAACATATTCGGGGCGGATCAAATGAATAAAATGGAAAATGAGTTTGATATACATTTTGAAAATGATATTACAGTAGAAGAATGGGGCGGAGAGGTACGCTGCTGCTACAACAACTAAAACTAAAAAACATTACTCAAATACACGAAAAAGCTTTGAACAGCTCAGCTGTTAATTATATTAAAATGAATTGACTTTACCACATGAGAGAAGATGAAACTTTAGTTCACTTTATGGCAAAATACCCCATACTCAGAGAATTCAGAATAAAATATTAATGAAAAATCTTTTTAAATCAAAACGAATTAATAAATATTTTAAACGGTGAAACACCAAATGGGTGGAGAAACAAAGATATATTGTTTATTATATTTTATATGTTTAAATAAAGAAAAATATCTAATCTAATCTAATCTAGGTCGTCAAATGGACCGATCCCGACTATATTTGATAAGGTCACTTATTAAACAAAAAAACATATACAAACCAAATTTGAGAAAAGTCTGTGCAATATTTTGGTTTTTTGATAAATTTAAGTGAAGATCGGGAATGAGCTTTAAAAGGGGGCTATGACTTAGAATTGTCCTTTAGGGTTTATTTTGGGTTAATGGCTGTAATAAACATACACACACCCAATTTGAACGATATATATTTGATAATTTGGCTCTTATGGCAATTTAAGTCGATCTCATAGGGGTCATTTGCATGGGGACGAGGTCTGAACATGCACCGATTTTCACCAATTTCAACAGTGTTCATTGGGGTGGCCCTTCGTTATATGGAGGGAAAAAAAGTGTTGAAACTGTCGGTCTCACCCCCTAGAAATATGCGAATAGCAAAAAAACTGAGAAACACAAAGTTTTGGGCCAATCAAAAAACGTTTAGTCGTGGCGCAAAGCGATTGAAAATTTCAAATGTGTTTATATGGGGAAAATATGACTTTTTTTCAGATTTTACGAAAATTTCATTCTATAATTTAATTTTTCCGACAAGCTGTTACATAACTCGGGATCAGTATTAACTTATCCTTTCAAAAGGCTATAAAACTTCAAAATCGTATGAAAGCTCGCCAAGAAATAGCAAATGCCCCAGACCACTTTTGTGCCAAAAAAAAAACTAAGTCATGAAATTTGATGGCATTTTTTTCAACTTTGAGAAATTGATTAAAGCCATCATTCTTTTTTGGTTTCTATACTTATAAGTACTCAGATGTGAAGTATTGTTTTATTACCACGTTGCTAACCTATTGCGCATTGAGACCGAAAATTGGAAATTTTTTGATAAAATTTTTAAAACTGCTTTTTCAAGTTTGAAAAAACTTTCTTAAACAAAATTTAAATAAATGAATCTGTCACTTTAAGGTTTTATTAAATACGTGTTGCAAATTATCTGTGTAAATTTTTAAGTAAGTCCCTCTACCAGAATTTTTTTGACAAGGATTTTATTTTCGCGGATTTCGAGCAAATTGGATTTTTGTGAAATATTCTGTAAATGTACTCTTTCTAAATACTTTGTCTCAAAAATGCATCACTTTTCTACTTTTAAATATTATATTTTATCTTCATAGCCTAGGGTTTCAGAAAAAATAATATGACTCCATTAACCCTTTTGGAATTGGGGTCACATATGACCCCAATCTAATAAAAGACAATTTATTCAAAAAATTCAAATATTTTGTAAGTCTTTCCAATTTTTAGATGCGATACTTAAAATATAATAACCAAATATGTAGAAGTTTCGTTCCAAAAATTTGGGATAAATCCGTGAACGTTAACCCATTATTTGCCAAGGCCAACTTTGGATTTTAAGATATTTTTGAATAAAAATGACCTAAAACGAGTTTTTCTATTAAACTCGTTGATACCACTATTTAGAATTTAAGAAAAATAATTCGGTTAATTTTTATTTTTTTATCCATTTAGTGCTCCTGGGATCAAAATAATCCATTGTGATATATCTTTGGTGCAATTATCTGCCTATTGCTCGCGAATATAAATTAAAACAACTTTTAACCAATTTTGTTATAACATTACTTTATGTAATAAAGTAATAGTTGAATTTCTTGCTGTCTCACCCACCAATTTGGTGGATATTGATAAAAAACGCCAAAAAAAAAATTTCAGGTCATGCGGTGAAGATGCCATTACTTATAATGGTTGACCTTTATTTGATTTTTTATAATCGGTCGCTTTATATTATCTTCAATGTCACCTACATGTTTTGAAACTTCTACCATTTCATTTCCAAGTTTTAAGTAGTTTATTAAATAAAAGTAAATTTCAAATATAATAATATATATGAAAGTTAATATTAAATTAATACTACTCTTAATGGAATAAATTAAAAAATTAAATCGAAGTGAACTTCAAAAAGCCTCCTGTTTTTTAGACATATGAATTAAGTTGTTTTAATTTATATTCGCAAGCAATAAGCAGATAATTGCACCAGAGATATATCACAATGGATAATTTTGATGTCAGGAGCACTGAAGGGTTAAATAAATAAAAATTAAACGAATTATTTTTTTTAAATTCTAAATAGTGGTTTCATCGAGTTTAATAGAAAAACTCGTTTTCGGTAATGTTTATTTTAAAATATCTTAAAATCCAAAGCTGGCCTTGGCAAATAATAGTGACGTTCTCGGATTTATCCCAAATTTTTGGAACGAAACTTCTACATATTTGGTTATTATATTTTAAGTGCCGCATCTAAAAATTGGACAGCACTTACAAAATATTTGAATTTTTTGAATAAATTGCCTTTTATTAGTTTGGGGTCATATGTGACCCCAATTCCAAAAGGGTTAATGGAGTTATATTATTTTTTTCCGAAACCCTAGGTTAATATTTAAAAGTAGAAAAGTGATGCATTTCTGATACAAAGTATTTAGAAATAGTACATTTACACAATATTTCACAAAAATCCAATTTGCTCGAAATCCGCGAAAATAAAATCCTTGTCAAAAAAATTCTGGTAAAGGGATTTACTTAAAAATTCACACAGTTAATCTGCAACATGTATTTAATAAAACCTTAAAGTGATAGATTCATTTTTTAAATTTGGTTTAAGAAAATTTTTTCAAACTTGAAAAAGGAGTTTTAAAAATTTTATCAAAAAAATTTCCAATTTTCGGCCTCAATGCGCAATAAGTTAGCAACGTGGTAATAAAACAATACTTCATATCTGAGTACCTATAAGTATAGAGACCAAAAAAGAATTATGGCTTTAATCAATTTCTCAAAGTTAAAAAAACGCCATCAAATTTCATGACCTAGTTTTTTTTTTTGGCACAAAAGTGGTCTGGGGCATTTGCTATTTCTTGGCGAGGTTTTATTCGATTTTGAAGTTTAATAGCCTTCTGAAGGGATAAGTTAATACTGATCCTGAATTATATAACAGCTTGTCGGAAAAATTAAACTATAGAACGAAGTTTTCGTAAAATCTGAAGAAAAAAAGTCATATTTTCCCCATATAAACACACTTGAAATTTTCAATCGCTTTGCGCCACGACTAAACGTTTTCCGATTGGCCCAAAACTTTGTATTTCTCAGTTTTTTTGCTATTCGCATATTTCTAGGGGGTGAGACCGACAGTTTGAACACTTTTTTTATTAAGGGACACCCTAGTGTTCATTATATGACCTGCAGTTTGGTTACAAGATTTAGATGGCCACACATACAGACGGACGGACGGACGGATGGACATCGCTAAATCGACTCAGAAAGTGATTCTTAGACGATAGGTATAATAAAATATGCGTCTGGGTCAATATTTCTGGTGGTAACAAACATCCGCACAAAGTCATTATACCATGACCACATAGTGTTGTAGGGTATAGAGATATAAAATTTCAATGGAAACATTAAATAGACTGAGACAAATTTTCTACTAAAAACAATAAGAAAATTATAGCCGTCCTATACCGTCTATATGATACCCTATAACATGCCTTTCGAAAGAGGGTCCCGAATACAACTTTGCTGAGGCAATATCTGGATACCGAAAATAAGCTTAAACTAAATTTGAATACTATTGTTATTAATGTGTGGCGTGTAGATATGAAAACGTTCATATTGATGTTTAGTTATAAGGGGATTAGGTTAGTTATTTTTCTTAAAGCCACATGTAAACTAAATTTGAGAAAACTCAATGCAGGTATCAGCCTTATATGGGGACTATGACAAAAAATTTGTCCTACAACATTCAAGTGTTGAGTCAATTGGTATAATAAGAGGTGGGTGAAGGTCAAAGATATGTGGCAGTTACAAAACATTAACATACTCATTATATCCCCACCACATAGCGGATAGGGTACAAAAAGTTTGATATTCTGAAATCAATTGCTATAGATACAATTTATTTTTTAATTCTGATAAACAAATTTTTCTATGGAAAAATTTCAAAATTTCGTGATGATTTCCCTACGGACTATTTAAGTTTTAACAAAAATTTTTATACTTTAAGAACAATATTTATAAAATAAAACATAAAATCTTAGATGCAGAAAACAGATTCGTTGTGGCTACCAAATTTATTGCCATCTGAATTGGGATGAAGCAAATGACCGGAATTAGAGTAGATGCCAATTACAATTCTTTTGTCTTAATAGAAAAAAAATATATATTTTATCAGTTGAAATAATCGTTAGTTACTATAAGTTTAAGAACTGAATATTTGATTGCATCAACAATATTTTTATAGCACCTAACCATTTTCTATTGTGATACAATATTTACTGTTAAGACAATAGTATTATAATTGCAATCAACACAGAATTCAGTTATTGATTTCGTCGCCATTCGGTTGGTTATAAATTTGGTGGCCACACCTATTGTGTTTTCTGCGGGTACATTTATTTTTAGTTTTGATATAAATATTTCTACAGAAATTTCTTAAATTCTGACATAAAAATTTATACATATTAAATTAAATAATTTGTGGGAATATCTATAATATTAATAGGCAAGGCAATTTCTTGTGACCGATGTATGTTTGTAAGTTTTAATCCTATTTTTACCAAACAACTCCCATTTAAAAGGTATTTCTTTTTAGCTGTCCACCAGATTTACAGATTTTTAAATTTTTAATTTTTTTTTTTTTTTTGAAAATGCATTCAAAGTTGCTACTAACACATACACAAAATTATACAATGCTGTGTGTGTGTTTATTAAATTGGTTAATGTGTTTGCAAAAAGCCCTGTGTTGAATTGAGAAATAATTTTGGACATTGACATAAACCAATAAGGCAATAAGGTAAAATGTAAGTGTTATTGAATGTTAAAAAATATACATATTTAAAACCCAGAGACTACAGCATGAGCACTAACTACTATTAATTCGTACACCAACTGACTGTGTAACATTAAAAGCCATCTTTATGGTGAAATATTGCTCACTACGTAAATAAAGTTAGGATATTCATTAAAAAATGTTTGTTCATACCTATAATATTAATAGGTAAGGCGATTTCTTGTGACCAATTTTACGCTTTTAGTTATCAACCAATTTTGACCAAAAGTATATCATTTGAAATGTATTTCTTTTTAGCTGTCCACCATATATACAGACTTGCAACATGTGGAAAAAATTTTTTGTGTGTTTATTAAATTTATGTTGAATTGTGAATTGACTAAAATTGATCAGCATATCTTTAGGGTCTTATAAGATAATTTATTAAATGAAAAATAAACTTTCCTAGAATTTGCACTCGAACTTCGAGGGCTGGGATCTGCTAGTTAAAAACTATAGGAATAATTTCATACAACAAAAAATTCAGTTTCTTAAGCCATGATTTCTTTTAAAAGCATGGTAATCGACTTAATGATTTATTTAACAAAATAAAAGACTAAATGGCTGATGGAAAATTAAAGTGAACTAAGGTGTAACGATTGGCCGCCTTTTTCAAATTATTTATCGAAATATAAAATTTAAATTAATTTTTATTCGATATTGAATGCAACGATGGCCGCTGAATGAAATACCATTTTTTACAGAACATTTCATAGCTTTTGAGGAAAATTTTATGAAGTAATGTCCTTCCACCAAAATATTCAGATTGAAAATCTATTTTGGAAATGCTTTGAAAAATTGTAAATTTCTCAATTTCTAAATAAAATGTTCAAATGTAAATTTCTCCACTCAGAAGATCCAAATAAATTGTTAGTAAATAAAAATTTGTAAAACCCAAATTTAAGCAAATTTCTGCAAGGAAACACTTTCAGAGTTTCAGATTTTTTTTATTAGATTAGGGGAAAAGTGTTAAAACAATCATGTTAACAGCAGTTGGTTTTCGATGGCTCGACCAGATTGACAACACAGGTTGGAGTTGATGAAAAATAATTATTTCTTTATTGCCAAATTGTGGCGTAACCTAGTGTTAAAATTCCTTAAAATAATACTAGTTAATTAAATTCAATTATATTAAAATCTTAGTGAATACGTACTTTATAGTATCAAAACCATCAAATTAAAGATTAATATAAATTCAATGTGGTGCATGTGCAACCAACTGATGTAAAAAAGGAAAGGAAGTTAACTTTTCGAAATTAAAGTAAATGAATATATGTAAGTAAAGTATGATGATAGACAATTATCGATAATTCATTTCAATACTAAATTTATAACTCTGTGCAGTGTTGCCTTAAATGGTGATAAAGACAGTGGCGGTTACAAATCATAAACAAGTAAGAAAATTATAGTCGGTCTAGACCGACCATACGAAACCCTATACCATGGTTTCGGTCCAACTAATTCGATATAGAAAATAAGCATAAACTTAATTTGAGTGACATTGTTATTAATTTTTTTGGCTGCAGATATGAAAAAGTTCATATCGGGTGCTATATTTATATGGGGACTAGGTCGAAAAATGGACCGATCCTGACCATATTTGATGAAGTCACTTATATTTTGAAAAAAATATAAACAAACCAAATTTGGAAAAACTCTGTGCAATATTTTTGTTTTTTGATAGATTTAAGTGAAGATCGGGAAGCAGCTCTATATGGGGCCTATGACTAAGAATTAGCTTATATGGATTATTTTTGGACTACTCATTAATAGATATAATAAATGCATACAAACCCAATTTGACTGAGATATATAGAATAATTTGCATTTTATGGCAATTTATGTCGATTTCATAGGGGTTATTTGTATGGGGACAAGGTCTGAACATGGACCGATTTTCACCAGTTTCAATAGCGTTCATCCTATTGCTGTTAGAAGCTAATATACCAAATTTCATCAAAATGTATTCATATTTGCGACCTGTAGTTTGATTACAAGGTTTACATGGACACAAAGACGGACAGACGGACATCGCTAAATCGACTCAGAGAGTGATTCTGAGTCGATCAGTATAATAAGAGATGGGTCTAGGTCAAACATTTTTGGTAGTTGCAAACAGCAGCACAAAGTCATTAAACCCAAACCACATGGTGGTATAGGGTATAAAAATTACCATATTCTAAAGTAACTGAAAATAATTCTCAGCAACTTTATTTAGACCATCTTAAGAAAATGATTAAAATACTTAATTTTCTAGTTGCTAACAATTTTTTTTTTCAAAATCAAAATCATCACACTGTTCATCATAATGTATGTATTGTACAAACCATCATAATCATAAACATCATACTATACTTAAAATAAGACCCTGCCCCGTCAACCATCCACCCAAACATCCATCCACCCATCCATCTAACTAAACATCCATTCATCGACTGATATTAAAGTGAAACTATCAAACAATGCATAAAAATTGCCAATAAAGCACATTCTTTGTATTTTTCATAAAGTGCTCAACAAAAGCACCGTATGCAACGTGTAACAGTAAAATACTGGCACAAACACACTTCTACAATTTCACAAACACACACATACATGGCAACACAAACACACGCTGTCAAACAATAAAGTCGTATTGGAATGTAAAGTATGTATGAGTATAATAATAGACGTATGAATAGGTAAAAATCGAATTGCTTAAATAGGCAGAATTTTTGCTGCCATTGTTGTGGTTGTGCTGCTACTGCTGCTGCTGCTGCTGCTTATTATTATTAGAACGCAATGGCTTTTATAAGCTAAAGTCAGTGATTATGTTGATGCTACTAAATATATTCAATGTAGCAGCATCATTGAAATGTTTGATGATTACACATGCGGTGTACTCCTATTAAAGTGGCCTGTATGTCTGTGTGTAGGTGTGTTTTCATGTGTCGGGTATAAGTAGGAGTTGTAGGTAGGTAACTAACTGTAGATTTTTAGTATGGCATAGTTGTAGGCGTCATCACATCGTTTGGTTTTTCCGCTTCCGTTGTTTGCATTGATGGTCGTAGAGTCTGACACTAAAGCTATTATTAACACACATGCCTTTGATTGCGCAGTGTATAGTAGAGTGTAAACCTGGTAGTTATGCACAACAACAACAACAAAAAAACTGGGTGCTTATAAATATAAAGAAGAATAGGCAAATAACCGTGGTTCGTTTTTTTTAACAACTAAGAGAATGTTCGTTCAACCGACAAATTTGTATTTGGTTGCATTTCAACGGATGTTAGGTTCTACGTGATATAATACGTTTGTTCCGTTGGTTAGCCATGTCCTAAGGTACATATTTCGACATTTTCAGAGTTGATTTATTTCCCAGCATTGGCAGATTTAATATATTTATATATATTTTGAGCTTTAGAAATCCAAAAATTTTAAATATTTTTTTAAAATATTTTTTGTACTTAAAATTTTTCTTATTTTTTGGATTTATTTTAGATTTTTTTTTATAAAAATCTGAAAATAAATTTTTCTTAAAGTTAAAAATAAAATGTTCAAATATTATAGAAATTTTTCAAAATTACAAAATTCAATTTCAGAAATAATAAGATTTAACTAGCAGATTCCAGCCCTCGAAATTCGAGGGCAAATTTTAGGAAATTTTATTTTTTCATTAAATAAAGACCCTAAAAGTATGCTAATTAAGTATAGCCAATTCACAAATCAACACAAAAACAAACTCATTTTTATTACAAACACATTAACAAATTTTATAAACACACACAGAGCATTGTATAATTTTATGTATGTGTTGCTACTAACTTTAAATGCAATTTACTCAAAATAAAGAAAAAAAATTAAAAAATCTGTAAATCTGCAAAACGGCTAAAAATAAATACCTTTCAAATAATATACGTTTGGTTAAAATCGGGATAAAACGGTAGAACAAAACATCAGTCACAAGAAATCGCCTAGTCTTATTATAGATATTACGATACGATACCATATCCGTTATCAAGAGTTTTCGCGAAATGATCGGTATAATATAAGGCGGACCAAGTATTTTTTAAGTTACATCAGTGCAGTAAATTTAAATTTTAACAAAGTTGCCAATAAAGAATTCTAAATTCTAGCACTCATTTTTTTAATTGAAGCGATTTCTTTAAAGAA
This sequence comes from Cordilura impudica, assembly GCA_963682025.1. NCBI lineage: Eukaryota > Metazoa > Arthropoda > Insecta > Diptera > Scathophagidae > Cordilura > Cordilura impudica. Next base: position 29,125,873 of record OY821517.1, read on the forward strand.
TCTATTTTTGAAGTGATATTTGGAGTTTTTGTGCTGATCTGTGGTGGCAGATTGAGAGCGCGATATATAAAAAAAATTAAATCAATCCGTCACAAGATATTATGGTTCGCAATAAGAAAAAATTAAAAAAATTGAAATTAAAAAAAATTTTTTTGAATAATGATGAAATGTGTAAAAAACTTTTTTTTTTTTTTTTGTTGGTTATTTAAAAGAAATTCATATGTATCACATATTAAAAAACTCATGATTGAAAGTACAATACGCTGGCGAAATATATTTGAGAGATTATTTGAGATCATTAATTTGCATGGGCCACAGAACCTTGCATTGAGAGGAACTTTCAAAAAGTTATATGAAGATAACAATGGAAATGTCTTAAAAATTGTGGAGCTTGTAGCTAAATTCAACGCAGTCTTTAAAAAAAACGTACATCAAATAAAAAAATAATAGTTGAGCGAAAAAATTAAAAATGAAATGATTACGTTGTTAAACTCAGCAGTCAAAGAGAAAATTACAAAATTAATAAAGCTGAATAAATATTATTCAATATTTTACTCCAGATGTTTCCCATACTGAGCATACTGCCAGTCGAATTAATGCTCTGAAGCCCTATGAATGTGTGAATAAGGATGAGCAACCTAATGTTATCACAGTCACAGCAGTGAGAAACAAGTCAGAAACCACATTTGTATTGCAAATAAAATTAAAAATATTAATTTACCTGCTCTCTATTTTTTTGGTGCGATAATCTATGTTATTTGAAATAAGTATTACTAACTTACTTCAGGCAGTTAGTTACTATCAAATAGTATGGTGTTCATTGAAGATTATATAACGGATTCAAAATTTGCTTATATTATGGAGGAGACTAAAATCATTTTGACTGATTTAGATATTTGAATGCGCAAAAATCAATCTGACTAGGAACAACGATATGAAATGTTTGATGATTTTATGTACAACTTTTTTAAATTAATTGCTTTAACAATTCTTTGGCAAAGCGATACAATCATTACGTGATCGCTTTCAACTAATTCAGGAACATAACAATAAATTCGAATTACCATATAATTTTGGCAATATCACCAATATACAGGATGACGATATACGGAAATATTATATAGATATAGAACTTCTCCTACGTGACGGTGATATTTCCGGCGTACAGTGGACCATATTTTGAGAAGGCGGTCAAAGATAATTTGTTTTTGGTTACCGATTTTAAGGTTATGTTATTTATTTGAAAGTAAGTACCAATGAACCTTGGGAGCCAAAAAATTGCGAATCTATTTCAACTATATCACAGCGAACAGGGTCTCTGCATTTTGCTAATATTAAAAATTTCATTGTAAATTTTAATTTTTAAATGACTGTTTTTTGTTTTAAAAGATTTTAAAATAAAATAAATTCTCTATAATTTTGTGACTTCTAAGCTATCAATGTTAGAAATATAGAGTTACTGAATCATTTAAAAATTAAAAAAAAAAAATTTAAAAAAAGGTCAAAATTTCCCGAAAATCTCCCACTTAATAGAGCATAACTCCTGACCATAAAAAAAAATCTTGCACTCTTCTGTACTTGTAATATAATCATAAAAAAGCATTACTACACCAACTGAAGATAAGAAATTTACTCCAGAAGAACCGTTTTTGGATTTGAAGTTGAGCAAAAATCAATATAAGGAATTGCGGAAGACCAATGAAAAGAATTGTGGGTTTTTCCAGAATATCGAGATTTAATTTCTGCTATTAGTGTCACTTCAAGTTCAGCAAAAATTAATTTACAAGATCTCCTTGAATATACTGCAGAACGATTGCTAAAGATGCTTGATATTGATGATTTAAAAAAAATTGGAAATGGCAGCATTACTTTAATATCTAAATGGGGGTGTGATGGACCATCTGGTCAGAAACAATACAAGCAATTTAATGCCGAAAATTCATCAGATGCTAATTTATTTATGGTATCTTTCGTTCCATTGCGCTTAACAAAAATTTATAGAGACTTAGAAATTAAATTCCTTCTTCAACAAAGCATTGCAGACCAATAAAATTTACATTCAAAAGGGAAACCTAAGATGTCATAACTGAAGAAGTTCAAAAAATAAAAGATCAAATTACAGAACTTCAACCTGTAATATTTAAATTTGATGGCCAAGACATTGAAGTAAATTTAAAAATGTGTCTCATAATAATTGATGGAAAAGTTGCGCAACCTTTAACCGAAACAAAGTTATCGTCAACCTGCATTATATGCCAAAAGACATCAAGTCAATTAAGCCAACCCCCACAACAAGACGATGATTTTAAGGAAGCCTAGGAATTTGGAATGTCCCCTATTCATGCTAGAATACGTTTTATGGAGCATATTCTTAAATTGGCTCATGATTTGTAATTTGGTCCGTTAGGCGAAACAGTGAGAAAAAACAAACAAATTAAGAAAAAAAAAGCAAAAAAAAATTAAAGGAAAAATATCTACAGCTAGGCCTCACAATCGACCAATCAAACCAAGAAGAAGGAAACTCAAATAATGGAAATACAGGAAGGAGATCCAATCCAGAAACTGCAGCATCCATTACAGGTGTAGATCATGAATTAATAACACGATTTAAAATTATATTAATAGTTCTACCATGCAGCAGAAAAATAAAGATTACGCCAATAAAACAGCTATACTTTATAGCGAAAAATACTCTTGGAGATATATGCCAGCCACAGTTCATAAAATTTTGTACCATGGGGAACAAATAATTCAAAACAATATGCTACCAATAGGAAATCTATATTAAGAAGCGCAAGAAAAAAGGAATAAGGACTACAGATTCTTTCGCTAGCGCAACACAAGAAAAATATCCAGATGTTGCACTAATGTAGACGTTATCACTATTTTGTTATGCACTTCAGATCAATATATGTCCAACATTCGACAAAAATGGAAAACTACTTCTATTGGATTAGACAAAGAAGCTAAACAACTTCTAGAAGATGAAAATCAAGGCTATTTAGAAGAAAGATTTACTAAAATTGTTTGATTTAAAGTAGTTTTTCAGTACACTAACAATAAGTTATACTGTTTTTTATAAAGCTAACAATTTTTCTTGATTTAAAAATTTATGTATTTTATAAATTTACAATAAAAATTGATATAGAAATATTAAAAAAGACAATAAAAAAATTTTTTAACTAAAGTAAAAACATACGACTTTTTGATTGAAACTTCCCTATCTTGAACCAATATCAGGTAACTTTTACGTTCGCTGCTTAATAAATTATATGCTAACTCGGGCTCTTAAAAAAAAAATCCAACCTTTGGCCCTTGTGAACATTAGGACTAAAAAGTTTACGGGGGCCAAAGTTTGGCATTTTTGACAAAATTTAACTTACAAAATTTTTAAAAAGTATTAGTTGTAAAATTAACTGCAAAATAAGAAAAAAACATTTTTAACCTTTTAATACTTCACTTTTACGCGAAAATTCAATTAAAAATTAAAATGTATTTTAAACCTTCCATAACTTTTTTTGTTGTTGGTCGATATTTACGTTTTATAGAAAAAATTAAAGGCTGAAGGCCCGCCTACCAAACAAAAAAACCTCATATCAAAATTCCGATCCGATCAAAAGTTACGAATTTTTGACCGCCTTCTCGTGAAATGGTCCACTGTGCGGGGTGGATTTGATTGACGAATTAAAATACCTCAAAAATCATCTGTCCACAGATTGGTGAAATTCTAAACTATTTGCTAGACAATCATTTAACAACTGCTTTGCCAAATATATATACATATATTGCATTACGGATCATAATAACATTGTCAATAAGTGTACTGAGTGCAGAGAGAAACTTTTCTAAGATTAAGTTAATAAAATCGTATTCGCCTACCCTTTTCATTGAACATGATATAGTATAAAAATTGGAAATCGACGATTATGTCAACAATTTTGAATACATGAAAGCTTGGAAAAATTTTTTTGTGTAAAATTATTTATCGAAAATATAATATCTCTCTTTTTCCGTAAATAAAAAAAGGCGCCAACATTGTACAGAGTGCATCATTTGGTCAGTGGTTAGTTTCGTTATTCCTTATTTAGGTATTAAAGTGATTGAAATCCGGTTGTTCCCCCCTCCCACCCCAAAGAAAGAAATATTTTGATCATTGAATATGACTTTTCTAATCAAACAATCTGACATAATTATTAAAAAAAATTATAAAAAGAACAAACAAAAAAATATTTGATGAGGATGCAAATTTTCTGGGTTCATTTATAATTTGTTAAATTTTTAAGTTTTTAATTTTTTAATTTTATTTATCAGATGTCAGAGTAATTGATTTCCGTTGTATCTAGATTGTTTAAAAGTCATATTTATTGATCAAAATATTTCCTTATTTAGGGTTGGGCAACAACCAAAAATGTTCCCTTAAAGTTTTATATATTAAAATAGAAATAAAATTGGGAGTTTAATATCAAAATAAAAAATGATTTTTTAATAATTTAATTTAAACAAAATAAAGTTTTTTGCTACTCTCTTTTCAAAAAAATATATATGGGGTGCGATGTAGACCCTTGCCATAGGGCGTCACAATTGCTAGGGACAAAATAAAAAAAGATTTTTTAATAATTTAATTTAAACAAAATAAAGTTTTTTGCTACTCTCTTTTCAAAAAAATATATATGGGGTGCGATGTAGACCCTTGCCCTAGGGCGTCACAATTGCTAGGGACAGCGCTGTGTGGTTTAGTAGTATAGATACGATAATTAGTTTTTTAAATTCAAGGAGAAAATAAACAAATATGTGCTCATAATTATGAAACAGATGTAAGTCGAAATGAAAAAAATAAGACTTAGTTATTTCACATCCCATTACCTTGAACTAAATTAATTCAATACAATTTTGTTTTTTTTTTTTTTAATTTTTTAAACATCTATACACTGGAAACTTAAAAAATCATAGAATTTTGTATTTTTTTTTTTTTTTTTGTGCGAAAGCTCTCTTTTGTGTGTTCTCTATCAAAAGATAACAAATTTGTTATAAAAAATACAATAGCAAACAATAATAGATAAACGAAAAAAAGGTATTTTTTAGTGATGCCAAAACAATGGAATCTTTTTATAATTTTTTTTAAATCATCAATCAAATCAATGAATTTTCAAAAGTGAATGGCGTTATTTGAACGTTTGTATTTTGTTGGTTCGGTTTCATTTATTAGAGTCAAGCAATAGTCTCCCAGCATGCTTTTGTCCCAAAATCCTTGATAATTTCTTTCAAATTTCATTAAGTCTCGGTGACCACGCTCCCTTTGTTCGTGGCTCACCACACCTAGGTTTTGTGGAAAAAAAAAAACTAAATGCGAATGATGAAAATGCAATTTGATTGATATTCGTGCACCTAATTCGTGATAATTTTTTAATAATTCAGCAACAATTTGTCTGTATTTTTCACTCTTATTGTTTCCAAGAAAACTGTCCACGATTCTCTTGAAAGATTTCCAGGCTGCATATTCTTTCTCCAATAAACATTGTGAACAAATGTCATCATTCAATAGCTTACTGATCTGAGGGCCAACAAATATGCCTTCTTTGATTCTAGCATATGAAATTTTTGGAAAAACCGCTAACAAATATTTAAATGCTGCACCATCTCTGTCCAGAGCCTTCACAAAGTTCTTAAAAAGGCCCAATGTTATGTGCAGCGGCGGAAGAAGAACGTTATTTGTATTAATTAGTGGTTTATTTGAAATGTTTTGTTTCCTGATGAATACTCAGTTCTTTTCGGCCACTCTGTTCTGACGTAATGATGACATGTAGCACGACTATCCCATAGACAAAGGAAACAACAATATTTTGCGAAACTTCCTGCATACCAGTCAACAAACCAATGGCCTGAAACAGATTAATTTACAGTTATTTACGATGGTCTATACTATATATTAGGGTGGGTCAAATTTTTTCTTCAAAAGGCGTATAGCAAAAATGTAATCTACGTAAAATTCTAAGAAAATTACCCTAAGAAACTAGGGGTCTAAAATCAAAACCTAGCTCCCGCCGAGAGCCATGAAGAAAATTCACTTGAGAATTAAATTTTTTTTTTTTTTTAGATCTCATAATAAAATTTCATTATTATAATAAAACAATTTTTTTTTTATTATTATCAATTCTAAAAAACACAACTTTTTTAAAATTTTCTTAATATGTATAGCTGGTCTTATTTGTGAAAGCATTGACAAATTTCAGTTTTTTAAGTCTTTTTTACAGTCCATTCGGAGTATTTGGGTTCGACTTTCTAAAGTCACTGCCATAACATCGTCACGATTTTTTGCAATTACTCGGCGTGAGACATGCGTTAGCAACATCAGATTTAATATACTCTAACAGGTGCTCGTGTGGGATGCTTGCAGTAAATGGAGGCTCAGATAATATGTTGTCATCATCTAAGTCGACTAAATCCATATAGTCTGTGCAATTAAAATTAATGGAATGCTTTTTATAAGCCCTGAGTTTAGTTGAGTCATACAATTGTTCACGGCAATACAAAATTTTGTTAATGGCTCTTGCACGAACAGGCTTCCTTTCGTCGAAAAGCATCGTTAACAATATATTTTCCGGATGGGCGAAAAATGCATTGTTTTGTATCGTTTTGTTTACAATTTCTCGAAGATTTTGCGGTAAAAATTGCGTTGACTTAATAAATTTATATAAAAGCGCGCTGCCATGTACTACTGAATTATAAAATTTTACATTAAAATACATCGGTACATAAACTTTCATAATAAAGTTAGCCAATATTTTTAAATTTGTTGAAGGCAAACTAGTTGCAACATATAGGCGCAAGAGTCTGCTGGCTTTTGTTAACCAGCGAGAATGAACAATTTGTCCCGGTTTCATGCTGGCTATATCTTCTGGACACGAACCTTCCGATACAGCTTTGGCTATTCGAAAGAGATATAGAACGTCAGTAGAAAGTTTTTTTTCATCTTTAGCGTCCAAAGGTGGAGGCATATTTCCCAATAAAATCGGTTCAAAATCAGGTAAAGCCTATAACGAAATGTTTGTTTTACTTTTAAGGGACTTACATTAAGCGTTGATAAAATAAATGCATGCTTACCGGAAGTTGTTCGCAGGTCTGAATTAATTTCGTCAAAGCCCCACTTGCAGTACGTGGTCCACTTGTAGTAGATTTTTCTAAAGCATTGAACAAATGGCGAAGCGGGAGCTCGTTGAAATGCAACAAACAAACAAACCAATGTATTGGTTTATTCAACAAAACTTCAAACTTTCGTAGAATTCCATTTTCAGTTCCAGTATTGGTGGGTTCCCCATCGCAGCAAACTGCTATCAAGCTGGTAAGCGATATTTTTTTTTCCTTGAAGAAATCACATAATTGCAGCTGTTTTGTATTGGAGTCCTCAGCGTCAACTTTTATGTGACCTAACAACTTGCTTCCCGGCTCTTTAACAATCACTATATGAGACTCCTTTTCCACTCTCGGATGGTATTTTCCACTAATTTCTTCCCGTGTCAGTGCATCATTTTTTCTGCCATCAAAAGAAAAAGCTAATAAGGCTGAATCATTGTTTTGCATGCGACGAACAGACTCCCTGCTTTTCATTTTTTCACGACCTACTTTGGATTTATCCATAATAATTGGTTCCCCATTTTCATCTGTAAAGCCAATGTCTTTAAATAAAGCTGTAGCTAAACACGAGGCAACTCTGTCCGAAATGCCGAATCTATCACACATCATAGCAAAATTAATTGTGTCGTATCTTTTAGTGTAAGGTCCCCTTCCGCGCATTATCGGCTCCCTTGCAGCTGGTATTGCAAATTCGATTTCAGAAGCGACGTCCATTTGTGAAGAGTCGAACCTATACGAAGGATCTAAGCTAGCTGGGAGTTCGCTGGACAGTTCGTCTACTATATTTAACACGCATTCAGGAATTGTATTATTTCTGGTGGTGTGTTGGTCAATCATGAATGCTTTGAGAGGATCAGGAATTAATCCACAGGAGCATGGCATTGTTTTTTTGCAACTGCATTTACCAATATAAAATACATCATTCAACGATGTCTCAAATACTGAAAATGTATTACCTCTTGATATGTTTTTTACCTCTTTATGGTATTTGTTGAGAAATGTATTTAGTTTTTTTAAAATGCTTTTTCTATTTATTAGTGCAATATTAATTTTTTCCCAAATTTCAATTATTTTGTTTGCAATTATCGAAGAAAATCTGGCATACGATTGTTGTTTTTTTGATTTTTCTTTTTCGCGCTCACTTAATAAAAAATAATACTTTAGAACATCACGATAACTTGGCAAATTTAATTCACTAAATTCACTTGGCATGCCAATGATACTAGCGTTCTGATTAGTCAGAAAACTTGATCCGGAAGAGTCAATTGACATTGCTGATGATTCCATAATTTAAGGTGAAAATTTTTTTTTAAAAGAGAAATTAACACACGCTTACTTTTTGAAAGTTAACTATCAAGTGCATAAATCAATCAAAACAAATGTTTAACACCACGTTTTTATAAAATGCATTAACGGTAAATATCTACAATGACTAGAACTATTAATAATATTGGATTCTAATTACTCTTTGTTGATAACTTCAAAAGCACATTACTAAATTATACTTTTTAAAAGGGAAGAGCGGAGCTTAACAAAATCATTCTCTTTTTAAAGCTACGTAATTTGTATAAAAAATTAAACATAATATCGATGCAAGACCAATATGCCATATTTCTTGAACCATACTTAGTGGGAACATAATAATTTATTTGTAATCAAATAAATTTTCATGTCTCTCGGCGGGAGCTAGGTTTTCATTTTAGACCCATACTTTCTTTGGGTAATTTTCTTAGATTGTGTAGATTTCGATTTTGCTATACGCTTGTCACGTTTTTTCTCACCCGAACAAATTGACCCACCCTACTATATATATAAAGAAATTTAAATCACGCACCTTAAGGTCACTACAGATCTTCCATTTATGATCGTTGTATTTGAGTAATGTCAAGATTTCAGTCATTGATTTGTAATTTTCCTTTGTAATAATGGCATGAGCAATTGGTGTGAATGGTTTTTTATTCCCATTATGCAAAAGAAGAGCCATCAATAAATAATCTTCGTTCAGTTTTGTCATTTCATTTTTTGAAATAAACCATCAACATCAGTACAGTATAAAATAGAGTGTTTCTTCTCAAAATATGCAGCCAATTCCAAGCTTCTATCTCTATAGATTGTTACTTTTGTTCCAACTACAAGATTAGTTAAAAAACATGCTTCGTTTCTACAGTAAATTTTTTTGTTTTTAAATTTTTAGACCAGTGATATTGATAAAAAACTTTACTCCAGTTATTTTCCAACAAAGTTGGATCCAAGACCCTCTATCGAAACGCACTTTATGGGGTATAGTACTCGTATGGGAGGTCCGGACCGACTATAAACTCCTTCTTGATTAACTGTTATTTTGAAAAAACATTAAATTTTAAATTTACTTTTTTATAACTCAGTCAAGAAATTTAACACATGCGTAAGAAAGATTATCAGCAACAGATAAGATTGAATAAGATACCATAAGATTACTACCTATAAGATTTAGCAAAATAAAACCAATCGATTTGTCAGTTCTAATTGCTTCTATTTAAACTTATAGGAGAACTACTTTCAAATTTAACCGTAATTGTGTAGATCCAACTTTTTGAGTCTTTAAAGATTTTTTTTACCTTTTTTCCACATTTTTCCACATTTTCGCCTATAAAACCCACAGCAAAAGTTTTTAGTATTTCTCGTTGATTATAAATAGAAGTTACCAAAATTAAATAATACTTTATATATTTACATTCATCACTTACTCACTGACTTAGTCCCAGTTTCACTTGCGACAGTAACGACGAAGGCATATATTGCCTATTCCTAAGCCCATATGATTATTTATTCGAATATATCACAACTTTATAACTTTGCAGTGAACACCCTGTACTTAATCAAACGAGACAATTGTTATACACCTCATTGATTTTATTGTATTTTACCAATAAGTGTATAAAAAAAGTTCAGCAGTCTTTACACAAGACTGACTGAAATCATGCAATAATAAACGCTGCCTCCTCTTAAAACCAATCATATTGCTGCTACAAGGTGAATGAATAAATATTATTAACGTACTCGTGTATGAGGACAATAGACCAGAATAAAAGATAATACATTACAGTCTTTGGCAATCAAGATTTCTTTTTTTTAATACATATATACGAATATATCCCAATAATAATACTGGCATGATGCGGAATAAATATGGCAACAAAATTGGTATGAGTATGAGGAAAGTCTGCTATGTTGTTAGGTGGTCATTCACACACAATCATAAAAGAAAAAAAAATCTTACAGATCTTAATTTCCTGCAAACTCTTTTCATATGGACTACACCTTCTTATTATTAAAACACCGAAAGAGAGGGAGGAACAAACGATTAAGTTGTGCAACATTAAAACCCATTTCTCTAGGGACTTGAGAATTTGTTTGTGATTAAAAGTAACTTTAATGGGGGGTAGGAGTTCTTAGGAATAAAACACATTTTTTGTACGTGCTGAATTTGTATTCAGTGGTTAAAGGAATTTCATGAGCAGATTTAATTTATTTGTAGCACGAATAAATATACGAAAACTTAAGTAAATATTTAACAGGTATTTTTCGAAGTATTTTTTTTTCGTTGGTCATGCCTTTTGGCCTTTATTTAATGCCTGGTGTCTGTTGGTGCAATTCACCTTATTTAGTGTCATTTGCTTCGGTTTTTTCGGTTGTTAAAATCTACAAACACCATAATTCATGCAACATTTAAAATTATTATTATTATCATTACGCATAATGTTCGCGTATATTTGCACACATATTTCTTGTTGTTGTTGTTGTTTTTTTTTTATTTTTTAACGCGACTCTCTGTAGGGGAAATATTGCCAATTGGATTGATGGATTTTTAAAAAATGTAAAATAAAGAAACAACAAATATATTAAGGATTTGTATTTTAAAACGTTATTAATCTAAAATACAAACAGACTTAAGAATTGTGTTTTCAAATAGTTTCTCCATATACTTATACATCTCCTAAGTATATTTTCTTTGAGTATGAAATTTATTTCCATTTAAAAATTTCATTATTTATATTTCGAAACTAAAAAAAAATCTTAGACTAGTGGTACATTGCCTTGACCTAGCCTACATCCGCAATTATATAGTTTTCAAGTGAATTTAAACAATAATATTTTCGCATGACATTATTACGACAGCCCTTTTTGGGGGGTGGGGTGGTGGTTGAGAAATTCCAAGCATGGAATGTAATCTTTAAAAAATATAATTTTTTCCCTTTTTTAATAAAATTCTTGAACATAATAATATATTCAGAGCGCATGATTATTATTTATTAGTAGCGAGAATATATATACGTATGAGCGATATTTTTAAAACTAAATCAAACATACATCGGTATTTTTATCCCCTTTCTTTTAAGGTATGTCCTGCAGTTCAAGCCCCACAATAATAACGTTTTTGAAAAGTGCTGTAGCTCAGGCGTTTTTCAATTTATCATCATTGGGGTTATTTTTACTCAAAAGTAGACGTAATTTTCTAATTTTTTCCGTACATGTTTCTATGTTTTTTTATCCCCCCATCCCAGAGCGACGAAATAATAAAAAGGCAAACGGGGTGCCGACAGGTCCTGAACTAGGATATTTCCAAACTAACAAAATTGGCAAAATAGCGCGATTAAAAAAATCAAATAGCTCAGGACCTGCCTGGCGTGATTACCTACAAAACGCCGCCCGCATCATCTTGACCCGACCTCTTGTTCCCGAGCACAACGACACCCTATTTTAAAAAAAAATTATTTCGAGAAAAACGCATTTAAAGTTTTATTATAAAAACTAGCTGTTTTTTCCCGGTCTTGCCCGGGATAAAAAGGCCTTTGACTTGAAAAATGGTTCACTATGCTTACCAAACGCTGATTACTTAGTCCCCAATTAACAAATTCCCCAATAAAATGAACTTTCTCCCCAAAAATTTGTATGGGCAGTAAATTAATTTTTTATTTCAATTAAAAATTTTTTGATTTTTTAATTTAGAAGTTTTATATAAGATGCTGCAGCAAAAATGCTTCAAAAATAAGCTGCGAAACCACTTTAAGTTTTTTTTTTTCAGTTTATTTATAAACATCAAATATAATGGAAAGGTTCGCAAATTAAAGGAATCAAAACTTTTAAAAATTGAATTACTTCATTCAATAAGTGATCATCATTGAGCAGAGACGTCAAATTCAAGTTTCAGAAATGAAATACTAATGCGACGTTTAATATTGTGTCGCAAGGTTTCTTTAAGCAACTGGTTATGGTATATGTGTGGCCTATTTTGATCAACAGGTAATTATTTCACATTCGTAGATAAAATTTATCATACGACATTTCACTAAGCTGTATTCCGCGAGCGAGTCGCGTCCGCTTCCACGCGTTTGGCTGCCATACCCGTGCTGCCGCGCAGTTGTTGTCAACTTATTTTAATCGCCAAAATATATTTTTCAGATCATTGCGATATTTTTGCTGTGCTGTGTTCCGCGAGCGCGCTGCGTCCGCATCCGTCGCGTCCGTGTCCGCGCTCCGCGCGTCTCGCGCCGCTTCCTCGCAGCTACTACCCGTGCTGCCGCGCAGTTACTGTCAACCCTTTTTAATCGCCAAAATATATTTTTTAGAGCATTGCGATATTTTAGCCTGTGTTCCGAGAGCGCGTCGCGTCCGCATCCGTCGCGTCCGCGTCCGTGTTCGCGCGCCGTCACACCTGTGTTGCCGCGCAGCTGTTGCCAACTTATTTTAATTGTCAAAATATATTTTTCAGGTCATTCCGATATTCTAGCTAAGCTGTATTCCCCGTGCGCGTAGCTTCCGCGCAACGATATGATGCTATGAAAAGAATACTAATTTTAAATGCATTTATTGTAGGACATATATTGAGAGCAGTATGCAAACGTTTACTAAAATAAATATTTAACAAAATTCATTAAATAAAAATATTTAAAAATTTAAGAATGAATTTGGAGAGTAAGTTAATTTTTTCTTTCGATTAAAAAAAAATGGGGAATTTGTTCATTTCTTTTCGGTACCTTTTTTTTAAGTTTGGGGAATTTGTTCACCGTGTAGTTATTTCCGTGTAAACCAAATTTCAGAGAAATCCGTTGAAAAGTACAAATTTGTATAGGGAAGAAATATACCACACAACAAAATATGACTTTTATATGAAAATTGGGCGTAAAAGTAGGCGTGGTTGGTAAAAATCATATGTCCACCTTCCCTGTAATATGTATTCAATTTCGGAGAAAGCCATTGAAAAATAAAAGTTTTGTATAGCAACCAAATAAAGAAACAAATAAAAGGAAAAAAATAAGTTTTATATACATAGAAGTTGGCGCAAAGTAGGCGTGGCCTGTAAGAAGCATATGGTGACCTTCCCTGTAGGATAGAGATCGTGTGACCAAATTTTAGACATCCCTTGAAAAATAAAAATTTTTATAGTGAACAAATATACCAAAAAACAGAAAATTAAAAAGTTGGCGTAGAAGTAGGCGTGGCCGGCAAGAATCATATGGCGACCTCTCTGGAGTACAGAGATCGTGTGTAACAAATTTCATAGAAATCCGTTAAAAAAAAATTGTGTAGCGAATATGAATTGTATACAAAAAGTGGGCGTAACAGTAGGCATGACCGGTACGAAGAATATGTCGACCTTCCCTGGAGCAGAGAGATCGTGTGTATCAAATTTCAGAGAAATCGGTTGAAAAATAAAAATTTGTATAGCGAACAAATATACCAAAAAACAAAATGAATTGTATACAAAAAGTGGGCGTTAAAGTAGGCGTGGCCGGTACGAAGCACGTGGCGACCTGGCCTGCGGTACAAAGATCGTGCGTACCAAATTTCAGAGAAATGCGTTGAAAAATAAAAATTTGTATAGCGAACAAATATACCAAAAAGCAGAAAATGAATTGTTTATAAAAATGGGCGTAAAAGTAGGCGTGGTCGATAAAAAGTATATGGTCATCTTAGCTAGAGTACAGTGATCGTGTGTACAGAATTTCAGAGAAATCTGTTAACAAATAAAAATTTGTACAGTGAACAAATATGAATAAAACAGAAAATGAATTTTACATAAACACTGGGCGTAAAAGTAGGCGTGGCCGGTAAAAGTATATGGCGACCTTTCCTGGGGTATAGAGATCGTGTGTACAAAATTTCAGGAAAATCCGTTGAAAAATAAAAATTTGTATAGAAAATGAATTTTCTATTTTCTATATCGTCATACAAATATTTATATACACTAGCAGATTCCAGCCCTCGAAATTCGAGTGCAAATTTTAGGAAATTTTATTTTTTCATTAAATAAAGACTTTAAAGGTATGCTAATCAATTATAGCCAATTCACAAATCAACACAAAAAAAAACCAACTCATTTTTATTACAAACACATTAAAAAATTTAATAACCACGCACATAGCATTATATAATTTTACGTATGTGTTAGTAACAACTTTAAATGCAGTTTACCCCAAAAAAAATCAAAAATTTGAAAATCTGTAAATCTGGTGGACAGCCAAAAAGAAATACCTTTCAAATGAGGCATGTGTGGTCAAAATAGAGCTTAAACTCACAAAGTAGCATTGGTAACAAGAATATATAGATATATATCTCTGTAACTCCAAAAATAATTTGAATAAAAAAAAATCCTTTTAGGGCATTATTTTTTACGGATTTTAGGAGACATTTAAGAAAAAAAAAATTTCTTTAACCGAAGGACATACCTTAACTCGTAGTTTCTGTTTGTCTTCCACAAAACTTTGGATAGATTTTTAGCCGTTTTGCCGTAATCCAATCGAGCAGACTCGTGGCGACGTTAATAATGATGTAACAAAATTTCGTTAAAAAATTTAATGACGTAAATATTTTTCTGCACATTTTCAGTCAATCAATTATTTAATTACATGATGGTAAATTGAATTTACAAAGAAAGGGAGTATAATAAACAAGTAAGAAATTATAGTCGGTCTAGACCGATTATACGATACCCTATACCATGGTTTAGAAACCCTATCTCTTCGGTCCAACTAAGTCGATATAGAAAATAAGCATAAACCAAATTTGAGTGAAATTGTTATTAATTTTTTTGGCTGCAGATATGAAAAAATTAATATCGGATGTTCTTTTTATATGGGGACTAGGTAGAAATATTTACCGATCCTGACCATATTTGGCAAAGTCACTAATATTTTGGAAAAATAAATACAAACCAAATTTTAGAAAAATCTGTGCAATATTTTTGTTTTTGATAGATTTAAGTGAAGATCGGGAAGCAGCTCTGACTAAGAATCGTCCTATATGGATTATTTTTGGACTACTGATTAATGGATATAATAAACACATACAAACCCAATTTGGTGAGATCTAAATGATAGTTTGGATCTTATGGCAATTTATGTCGATTTCATAGGGGTTTTTGTATGGGGACTAGGTCTGAACAAGGACCGAATTTCACCAATTTCAATAGCGTTCATCCTATGGCCGATAAAAGCATATATACCAAATTTCGTCAAAATATATTCATGTTTGCGACCTGTAGTTTGATTACAAGGTTTACATGGACACACAGACGGACGGACGGACATCGCTAAATCGACTCAGAAAGTGATTCTGAGTCGATCGGTATAATAAAAGATGGGTCTAGGCCAAATATTTTTGGTAGTTATAAACAGCAACACAAAGTCATTATACCCAAACCATATAGTGGTATAGGGTATAAAAATTGGTTTTTATGGGTTAGTTTTTATACCCTACACCACCATGTGGTCAGGATATAATGATTTTGTGCTGTCCATGTAAACCTTATAATGAAACTACAGGTCTCAAATACGAATATATTTTGATGAAATTTGGTGCATAAGCTTCTGTCAGCCATAGCATGAACGCTATTTAAATTGGTGAAAATCGGTGCATGTTCAGACCTAGTCCCCATACAAATGACCCTTATGAAATCGACTTAAATTGTCTGCGTCTGTGTGTGTTTATTACTCCCATTAATCAGTAGTCCAAAAATAAACCCTATATGACAATTCTTTGTTATAGACCCCATATAAAGCTGCTTCCCACTCTTCAGTTAAATCTATAAAAAAAAAAATTGCATAGATTTTTCTAAAATTTGGTATTACATATTTTTGCAAAAAATAAGTGACCTTACGAAATATGGTCAGGATCGGTCCATTTTGCAACCTAGTCCCCATATAAATATAGCATCATATATGAACTTTTTCTTATTCAAAGGCAACAAAATTAATAACAATGCCACTCAAATTTGGTTTATGCTTATTTTCTATATCCAATTAGTTTGGCCTAAGAGATAGGGTATCTATACCCGTGGTATAGAGTATCGTATAGTCGGTCTAGATCGACTATAATTTTAGTCTTGTGTATTCTATTTTTTACAGGGATATAATAATCAATAATATTAATAGGCTAGGTGATTTCTTGTGACCGATGTTTTGTTCTACCGTTTCATCCCGATTTTGACTAAGCGTACATTATTTGAAAGGTATTTCTATTTAGCCATTTTGCAGAATAAAAATTTTAAAATTTTTCCCTTTATTTGGAGTAAATTGCATTTAAAGTTGCTACTAACATATACGTAAAATTATACAATGCTATGTGTGTGTTCAGTGTTGCCAGTTTAGGGGTTTTATCCCCAAATAGGGGATTTTTTTTTAGAAATGGGGATGAAATTTTTGGTTTGGGGATCCGGGGTTTTCATGGGGATGCAAACAAAATTTTTGGGGATTTCTTGGAGATGAAATAATATATCTAAACAATATTTTTTTTATGTTTCAAATTGATTTTTTTTTTTTAACAATTTGTTATTTATCTACACTTTTTTATTTAAAAGTAGTGGCAACAATGAAATAATATGTATTACCAAAAAACGAATTAGATTGGCAAGTCTAAAAACTAGTGCCGTTATTCCCTGTGAATGATTATAAAAAAGAAGAGTTTGAAAAATATAAATTTATCGTTAACAATGGCCGCAAAAGTTGATTCTGGAAAAAAAAGACATAATCCTAATTGGGAACAAGAAAATTGGGCACAAGGTATGAAAAATTAATATATAAATATGGTTATAGCGTTAATATGAGTTTTTCTTCTTATGTTGGCTTAAATCTATATCTTGTGCACCAAAATCTTTCCAAATAACAAGTAATCCATCAAATGATTCTTTTTGTGTGGCTTGTAAGACTTCATTAAATTCCCAGAAAAAGGATCTAAAGCGTCATGGTGAATCTACGAAACACAAAAATTACTTCGAGTCTCTTTATGCAAAAAATACATTAGAAAACTATGGTAAACTCTTTCTTTTTATGTGCAAACAAAGATTTTGTTTGATGAAATTGAAAATTTTTCAGGTGTAGTCCCAGTTACAATGGAATCCAAATTAATTGATATAAAGATTGCCATTTTTACAGCGAAGCATTCATCAATATCATCTGTGGATCATCTGTCTGAGATGCTAAAGTCATTTGGAACAAAGGAATTTGAAAAATTACGGCTGCATCGAATAAAATGTTCGGCTATTATAAAATATGCAGTTGCTCCTGTTCTTCTTCTTACCAATTTAGTCAATGAGATTGGCAGCTCAAGTACTCATTGACTGTGGACGAGTCTACAGACATCTCTCGGAATAAATGGATGAGTATTTGCATCCGGTATTTTAACGTCAAGAAATGCGAAATCGTAACAGATTTTTTGGGATTATTTCTTGTAGAAGAGGCGACAGCTGAGAAATTGTATGAAGGGCTTGTCAATTATTTAAAAAATGTAGGACTTGATCGGAAAAATATTTTAGCCATAGGTACAGATGGTGCAAATAATTTATGCGGACAAAGGAAAAGTCTTTATACCTATTTAAAAACGGACAATCCTGATATAATACTTATAAAGTGTACTTGCCATTTTCTGCATTTATGCTGCTCAGAGGCATCTAAAGTATTTCCCTCCGAAGTTGAGTTTTTAGTTAGGGAAATTTTTAACTACTTTAGTAATAGCCCTCTCAGAAATATTAAATATAAACGCGTATTTGATTTAATCAATACTGGATTTGATTCCATAAAATTTAAACAACTAGTTCAAATATCTTCGACCAGGTGGCTTTCATATGGTTTAGCTGTTAAAAGAGTGCTTGACCAATGGGTCGAACTAAAGTACCACTTTTTAATAATACCAACAGCAGAGGCCGAAAGAACAGCCCAGATAATTTATAGTTTGATGTGCAATGAAGAAAATAGACTATACTTAATATTTATGGCTCCTATTTTAAATGAAATGAATAGGTTAAATTTAGATTTTCAAAGCGACAAAATGGACGGTGGTAGCATTTACGACAAACTCCATATAAGTTTACTTTCTCTAGCATCAAGAATTTTAAAACCAGCTGTAATAGCTAAGTTAAAAGATGAAGCTGATGTGGATAAATTTAAAGAGGCCATGGAGAATGAATCTGCTTACTTTTCTTTGGAAGCAATGGATTTAGGATACGACTTTGAAGAAGAAATAAAAGTTCAACCACAATGTTTAAATACCAGGAGGACTTGCATTTTATATCTTAAAAATTTATTGCTTCAAATGTTAAAACGTTTCCGCCAAATCTAAGTTTTTTTAAAACTTATAAGCATTTTTCTCCAAAAGTATGCTGTAATTCTGTGGGGCAACCAAATTTCAATTCAATTGCAATGATATTGAAACCGGTGATAAAAACAGATATATCACGGGATATATATGAATCGCAGTGGAGAAAAATGCGATTTGTGAAGTGGAATGATTATTTTGGCGAAGACGTGACTACCAACTTAAGTATATTTTGGACGAACGTTTTTTCTTATGAAGATGCAGCTGGGTCAAAACCGTTTAAGGAGCTGGTGCGTGGAAAGAGTTTTTTCGATAATGAATACCGTTAAAACTAAAATACGTAACAAAATGCAATATGAGGTATTAGAAAGTCTCGTTAGAATAAATACGTATTTTAAAAATAATTCCATTTGCTGCGAAAAGTTTACTCCACCTCCTGAAATGTTAAAACTTTTTAATACAAAAAATATGTACAAAAAGATAGCCGAAGCAGAAGAATCGGAAGATTTTGATTCCGAAGTTTTTGATATAATAAATTTTGGTACATAAATTTTAAGTATTTTTCTACTATGTTCCTTTTTCTTACATAAAATACTTCAAATAATTATTTTTTTAGTGCAAAATTTTAATTTAAACCCAATTCAGTACAAATTGTTTTGTTATTTTAATTTTAATTTTTTTAACGTTATTTTTTGTAAATAAAAATTTTTACTATAAATAAAATGATTTAAAAAAAAAAAATTGGGGATTTTTGGGGTTGACAAATTTTAAATTGGTGATTGGAGGTAAAAAAAAACTGGCGACCCTGTGTGTGTTTATTAAATTTGTTAATGTGTTTGTAATAAAAATGAGTTTGTTTTTTGTGCTGATTTGTGAATTGGCTATAATTAATTAGCATAACTTTAGGGGTATTATATAATGAAAAAATAAAATTTCCTATAATTTGCACTCGAATTTCGAGGGCTGGAATCTGCTAGTAGCAATTATTTTTTAAGCCTTAGCTACAACTTCGCTGAAGAATGAAGTGATAAACCATCAATAATTTTGCTGATAACGCGAAACTCTTTGGAGGTATTACTGTACTGATCTAGTACTTGCTCCCTGGATTGGAATTTCTCGCCCCCGACAATTACCCCAGCGTAATAATTGGACTCTGCGCATATGATATTATATATTAATTTTGTATAACAAGTACTATGCCCAACAGTGCTATCCCGTTTATATTTGACTCTACTTCTCACATTAAGAAACTTTAGTTTCATATAAAGCTTCAGAGCTCACGATATCACAGCATATATGTATATTTCTTTGTATTGCATGTGCCATGCCTATAGAGACGATCCCACTTAGTTTAGGTACGACTGTGCTCATTAATAATTTATGGACGACTATAAAATATTGGGTGGCAGAGTTTAAACGAGGCAGTATGAGCTTCCAAGACGAACAGCCTAGTGGTCGACCAATTGAGGTGGCCATGCCAGAAATGGTTAAGAAAATCCACAAAATGGTATTGGAGTATTGTAAGCTGAAGGTGCGTGAGCTAGCTGATATAATAGGCATTTCAAAAAGTGACTGAAATTTGGAGATGAGAAAGCTGTCCGGAAGATGAGTGCCACACTGCTATAAAGCTGAGTTTTTACATTGATTCAACCGCTTCAAATCAAACAAAGGAACAGTCAAAACAGTGGACTGAAATGCGAGAATCGAGTCTAAAAAGGCGACGTGAAAAAATGGCTTGAAAATAACTTCAAAAAATGGCTCGGTGTTAAAAGAGTTGCCAGTCTGCGGTTGATGGCTATTTTAACCACCTATACAGTTATTACTATAAACAGGGTATCGGAGCTATTGAGTATAACTGGGAAAGTCTATCGAGCTAAAGGATGTTTGTTGACAAATATAGAAAAAATTTCAAAAAATTTTTTGTGTTTTCTTTGTCCGGATGGGTTGTTGTGGGCCTCTCAGCCTCTCCATTCTTTTAATATAAAACCAAATTATAAATGGCCACAATTTTAATAATAATATTTATTTAACAATATTATTATTATTTCTTATTAGTTATAATAAATTAATATAATATTTAACTCTTCTGTGGGAAGGTCCCTGCAGACCTTTTTGATTTTCAAACTCACACAACATGTTATCCAAGGAAAAACTGTGTTGAATCGATTAGATCTGATTTTGAAGCGATACGAGCAATAGCTTACATTTTATTGAGGTTTAGTGACGTTTAGTACGTGGATTAGTGAAAATGTCCCTCGGTTCTTGTAATATTATTTGAATAAATCGCTAATTAGTTTTGTTGAATTCTGTTTTTTTTTTTTATTACCTGAATTTATTTTTTCAACTAAATGCTTACAACACTACCGAAATGGAGCAAAGCCCCACCACCGAATACCCGTATTCGGGCTCATAACGTGGTCGGCTATGTAAAAAAGAAGCCAGGACCAGTGAAAGGCATATACGATCTCTACATCATATTCCTCATGTTCATCACCAAAGATAGGGCATATATTATCACACGCTAAAGCAATGGAATTCGGAAAATCCTACGAAGGAAGAGGAATGGAGAACAATCACCCCAAAAGAGTTCGATGCAACTTTGGATATCGTTTTATATGCTGGGCTGTCTAAATAGAATAATCAGCCGAACCCATGCTCCAATATACGAGGCCCCATTATCATACGAACGATTTATACTCATCAAAAAATTCATTCGATAACGGAAATACGCGTCAGAAGCGACTAATCAACAGTAAAGCTACTGCAGCAGCTTACATCCCGTACGATTCGCTTACCCTGGGCGAGCAATTATTCGCATATAGATGCAGCACACGGCTTACACAATATATTCCGTCTAATCCAGCCAAGTGCGGAATAAAGGTATTGTGGTTGTGTAATTTTAAATAATTTTAATAATGTAATTCAAAGGAATGGTTTACTCTGGACAGACTGTTTTGTATTAATTTGTGAAAAGATAGGTGAATAGAGGACGCACAATTTATGCTGACAATTATGCGTACATTGATAAGGCAGAAAACTGCATTTGTTGGTTCCAAAGGAGAATAAAGCGGTAATTTTTCTGCGATGTAGACACAACTGAAAAGCCCACTGTTATTCTGGATTACAATGCTAATAAATCCGGCATGGATACAATGGATCAGATGCTTGGCACGTATTCTTGCAAACGATCAACAAACCGCTGGCCACTTGCAATCTTCAACAAAATGGCAGATATTGCTGCATTAGCTGTATTTATCATATATAATAAATTTAAGACAGTAAAAAAACGATAAGCGAAGAAGAACGAACCACCAATGGACTTGTAAAGAGCTATCCCAGGATTCGAAGCGCTATGGTAGCATTCAATGTAAAGGTAAAATAAAATAATTTTGAAACACACAAAAGTAGATAAACTAAATATTTTTGTCCTTGTCGGTAGTAGCAAGACCGACAGCAGGACCTGATCCTTCTTGTACGCCTCAATCTACCAGTTATGTCTTGTTGGGTATGGACGCCAGTGTAAAACTAGAGCTTTACTTGCAGCAAACCACAGTTTGTGCTGAGCATTCAACATAGCTGCATCATTGGAATACCTGCAGACTCGAATTGGAAAATCAGCAAGAGGCATCACTATAGGCTAATTCCCTAGTGACAGACATGACATTCAGTTATCTTTCTAATCCAATATTACACAATAAAAGTTCATAAAAATATACAAAATTCTACAGACGGACCTGGCCAACAAATTTAGCATTAGAAAAGGGAGAATGGTGAGTAAGTATTATAGTTATTAATAATTGGAGGCAAAAGCAGCTGTGACAGACATGATAACGAGCAGACATCTTTTTAGAGGATGTTTGTAAAACACAGAAAAGCTCTGGCGTTATTTGTATGACAAATAAGAAACAATTGTTTATAGTTAATATTTATCTAGTTTATTAATAAATCATATAAAAACATGAATTCTTAAAACATTTATAGTAAAAAGAAGTATTTTGTAATGTGACAGACATGACACTGCCTTTATTTCAAAATACATCTAAAAAATATTGTCATATTTTCATACCCTTTTCTTTGAAATGGTATAAATAAAAGTTTTTTAAATTAAAATTTTAAAATTGGGTGCAAGTTTGACCTTTGCTTGGAATTACCCAATGGTAATTAATTATTAAATAATCTAAAATTAACAATCAAAACTATCCCAACACACCCCATCAAGCAAAATACCATGCAGTTTGTTATAGGTCTATGTGGACCTTTTCACTCACTAATCGGAGGGTTAATAACAGTATTTATCCTTTAGTAAGGTCTGAAGAAAATACGTGCACATTTACGGAAATGGTATAATTTTAAATTGGTCAAGGAACAACAAATTTTGATTCAATTAATAATTTAATTTAATGTAAACTGTATAAATTATTTTTCACGGCCGCCCTAAGTAGAAAAAATTTTCATATAGAAACAACCTATTCAATTAAAACATAACAATTATCACAATGTTCAATAAATCGCTGATGAAGGCTGAAATGCCAGAAACCGGTCCGATTAAGAATACAGTGCAGTTATGAATTTTTGAAATATATGCTTTCTTCTTCTCTACCACGCACCATTTAAACAAAATTAAAAAAATTGCATATTAATTACAGTAGTAATTGCAATATGTCTGAAAAATGACTATAAATCTAACAAAACAAAAAATTTTCTTCGCTTCACAGCGTCATCTCAAATATATGTAAAGTGCATATGTAGGTATGTACAAAAACCGTACATCACATATGACAACTCTTACGAAAACTGAGAATAGTGGAAATTAGAAGTATAAATGCAAAAAAAATATTCAAAATTCAAAAATAACGATTGTTTGTTTGGACAGAGTTGTATCTTCTGAAATTAATACAAAGTAAAGCTGTATGGTACGAAAACTGAAAACTAACCACACTGCTCGTAGGCCTGACTTTAGGTGAGTGTGTTAAAGCGCTGACCAAAAAGTGCAAGTACGAGTGTATGTGAAGTTCACGGTTCAAAACCTCACGGCCGCCCTAAGTAGAAAAAATTTTCATATAGAAACAACCTATTCAATTAAAACATAACAATTATCACAATGTTCAATAAATCGCTGATGAAGGCTGAAATGCCAGAAACCGGTCCGATTAAGAATACAGTGCAGTTATGAATTTTTGAAATATATGCTTTCTTCTTCTCTACCACGCACCATTTAAACAAAATTAAAAAAATTGCATATTAATTACAGTAGTAATTGCAATATGTCTGAAAAATGACTATAAATCTAACAAAACAAAAAATTTTCTTCGCTTCACAGCGTCATCTCAAATATATGTAAAGTGCATATGTAGGTATGTACAAAAACCGTACATCACATATGACAACTCTTACGAAAACTGAGAATAGTGGAAATTAGAAGTATAAATGCAAAAAAAATATTCAAAATTCAAAAATAACGATTGTTTGTTTGGACAGAGTTGTATCTTCTGAAATTAATACAAAGTAAAGCTGTATGGTACGAAAACTGAAAACTAACCACACTGCTCGTAGGCCTGACTTTAGGTGAGTGTGTTAAAGCGCTGACCAAAAAGTGCAAGTACGAGTGTATGTGAAGTTCACGGTTCAAAACCTCACGGCCGCCCTAAGTAGAAAAAATTTTCATATAGAAACAACCTATTCAATTAAAACATAACAATTATCACAATGTTCAATAAATCGCTGATGAAGGCTGAAATGCCAGAAACCGGTCCGATTAAGAATACAGTGCAGTTATGAATTTTTGAAATATATGCTTTCTTCTTCTCTACCACGCACCATTTAAACAAAATTAAAAAAATTGCATATTAATTACAGTAGTAATTGCAATATGTCTGAAAAATGACTATAAATCTAACAAAACAAAAAATTTTCTTCGCTTCACAGCGTCATCTCAAATATATGTAAAGTGCATATGTAGGTATGTACAAAAACCGTACATCACATATGACAACTCTTACGAAAACTGAGAATAGTGGAAATTAGAAGTATAAATGCAAAAAAAATATTCAAAATTCAAAAATAACGATTGTTTGTTTGGACAGAGTTGTATCTTCTGAAATTAATACAAAGTAAAGCTGTATGGTACGAAAACTGAAAACTAACCACACTGCTCGTAGGCCTGACTTTAGGTGAGTGTGTTAAAGCGCTGACCAAAAAGTGCAAGTACGAGTGTATGTGAAGTTCACGGTTCAAAACCTCACGGCCGCCCTAAGTAGAAAAAATTTTCATATAGAAACAACCTATTCAATTAAAACATAACAATTATCACAATGTTCAATAAATCGCTGATGAAGGCTGAAATGCCAGAAACCGGTCCGATTAAGAATACAGTGCAGTTATGAATTTTTGAAATATATGCTTTCTTCTTCTCTACCACGCACCATTTAAACAAAATTAAAAAAATTGCATATTAATTACAGTAGTAATTGCAATATGTCTGAAAAATGACTAAAAATCTAACAAAACAAAAAATTTTCTTCGCTTCACAGCGTCATCTCAAATATATGTAAAGTGCATATGTAGGTATGTACAAAAACCGTACATCACATATGACAACTCTTACGAAAACTGAGAATAGTGGAAATTAGAAGTATAAATGCAAAAAAAATATTCAAAATTCAAAAATAACGATTGTTTGTTTGGACAGAGTTGTATCTTCTGAAATTAATACAAAGTAAAGCTGTATGGTACGAAAACTGAAAACTAACCACACTGCTCGTAGGCCTGACTTTAGGTGAGTGTGTTAAAGCGCTGACCAAAAAGTGCAAGTACGAGTGTATGTGAAGTTCACGGTTCAAAACCTCACGGCCGCCCTAAGTAGAAAAAATTTTCATATAGAAACAACCTATTCAATTAAAACATAACAATTATCACAATGTTCAATAAATCGCTGATGAAGGCTGAAATGCCAGAAACCGGTCCGATTAAGAATACAGTGCAGTTATGAATTTTTGAAATATATGCTTTCTTCTTCTCTACCACGCACCATTTAAATAAAATTTTTGATTTTCAAACTCTTTCTTTTAACTTATACTCTCTGTCTGTCTGTCTGTCTGTCTGTCATGGGGCAACCCCATTCCCCCTTATCCAATTGATCTGAAACTTGATCCATAATCTTATTAATTTTGGGGTAGTCATGCACAGTCATGGACTGATCTAAATGTCATATCCCCTCATCCGATCGATCTGAAACTTGGTACATACACTTGCTGTGAAAAATAGATTAGCTTTGACTTAGTCACGCACAACCACGCATGGTCACGCACAGTCACAGAGAGATTTAAAACGGATTTCCCTTCATCCAATCAATCTTAAACTTGATCGATATAGTTGCTGTAAAGAAAGATTAACTTCGACATAGTCACGCACATTCACGGAGTGATTTAAAACCCCTTATCCGATCGATTACGTTGCAACAACGAATCTGTTTTCTGTAAACAAATTTTGTAAATTATGAAATAAAATTTAAATTTTTTTTAGGGGCATATTCCCTATTAACGTTATTTCCGTTAAACACCACTACACAACTACAAGTGGTAGTCTGTAGTTGTAACAGTGTTATTTTCTACTACTTGGAGTATTTTAATGGGGTACACCATTAAAATGACTTATGATCTCATAGTTATAATACAAAAATTCGACAATATATTGGCTGTTGAGGACGAGAATAAGTATGTAAAAATTCGAAACTATGAAAAAAAAAATTGTTGTCTGTTTTAACATTACCAAAATATTGCACACATACTTAAGTTATGTACGAGTAAGTACGTCTGAACTATAACCTACTTCATATAAGTTTCTTGCCATACCGTTATTTGGATTGTTGCATACCGATACTTACAGCTGTAATGCATTAAATTGCATAAAAACAGATAAAAAAAATAAACGTAAAAAAACTTGTTAATATATGGCCAGGAAAATAACATAAACATTAATAAAAATAAATGGTTTTTTAACACAGCCAACAAAATAAGGTGTTTGAATGCTTTGCTTCTTAAACTTCTGAACACCACCCTCACATTTTGGATATTGTAATTAATGATTTGGTTTTTTAATGTTTGAAATAAAAAAAAATGTATTATGATAATTTTAAAGTTACAATACCAACACACCAACAAAATCTTGCAGACTTGAGTTAAGATGACGTTGTGGTTTTTAGTTTCAATGTGAGGGCTTTACTACTTTTTGTTGTTTTTTTTTTATAATTTATGCAAATACAATATGCATCATAATTGACGCCTGGATCAGACATGAGACTCATTAAAAGATATTTTTGCACTTTTTTTTTGGTAAGTTTGTTTTTGTTTTTTGTTTTCAATGTTGATGGCTGTTGATGGTGTTACTTTTCGCGTCATTAAAAACAAACATTAAAAATATTTTATTTTGTTTCGTGTATGCGTGTAATTAGCATATTCTACAATTTCCTCAAATGCAGCAAGAATGTAAGAATACACTACTACAGACCTGAATTGGTAGAGGGGATTTCTTCTTCGAAACAAACGACATATAGCCAACTGAAAGTACAACGATTGACTCGGAAAAAATTTTTGAGTTTTTTTTTTTAAACTCATATTGATTAAGAGGTGAATCACGTACACAAGAATCATGTCAACCTATTCATTCAGCATCAATTTATGAGACGATTTAGTAATATTATGCCAGTGTGTCCATGTGAAATTTTTATTCAAAATACAAGTCCCAATTGTAAAGCTATTTCAGATACTGTTAGTACATAAAAAAAAATGGTTCAAGGTCATAAAGTAAACGAACTTGGTGAAAAAGTACATGTTTAGACCTAGCCTCTATTTAAATGTCCTCTTTGAGTTTCACAGACAATTGGTTTGTGTGTGTATAGTATGTTCATTAGTCGGACAAAATATGGGCGGGATAACTGGCCGTGGCACTAACTGTGAACGCCTTGGAACTTTGTGTGAAATGCGGGATAGGACCAATGGGCATGGCACCCCCATCAAAGCATGCATTTAATTTCATGAGTTCATACAAAGTAAATTTTAATATCATATGACTGGAGTACTATATAATATAATACGTTATTAATGTGTGTAGTTGCTAAAAAATGGGCGCGATCGCACCAATGGGCGTGGTACCTCTTATACAAAAAAAGATAAAGTACTATGAAAATGACAGTCTTAAAGCTTTTGATTTAATTACCAATGTAAGTAGTCGTGAAAAATATGGGCGGAATCGCCAAAACCAAAAAATAGCCAACATCGAAAATCGCAACAATCAAATATCGCATAAAGCAAAAATCGCCAAAAATCAAAAATTACAAAAAAAAAATGAAAAAACAAATTTTCGAAAATCGCGAATCGCAACAATCAAATATCGCATAAAGCAAAAATCGCCGAAATCAAAAATCACAAAAAAAAAAAAATGAAAAAACAAATTTTCGAAAATCGCGAATAACAAAAATTGCCAAAAACAAAAATCTCAAAAAAAAAATTAAAAAATAAACAAAAATTGCCCTAAACCGAAAATCACGACTAACAAAAATCGCCAAAATCAAAAAAAAAAAAAAATAAAAAAAGGCATAAGCCAAAAATCGTCAAAAATCAAAAATCAATAATCAGAAGAAAAAAATAAAAATCGCCGAAGTCAAAATTTGCCAAACCGAAAATCGCGAATAATAAAAATCGCCAAATCAAAAGTAGTCTAAATACAAAAATTGGCAAAACCGAAAATTCCGAACAACAAAAATCGCAAAAAAGGACAAAATCAAAAATCGCAAACAACTTAAAATCGCGAATATCAAAAATCGTCAAAATCAAAAAACGCCAAATCAAAAATCGAAAAAGTCAAAAATCGCCAAAAATTCAAAATCGCCAAGATATAAAATCGCAATAACGGAAATCGGCAAAAAACATGGTTTTCTACAAAACATATTCGCAGTTATTTATTTCGCCACGATGGGTGTAGCGAAGATCATCGGTTTACAGCTAGTTACCCTACTAGGAGTTTTCAATTATATTTATTTATTTATTTTTTTCTTTTTTTGGAAAGAGGTATTTAATTTTTTGTATTTTATGTTGTATTTTATTAATTTAAGCCTATTAATTTGTCTGATAATGATTTGAAAGCAAATTATAGTTCTTGTGTAAGCCCACGATTCATATAATAAATACTTTATATTTGAAGATTAATGGAAAAGATAGGGCTTCCTTTTCATTTCTGTATTTTACTCTCTCCACAATTAAGCTGCTTTTAACTTCAGATAAAGAGGAAAAAGTTATAAGTAGACCTGCTGAACATAATTAAGGTCCCAGCAAAAAAAGTAACCATTCTAAAAACAAATCATAGTTTAATTCCTTCCAAAGGAGGGATGTGATTTTAAACAACTTTCATAAATGTCACTATAAAGCTATTATAAAAAAAGCTCATCTTCAAATCTAACTAATATAAAATAGAAATTGTATGCTTCCAAAATAATATTGGGAACTATAAATTTATACCGATAAATTAAAAAAAAGAAATAAATTTTAATAAAAAATATATATTGGCAAAATGATAATTGTTATTAAAAAAGAGAGAACTGAGAACTGGAGGCAATAAGCATGTATTGAAAAAAAAAATTATGTATATTGAAAGTTTAATGTTTAAACTAAAGAAAGTAAGATGAAGTACTCATAAACATTACTTTAGAAAATATCTATTCACAAGAAGTAATTTATCATGACTCTAAGCAATAATTATAATGAACTGCAGAACATCTATGAGAGATAACTTTCGGCCCATGTTAAATTCATTGGATAAGAATTAAATTTACACAGAAGAGCATCTATATCACTTCTTTGGGTGCTGTTTGTTTGCTGGAGGTGTTACCTAAATGTTACCAATGTGTCCAAATAAGGTTGTTTCCTCTCCTTATAACCAATGTGTCCAAATAAGGAGAGGAAACAAAATAAAAATAGATTGGTACCAAAAACCCACGTCATCGGGGAGAATATAAATTATTACTCTTGCCAACCCAAAAATATTATCATAAATACTGCAAATAATTTTATACGAAGAGTACTAACGATAAGTGACAAGCAGTTTCATACGGACAACAAAAAGAAGATAAGAGACATTTTAAAGAAGAACTCATTCCCGGATAACATTATTACGAAACTTAAAAATAATAACACGAATAACAAGATGAACAATGTAAGAGAAGAAACCACAAAAACATACAAATCTTTAACATACGTGCCAAAAATATCTGAAAGAATAGTAAAATCTGAAATATACAACAAAGAAAGATATAAAATAGCACCTAAAGCTGGCAACACACTTCGAGAACTATTCTCCAACACGAAGAGCAAAGTCAACAAATTAGACAAATCCAATCTAATTTATAGAATAGAATGTGAAAGGGACGATAACAACAAATGCGATCAGGTATATGTTGGTACAACCAAAAACAAGCTAAAAACTAGAATAGCAGGACATAAATCAGATCTTAAAAATAATTTACCCCAAAAAACGGCACTTGCGGCCCACTGTGCGGAGAAACACCACAAACCAAACTTTGAGAAAGTTAAAATTTTACAAACTGAGAACAACTACAAGAGACGCTTTACATTAGAAATGTTACACATTATTAACGTACCAAAACAAAGGAGAATAAATTACAAAACAGACACAGAAAACTGTGCGCATAGTTATAGGCATATAATTAGTAAAATAAAATAAGATTATTTAGTGCAATATAAAATGTTAATTCGTCAATACGCATTGGTATTTTGACTATTGTCACTCGATTTTTGTAAGTTCATTTTTGTTATGAATTGTGTGTAAAGTTAATGTTTATTAATTACAGTTTTTGTTAATGTTTACTATTTGTGTTTATATCTTATAATTTAAGATTCCCTGAAGATGCCAACCGGAGGTTGGCGAAATATCGAAAATAAAATAAATAAATATAATTTTATATATATTAAAATACAGACCTCGAGCTTGAAATAATAATTTTTTTAAAATTAAAACGCAAAGGTCAAATAAAAATACTCATAATAAAATAAAATAAAATAAAATAAAATAAAATAAAATAAAATAAAATAAAATAAAATAAAATAAAATAAAATAAAATAAAATAAAATAAAATAAAATAAAATAAAATAAAATAAAATAAAATAAAATAAAATAAAATAAAATAAAATAAAATAAAATAAAATAAAATAAAATAAAATAAAATAAAATAAAATAAAATAAAATAAAATAAAATAAAATAACAAAAAATAAAATAAAATAAAATAAAATAAAATAAAATAAAATAAAATAAAACAAAATAAAATAAAATAAAATAAAATAAAATAAAATAAGATAAAATAAAATAAAATAAAATAAGATAAAATAATTTAAAATAAAAAAATACAATAAAATAAAATAAAATAAAATGAAACAAAATAAAATAAAATAAAATAAAATAAAATAAAATAAAATAAAATAAAATAAAATAAAATAAAATAAAATAAAATAAAATAAAATAAAATAAAATAAAATAAAATAAAATAAAATAAAATATAATAAAATATAATAAAATAATAGAAAATAAAATAAAATAAAATATTTACAATAAATAATTTTATAAGAGCTTAAAGGTAGGCTAATCAGTTTGAGCCAATTCAAAATTCATAATGGTTTAATAAAGAGTACATTTTAATCACCCTGTGTTGAGTTGGGAATTGCCTACCTGTAGGATCATACACAATTATTTATTAACAATCCCATTTATATTACTTCTGTGTGTTCATCAAATATTTATAGTGAAATTTAATAAATTTTATTTAAAAATTCACAATTTAATGAATTTTATTTATATATTTATAAATCTTTATATATATATAGATTAAAAAAACATTCAAAGAAACAAATTGAATGAAAAAATAAAATTTCCTATAATTTTCACTCGAATTTCGAGTGCTGGCCTCTGCTAGAACTTTAAAAAGATGATGCTGAACGTCATAAAATAGGTTGTAAATAATTGAATTATTTATCTATGTTTGATAAAATTTAGTAGCGACCTATGAAAACTTGTCGAAAATTCATGATTTTCCAGGAGTTGAGTTGTTATTCAGGGACTTATAATTACTTAACTCGATTGTAATGCTTTGATTAGCAGTAGCGAGCTTAATGATATTTTAGTCCATTTATATTATTTAAAAATATTTTGGTTAATTTTTTCTAAAATCAAGAAATAAAATAAATTTTGTCATAAGAAAATTGTTCATAATTGAATAACTTTTTTTCTATTAAATCCAATTATTTACATATCAACAAACTGGGTAAATGCATTTAAGAAACAAATAACCTGATATAACTTTTTCTTTACAAAAAATGGCTTCTAATGTACTTAATGCTTCAATATGTAAAACTAAATTTTCCAGACAATATCCTAAAACTATTACATACATCGTATAATATTGAATATTGTCGGGATATAATAAATTCTATAATAAACAAGACACCTAGCAAGCACAACACCATGCAGACAAACAACTTTAGTTGCTCTTCGTCTTAGACACTTAATATAAAAAGCAAAATCGTGTAAATACTAGCATTTTATAGAACTCAACTAAGGAGATTTTGTTTTAAAGTAAATAGAAGAAAGGCGGCTGTAACGACTCGCTAAATACACTTTTTTACTTAAATTTTTAAAAATTGAAGTGAAGTTGAAGATATTTTTTAGAAAAGTGATTATTTTGCTAAACATAAAAAAACAATAGAATTATTGGACAAAGTAAGTAGGTTACTATGTTAGAGAAATAAACTTTCTTTTTTAAATAAATTGTCAATTTTGCGCATTTGACACGGCTTTATTGATCCGCACTCAGAAAAAGAGATTTATTTATGCGTTATTACAAATTTCCAAGTACAAAGTTTTAGAAAACCACCATAATTGTATCTGTTTTATGCTAAATGAAATCACTAGACTCATTTATGAAATTATAACAGAATATAGCATTCTATATGGAAAATTATCGATTGCACTTGACATTTTAACTTATAACTTTTAAATTTCTCGATCGATTTTGTTTCTTTTCAATAGCGAACATTTCAAATCACAATACATTTAATTTAATTTATCATGATTTAAAAATATTGACTACTGTTATGATATTAATAAATTAATTTGGGTTCATAAAATTTTTAAAACTGTTTTCGAGTGTAAAAAATTTTTAAGTGAAACAATTTTTAACACCAAACTTAAGACTCAATTTTTATGATTTCAATTTGACTCCGACTTCTTTGGTAACAATATTTTATCATAATCACATTGTTATATTTTAAATACTCATGTTAATGTGTAACAAACGACATGACAAACGACACAAACGAAAATACACAGACTTTCTAAATGTAATAAATTTATTACAACCATAAAAAAAACAAAGTGTTAAATTCGGTTGTGTCGAATTTTTGATACCCTTCACCCTTATTTTAAACATAATATTACAACAAGATGATGATGTTTAAAATTAATAAGATAATTTAAATATTTTTTTTATCTACATTCTATATAGGTATATAAAAATTTAAATTTGTTTGTGGGTTTGA
The DNA here is from genome assembly GCA_963682025.1 of Cordilura impudica. Classification (NCBI taxonomy): domain Eukaryota; kingdom Metazoa; phylum Arthropoda; class Insecta; order Diptera; family Scathophagidae; genus Cordilura; species Cordilura impudica. The sequence continues at coordinate 29,159,173 of OY821517.1, forward strand.
CATTAATAGGTGGCTAAACCTTAGGACCGATCTTCTTGAAATTTTCACAATATGTAAGTTTGTATCGGGAAAGAAAAATTGTTGGGCGTGGTACCTCCCATATTTAAAAAAAATTTTAACATCATATATCTGGTGCTCTATGAAGGTACGTAAGTACACAAGTTGGTAATGTGAGAAGTCAGGCTAATAATGGGCGTGGCATCTCCCATACATGGTAAATACATATCATGATATATCTACAGTACTATGATAGCGAGCGTCTTTAAACTTTCTGTCACATCACGCATAGTCACGCACAGTCACGGAAACATTAAAACCTTCCCTTCATCCGATTAATCTGAAACTTTGTCCATAGACTTGTTGTGGCCAAACATTAACTTAAAGATAGTCACGCATAGTCAAGCACAGGCACTGAGTGATTTAAACCCCATTTCCCCTCATCCAATCAATATGAAACTTGGTTCATAGACTTATTGTGACCAAAGATTAATTTTAAAATAATCACGCAAAGTCACGAAGAGATTCAAAACTCCATATGCATAAGGAAAAAAACAGTTTTAATAAAAACTTTGTTTTTATGGATTAGATTATTATTTAAATAAATGGAGAATAATGATAAACTATGATCAAACACATTCAATATATTTTTCCAGAAAACACAAACCCTGTTTTTACCTCAGCAAAATATAAACTGAAATTAGAATTTAATTGAATGGAAAAGGGAAGTCCAATATCTAGGCGTAGTTGTCGATCCTATATTAAAATTTCTAAATCATATATCATAAATTATTAATGAAGTTATCATACAAATTCGTATACTGTATCCAAAAAAAAATAAGTGACCTTATTTGGATGGTCATGATCGGTTCATCTTTCGACCTAGTCCTCATAGACAGACGGACAGACGGTCATCACTATATCGACTCCAGTTGTTATAAGATTATAAAGTTTAAGCATACAGACACCAAGGTGGCCGTTCATTATATGGAGGGAAAAAAGTCTTCAAACTCTCGGTCTCACCCCCTAGACATATGCGAATAGCAAAAAAAAAACTGAGAAATACAAAGTTTTGGGCCAATCAAAAAAACATTTAGTCGTGCCTCAACGCGATTGAATATTTCAAATGTGTTTATATGGGGAAAATATGACTTTTTTTTCATATTTTACGAAAATTTCGTTCTATAGTTTAATTTTTCCGACAAGGTATCATTATTAAATTATCTATTCAAAAAGCTATAAAAATTCTAAATCGAATAAAAATTCGCCAAGAAATAGCAAATGCTCCAGACCACTTTTGTGCCAAAAAAACTAGGTCATGAAATTTGATAGAATTTTTTTCAACTTTGAGAAATTGATTTGAGCCAAAATTATTGCTCTTTGTCTCTATACTTATAAGTTATCATTTATGAAGTATTGTTTTATTACCACGTTGTTAACCTATTGCGCATTGAGACCGAAAATGGGAAAATTTTTTGATAAAATTTTTAAAACTCCTTTTTCAAGTTTTAAAAAATTTTCTTTAACAAAATTTAAAAAAATGGATCTACCACTTTAAGGTTTTGTTAAGTACATGTTACGGATCAACTGTGTAAATTTTTACGTAAATCCCTTCGCCAGAATTTTTTTGAAAAGGATTTTTTTTTTTGCGGATTTCGAGAAAAATGGGATTTTTGTAAAATATTCTGTAAATGTACTCTTTCTACTTTAAAATGTTATATTTCATCCTAATAGCCTAGGGTTTCGGAAAAAATAATATGACCCCATTAACCCTTTTGGAATTGGGGTCACATATGACCCCAAGCTAATAAAAGACAATTTATTCAAAAAATTCAAATATTTTGTAAGTGCTGTTGAATTTTTAGATGCGACGCTTAAAATATAATAACGAAATGTGTAGAACTTCCGCTTCAAAAATTTGGGATAAATCCGAGAACGATAAGCCATTATTTGCCAAGGCCAGCTTTGGATTTTAAGATATTTTTAAATAAAAATTACCGAAAACAAGTTTTTCTATCAAATTTGATGAAACCACTATTTAGCATTTAAGAAAATTAATTCGGTTAATTTTTATTTATTTAACCCTTCAGTGCTCCTGGGATCAAAATAATCCATTGTGATATATCTTTGCTGCAATTATCTGCTTATTGCTCGCGAATATAAATTAAAACAACTTTTAACCAATTTTGTAAAAAAAAAAAAATATTTTACGTATAAAAACTATTTATATTTTTCTAAAACGGAAGTGATATTGTGGCAAAAATAAAAGTAGTAAATACTACAGCAGAATGCGGTGTTAAATTGATTGAAGAGTATAGTAACATATTAAGAAAGAACGAACAAGAAAAGCAATACTTATTGCAAGTCATAAGTGATTACAGAAAACAATTTAAATCGCACACAAAATAATCCTTAAATACACCAAAATAAAAAGAGTTAATTTTATATTTCATATTCTTTTGAAAAAATTGAAACTATAGAGCATTCCGGCTAATGTTATGATGCCACATTCTGAGTGGGAGATGCAGCTTCGTTAGATATTTCAACACGACATTGACCCGAAACATACTTCGAAGCTGGTAAAATAGTGGCTCGCTAAAAATGGGGTTCAAACACTTGATTTAACCCTGTTGAGAACTTATTTGGTATTTCAAAGCGTCTAAACAACCTTTAAAAGCAGCGCTGGAAGCTGAGTGGAAAAGCATTCCAGTCAATATTATCAACCACTTTATTGAAGCCATGCCATGCATATGCCACGAAGTTATAAAAAAACAACGTATTCTTACTAAATATTGAATAATATTAAATGCTGCTTTTGTTTTGTCCAACTGAAATAGTGCCATTTTGAGTTTTTTTCCAAAAAAAAAAAGATATAACGGTTCTTTTAGTTTACACTTTTAGTTTTGCCATTTTATTTAAAATCTTATAAAGAGTAAGAAATAATAAAGAAGATTTTGGAAAATTATGCTTAAAAATACAAAAAAAGGTCAATAGTGATTTAGGTTGCTTTTGTTCCAGTACTATATATTCTTGATCCTCTTAATAACTCGGGTCGATATAGCGACGTTCGTCAATCCATCCTCCCGTCTGTCTGCAGAAATTTCACTCATTCACAAAATAAACTATTTATCGGGGTAAACTTAAGATGATATTGTTTCTGATGATCACGAGTAGGATGCTGTTTCAAATGGGGCGAAGCGGTCATTATTGTGCCAAGATATGAACTAAAATATGGAGACACTTCTAAATGCTAAAAATTCAGTGAGTTTGTTGTAATAATGTAGTTATGCTTATTAATTTGTTTACTTCTTCAAATTTTTTTTATAGATAGTGTAATAAGTCCAAATACACTGGTCTACAAATTTAAAAAAAAAATTTACTGCAGAAACGAAGCATGTTTTTTATCTATTATGGGTGCGCTGAATTCGAATCTAGCATAAAAATTGGGCTATCACGTCTTGTTCTTTTTTATGCATGCTGGCAATACTGTAAAGCAGTCAATACTGACACTACAATTTCACAATTATTAATTTGACAGAAGCCCACATTCGTTCTAAATCCTCATAATAGCAGCGTTTAAGCATGTCAGGAATATCGTGTGTTACTGATTCAAGGCATTTTCAGTTTGTATGTGGTGAATATTAGGTTGGAAAAAAGGGATATGTAATATCTGACTCATTAAAATAAGCATATTTACATTATTTTGGTTTTGCTGTCAGAAACTTGGACAAACCGTGGACACCGACAATGTTTTGCAATAGTTGCTGAACAGTTTTATACAAGTGGCCAAATGGTCGATTTTTCAATTCCTGTACTTTGGAGAGACGTGTTCAAGACTAACGTGAGTACCAGCCACGATAGCCTCACCTCTCGGCGCACTTAACACCGGGTGTAAACTATGCGTCCACCGGCACCCTCGCAGTACAAGTACCAATTTAAGGCATGCATTTGGACACGACTTGAATGAGGAGCGAAGTAATATCTTAAACTCCTACCGATCTATGAGCCACGGCACCCGGTTGCAATGCAACTCCACAACGAGCTTGCGCTCTCCCCGCGGTTTGGGTCTAAACCACAGCCACCACGATACTCCCCTAGAGGGCCGCACCACCGCTAGGCTGGAACCAGGTTCCAGGGGTTTCTGACTCCCGTGGTACCAGAATAAAGCCTCGGTCAGGCTTCGTAGCCAAAGCTACTACCAGTTGAACTCCATACAGTTCGGGACTGGTGGCCCTAGACAACCAACATATAGACATAAAAAGACAAGAACATAACAATGAACAGCCGAACTCTGAGTGAGCATGTGCCTCCTCAGCAGCAGCAAACAAAAGCACAACAATAAACATAGCCCTCTCACGGAAGCTCGACAGACAACACATAGAAGGCATTAGGAACAGAAGCGCAAAACAACAGGTAGCAGCACCAACACACGGCCACCATTGTGGAGCGACAGATAACGATATATCAGCCCCCTCCAACAGTCATACTCATATCCAAAATCCAGGCACGATAATGTGCACTACCGGATCGACCACCCATTGGAAGTTAAGCACCACTGATCAAAAGTTACCTCCGCTAACGTCCAGTTCTCCTACGATTGAATATGCTCCTTGCGTATTCACCGTAATTTATAACAGTCCGCCAGTCCTCTAATGCCTTTCTGAAATCCCATCATACCACCGCTTGAAAAATCCCCATACTATCTAAACTCCTAATATCACTATAAAGTGAACAGCCGGTCAAAACATGTACCCAGTCCTCCAGCCCTTGCCCACACCTACAGTCCGGCGTATCGGACAGGCCCCTCTTATGCAGAAAAGCATTCAAGGAGCCATGTCCAATCAGTAAAAAGTCCAGACTTAAGCCGAAGACAAAGTCCGGGCGGTCTCTAACGAGTCAAGTAACCACCGATTGTTATTTCTATTTAACAAAAGTTGCTGGATTCAATATGAAAAATCGAAAAAATATTACTTACGCGAATGTCCCATCGGTTTCATAATCAGTTCAACGTCCACCAAATGATCCATTACCAGTCATTCCCAGTGCTACAAGTAATGACTCCGAAACATCTTTCACCAGCTGCGGTAGTTTGTATGAGGCTGATGATGAACGCCATTAAGTGACTCAATGAGCTGAATTAGAATTAGATCGGGATTTACATTTAACGAAGCAAGACGCAGAATTACTAGCTTCACGCTTGCAGCAGTGGAAACATCTTGCAGTTGGGACAACAGTAACAGTCTATGGATATAGAAGCTTGGAATTGGCTGCATATTTTGAAAAGAAACACTCTATTCTATAATGTACTGATGTTGGTGGTTTATTTCCAAAAAAAGAACCAGTCATATGACAAAACGGAATGAAGATTAGATGGCTCTAAGTAGAAGGCTCTTCTTTTGCATAATGGGAATGAAAAACCATCCATACCAGTTGCTTATGCCATTCATACAAAGGAAAATTACGAATCAATGACTGAAATTTTGACTTTACTTAAATACAACGATCATAAATGGAAGATCTGTGGTGACCATAAGGTGTGTGAGTTTAATTGCTTTGTATATATAGTATAGACCATCGTAAACCGTAAATTAATCTGTTTCAGGTCATTGGTTTGTTGACTGGTATACAGGGAGGTTTGACAAAATATTGTTGTTTCCTTTGTTTATGGGATAGTCGCGCTACATGTCATCATTACGTCAGAACAGAGTGGCCAAAAAGAACTGAGTATTCACCAGGAAAATAAAATGTTTTAAAATAAAAAATTGGGCCTTTTTAAGAACTTTGTCAAGGCTCTGGACAAAGATGGTGCAGCATTTAAATATTTGTTAGCGGGTTTTCGTAAAATTTCATATGCTAAAATCAAAGAAGGCATATTTGCTGACCCTCAGATCTGGAAGCTATTGAATGATGACAATTTTTCACAATGTTTATTGGTGAATTATTGAAAAATTGTCACGAATTAGATGCACGAATGTCACTCAAAATGCATTTTCTTCATTCGCATTTAGATTTTTTTCACACAAACCTAGGTGCGGTGAGCGATGAACAAAGAGAGCGTGCTTAAGTTTTAAAGAAAATTTAAAGAAATTATCAAGGATTTTGGGACAAAAGCATGATGGGAGACTATTGCTGGACTGTAAGACGTGAAACCGAACCAACAAAATACAAACGACGTTCAAATAACGCCATTCACTTTTGAAAATTCATTGATTTTTAAATAAACTAATGATTTTTTATGTAAAAAACGAAGAGAAACATTTTTTGGTATCTCGAAAACCTGATGTGATTCGAATTCAGCCTACCAAATTACCCTGGAAAGATACTTGGTTGCTCCAGTCCAAAACCTTGTTGGCTAGTGTAATAAATTCAAGTAATTTTTTTTTTTCTTATTTTGGCTACATTTAGTAAATTGACAAAACGTTCATTATCATTTAAATGTATAACAAACGACATGACAAGCGGGCACATATCGTAGAGTTGCTAAGATGTGTAAAATCTCGTAGACTTTTTAAATGTAATAAATTTATCAAAAACAAAAAAAAAAAATTTTTTTTAAAAAAATGCAAAAATTATGGCAATTTAATAAAATAATAATAAATTCAAAAAATTTTTTTTTCTCATTTTGGCTACATTTAGTTAATTGACTAAACGTTGATCATTATAATGTATAACAAACGACATGACAAGCGGGCACATATCGTAGAGTTGCTAAGAAGTGGAAAATCTAGTAAGAAATAGAAAATACACAGACTTTTTAAATGTAATAAATTTATCAAAAACAAAAACATTAGTTTAAAAAAAATTTAAAAATTATGGCAATTTAATAAAATAACAATAAATTCAAATAATTTTTTTTGTTTGTATTTTGGCGACTTGTAATTAATTGTAAAAGCGTTCATGTTTAACTTAAAATTGGACAGCAATAAATAAATTTGCTTACTCGGCAAAAGTGCCAGTGGTGGTGGCCATAATTGGCTAAAAGCCAATAAAATGCAGAAAAAAAAATCTTTAAGATTACCTTTTGGTACTTGTTCTTGCTTGCTGCTCACGGCATGACTACATACATACATACAACTGCAGGTTGAGCAAGGCTAAAGCATGATATGCATCATTAGCTATGAAAACCCCATTAAAAAGTTATGATAATTTCACTAATCTTATTAAAAATATTATCAAATATTAGCAAAATTTCGAATAGTCTAAATTAGCAGCCACCTAAATATATCTATGAGTAGTTGAAATACATGTATCTTCAAATGCCTACATTAACATTTTCGTTGCACATAGATTCTCTGATTTTTTTTTTTTTCTGTTTTTGTACACTTAATCCTCATATGCGACGAGTACATGTGTAATTCTTAAATTATGATTTTGCTTCTTGTATGCTGTGCTGTTGACGCTTGACGTGGTAATAATAATGTCTTATAATGTGTGTGGCATAAAACGCGATACGCTCGATAATCATAATTATAATGAGTCGGTAAAGATCTGTTTTAATTTCTTTCTTTTTATAGTCCTCAGGCCTTGGTACCTGTTGTCTATAGCACGCATAAACACCAACTTTTAGCTTTATGCAAATTATGAAATATACAGAGATACAAACTCAAACATAAGGGTGATACTTATCGCTCAATTTTATCAAAATCATAACACTTTAAGGCTCGATGGAAATGAATATCTTAGCGTGTAAAGTTAATAAAATTTATAAAATTTTCTATTACAAATAGTTGGCACTCTTTTAAAACACATATTTTAAACCATGCAAAGTATGAAATTTAAAGCATACAATTTTAAATTTAATCTTTTGCAAATATGAAAATTTAAAATTTTATTCACTCACAGTCTGCCATTTATGCAAAATTTACGAATTAAAGAGTGGCGACAAATTAATGTTTGAATTATTATGTGGCAAATTGTGAATTAGCCGCACCGTAATTTATAGATTTGTTCTTATTAGAGTGTTTAAAATATAATTATTTTTAATGAAATTTTGCTTTTAATAGCAATTAGTAAAACAGCACAATTAAGTTTTGAAAAAGATTTAATAAATATTTAATATAAAAGATAATTTTGTTAATAAGTTTAGTCTAGTCAGAGACTTCCAATGCAGAAATAATCCACAGCCAAGTCACTTTCTTCCATAAGTCCAATTTCACTTTGTTCGGAAATGAGATTTTAAGTTAATAGTTTACGACGCATCATAAGAATTAATAGAATTAGTAGAATCCTTCCCATAACCTATTTTCCTGAGATCAGCACAATACACTGCACTTGTAGGGGGGGCTTCGCTGAGACTACACACAAAAAATAGGTAACATTAATAACCCAATATAATAATAATAACTAGCAGATACCAGCCCTCGAAATTCGAGTGCAAATTCTGGGAAATTTTATTTTTTTCATTAAGTAAAGACCCTAAAGGTACGCTAATCAATTATAGCCAATTCACAAATCAACACAAAAAACAAACTCATTTTTATTACAAACACATTAACAAATTTACTTAACACACTGTAGCACTGTATAATTTTATGTATGTGTTATTAGCAACTTTAAATGCAATTTACTCAAAATAAAGAAAAAAAAATTAAAAATCTGTAAATCTGCAAAACGGCTAAAAAGAAATACCTTTCAAATAATACACGATTGGTTAAAATCGGGATAAAACGGTAGAACAAAACATCGTTCACAAAAAATTGCCTAGCCTATTAATATTATAGAAACGTTTTTTGAAAGATTTATAGAGAGCTTCTGCACTACAGTCAGATCCAATGGGTTATAGATCCAAAAGTTGCACAATTACCTGTTCCTGCTCATCGGCATAAAATCGCACTAGTACACACATGGTTTTGTTGGATCCAATGTCGGTACTATCATCAACAAGCACAGAAAATTTTGTATGTTGTAACTTTTCAACCAATTTCGATTTTTGTTCTTCAGCCAATACGTTCTGAATAATTTTGGTACATTTTGTTCTCCCTTATTTACTTTTATTAAAAATATTTAAATCAAGTACTATTTATTTCAAAAGTGGTAACAAATGGTACATAACAAGCAATACCACATTATGCTCAGCAAAAAATGCACTATGTCGAATTTAAAAATTTCCAACAGGATCTCCAACTTTATATGGCGTTACAAAATAATTGTTAACGGCTTTTGATGTGTTCACTGCTACAACATTAGATTGGTGTAATTGGTGTTACAGCATGTTTCTTTAGCTCTGATCTTCCACAGTTCATTACTCTTCCACAGGCTTTACATTTACATATAAATTTATCATCCTTTATTTCCTCTAACCAGCTTTGACAGAACTTTTGCTTTCGATATTTTTTTTGCTGGACATTGCTTTTCTCAAAAGTACTTCTTGACTCAGACATTGTTCAATATCTAAAATATTATCTAATAGGCTAGGCGATTTCTTGTGACCGATGTTTTGTTCTACAATTTTATCCCGATTTTGACCAAACGTATATTATTTGAAAGGTATTTCTATTTTGCCGTTTTGCAGATTTATATTTTTTTAAATTTTTTCCTTTATTTTGAGTAAATTGCATTTAAAGTTGCTACTAACACACACATAAAATTATGCAATGCTATGTGTGTGTTTAGTAAATTTATTTATGTGTTTGTAATAAAATGAGTTTGTTTTTTGTGTTGATTTGTGAATTGGCTATAATTGATTAGCATACCTTTAGGTCCTTTATTTAATGAAACAATAAAATTTCCTAGAATTTGCACTCGAATTTCGAGGGCTGGAATCTGCTAGTTTATTTTATTTTAGCTTACTTAAACTGTTGCCTAATTTACCAACGGATTTTGTTTTTGATTTAAAAACGGTTGTTCAATTTTCCAAAGAATTTTTTTTTATAAATTTAGAAGGAGAAACGTCGACAACTACTTACTCATATGACCATATTTACCATATTCAAAAATACAATATGTTGTACCAGATGAATTATTGAAGACATTCAAGTGTTGTCAATTAAAATGTAGCGATTTCTTTGCAAAAACGTTATATATAAAAAATGGCAATCGCGACTAAAAGTACCTACATTTTTATCGAAAATCCAAATCTGTCCCTTTTTAAAAGAAAAAAAATTAAGAAAGCGCTAGATGGACTTTCGGACAAAGCGACTTGTCATGCTTAATCGAATATTTAACTCAACATTTGAAAGAAAACAAGTAAGAGTGCTAAATTCGGCTGGGCCGAATATTTGATACCCTCCACCTTTTTCATTTTCAATTTTAATTTTTTTTTATCATTTTCCATTTTTCACTTATCAATTTTCATCTTTCGTTTTTCATTTTTAGTTTTTAATTTTTAATTTCTCATTTTCCATTTTGCATTTTCCACTTTTCATTTTCCATTTTCGATATTTCATTTTTCATTTTTCAATTTTCATTTTCCATTTTCCATTTTTAATTTTTAATTTTTCATTTTCCGTTTTCCATTTATCATTTTCAATGTTCCATTTTTCATTTTTCATTTTTATATTTTCATATTTCATTTTCCATATTCCATTTTCCATTTTCCATTTTCCATTTTTCATATTTAATTTTTCATTTTTCATTTTTAATTTTTCATTTTTAATTTTTCATTTTTAATTTTTCATTTTTCATTTTTCATTTTTAATTTTTAATTTTTAATTTTTAATTTTTAATTTTTAATTTTTAATTTTTAATTTTTAATTTTTAATTTTTAATTTTTAATTTTTAATTTTTAATTTTTAATTTTTAATTTTTAATTTTTAATTTTTAATTTTTAATTTTTAATTTTTAATTTTTAATTTTTAATTTTTAATTTTTAATTTTTAATTTTTAATTTTTAATTTTTAATTTTTAATTTTTAATTTTTAATTTTTAATTTTTAATTTTTAATTTTTAATTTTTAATTTTTAATTTTTAATTTTTAATTTTTAATTTTTAATTTTTAATTTTAATTTTTAATTTTTAATTTTTAATTTTTAATTTTTAATTTTTAATTTTTAATTTTTAATTTTTAATTTTTAATTTTTAATTTTTAATTTTTAATTTTTAATTTTTAATTTTTAATTTTTAATTTTTAATTTTTAATTTTTAATTTTTAATTTTTAATTTTTAATTTTTAATTTTTAATTTTTAATTTTTAATTTTTAATTTTTAATTTTTAATTTTTAATTTTTAATTTTTAATTTTTAATTTTTAATTTTTAATTTTTAATTTTTAATTTTTAATTTTTAATTTTTAATTTTTAATTTTTAATTTTTAATTTTTAATTTTTAATTTTTAATTTTTAATTTTTAATTTTTAATTTTTAATTTTTAATTTTTAATTTTTAATTTTTAATTTTTAATTTTTAATTTTTAATTTTTAATTTTTAATTTTTAATTTTTAATTTTTAATTTTTAATTTTTAATTTTTAATTTTTAATTTTTAATTTTTAATTTTTAATTTTTAATTTTTAATTTCTAATTTTTAATTTTTAATTTTTAATTTTTAATTTTTAATTTTTAATTTTTAATTTTTAATTTTTAATTTTTAATTTTTAATTTTTAATTTTTAATTTTTAATTTTTAATTTTTAATTTTTAATTTTTAATTTTTAATTTTTAATTTTTAATTTTTAATTTTTAATTTTTAATTTCTAATTTTTAATTTTTAATTTTTAATTTTTAATTTTTAATTTTTAATTTTTAATTTTTAATTTTTAATTTTTAATTTTTAATTTTTAATTTTTAATTTTTAATTTTTAATTTTTAATTTTTCATTTTTCGTTTTTCATTTTTCATTTTTAATTTTTCATTTTTCATTTTTCATTTTTCATTTTTTATTTTCCATTTTTGACTTTCAATTTTCCATTTTTCATTTTCCTTTTATCATTTTTCATTTTTCATTTTCCATTTTCCAATTTTCATTTTTCATTTTTAATTTTCCATTTACCATTTTCCATTTTTAATTTTTCGTTTTCCGTTTTCCATTTTTCATTTTTCATTTTCCATTTTTAATTTTTCATTTTCCATTTTTCAAATTTAATTTTTCATTTTCCATTTAATATTTTTCATTTTTCATTTTCCATATTCCATTTTCCATTTTTCATATTTCATTTTTCATTTTTAATTTTTCATTTTCCATTTTGCATTTTTCATTTTTCATTTTCCATTTTTCATTTTCCATTTTTTATTTTTATTAATTTTTAATTTTTAATATTTAAGTTTAATGATAAAAAATATGTGGTAAAACTTGCTTAGGCCAATGTGAAACGTGCAGTATTAATATATACGCAGTATTAATATACACAATGCTGGCTACACACCAGGCAACGGTTGCTTCAATGTGTTGTAGTAACAATGATACACACGTAGCAACGGTTGCCCCAACCAAGCAGAAATATCAAAAAGTTTTGATCGTGATTTCCACAGACAGACGTACAGACGGTCATCGGTAACTCAACTTCCCTTGTTATAAGGATCAAGAAAATATATTTTTTTGGGGTCTCAGGAATTTATTTCGATGCGTTACAAACGGAATGACAAACCTATATATACCCTCTGCCACTGAGGTGTGGAGGGTATAAAAACGCGAGGAATGTTTTTAAGTAGTACGAACAAGCTGAGTTTTTTTTCCCAAATAATAACTTAATAACTTATCAAAAACAAGTAAGAAAATTATAATCGGTCTAGACCGATTATACGATACCCTATACCATGCGCTTAGAGACCCTATCTCTTAGGCCCAACTAATTAGATATAGAAAATAAGCATAAACCAATTTTGAGTGGCATTTTTATTAATTTTTTTGGCTGCAGATATGAAAAAGTTCATATCGGATGCTATATCTATATGGGGACTAGGCCCAAAAATGGACCGATCCTGACCATGTTTGGTAAAGTCTCTTGTATTTTGCAAAAATATATACAAACAAAATTTGAAAAGAATCCGTGCAATATTTTTGTTTTTTGATAGATTTAAGTGAAGATCGGGAAGCAGCTCTATATGGGGCCTATGACTAAGAGTTGTCCCATAGGGATCATTTTTGGACTACTAATTAATGGATGTAATAAACACATACTAGCCCAATTTGACTAAGATTTATATGATAATTTGGATCTTATGGCAATTTATGTCGATTTCATAGGGGTCATTTGTATGGGGGCTAGGTCTGAACATGGACCGATTCTTACCAAAAGCTTATATACCAAATTTCATCAAAATATATTCGTATTTGCGACCTGCAGTTTGATAAAAAGCTTTACATGGACACACATACGGACGGACGGACGGACGGACATCGTTAAATCGAATCAGATAGTGATTCTGATTCGATCGGTATAATAAAAGATGGGTCTAGGTCAAATATTTTTGGTAGTTACTAACAGCAGCACAAAGTCATTATACCAAACCACATAGTGGTATAGGGTATAAATAGTAAGATTTTTGAATTCAAATAAGAAGTCAAATGATAAGTATCGAATAGTGGCTGGAAATAAAAAGTAACCGAATATGCCTGCACTTATATAACATTCGTTGAAAATTGAAGCCTTAAAAATTCGTGTTCATTTAAATGAAAATTAATATAAAACACACAGCGGAGGCATGGCCACAAAAAAGGATTTAACACACACACAGTTAAGATAAATACAAACATACGAGTATATTGTTGAATTTATGCAACAATGATTATTTGACCATAAATCGGCTTAAAATGTAGTATTGTAATTTAATAAAATATTAAAATCACTTGGTTATCATTAAATTTTCAAAAACCATATGTTTATATTGAACATATTCAAAATTTGTATTTAAATTTTTAATTTATTTTTTTTTTTTTTTTTTTGTAAACAGTTCTCGGCCATATATTGTAGAAACTAATGGAGTATGTTGGATTAGATTCACAAATGAATTTCAATTTCATTTATGTCTGCTCATAATTTCTAAATATCAAATTTATGTTCTGTTTTTAGATGGTAAGCCCTTCAATACTTGAATTTTAGTTTATTGTTTCCTGTAACAATTTCACTTGCGTTATTGAAGTTGTTGTTGTTTCATCATTTGCCGTTTACGTTTCAGATCCGGCTCTTGCTGTTGCTGATTGTTGTTTGTCGCTGTTACTACCTTAAGGCCATAAAAACAAATAACTTTCATTTTCTTTATATTCATTATAATATTCATTATACCTTTCCAAGCCGAAACAAAATTTCAGTTTTATAAGCCTTTGTGTATGTGTGTGTATTTATAGGAGTATGGTTATCATTACAATGAATTGTTACATTCTACATATTAAGTGTATTGTTATAATATGCCGTAACTTTATTTCGCAGCCTTTTTACGTGGCTACACTTTCTCATGCGCTCTGATACTTCAATTTGCCTTTAGGGATTGTTTTGTGAAATGAGTGCGTAATATATTGACGTTATAAGCATGTTTATGTTTATGTTCATGTTTATGTTTATAGGTAGATGCTGTTACATAAACCGCTTATTTCGATTGTTTAGATGAGTTTTTTTTTCGTTTTTGGTTTATTACAAGTTCAGGAGGAGAGGTATTGGAATAAGAGGTGGTTCTTATAGATTTATGATAAATTACAATTTGCTTTGAATTGTTGATGAGAATTTAAGTGGAAAATATGGAAATTAATCATTAAATTGATTTGAGATATTAAGACAGGATAAAGGTATAAATTTTAATTGGTTTGTTAAAAAAAAAAAAACAGAAACAACAATTTTTAGGTAAATTTTTTATACTCGTATATATATTGAAGAATTTTTATATAACAGTTGTCCATTTCAATCTGGCTTCACCTTCTGAATGATATTAACTTGATCGAATGATTGTTTCGGGGTCGCAGGCACGTAAAAGTCTCATCGCTCGCACTGATGCCTTTCATTTAGATCTCTAGTCAGAAAGCATTGATAGAGAGATATTAATGCGACGCTCTTTTTTTTTAATTCTATTTTTAAACCAATCAAGATTTGAGTTTAAGGCTCAAAAATCTTTTCAAATACTAATGACTGATCTTTTTCAAATGCTAACACTATTACCACTGTCTCTCACTCTTTATACGGTGAATGCTGAACGTTCTGGATGGACCAGTGACAATGTAAAAAAAGTGCATAATAGCTGATGCCATATGCATATCATATGGCTCTATGATTTCAAATTTCTATAATCAGTTGGGTTTTAGAAAGCTGTCCTCAATATGGGAGACGCGTTTGCTAACAATTCACCATTAACGCAATCGCGTTACAACTTCAAAGGAGTGCCTGACGTTGATGACTTTTTGCGCCGTTTTATAGTGGTAGATCAAATATCGATCCACTACAGAACAACGGACATCAACGAATTGTGGCACATATTTTGAAAAGGCGGCAAAAAAATTTTTTTATGGTTACCATTTGAAACTAAATACCAGTGAACCTCGGAAGCCAAAAAATTACAGTCTATTTCAACTATATCACAGTGAACAGGGTGATCAAAAATTAATTTTCTCAGTATTTTGCTAAAATTAGACATTTTTTCTTTGTTTTAACACATAAGATATTAGTGTTCAAAAAATAAAGTCCTTGAATCTTTTAGAAATTAAAAAAAAATTAAAAAGGCTCAAATTGCCCGAAAATCTCCCATTTAATAGAGCATAACTCTTTCCCGTCAAAACAGTCGAAAATATATTGCACCGCCTGTCGAAGTAAAACAATTTTTCTGAGCCAAGGTCTGATATTTTTTGCAAAAACAACTTCAGTAAAAATATTTTTAGCCTCATAATTGACAAACCAAAATAAGGAGAAGGAAACACAATGATGAAAGTTTGGAGAGAACGCCAATAACAGAGCAATACTTTATAGCGAAAAGTGCTCCTAGAAATATATGCCATCACAACACTTTTTAGCGTGGAAAACAAATATTTCAACACAATATGCTACCAAGAGGAGATCAATCTGAAGAAGGGCAAGGAAAAAGAAACATTCCTTCGCGCGCATAACACAAGAAAAATGTCCAGAAGAAGACATCAACACTATTTTGTTATGCACTTCAGATACATATCCAATATTTGACAAAAATGAAACATTATCTCCATAAAATTAGACGAAGAAGCTAAACAACTTCTAGAAGATGGAAATCAGGCTACTTGGAAGAAGTATTTACTAAAATTCTTTGATTTATAGTAGTTTTTCAGTACAGTAAGTTATACCCGTTTTTATATAGACAACAATTTTTTCTTGATTAAAAAACTAATGTAAATTAATCACTACTAGTGATCGCCCAGTGGTCGAAATTCAACCGTAGTTCATCAAATCTTTAAGTTTGAGCGTTACCCAGATTCTTTTGTCAAAGATTTATTTGAAAAATACGAACCATATTTTTTATTATTTATTTACAATCTATCTAATAAATGAAGATATTAAGTAAATTTGATTATAATTTCATATGATTAAATAACAGAAGTGTTTTACTACATTAAATAAAATCCCTGAATATCAATTAATTAAACTTGTATAAAATAGCAAAGAAAATTTAATTTCTATATGGCAAGTCAAGAACATGCAGTCATCTAAGTGTCCTACTGCCATTTGTTTCGTCTAGTAGATATATTGGTAGAACATTAGGGTAATAATTTAATCTGTCTAGTTATCTTTGAGAATAACGTCGCACAGTGGCTGAAAATCCCTTTTCATTGGCCAAAATTCTGTAACTTTTGAACCGATCAAAATATTTAAGTAATTTTTTTTAGTGGATAGATATTTAGTTCAGCTTGATTCAGTTTTAATTACATTAAAATTGATTGAGGATTTTTTAAGGAATTCTAGGTCAAATTGAACTTTTGATTTTTTTTTTAACTTTTAGAGTGAAATATGCGTTTATTATTTTTTTATTTATTAAAAAATGTAATATTTGGATTTTAATAATAATTATAAAAATTTTTCGTAATAATGGAATTTTTTAAATGCTTTTGCTTTTTTTGACTTCTTCATTTAACTTCCGAAGTTCCACTTTCCATTGATTTCGAATACTGGAAATGAACTAATCTGACATTGCCAATAATATATTAAATATATATTTATTTGTGAAATTTCGTGAAATTTTTTTAGTATTGTGCTCTCTATAAAATCTGTAATCCTTATTCCTGTTCCCTGAGCCTCCTCTGATAGATCTCCAAGTGGCACCAAATGATATTTAACATCTTCTCCATGATAAAGGATTTTGTGAACTGTTGCATACATATTTCTCCATGGGTAGTTGGTTGTATATAATTTTGCAGTTTCCTTAGAATAATCTCCAAATTTTCTAGAGTCAATTTCTTCATTGCACGCAAGTACTCCTGTTATTTCAGATGCTATTCCTGGATTTGAAAAGAATCTTCGTGCGGTATTACCATCATTTGTATTACCTGACCCTTTTTTTGGCAGATCTATAATCAATCGACAATTGCGATAGTCATCTTGAACATGTTTCTTTTTTGAACTTCTTAATTCTTTGTTGGTTTCGTTGTTTCTTATTGATCCTGACGACCCGAAATCCAAATCATAGCTGATTTTTAGTGTGTTCGTATTCTTGCATGTAGTGGTGATAATCCAAATTCATATGCATATTATCTAATGATTTTGTCGGAATTTGGTTTAATTGGCTTGATATTGCTTGGCATATAAAACAGCTGGATGCAGCCTTCGTGTTAGTCAAAGCCTACCTTTCCATCTATATTGTCAGCATTAATTGCTAGCTTAGTTCTGCTGCCCATCTAATTGTAATTGTAATGACTGTAGTGTTGCAATTTTGGCCTTGATAACAGTAACTTCTTTGTTAATGGCATAATGAGTTTCTTTTTTCAAAAATTTTTTTGGATTCAAATTTGATTGGCCTGCAGTATTTCCTAGAAGAGGGTGTGCCATTTCTCCAAATATCCTTTGTTTGCGTTGTACTAGTCGAAGGCTCTGAATCTTCCAAATTCTTTCTCAATCGCAATAGTACAAATGATACCATGAACATATCTGAGTCCGAAATATTTTCACATATAATTTCTTTGTATTCTTTTTGGCCCGAAGAACCATCACGTCCCCATTTACAGAGAAGAATTAACTTCTTTCCATATTTTCTTAACTCATTTCCTTTTATTGATTGTATCAAGCGTTCGATTGATGCATAAGAAAAGGTATCTATTAATTCAGAATATATAAAAAATGCACTTTTCGAAGAAAGTTGAAAAAAATGTGACAGTAGTCAGAAAAGAAAACGGCATAACCTATACTCGTTTTTTTTTTCGTTTATTAATTCACAATATTTAAAAAATATAAACTACAATAAACAATAGTTAACAATATTTGATTAAATTGCTATATACAAAGTCCAAGAAACGAGCTCTCGAGTATACTAAAGATATTAATTTTATTTTATTTTTTTAATAAATGATTTAATTTAATGACGTACTTCAAATAAAGAATATATTATTTTCAAAGCTTAATTGTGATGAAAAATTTGTTTAAAAACATCACATTTATATTGGCAGATGTTAAAACTATGGTCAAAGAAGTAAAAAAAAAGAAACAAAAAAGTATAACTGAGTATTAAGTAACCACCAAAATTTTTTGGTTTTTGATCTATTTGATCTACAAAAATCTCTGTTTGCAATACTAGTATCGTGTCTAATATTCGAGGGATTAATAGCTTCGTTACAGTTAACTGCCTTAAGATTTGCTCTTCTATAGTTGTGATAAAAAACCGGTACGCCATTTTCGTTTTGTATCAAATTTATTTTATCGAGGTATAAAAATGCCTCAGGGGGAACAAATCCATTTTGTAATGCTTTCTTTATATATTCTTCATTTGTGTAATACGGTGCCATTATTAAATTATTTTCCTTACATAATGTACATCTTAAAATATTATTTCTAATAACATTTATAATAAAATTTTTTTTTTTTTGATTAATCAACACTCAGGGGATGCCCCCTACAGAAGCAGTGCATTGTGTTGATCTCAGGAGAGATAAAGATATAGGAAGGAGGAAAGAGGGAGTAGTGTGTTAATTTTTTTTTTTTTTTTTTTTTTGCAGCGACAGACCAAACAAAGCCTCTGATGGGAATCGAACCCACAACCCCCGCATGTTTGGCGAGCACGCTACCTACTCACCTACCGGGGCGCTTAAAATTATCAATTCTTATAATGTTTGATGTGTTGTATAATTTTTTGTTGGATATATACTTAACAAAATTGCTTTCTCGAGATCTATACTATACAAGGCATTGCAAGCCCTTAAACATTTTCTTTCGAAACCCCGAATCTTTTCCATGTACGATGGTGAAACATTAAACCAAATTGGGCACCCGTATGTAATAATTGGTCTAATTAAGGATTGGTACATAATAATTTTGACCCTTGGTTTTATGAACCTTGAGTAAAATAATGATTTATACATAAAAAAATGCTTTCCTAGCTTTATTTATTATTTCATTAACATGATTATTAAAATATAAAAATGTATCTAGATATATACCTAAATATTTAACAATATTTTTGATTGGTATAGCTGTATTTGATAAATAAGATTTAATTCCGAATTCTTTCCAATTTTTCTTTACATTACCTACTATTATATTTGTCAACTGGAGGCCTAAAAAGAATTGTTTAGCATTTTCGTGCGTTAATTGTCATATTCCAATCTATTGTATATTTTTCTACAATGTTAAAAGATTCTTAGAGTTTTTGATTTATTTTCTCAATCGTTCCATCTGGGTGATATATAATTATATCATCTGCAAATGCGATAATATTTTCGATTTTACTCAGCAGATCAAGTATAAATAAATTGAAAAGAATGTGTGAGTTTACTGTTCCCTGTTGTAGTCCATTGACGATTTTAAATGTTTTTTTGCTTTTGTGGTTTTGGTGAAAAATCTTGAAAGTTTTATCACTAATCATATTATAAATTATATTATTTGATTTATAGGGAATTGAAATTCGGTTAGTATTCGGTTAGTTTAAATATTAACCCTGGAATCCAAATACTGTCAAACGCTTTTTCCATATCAATTAGACACGCACCTGTGTATAATTTTTGGTTCCAGTTCCAATTAATGTTTGATGTAAGTAAATAGATTGCATTTACAGTTGAATGCTTATACTTAAATCCGAACTGCTTTTCATTTATAGTTGTTGCCGTAACAAAATTGGTTAATATTATTATTTATACACATTTCAAAAATTTTGCTGATATTAGGGAGGAGACTTATAGCTCTTAGGTTTTTCGGATTACTCATATCTTTATCTTTTTTTTTGGAAGAATGAGCACTTTTGCCATTTTCCACATTTCAGAAAAATATGAATTGTTTAACATATTATTAAATAAATTACAATATTATTTAGCTATACTCGTTTTAATATAGAAAACAATTTCTTCTTGATTTAAAAATTTATGTAAGTTAATCAATATTTATTTTATAAATTAGCAATAAAAATTGATACAGAAATATAAAAAAAAAACATAAAAAAATGTTTAAATAAAATAGAAACATTCGATTGTTTCACTACAACTACCTTAGCTAAATTTTATCCAATATCGCGTAACTAAATAATATAGCTACTTCATAAAATATATGTTAACTTGGGCTGTTTCAAAAAAGACAACCATGTTTTAACACTTCACTTTTATACTAAAACTCAACTAAAAAACAAAATATTTTTTACGCCCTCTACAACTTTTTTCTTATCAATTGATTGTTACGTTTTATAGCAAAAATAAAAGGTCAAAGTCCTACCGCATATCAAAATTCAATTCTCGTGAAATGGTCAGGGAAAAACAATAAACGGTGTATCGAGTAAAAGGATCGCATTTGACGAAGAAGGAAGTGAATTTTTATCAAGACATTGGACGCATGTTGGAAAACCACAGGTTTTCCGTAACACACAGAAAAAAAAATTCAACAACCGAATTGGTCTAAAGTGCAACAACTGCATTTTTAATTGTAATAATAGAAATTTTATAGCAACTAAATATTTTCTTTTATGATGAAATATTTACTGTTAAGACAATAGAAATGTAATTGCCATTAACTACGGCCATTAACTACATTCGAATCAGTTTTCTGAGTATTCTAACAGGTGTTCAGTATCGTTTTTGGCAACTGGACAGATAACGCTTGAGAAACAAAATTAGTAGTTTTTTATTTCTCATATTACACTGCCGAACTTTTAATAGTTTTCCTAACATTTCAATTCATTCCACTTACAAAATACAGCCTTGACCAAATTTTATAAAGAAAGGATTTTCTATATATAAAAAAATATAAAACATCTTTCTACGAATTTGCTTAGTAACCTTTTCTTCATAAGGACAATCCTAATGTTTACAATTTGTTTATTATAAAACGTGATTAGAATAATGAAATATAAGCTTTTCATACATTTAAGTCAAATGAACGTAATTTTAGAGAAAATAAATCTAAAGATACACTAATAAATTTTGAATGTTAAGTTGTTGTAGCTGGTAATCTTTGGCAGATTTCTTGCAACAATATTGTAAAAAAAAATTTCAAGAAATAAAACTAAAAATATATAAAATACAAAAGAACGAAATTCGAACCAAAAATTGTAGTACTTATTCCTATAATGAGATAAAAAAATACCTTTGGCAAGTATGAATTCATTACACAGAAATATTTGCCACAATTGACAACAACAACAACCGTAAAGGTTGCCAAAATACAAGAGATTGTTGTTTTTTTTTTGTGAAATTTATACTTTGTCCCGATATTGCTACGCATGGACACACCGGAGTATACAGGGTGTTAAATAAGAAAAACATGGTTTTCCAGCACTGCCTCTAAAAACAAAAAAAAAAAAATAAATAAATAAAAATATCCTCCAAAATAGTAGTTACAATATTTAATATATAAAAATATAAATAATCACATATGCTTTTTCTTAATGAACTATATAATCTCGATAACCCCCTGTATATTTACTTTATATATTTATATATTTTATATACTCATATATATATATATGTATTTATTTTTTTTGTTATTTTCTGTTATGTCTGAGGTGTGAGACATTTACAGACAGACATTTAGGTATTCATACATTACTTTACAAGTAGTTCATCGACAAAACATTCACTAGTGGAAGATAATAATTGTCTGGCTGAATGGTTTGGCTGATGGCTCGGTTTGTTAGGCTATCTGTTGGCTGAGATGGCTGCTTGGCGGGACATTTTCTACACTTCGAGTATAATTTATGCGTTATTTTTGTAGACAAGCACATAGATGAACAGACAGCACAACACGACAGATCATGTCATGCAAAAATTTTCGAAAGAATAAATTTCACGTGTATAAAACTAACAAATACACAAACTCATCCTCAAATGTACTACGTACTCATCTTCTGCATTGAGATCATTTTAATATATTTCGCACTTTATTCGCTTAGAAAATAATAAGAAAGAACAACAAAAAAAAAAAAAGCAAACAAATGTTGAAAATTTATAAATGGCTAACAATGGCTCCGCGGCACGGTGCAGTGATTAACGCCTCGGAGTTAATACATGGAATACTTAATCTTAAATTAAGAATCATAATTTGTAATTAACTGCAGAATATGAGTTTCTAAATTTCGGGATTTCTAAAAAAAAAAAAAAAAATGCTGAAAGAACGTGCTTAATAACTCTGTTTTCTGGGAACATTTATTATATCTTTTTGGAATAAATATTGAAACGAAAGCGCCAGTCTAAAACAATTTCAATGGCTAATTAGACAAAAAAGATGGCGAAAAAACAAAATTTATTCGCAAAGTAATATATTTTGTGGAAACATTATTAATTCATATTCGTATTTAGTTCGCAAATTGTCTTCAAAAACATATGCATAAGTCTGGAGTTTTACCTAAAGTCTAGGCTAAAATAAATATAATCCAAAAACAATAAATCAATGTGAGTCCGATTACAGGGGAGATGTGTAAACATCTACACCTTTTCCAATTGTATTTCAGAAAGTATCAATTGATTTTCAGAAAGTATTAATTGTATTGCAGAAAACATCAATTGATTTTCAGAAATACTTAACTATATTTCAGCCAACATCAATTGAATTTTAGAAAGTACAGTAAAAATTCGATAATCCGGATAATTGATTGCAGACCCCAATCCGGAGTAGCGAATTATCCGGATTATCGAATTTTTTTTTTTTTTTTTTGCTTTTTTAAATGAAAAAGTGATATTTTATAAATGGGACATTACTACGCATGTATGTATTTATTAAAAATTATAATAATTCATAGCAAAATTAAACATAAAAACATAAATTTTAATTTGTACAGTTCAGTTAAAATAATAAAAAAAAATACACATTTACATACATACAGTAGTAACTCGATTCTTGCACATACTTGATACTTGCACACCTCGATTCTTGCAACATAGAAATATTTTTCATTACGCACTCAGTACTTGCGACATCCGAAAATTTTTAACTCGATATTTGCAACATTTTTGTATTACTCTTGCGTGCTACTTTGTTTACGTTTTCTTAGACTGAATACATTTCATGAAATCCCCGTCGTTTTATGCTGCTGATGAAATGTTGTAATTTGAATCAGTTTTAAGCAGACTATTGAGAGGTGCGGTGTCATAATGGCAAAGAAAAAATTTACGTTACTGACAATTAGAGATAAAGCTGAGATTTTAAAGAAATTAAGTGCTGGATTTTCCACCAATTCCTTAGCCAAAAGTTTTCATGTGCATAGATCAACAATAACTAGTGTTAAGAGAAATGAAAACACCATAAAGAAATTTGTGGCACATTCTGAATCCGGCCCTGGGAGAAGAAAGACGCTTAAACACTCGGAGTTTCCAAAAATGGAAAGAGCATTGTTTAAATGGTTTGCAAATCAAAGGGCAAAGAATTTACCAATCACATCTGATATGCTCAAGGAAAAGGCAAAGTTATTCCATGCCAAAATTCTAGAAAAGTCGGGTGGCTTCCACGCTAGCAATGGTTGGGTTGCAAACTTAAAAAAAGACATGGAATCCGAATACTCAAAATATGTGGCAAAAAACTATCAAATAGGAGTGATTCTTTAACCAATTTTTGCAAAAACTAAATGAAAAAATTGCCGATCTAAATTTGGAAAAAGAGCAGATATACAATGCTGATGAGTCTGGCCTATTTTGGAAGCTTTTGCCCGATAGAACTCTTGTGCGCTCTAAAGAAACCTCGGCGCCGGGACATAAAAAAAAGAATAACTTTTCTTGCTTGTACGAATGCTGCTGGAAATCATAGAGTGAAATTAATGGTTATTGGAAAATCATCAAATCCTCGTTCATTCAAAAATTTTACGGATATGCCTGTTTTCTACAAAGGTATAAAAGTGCTTGGATGACAATTGCCTTGTTTGAAGAATGGTTTCACAGAACATTTGTTCCAGAGGTAAGTCAATCGTTGATCCTAAAAAAATTCCTTTTATTACATACATTAAAAAATTTAAAATTTCTTAAATCTGTAGGTGAAAGAGTTCCTTCGTGGAAAAAATCTTCCCGAAAGAGCTCTTTAACTTATTGATAATGCTCCATGCCATCCCAAAGAAGGCGAGTTAAGGATTAATGATGGTGAAATTTTGGTAATGTGCCTTCCTCCAAACTGTACTGCTTTTATACAGCCCATGGATCACAATGTTATAAGGCTTACGAAGCTGAACTACAAAAAACGCATATTAAGTCACATTGTTTGTCGAGGAAAAACAATAGACGAGTCTTTGCGAAACATCACCTTAAAAGACGGAATATGTTTTTTAACTAATGCGTGGAATGCCCTTAATGAGTCTTCAGTTCGGTCATCATTTCAAAAACTGTTTAATAAATCATCCGACTGGGATAATGAAGATGTCATTCCTCTTTCAGAGTTACGTTTACAGCTAGCTGACGATGCATTCAATATTCAATCCATTGCAACTTTGCTTCAAGAAGTAGAACCATTGCAGCAAATATCACATTCTGAAATTGAGTAATGGATTGTTGAACCTAATTTGGCGCTCACCGCACAAAATGAAGAGCAGTGTACCGATGATGACCTTACTGATGGTGAAGAAACCGGTGACGTGGTACTCAATACGAAGCAACTTACATCGGAGGAGACTATATTAGCGTTCAATATTTGCTTAGAATGGGCGGAGCAAAATAATGCTTCATTAGACGATATTATGATGCTCCAGAGACTAAGAAGCAGTGTAATACTGAACAAGCGACTTTTTACAAAACAAACGAAAATTTTAAATTTCTTTAATTCCACATAAAATATGTATCTACTGTTATATGAATGCGTTGAACTTAAGTGCTTTGAATTGAAATATTAAACTTAGATTCTAATCAGATGTATGTGCCTTTGATTTTGTATGGGAAATTAATACTCGGTACTTGCGACAACCTCGAAACTTGCACCGAGCCCGGTTTTCATTACGTGCAAGAATCGAGTTTCTACTGTACTTAACAATAAATAATATTAATTTCGTTTGACAAAGTAATCTAATACGGCTGTTTATGCGGGAACTTATTAAACTTCTTTCTAAGGCTTGATCACGTAATTCATAAAGAACTAAGAGTTTGTCAACTCCTACATCATTTTCTTCGGCCCACTTTATTGAGATATCCAAACTTTGTACAGCATCGTTGGCTTTTACGATTTGTAAAAGGGATAATTTTTCATTCTCTTCATCTTCTGAGGATATCTGAATATCTGATACCGTTGAGTAATTATCGTTAATCCATTCTTCTAAAGGGTTTCTCAACAGGGACGCTACAAAAGTAGAAAGACAGGGACAGCAAACGACGCCATATTTCTTGCCGCTCTTTTGACATTTCTCTTCAGTAAGGTTTGCCATTTCATGATGGAAAGATATACGAGCCAACAACGAGTCAAAATTATTAAAATTTACTACCCAAAATTCGGAGTCAGTGGGCTCAACGTTAAGAGCGCTACGTCCAATTTATGGTCGTCATAATCATCCTAGCATATCAACAATTGAGCGTCTAGTGGAAAAATTTGAATCCACAGGCACAGTACAAAATGTTCCCGTGCCAGTGAGACAAAGAAGTGCCCGTAGTGTCGAGAATAATGCTGCCGCTGAGGCTTCAGTTGAAGAAAGCCCAAATGTGTCTCTCACACGTCGTTTTCAAGCATTGGGCATATCTGTGACGTCGTTGTGGCGAATTTTGCGAAAAGATCTTGGCCTACATCCTTACAAGATCAAATTGAAGCAAGAACTGAAGCCGCTTGACCACCAGAAGCGTCGTATGTTCGTGAATTGGGCTGAGCAACAACTTGAAAATGGTTCAGATTTTCATCGAAAAATCATCTTCAGCTATGAGACTCATTTCTGGCTGAATGGCTTCGTCAATAAACAAAATATGCGTTATTGGTCAGACAGCAATCCACACGTACTCCATGAGTCATCATTGCATTCCGAAAAAATTACGGTTTGGTGCGGTTTATGGGCCGGCGATGTCATTGGGCCGTACTTCTTCCGTGATGATCAAGACCGGCACGTTACTGTGAATGGGAATCGCTACCGTTCGATGATAACCGAATATTTTTGGCCCCAATTAGATGATATGGACTTGGAGGACATGTGGTTCCAACAGGACGGCGCCACAAGCCACACAGCGAATGTCACAATCAATTTATTGGAAACCAAGTTTGGAGAACGTGTTATCTCACGAAATGGTCCAGTCGATTGGCCGCCTCGGTCGTACGATTTGACGCCGTTGGACTATTCCCTGTGGTCTATGCCAACAAGCCGGCGACGATTGATGAACTTCGTACGAATATCGAACGTGAAATTGCAGCAGTATCGGCCGATTTATGCTTGAAAACCGTCGAAAATTGGGTTCAGCGTCTGGACTTCTGCAAGCGTGCCCGTGGTGGCCATGCAAAAGAGATCGATTTCCATACATAATGGCATCGAACGTGCTTTCACAGGAATAAAGAATTTCATTGACATCCAAAACAGTTTTTGTTTTATTTAAAAAAACTTTTGTAGCGCTCTTATTGAAAAACCCTTTACTTCTTCGGTATTGAAATATTTTTGATCTAAATTTTGAAGCATGTCTGATGAAAATGTAATATTATTTTCGTCGTCATCTAGCCTTTCCTGCAAAAAGGACAAAGGCAAATCATCTTCAGAGTCCCATTTATCCGGAAACAGTTTATTCCAGCTGGATCTAAGCACTCTACCACTGACTTTTCCCCAAGAATTTCTCAGCATAATACAGCATTTTTGAATTTTATGAAATTATGAAACCATTCCATGAATAAATTTGTTGTCATCCAACCATATTTGGAGGATTAGTATTCTACTGGAGGGTTCTTTTTGAAAGACGTTGGGTTTCGAGATTTACCAATAACAACGATGTCTAATTTTTGATCTCCGGATTTATTGGAGCCACATAGAAATTTAATCCTTTCTTTACACATTTTTCGCCCAGGAGCATTTTTTTCCTTCTCATGTACTAATGTTTTGTCTGGAAGCATTTTGTAAAATAATGCTGATTCGTCCGCATTATAAATTTGTGAATCAAGTAATTCTTCCGATTGAATTATTTCATTTATTTTCAACTGAAATTCAGCTAAAAGATCTATGCGGCTTGATAGTTTTTCGCCACAAAATTTCAGATCGCGTATTGAAAATCGATTTTGAAATTTTTGAAACCAGCCACCACTAGCAAGAAATTGTTTTTGTGTACCATAATTTTGTTCAAATAAAGCCTTTACGTTTTCACAAATAATTTCTTTAGAAATTGGTAGGTGTTTTTCACGTTGTTTCCCAAACCACGAAAATAATATATGTTAATACTCTTTATATCCACCATCTTTTAAAGTTTTACGCTTTTGCAATAGTTTTTCATTAGATGTCTTCGCAAACCTGAATGTAAAATATTTTTGTTAATATTTAATTAAAAATCATGTAAAAAATTAGCTCACCTTTTGAAGCTACCACTTTTTTTTATATCTGAAATAGTGGAAGTACCAACCCCATATTTGTCAGCCAACACCCTTCCACTCACACATTTACTAAGTTCTTCAACAATTTTTACTTTATCTGAAATAGATAAAGTCTTGTGTGCTCTCTTCACTGAAGGCATCTTGCATGTGCATGTGCAACCTTCCAAAACATACTCATATCACACTATTCTAACTGTATTTTTCAAAGCATGCTGTGATTTGAATAAAAAATAAGTAAAAACGGGTGTTATTCAATCTGGACTATGGAGTTGCAATCAATCCGGATTATAGAATACGCAATGAGCTGCAAAATGCTGTCCGGATTACCGAATATTCCGGATTAGTGGAGTCCGGATTATCGAATTTACACTGTATCATATATATTTCAGAAACTGTCAAATGTTTTTCAGAAAATATCAATTGTATTCCAGAAAACATCAATTGATTTTCAGAAAATATCAATTGAACTTCAGAAAATATCTATTGAAATTCAGAATTAAAAAGTAGTTTATCCTACAATACCGAAAAGTTATGATTGTTTCTATTAGTGATTTGGAGTCACAGAAAATGTTTAGCAATATTTGGACTTATTTGTTATGCACTGGAAAATAAACTATCAAGGGCGGCCTTTTAATGGAAAGAAGAAGAGGATTTCATTTATTAATCAGCTACAATATAAACACCAGGATATAATTTTAACCGATTTTGAAGCCATCATTTTGAAAAAAAAACACGTTTATATCGTCACATAAAATGCAAAAGGCCGTAACTAACAAAAAGTTCAAAATTTACTTTTTATTGTAGTTACGGCGTTTTACTTAAAAGCAACTATTTTACCATAAATTTGTTTTCATAAATAAAAATCCATCTTTATTTTTCAGCTTGGTTCTAAAATTTGGGTATTAAGTTTAATATAAAAAATATTAGTAACGGCCTTTTGCATTTTAGGTGACGATATGTAGTTTTCAAGTTTTCAAGTGTAGTTTCCTAGTGTAATACTTAAAAAAATATGTTTTGGTATAGCGTTCTGACTATTTTTCTGAGACTCAATTGATATTTCCTGAAACTCAATTCATATTTTCTGAAGTAAATTTAATAATTTTTAAATACATTTGATGTTTTCTGAAAAAAAGTTGATATTTTCGGAAATATATTTGATAGTTTCAGAAATACATTTTATGTTTTCTGAAATACATTTGATGTTTTCTGAAATACGTTTGATGTTTTCTGAAATACATTATATCATTGCTGAAATACATTTGATGTTACCTGAAATACGTTTAAAATTTTCTGAAATACAATTGATGGTTTCTGAAATACATTTGATAATTGCTGAAATACATTTGACAATTTCGGAAATACATTTGATATTTTCTGAAATTAATTTGATATTTTCTGAAACTCAATATATATTTTCTGAAATTCAATTGATATTTTCTGAAATACAAATGATACTTTCTGAAAATCAATTGATGTTTTCTGAAATACAATTGATACTTTCTGAAACACAATTTATATTTTCTGAAAATCAATTGGTGTTTTCTGAAACACAATTGATACTTTCTGAAATTCAATTGATGTTTTCTGATATACAAATGATACTTTCTGAAAATCAATTAATGCTTTCTGAAATACAATTGATTATTTCTGAAAATTAATTGATGCTTTCTGAAATTCAATTGATACTTTCTGAAAATCAATTGATGCTTTCTGAAATACAATTGATTATTTATGAAAATCAGTTGATTTTTCTGAAATTCAATTGATACTTTCTGAAAATCAATTGATGTTTTCTGAACTACAAATGATACTTCCTGAAAATCAATTGATGCTTTCTTAAATAAAATTGATTATTTCTGTAAATCAATTGATGTTTTCTGAAATACAAATGATACTTTCTGAAAATCAATTGATGCTTTCTTAAATAAAATTGATTATTTCTGTAAATCAATTGTAGTTTTCTGAAATACAAATGATACTTTCTGAAAATCAATTGATGCTTTCTGAAATACAATTGATTATTTCTGAAAATCAATTGATGTTTTCTGAAATACAATTGATACTTTCTGAAACACAATTTATATTTTCGGAAAATCAATTGATGTTTTCTGAAATACAAATGATACTTTCTGAAAATCAATTGATGCTTTCTTAAATAAAATTGATTATTTCTGTAAATAAATTGATGTTTTCTGAAATACAAATGATACTTTCTGAAAATCAATTGATGCTTTCTGAAACACAATTGATTATGTCTGAAAATCAATTGATGTTTTCTGAAATACAATTGATAACTTCTGAAACACAATTGATATTTTCTGAAAATTAATTATTATTTTCTGAAACACAATTGATACTTTCTGAAATTCAATTGACGTTTTCTAAAATTTAATTGATACTTTCTGAAAATCAATTGATGTCTTCTATTATACAATTGATACTTTCTGAAATTCAATTGGTAATTACTTAAATGCAATTGGAAAAGGTGTGGTAATTAAAAAAAAACACAAAAGTTTATTTTTGACTTCTTCAAAGTTTTCCTAGTATTTAGCATTTTAATGTGTCAGGCAGCTATTCACAATAGATAATGGAATTTCAACTCTGATTGTGTTAAATGTCAAGTAAAATGAAGACGACAATAAATCTATGGAAGTAGGCAAACAGAAAAGTAAAAGATACGTGGAAAGAGGAAAAGTTGCCGAGAAAAGTTTATTTTTCATCTTTCTTCAAGAAATTTAAGCGCTTCTAATAAAATTATAAAGAAAATATAGAATTAGGGAGTTTTTGCACGTTTTAAGTGCAGATAATAGAGTGAAATACACATCAGAAATGAAGAAAATATCATAGTCGTTGCACCAATACACTCATACTTCACACCGTTTTTGTCTTACTCTATTTTTCTGATTGCAATGTGAAATAGATTTTTACCCCTTTGAGCGTTAAGTTAAGCTTACGGTTCGTTATTAAAAATTTAGGTGTTCCTAAGCTAGATTTGTCAATAGCAAATATATACTTGTATATTTAAAAAAAAAACAACTCTGTAAGTTTGTGAACATGTTAAACTCACAGCACACCTAGCGGTCAATAGCAAATATATGCTGGAATATTTAAAATTAACGAAAACCATTTGTGATTTTGCTAAACAGACAGCGAACTCGGCGGTTCTGCTCACTAAATACACCAATACACTTACATATACCTCATATATTTCCCTTGAGCTGTTTTTGTGATTGTATTGTCAAATTAGATTTTAACTCCCCCCCCCCCTGAGTGCATTACCTTTCCATATGATTGTTGAGTTTTTGGCCGCTTTGGTCGGCTTTTGCACGTTTGTAACCTTTCCGCAGTCTATTGGATTCCGGTGTATAATAATGAATCCACGGCCCAGCCATTGTTATAAATCGATGCAAAAATTATGTTGCATTTATTTCAAAGACCTCCAAACACGTTTCAGTTTTTATTCAGCTGTTAAAAATCGCGGCACCCATCGAGTAGAAAGCTTTTTCATATTTAAATGATCATGTAACATATGCCAAACTTACTCTGTTGATAGCTTTTGATGCCAGTAATCTCACTCACTTTAATCTTCTAATCATACAATACAACCTGATGCACTGTTCATTCGTTGTCTTTGGCAACTGCCTCATTTCGACAACCAGGACGATTTGCACCATTTATGATCATACGACCACGTTTGAATTCGGCGAAGATTCACCATAATGTTTATCAATCCATTCTTTGGCTTGGACGGTACTTTTTCCCACCAAATAACAATGTTTAATCAAAACACCAAACTCTTTGCAATCAATTTTTTCTCAAACCTTAAAAGCGCAGCATTTTTGTAACGGTAACTTTTTTTCTAATAAATGAAGTGTCATGAAATTTTGACTGCATTTTTCTAACTGTTGTTGTTACTGAATAAATAGAAAAAATTGGCGATTGATACGCCATCTATATGTTAGGCCACGGAGTTTTCACACCATATAGTATTTCCTTATTTTTATATATCTGTGGTAACAAGCATTAACCGCCTAAGTCGAAAATCATTCTTTCGAGAAAATTGACTTTTTATGTAGATGTAATGGGTCTTCAATACGACTTAGTCAGTATATCTATATTATTAATAGGTTGTGACCGATAATTTGTTCCACAATTTCTTCCGATTTTGACCAAATATACCTTATTTCAAAGGTATTTTTTTTTAGCTATCCACCAGATTTACGGATTTTTAAATTTTTACACTTTTTTGGAGGAAAATGCATTTAAAGTTGCTACAACGCATAAAATTATACAATGCTAAGTATGTGTTTATTAAATTTGTTATGTTTGTTAATGCGGTTGTGAGTTTGTTTTCTTCATTCACAATAATAATTATAACTAACATTGAAAAAAATTTGGACATACACCAAAAAGTGATTGTGAATTGGCTAAAATTTCTTAGAATTTGCCCTCGAATT
This sequence comes from Cordilura impudica, assembly GCA_963682025.1. NCBI lineage: Eukaryota > Metazoa > Arthropoda > Insecta > Diptera > Scathophagidae > Cordilura > Cordilura impudica. Next base: position 29,191,584 of record OY821517.1, read on the forward strand.
TCGTGGGCTGGGATCTGCTAGTTTCTATTAATAACTTTTTAAATAACAGTGTTAGAGAAATGGGGATTTCACGTAAATATAAAGCATTGTTAGTAGAATACGGTTATATCATTTTTTGATCAACCGAACTCCATAGCAGATCGATATATTTAACGATATGGCAGATGCAGTTACAAAATTTATTTCACTTATGTATAGATTCCCAAACAAAGCGATCAGAATAAGCAGCAGGTATAAGTTCCTTGATCAATCGAAAACATAATCTAATATTTTTGGTCTCTCACTTTAATTGAAAATTCAGTTACCAGCACAAAACATAGCCCAATGTAGGGTACTCTAAACTATTGTAAATTTTAATTGAAAGTTAAAAAAAAAAAACAAAAAACAAAAACAAAAATATGCCATATCACTTCAACGCTATCTATTTGTTTCCCTTATTTTAAATGTGCTTATATTTCAGTTATTTTTCGCTGTTTTTCCAAGAAGTTTTTATTACAGATTAGCAAAAGAAAAAAAAAATTGTTTTAATTAAATCACTTGTTGTTCTTGATTTTGAAAATATGTACAAGTGAACGAAGTAAAAACAGTGTCTGTGTATTTGTTGGCCATACACGAGAATAATTTTGAATTTCTTGTTTGGTTGCAACATTTTGAGTTGCTGCTACGAAAATTTATTATTTTCTATTGTGTGTTAATATTTTTAGTGGTTGTGCTTTAATTCTATTAAATTGTGCTTTATTTTTCTATATAAAATTTTGTTGTTTCTTTGTTTTTTCTTGTTGTTGCTGCTGTTTTGTTGCATTTTACTAACTAGTGAAGCCAAACAAACATTTTTAGCAAGTGGTCTATTTCTGCGTCTGTTTGTATGTCTGTCCGTCTCTCTGTCTTAGTTTTGGTTTTAGTTTTCTCGTCTGGGGCGGTTGTAGAAGCTGACAAATTAATAAAGTGCAAACAGTTTATGGTGCATAGCGAATTGTTATTTATCTCTTGTTTTCTGCTTTCGTTGCGGCCGCTGCGCTTGTACATTTTAATTTATTTCATACATTTAAATATTGTATTAATTAGACAGTCGCATTGGAGTAGAACTAACAATGCTTCAATTGCTGTAAATAGTTTATGGCTATTAACCATCAATGACAATGCTTCACCTTTAGGTGAACCATTTTCAAGATATTTATATCCTATTATATTTTATACGATTTCAGTTCAAATAAAGATCATATATATCAAAATATAAATTAAATTCGGATGAATACTACTCGGGCACATTACAATCATACATTTCCAGGTTCCTTCCAAAATTTACACTTTTCAACAGTCTCATCGTTTGTTTGGCAATAGCTAAGCTTCGTAGGAAATTTATGCTATAAAAAGCATATTATATCACCATTTAATTTGACTCTTTGAGCGCTATCGAAAATAAATAATTATCAAGTCTGTTATAATTTTACATAGCCTTTCTCTATATCCCAAATTCAAATAGCCTGTCCTCCTATCTGTCAAATCTCACCCATAATAGGTAAGCGAATATATGGATTTTATTTCAACATACTTGCTGTTATCCTGAGCAATTTAATAAAGAAAATGAGCCATATCTGCACACTGGATCAAAAGATAAGAGTACAAATGTGAAGAGATGTCTTAAGGTTTTGTTTTCCACAGCACCATAGATATATAGAAGAGGTTAATTCACATAACATAAAATATATAATAAAAAAATGTTCACATCAAAAATATATTTATATTGACCTCAAAAGTATATTTTCTCTCGAAAAATATATTATGTATATTAAAGTGGGTCAATTTTTTCTCGACCAAATGCTTGTCCAAATCGAAACCTTCGACAAATTCTACGAAGGTTTGCCCAAGAAACTAAGGGTCTAAAATCAAAATCGAGCTTCCCGTTTTTAACGAGAAACTTTTCTTTTCGTATTTTATATTTCATTAATATGCGAAAATTTTATTGAGTCTTCTAAGTTAAAAAAAAGTGATTATGTTTGGGCTTGTTCGAAAGGAAATTGCATTTAAAAAAGCTTTCACTGAAAGAAAAACTTACCAAAGCTTATCAAAACTTATCACTAAATGGTACACAAAAAATTGAAAGAACATTGTGACGTATCAAAAATAATTTATATATTTGTAAGCAATTAAATGAGTACATCAGTTAATCGCTCACAAAGTCATTAATATATACCTGAAACCGGTTTAAGATTTGATACATTTCAATAAAAAATTAATTGTAAGCGATCAGTCATATACACACGCCGAGAGAGAAACAGTGTAGAAGAAAAAGTGTAAACGGAAGAAGAAACTTTAATTGTCGTTTTTTCTATTTAATTTAGATAATTAAGTATGTAATATATTTTTAAGTGTTTTATAAAATCAATAACATTTCTAATTAATTTAGAACAAATCAATTGAGTTTAAAAAAGGGAACCGAATTACAGATTACAAAACGACAATTTTGGAAACGTACAGTATGGGAAAGTTGCTATTCACATTTTTGATGACAGCGGCGGCAATAAAAAAAACAAATGTAATAAAGCTGACTGCAATTGGAACTGCACGAGGTAACAGTTATAAAATCCCGTTGGAATATCAAGAAATAGCAATGCATAAAGAGTTCTGCAAAACAACAGCGGTTGAAAAAGTGAAAAAAAACTTTAACACATCGACACTAATCAAGGAATATTTGGATAACATTAACAGCAGATGAAGATGAAAATCTAAACCTAAACGACTATTATTTGGAGGAAATATAGATTGAATCGAAATCGACATATGAAGAAAAAAAATCGTGTACAAATTTATAAAAACTTTCAGAAAAATTTGTGAATGACAAATTTGAAGGGAAAAACGCAAATGGGGAACAATAGTTAAATACCTTAGAAAATGAATATATGCGGCTAGACATAGAGCAGGACTCAGAAAAAAATAGAGGCTTTAAGATTATTTTTAGAAGGTTCTGCTATAGATTGGTACAATTCAATGCTCATAAAATGTTCATTAACATCAGACTGGAAAACATGGAAAGATAATTTTTGTACAACAACACAAACCGTTAGAAAATTTAAACGTAAAATGCCTAGACAATGTCAATGCGAGAAGAAAAATCTAGTCGGTTAAAGAAGGATAGAAAGTTAGCTTTGGAAAATATAAAGAAATCACACTTATACAACAAAACTTTGTATGACAAAAATAGAAAAAGGATTGAAATTGATATTGAAGATTTTGTATATATGTGGAAAATGGGCATAGAACATATAGGAAAAAATTAGATGAGATAAGGATTGGACCCTTTAAGGTACTAGAAAGAGTATCTAACTCCATTTATAGAATAGATACAGGATACAAAAAAAACAGAATCAAATTTATTTCATATCTCAAAACTTATTCCAATATCAACGATTTAACTTTGTGTTTTGCAAAATTTTGTAATCAACAAAATTTTTCCCTAGGGGTGGAGATGTAAGAAAATAAGTGAGTACATCAGTTATTCGCTCACAAAGTCATTAATATATACCTGAAATCGGTTTAGGAGTTGATTCATTGCAATAAGTACTAATTGTAAGCGATCAGTCATATACACACGCCGAGAGAGAAACAGTGTAGAAGAAAAAGTGTAAACGGAAGAAGGTAACTTTAATTGTCGTTTTTTCTAATTAATTTAGGTAATTAAGTATGTAATATATTTTTAAGTGTTTTATAAAATCAATAAAAATTCTAATTAATTTATAACAAACCAATTTAGTTTCAAAAAGGGAACCAAATGTCACATTACGTATTTATAAAATTTTAGTATTTAAATAGAGTTTTAAAAAGCTCTAGTTTGAAGTGCTGAAAATAAAAATTACAAAATTATAGCAGCAATAATTAACACAGTGACCTAAAAACTATTTAAAAAACGCCTAATAAAAAAGTAACACAGCTTCTTTCACAGACCCGCTTCCGGATCCACAAATTCCTCCACACATTCAAGGAACCGAGCGATTTCTGTAACTATTGACTAGCGTTTCACGTCAAATTATTGAAAAAAATCCCGATGGTGTTTTGGCAGTCACGGATGAAAGTATAAACGCAACACCTAGGATGAACAGCAAACAACACATTAAAAATAAGTAATTCTGAAATAAAAAGTGTATTAATTTTTTCCCTTTTCGCCGTTAACAATTAAGTTTTTGTTTTGCATTTAGATATAAAATAATTTTGTTTACTTCAATATGATTTGGCGAACGATGAAACTAATTAAAGTTTGCAAACATCGCAAAATCGTTTATTTTAATTTTTATGAGCGGACCGGTAACAAAATTATACATAAGAAGCACTCCGATTTTTTTGAATATATTTCTTTTTTATATTAATTTTAGTATATTTAAAAAATAATATAAAATACGAAAAGAAAAGTTCTCGATTTCGATTTTAAACCCTTGGTTTCTTGGGCAAACCTTCTTAAAATTCGTCATAGATTACGATTTTGACAACCGCATGGTGAATTTTTTTAATCCATACACATTGACCCATTCTATTATATAAATTTTTTTAAATAAAAATTTTAAACAATTTATTATTTTCTATTTTAACAAAAAATAAAACAAAAAATCTTATTTTCGAAATCAATTCAAAAACATTGGCACATTTTTTTTTTATTTTTCTACATTCTGCAAGACATGTAATACAGCACCTTCGGGTCGACACCAACCCTCCTGATGTTAATATTTCTCAATTGTTTGACGTGACTAGTTTTACAACTACGGTTTTGCAATAATGGTTTTTAAAGCCTCAAATTGCGGCCTGATCTATCAGTTGGATCAAAGATGTGCAAATCACTGGAAAAAAATCACAACAACGTTTTCAGCCTTGAATGGCTGCACGTCAGGATGTGTCGGGCAGTTGTCCAATAGCAGAAGGATTTTCTATCCATGAACCGGAACCGCTGCAATACCCACTTTTAGTTCTTGAGCACTCTAAAGATTTTTGGCTTTGAAAGCTAATAACAGACTCACTTTCAGCACAAAGCTTCAAAATTATGTCTTTGTTTTTAACCCTATACCACTATGTGGTCAGGGCATAACGACTTTGTGTTGATATTTGTAACTACCAAAAAAAATTAGACCTAGACCCATCTTTTATAATACCGATCGACTCGGAATCACTTTCTGAGTCTATTTAGCGATGTCCGTCCGTCTGTGTAAACTTTGTTATCAAGTCGCAAATACGAATATATTTCCATGAAATTTAGTATATAAGCTTCTATCGGCCACAGGATAAACGGTATTGACATTGGTGAAAATCGGTTCTCATAGCGGTTCAAATGACCGCTATGAGATTGACTTAAAATGTCACAATATCCAAATTATCCTATAGATCTTGGTCAAATTTGGTTTGTGTGTGTTTATTACATCCACTTATCAGTAGTCCAAAAATAAATCCTATAGGACAATTCTTATTCATAGCCCCCATATAAAGCTGATTCCCGATCTTTACTTAAATCTATCAAAAAACAAAAATATTGTACCGGTTTTCTCACAAATTTGGTTTGTATATGTTTTTGCAGAAAGTAGGTGACCTTACCAAATATGGTCACGATTGGTCCATTTCTAGACATAGTCCTCATATAAATATAGCATCCGATGTGACGTTTTTTATATTCGAAGGCAATAACAATGCCTCTCAAATTTTGTTTATTATTTTTATATCTAATTAGTTGGGCCTAAGAGTGTCTCTAGACGCATGATATTGGGTATCGTATATTCGGTCTAGTGAAGGCCGTCCAGTGAAGGCCGTACCAGGCACGCTGGTGCTCGGCTTCATATATGTATACAGCCGAACGAAAACAAAAATACTCACCAAAGAGTAAAAGTAAACAACAATTTCATTTAGTTTTATGAAAGCTTTTGAACAAAGCAGGTCTACGTCGCATTGCTTTTTGAAATTCATATATAAATTTTTTTTAATAGGTACACAGAGAATATTTGTTTAAAAGGAAACAAAAATATTGATAAAATTTCGAAAACTTGATAAACTAAATTACGCTATAAATTAAACATTTTCTATAAATATCATACGTCGCCTCCATTTGACAACATTATAGCTGTCTTTTATACATTTTTTTTTTAATTTTTGGTTTTTTAGTTTTTGGTAACATACCACTTATTAACCTTTGAAATTTTTTATATTTTTAAGTTTTGCTATTTTTTTGTTTTTTTGTTTTTTAAAGAAATGAATTACTTATTATTACTTATTTGATTTAATAAACTCCAAACTTATGGATAAAAGAGATATTTAATCTCTTCACATTTTGTTTCACATTTTCAGAATGTAAGATTTAAAATTGTAAAACAAAAAATATATTCAAAATTTTACCATATTCTTCGTGAACTCAACTATTTTCCCTTTTAGTCATTCATATAAACATTAATACAAAATCTACACAAACCCATTTAATATCGGTATTGTGTTACCTCCATGGATTTCGATCAGTGTAGTACAACTAACACATGCTCATAAACACTATTACTAACTCAATTCTCTCGATGGCCACCACTGGTCTAGACCGACTGTAATATTCTTACTTGTTCATAATGTCATAAACTGTTTCTGTTCCCTCTCCTTATTTTTGTGAGAGTATTTTAATAGAATTTTTTTTTTCTGCAATGTCCATTAATCATCTCAGCTTTTCCTTCAATGGTTAAGACTTTTTTATCTTTTTACCGCTGATAAGGATGTCATCATATAATTCAACACTAACAATCCACACCTCTCAAAGCAACGTGTATGTGCTTCTGACTGATCGTATGCAAACAAGGGGATTTCCCTATTTCCCGTTTTTCCCATTATGATTTACTAAAAAGTAATCAAAAAATATATACTCGTATGTATATATATATATATTTCATTATCATAGTTATCCCGGATAATCACAGTTAATCGAGACAAACAAAATTATTTCTTTATTTCTTTCCCGGATAATTATTGTTCCGGTAAATCGAGGTCACACTGTATAAAAACTAATATAAAAAACTAAAATTAATTAAATTGGAAAATAAAGTAAAATTGAAAAAAATTCAAAATTACTTTGGTCGGTAATTCTCCTGCTAGGAAGGATATGAACACAAATTTAAGAAACAGACTTCATCGCAATCTCTAGAGGAGGACAGTCCATCACAATAAAAATTTAACAATGTAAAAATCTCATGCTTTTAAAAAAATTACTACTCTATTCTATTTACTTATTCTATTATATTTAAATTCTTTTCTATGTACTCACATTCCTGTCTAATATTGTATTTGAAATAAAAATACTTTTGAAAACTTTTTCATTTCATACGAAATAAAATTATCATTTGAAATAAAGTTGAGTATTAAAACAAACATTTAAATTAACTGCAATTCTAAGAGTTTGTGCTGGTTAATGTTTATTTTAGAAATTCCTTAAGAACTTTTCCGTTAAACTTCTACCAAAACCGTAATGCGATAATTAAAAACATTAAAAATCTTGTGTGATCACACAGTGTAACCTCAGACTAATCCCACTAAATGAAGAAGATGAAGAAGACTTGAAGCAATTGCGGCAGGGATGGGGGGCAAAGCAGGCTAAGAAAATCGCGTTAAAACAATTACAAGCGAAGCATAAGGGGCGAAGGGAAGACAAAAGGATGTTCTTAATACCCTAAAAATGTATCAAGGGAAATTTACCTTAAGATGGCAAGATTTTTTTTTTTGAAGGAACATACATGAGTACTGGTGTATGTTAAGACTATGGCAAAAGTTTGTTTAACTGCTTATTTTTTACTTTGGATGAGTTAATTGTAACAGAGATAAAAAATACTTTGTGCTACGAGTATCAAGGAGACAGACTAACCACAAAAAACAACCACTTAATGTCGCGTTTAAAATTACTGAGTAAAAGTACTGAGTACAGGGTACTTGGCTTGTATATAAGTGTAAGTAGAAGCACTTAACAAGCTTTTCATTTCATTCATATTGTTTGTATGTGTGTGTTTGCGTGTGTGTTTCTCAGTGTCTGTGTACCTTCTTAAGATATAATATTCTCTTTGTATATGATTTTATACTTGAGCTAAAGCCAAAAAATGATGACATTGCGATATCTTGGTATATTATTATGAATATTCTGTAGCCGAGGCTGGATAAAACAAACAAACAAACAAAAAAAGTATGTTAAACAAGTATTATTACCTTGATAACTCTCTAAAAAAAATTATTATTACGATGACAATGATGTTTAAGCATTTTCAGACTCAATAGAAGATAATCACAATCACGATTTGTAAGTGCTAGGCTTTAAAACCATAAGCAGGTAATTTTTTTTTTTTTTTGCTGAAACATTAAAATCAGTAATTCAACCTTTTAATATTTTCCAAAAAAAAAAAAAAAAACTGACAAATTTAAAATTTCTTTGCATTTCAAGGATCTTGTGTTCCTTTTTTTTTTTTGTAAGTTTATGTCAAGTTAATTTAGTGGAAAATTACAAAATTGTTGTTGACCCTTTGTGTATGAACGAGTATTCACAATAATATTTAGCAATGAGAATAATGTAAAATTTACGTGACATTTACTTTGCTAAATAAACATTCGTTCATAGTTAAACAATAACAACAACAAAAAAGCAAACACATACTCGTACAGTTGCTTGACAAATAAGACGAACCAAAAAAAAAAAAAAAACATAGCAACAACACTTGACTTCCTTTTCCTTTAAAAGTTCACTTCCGTATTTCTTCTTCAACTCGGTAACAAAAAGCAGGCAGAAGAAGAAAAAAACAATTTCAAAAATCAACTCACATCTGTGTGCACGATGATGTTATTTTAAGTCCTTTCTAAATAAAAACTGCATTTGACTTGCGACAAATTTCTCTCCTTGAAAAATAACAACAGCAACAGCAACAGAAAACACAACAACAAACAAAAACTCTTACCTTTAAAACCAACTGAACTAAACTAAACAACCAAAAAAAGGCCAAAAACTAATGTTTAAACTCATACACGTCCCAAACAAATGATAAATTTCCTTTGCTTACATTTCACAGACTTGCTCATGAGTGAAAATAAACTCCTTACTTTTTTCATCAGTCCTTAAAAGACTGAATGAACTGGTCACACATGTTCACATGTTCCTGGCCGTTCGTGTTCAGCACTTAAACAATGCAGCAAGTTGTCGACAAATCATATGTACTTTAGAAAATGTCTTGAAGGTCTTTTAAATCGAGTGTGTGTGTGTGTGTATGAGAGTTTGCAACGGGAAACAAGCAATAAGAAAATGTCCTTTTTTTGTTTCTTTGTTTGTATGTTGTACTCGTGTATGGCAAATGAAGTAATGGAGTGGACTTTATTTTTATTATTATTGTAGTTGTTTTACTAGGAAATTGTTATTTCATGAATAATGACTTTGGCAGCGGTGAGGTGACAATAATCATGAGGTGGGTTAGGCAAATAAAAGCTGTAAACTCCAGGTTTATTGGGTTTTTAGAAAATATTTTAGGAGTAAATGAATCATAATAGAAATGATGAAATGCCATAGAATCATGAAATAATAATGGAGAGTAGACAAAGGATTTTTTGTTCTTTCTATACCTGATTATATAGAATCAGTAATTCTGATTTTGTCGAAATCAAAAAAAAAAGCTAAGAAATCCTTGATAAGGTGATAACAAAATATTTACGATACCACACTTGGCCATATGAGCAATTTGGCATTGCTAAATTATTAACAGCAAAAATATCCACATTTTTAAATGTAAATGTTAACTTAAAGTTAACAAATATAAGGATTAATGATAAAAAAAAAGTCAAAATTAACCCATTAACGACCTTTAACCCTCCAGAGGTAAAAAAAACAACAATTTTCTCAATGATATTTTAATTAGAAGATTCGTGGTATTTGGTAGTATATGTTCAGTGCAGCTCATTGTCCAATGTAAAGTTCTGCAAATCATTTGCATACTCTGCATTTAAATATATGCTTTCATCGATTTCGTCATCGACATCAGTGTTTTCCATCGTGTTTTCGAAACAAAGCAATTCTATTGCTTCATGTGGAAGTTACGCATATTTTCGTTGTTGAACCCGTTTTGAAATATTTTTCGCTGAAATAAGGGGGTCGGAGGTATCGAGAGCTCTTTTAAAAACATTCGAAAGGTTATTAGTGCAGCTGCTTCTTCGAGCGTGTTGCAGTCTATCCGATTTATAGACCTTGTGACGCGATTCTGCAGCAGTTTCCCCAAAGTACCCAACTGATAAGACTGTATTTTTGATAATGGTCTTTGAATGCACCAGAACCTTATGTACCGATGCCGTAAAGGGCAACCAAGCATATATAGTTTCTGAATACCAAGCAATACGTTTCAAATTTGAACGAATTGATGTGAAACATGCACGAAAGGCATATCAATATGATTTAAGTCTGAAAACTAAATTTTCGTCAACGCCTGTGATCTTAGGAAAGATGGCGTGATTAGTGAAAGCCCGGCGCGCAGTGTTTCCGTCATTTGTGCTACCGAAACCTCCAACTTTAGGCATATCCACCTTAAGGCCGAGCTCTGTCCAAAGGCGTCTTGAATACACCTCTTTCTTTTGGAAACATCTAACTTATCATCTTCTGTTCGTATTTGCCATTTCTTAATAAACACTTATACCCTAAATGCAAAATGAACTCAAAGAAACGGATCCAGCTATGTAGAGGACTTATTCCGTATTTGAAGTTACATGCTTTTCCGCGAAATTTTGGAGATGTGTAGTCAGTTTTGGTCGAAAAATCTTTTGGTGTAGCACCACAAATAGGGCAAGCTTGACTCGAGTTCATTCCCGTCAAAGCACTAAGCACCTTCTCATCAATGAGTGTCAAATACAGTTTGAAGAATACTTCAACAATTTTCCCCTCTCCGATGAATATATATATTATTTCCAAAGAATCAATTTCCTGTTTCAAATTCAAATCCTCTTTCAAAATTGTATCCTTTGTTTCCCTAACGTATTCTAATTTAATTGGTCGACAAAATCTTACGGATTGAGCAGTAAGGTTGTTCCAAATAGGCGTTCCAGAAGGAAGTACTAGTCTCATCGGGATCATCGTTGTCGCAAAAAGCGGGGAATCGGAATTCTGCGAGTTACTGGGATTAATAAATGCTTGCTTAAATTGTGCTTGTCCTGTACTGCTGTCAAAACCGTAACTTAATATAAGCTCTGAAGTCGAGTAATTTGTGTTTTCATTCTGCATAAGACTCTCGAGAACATCACTTTGCGTCTTAACTATTCTTTGAGCTGTATGTTTCAAAATTAACTTTAAAGGAACTTTTGCTACTGTTACGGTGACCCTTATGCCATTTGGTCGGCATTTCAACTTCGCAGCCGCAACTTCATTGTAATGAGGATAAATGTCGCAGTTCCTATTTTTACCTTCATATCGAACGGCGTGAAGTTATTGTCGAGAAGGAATGCCAATGCTTAATTTGCAGAAACTGGAACACGATCTTTTAATTTTTTCAGTGCACAAATTTCTCATTTCAAATGGTCAAGTCGGACTTTTAAATGTTTCCGAAAGAACTGCAACCAAGTCTACATCCCCTTGTCTACGGGCCGAGGTAGTTGCTAAACAAACTAATAAATTTGTTTCGAAGTTGCATTGTGCTGAAAGTTCTGCTGATGCCTTTCTTTTTCCGTAATTCGATTTGTCAACATATTGGACTTCTGGACGACCATGTGCCTTATAAGACAGAGCTTGTAGTGCAAAAACCATTTCAGATTGGAGCCAGGAATCAACGCGAATATTTGAAAATTTTCTTCTTAATCTGGCCCAGTTTTTTTTTTTTTTCAAATATTTGCAAAATTGGGAAACCCTTCCTTCAACTGACTCCTCATCTTTAGAAATTTCTGCATCGCCAAATTTTTCCAAAATATACTTAACGAGAATCACGTGCTTGTTTTCTTTCGTGCTGCCTTTCAGCCAAATGTCGAACAACTCCGTTTTTATACCCTATACCACTATGTGGTTTGGGTATAATGACTTTGTGCTGCTGTTTGTAACAACCAAAAATATTTGACCTAGACCCATCTTTAATTATACCGATCGAATCAGAATCACTTTCTGAGTTGATTTAACAATGTCCGTCCGTCCGTCCGTCCGTCTGTGTGTCCATGTAAAGCTTGTAATCAAACTGCAGGTCGCAAATATGAATATATTTTGATGAGATTTGGTATATAAGCTTTTATCGGCCATGGGATGAACGCTATTGAAATTGGTGAGAATCGGTCCATGTTCAGACCTAGCCCCCATACAAATTACCCATATGAAATCGACATAAATTGCCATAAGATCCAAATTGTCATATAGATCTTACTCAAATTGGGTTTGTATGCGTTCATTACATCCACTAATGAGTAGTCCAAAAATGATCCCTTTGACCCCGTATAGAGCTGCTTCCAGATCTTCACTTAAATCTATTAAAAAACAAAAATATTGCACTGATTCTTCTCAAATTTTGTTTGTACATATTTTTGCAAAATACAAGAGACTTTACCAAACATGATCAGGATCGGTCCATTTTTGGACCTAGTCCCTTTATAGATATAGCATCCGATATGAACTTTTTCATATCTGTGGCCAAAAAAATTAATAAAAATCCCACTCAAATTTGGTTTTTGCTTATTTTCAATGTCCAGTTAGTTGGGCCTAAGAGATAGGGTTTCTAAACGCATGGTATAGGGTATCGTATAGTCGGTCTAGACCGACTATAATTTTCTTACTTGTTTGATAGTGAGGTATCCTAGAAAAAACGCTGTCATTTATAACGCGCACTTTTGCGACAGTTGAAATAAAAAAAAATAAATTTCTAATGCTTACACATATTCATTTTTCTTTACTTCTTAGAGGGCAGGGGAGGACGAGGCCTTATGAGCCTGCTATCTTTCAATATACATGAATTTTTTTTGGTTATGTTGAAAATTCGACTATTCTCAACTAAAATGCAAACAAATTTCGCACTTTTTAATTAAAAATATAAATACTTATTTATTTTGTTGTTTTCCATGGTACAATTTTCCAAAGTTTTGGCTATAACAATAAAAATTGCCAAAACCAACTGCGTAAAGGGTTTAACGAAAACACTGTAATAGCATGACTTTGACACAGCGTTGCCAACGTGAATTTGTTGTTGCCATAAAAAAAGGCAAACTGTTACAGTTAAGAGTATATTTGTCGTGATGGCATCACTAAAATATCAAAAAAGCATAATGTGGAAACTCGATTTAGCACGATTATTCTAGTCATTTGACCTAGTGTGCGATAGAGAGAAGCAAGAAAACGAAAGTATGATGAGTTTGTGCATAAAAGCGTTACTACAAGTGCCTTTTCGTCTATGCCAGTAGGACATTGGCCATCCAGCAGCTCTTTAAGCCGAACACCAGAGGAAGATGAAAGAACAAGAAATGCTAAAAAAAAGAAGGAAAACAAAAAGAAAATAAGCAGATGATCAAAAAGTCTTGCCTTAGCATGTGACAGGACCAGAGTTTCAGATCGATCTGTACCATTTATTCTTAATGCAGCAACGCTTGATTTAAACGTTATGAGCGCCGAAAACTCACCGTGCGTAATAGACCGTAGTAAAATACGTCGAGAAAAGAAAAAAGTGCTGAAAGAGCTGAAGTCTATTGGTTACGAAAAACTTCTGACGGCTATTTATTTTGATGGTCGTAAAGATAAAACTTTAGTTTTGACGTCTATGGAAAATAAGTCACATCGGAAGACTATTACTGAGGAAAATATATCAATGATATCTGAGCCAAGTTCTGAGTATATATGTAATATATCGATAGATTCAGGAAAAGCAGCTAACATTCAGATGAGTACTGTTGACTTTATGGAAGAAAATTTTGAGTTTCATTCATCTTTGGTGGCTGTCATTACGCGAAATAAAAATAATTGTAATTGCTTTATTAGAAATACACCTAAAACGAACTTTAGTTTGTGTGTTTCTTGCACGCAAATGAATTACCACTGCGCCTTTTCTTTTTTAGTCTCGATGGAACCACTAGAGGTCCTAGTAGCTTTCCCGGTGTATAAGTAAGAAAAAAAACTTGACTTGATTTTAAACCAGATGCTTTTGAAGCGATTCCCACAGAATTACAAAAAGTTAATATTAGTTTGTTAAGCACTAACCAAAAATACCTATACGAAATATGTTTCTTCATTTCGGCTGGCTTAGTTTCACCAAGTTCAACTAGTAGAGACGCAGGAAAATTAGCACACTTTCGATGGTTAACTTGCGCTAATAGGATTCTTCGTTTATATATTGGTACGGCTAAACCACCAGATAACCTAAAGCAACTAGCGCTTTTCGTTATAAAAGTGTACGCACCAACATGGTTTGATATAAAGGTAAGGCCATCTTGCAAGTACGGTCCAGTTCATGTTTTCAGTATGGTGAAAAGAAGTTTATATTTAACTGATGATCTTAAAGGTACACCCAGAATATATTTTGTTGGCTATGCTACAAGATGATGTATCACATATAATGGAATTGGCTAATCGAAGAGTGTTAGAAGCCAGAAAGTTCGCGATTCTCGTTTCCCAGAGCTTCAAGTAAATGCGACAAATTGCTATGATTTGATAGATTTGGTGAATGTGAAAGTAACGGAAGGTCCAATAACCATGAAATATACTAATGCAAAAATTTCCAAGTTGATCTGTTCGGAAAATAACTTGAAAACTTTCTTTGCCATACTCAAGCAGTAGAAAGGTATGTCCAGTTCATCACTGAAGCTTCAATTGTTGTCTGTAGATTTGGTTTGAAACCAAATCTCAATTTTTCCAACAATAAGACTGAAAATGGATAGCAAAATTAATAATATTTTGTTTAATTTTACTTACTCATTTATATTAACTAGCAGATTCCAGCGCTCGGAATTCGAGTTCAATTTCTAGGCAACTTTACTTTTCAACTTAGACAATTCACAAACCAACACTTTTTGGTTTATTATTATTGTGACTGAAGAAAACAAACTCATTAACAAACACATTAAAAAATTTAATAAACACACACATAGCATATGTATAAATTCATGTATGTGTTAGTAGCAACTTTAAATGCAATTTACTCAAAATAAAGAAAAAAAATTAAAAATTTGTAAATCTGGTGAACAGCTAACAAGAAATAAATATCAAATAATATACGCTTGGTCAAAATCGGGATAAAACAGTAGAACAAAACATCAGTAATAAAAAATTGTCTAGCCTATTAATATTATACTAGCAGATTCCAGCACTCGAAATTCGAGTGCAAATTCTAGGAAATTTTATTTTTTAATTTAATAAAGACCCTAGAGGTATGCTTCACAATTAAATTCATTTTAAATGAAGAAAACAAACTCAACACATTAACACAAACACATTAACAAATTTAATAAATACACATATAGCATTGTATAATTTTATGTATGTGTTAATAGCAACTTTAAACGCAATTTACTCAAAATAAAGGAAAAAATGTAAAAATCTGTAAATCTGCAGAACGGCTAAAAACAAATACCTTTCAAATAATATACGTCTGGTCAAAATCAGGATAAAACGGTAGAACAAAACATCAGTAATAAGAAATTGCGTAGCCTATTAATATTATACTAGCAGATTCCAGTTGATTCACAATTCAACTCATTTTAAATGAATAAAACAAACTAAACACATTAACACAAATATATTAACAAATTTAATAAACACACACATAGCATTGTATAATTTTATGTATGTGTTATTGGCAACTTTAAACGATCATAATTCCAAAAAATATTCCAGACGATGAAAATCTATAAATCTGGGTAACAGCTAAAAAGAAATACCTTTCAAATGATAAATTTTTTGTCAAAATCGGGGTAAAACTGTGAAACTTACATCGGTCACAAGAAATCGCCTTGCCTATTAATATTATAGATATTGTATTATATGTTATTAAATAAAAGACTGAAACAATTTGAATTAATTTCATATAAAACTCTTTTAACCAAATTAATTTTATTTCAATTAACACTCTAGTTCAAAACCTCAAGTCCTCTGTGCCACCTCAAGACCTTGACCTATGAAGCTAAAATATTTTCTTAGTATGTTTAAGGCTATGGCGCATCTATTCACAGAACAGGAGAAACAAAATTCGAAAAAAAATTTCGGTACACCCTAATGAGTATAACTCTTAAATGCACTATGGTAAACTGAGCTGTTAACTTAAACAACATGTTTTCATTTATTTATTTAAAAAAAAAAAATAATAGTTTATTAAAAACCAAAACATTTAATATTTCAATGTCCCAGCTTATTTGACCTACTGTGTTAAATGCTCTGCGGTTATCGCAAGTAATTTGGGATAACGTAACTTATTATGTCTATGTTTCAGTCATACATTCGCAACTAAAAAAATCGAAATCGGAAAAACACGAAATTAAGTCATAAACAACATATAAAATTTCCCTGTTTTCTATTTTATTACTATATTTTTATTTTTATTTTTTTATAACTGCTAATGAATTATTTTAGACTTTTTTGATAAATTTGGTTAAAACATTTGTTGTCGTTATTATAGGCGCGTTTCAGATTTTTCCGATCGCGAGTGGATAATGTTTTAATTTTTTAATGTACGAGTTCTAGAACTTGTTCTGTTTTTTTAGCAGTACACGTGCAAGAACACGAACTTAATAAAGCTACACTCGAATCTGTGTGGTTTATGTGTGTTCGAAACAAAAAATACGTGATAGAAACATGGGCGTGTACATAACGAAATATTAAAACGAAACACAGTCATGATTGTGTTCGCCACCGTACAAAATTTGGAAACACACATAATTGATATGAAAATAAAAATATGTGTTGGCTGCTTTAGAATAGAACATTGTGTGTTTGATGTGTTTATTTTCTGAACCTTGCTTGCAAGTCAAAAGTTGGACCACTAAAAAAGAGAAACCTATCGCGGTTAGAGCTGTGTGGGGCCCATTTATTGTCAAAGGTTGTAGAATAAATAATGATCCCATATATTGACAAAGTAGAGTCACAGATATACAGGAGTGGTCGTCACGAGTCACTTGGAAGCATGTTCCAACAAAGTCTAACCCTGCAGACATAGTATCCCGTGGTTGTAATGTAGATGAAATTTCTAATTCGATTTGGTTTTATGGACCAATATTATTACTTTTGAATGAAACAATGTGACGTTGCAATAAGCATATAGAACCCCCAGAAAAGGAAAAGAATTTGAAAGCTCGAAGAACAAAATCCACGTATATGGTTCTGAGATCCGAAGAAAATGTTATTTACAAAATTATTGAAAATTGTTCCTCATATATAAAATTTATTCGAATTATTGTATATATTTACCGTTTTACACAATCAACAATTTGGAAAAGGAAAGACCTTGCTATTTCAGCTGAAGAACTTAATGACGTTTTATAATAGAAGATGGGTCTAGGTGGAATATTTTTGGTCGTTACAAACATCTGTACAAAGTCATTATACTCTGACCACATAGTAGTATAAAATATGGATGGAATCGCCAAATTCCTAAATCGCTAAAACCGAAAATGGCGAAAAACAAAAATCGCCAAAAGCAAAAATTTTCAAAATCAAAATCAAAATTAAAGATCGCCAACATTAAAAAGCGCTAAAATAAAAATTTCGTAATTATATTCTCAATTCAGGGCCAATCGTTAAGTGTCGCCGAATTTAATATGGACAATACATTTTTTTTCTCATGGGCAGCTATATGTTGCTTGCACCGAATGAAAAAACAAACAAATATTTTACATCAACAAGCATTGAAAAAAAAAAATAATAAAAATATTAAAATAAAATGTTTTAAATACACAATACAAATCTCGTAGAAAAATTTGATCATAAAAACATACATGTCACTAAGTCTCGGTAAAGCTGCGTTCACACTACGTGTTTTGCTCGTGTTTTTCTTATTTTTTTAGCACGTGTAATTTGTACACATAGTGTGAACCCTTTCAAACATTGTTTATGTACAACACATTTTGCAAGACATATGTAAAATTTTCAATTAGAGCAGGTTCTATTTTGGCAAGACAAACATATGAAAATACAACACTGCTTGTGGCGAAAGAAAAACAGAGTAAATTATAAAGATTAATATTGAGAGAAAAATAAACTGTTTAATATTAATTAACAATTAAAAAATATATAAAATATATATCTTTATTTTTAACAATAATTTTTTGTAAATTCACAAATTAAATCAGCTGTTATTTACATTTAGAGGTTATGTCATACGGAAATACATATGTACGTTTGAACGCAAACATTATGAATTGTATGTAAAACGGCAATTTTGACACTCACACGGAATTACGTATGGATCGTAAAACTGAATTTACACATGGAAAATACACATAGTGTAAACACACCTTAAGTCGGAGCGAAACGTGACAGGGCATACTGGTAAATAAATAAATTTTAAAAAATATTAGGGTGAAAACAGATTGTATGAAAAAAAAATTTTTGTTCGAATTTTGAGGTGTGCGGGTCGAATTATTGTGTCACTAGATCTAAAACTTTAGTGCGCAAAATTTCAGCTAAATAGGACAATGCTTTCTGGACGCGTATTGAGTTCGAAGTTCAAATAAACATTTATATGTAAAATTTATCAAAACAAAATAATTTGCACAAAAATTTTGATATTAATAATTGCGTCTCAACAAAACTAATCAATAAACCATAATCTAGACTAAATTATATTTTCAATAAAACAACGAAATCTATTATCGGTTGAAAAACAGCCAAGTTAAATCAAGTTCACCAGGCAATAAATGCGCCGCAGACCACTTGATTAAGAAAATCGAGCTCAAATTTTTAAAGACATTGAAATAATTTACAACAACAACATTTTTGCATTCCGCTGATCACAAAATGATCTTATGTAAAGTATTTTGCATCTCGTCTATTGTTATGCCGTTCTAAATTAATGTTAAAATGATACTAATTTTTTGGCACTATTTCAAAATCTCCAATTTTACTTTTTCAAAAATTTTGTTCAAGAAATTTTCCGAAATCAAAGATTAAATTCTAAGGTCTTAATAACAAAATATATGTGATTAAAAATGTTAAATATTATAGGTATCCTGTTCTTAACTTGGCGAGGGCAGGCTTTCTATTTCATCGGATTTGAAGAAAAATGTGATTTTTCATACTTTTTAGACTTATAGTCTACATCTCTTTGGTGTTTCATATGTCAAACATGTTTTATCAAAATATTATACTACTTGATCCAAGTTCTCGATCCTGTAAATTAAGTTTAAATTGGAATACTATAAATATATATTAAGGTCAAAGGTCAAATTTAAGGATATTTTAATTTTTTTTTTTTTTTCGAAATAATATATATTTGTGGAAAGATTTCGATAAAATTTGTTGATATTTTAAAAAAAATATATATGATATTCTAAAAAAAAAAAAAGTATTCTGGACTTTTTTCTGAAATTAACCCATGGGGTACTTTTGGTGTCAAATTGACTCTTTATGAAAATCTATAAATATTTCCTTCGTCAGGATTTTTTATTTAAATAAAACGAGTTTAATGTATTCATAAAATTCCTCAAATTTATTCGTTATTTTATGAAAATATTTAGATTATTTAGTTTTTATATGTAATAGAGTAAATCTCTTTAAATTTGACCTTTGACCTTAAAGAGGGACAGTTTATAGAGCTTCAATTTAACCTTAAATTACAAGATTGAGAACTTATATCAAGTAGTACAATATTTTGACAAAAGATATTTGAAATGTGGAAACACCAAAAAGATGTAACCTAAAAGTTGAAAAAGTATGCAAAATCAAATTTTTCTTCAAATTAGCTGAAATAAAAACGATGCCTTCGCCAAATTACGAACAGGATACCTACAATATTTGGCATTTTAATCACATATATTTTGTTAATAAGACATTAATGTCCAATCGCTGATTCCGAAAAATTTTTTTAACAAAATTTTTGAAAAAGTAAAATTGGAGATTTTGAAATAGTGCCAAAAAATGCGTACCATTTTGACATTAATTTAGAACGGCATAACAATAGACGAGATGCAAAATAATTTACATAAGATCATTTTGTGATCAGGGGAATGCAAAAATGTTATTGTTGTAAATTATTTATATGTCTTTAAAAATTTGAGCTCGATTATCTTAATCAAGTGGTCTGCGGCGCATTTATTGTCTGGGGAACTTGATATAACTTGGCTGGTTTTCAACCGATAGTAGATTTTGTTACTTTGTTAGAAAGATAATTTACTCTAGATTACGGTTTATTAATTAACTTTATTGAAACCCATTTATTAATAGCAATATTTTTGTGAAAAATGATTTTGTTTGGATAATTTTTACATAAGTATAAATGCATATTTGAACTTTAAACTCAAAGCGCGTCCAGAAAGCATTACCCGATTTGGCTCATATATATATATATATGTTTCTAGATATAAGCATTTCTTAATTATATTATTAAGAATGTGAAAAAGTAATATAACACTACTTAGTATTTTCCTTTAAGATTGTTGTTAGGAGTTTAAATATTATATTAGGTACATATTATTTTAATATGAAATGATTTCCTTCAAGAATTTCTCAATTTGATAAAATTGTTGTCAAAAAAATATCTGGTGTTATATAGCTAGACAGATCCTAACTAAACTTGTAACCACACACAAATTTTATTATTATTCATTTCCAAAAAAAAAAAAAAGATTTCCTAATAATTTTATAACGACACTAAGCACCATTTAACAAAATACCATAACACCCGACCAACGCAACAGCAACAAACATGTTGAGACTACAAAAATTTCACCTTGTGGTTATGCTAGCCAAACATAGCGCCATTATGGAAAAAGAATTCAAAAAAATACGAAAAAAAAACAAACGTTAATGGCCAACGACAATCAGGAGACCTGCAACAGAACGACATTTTTATGGACACAGTTCATAAATTTTTAAAATTATTATCCATAACCTGTCCGAATATTACAGCATGCTGTATTACAACGACTGAAGTGGATGATGATGATGATGATGATGATGGTGATGATGACAATGCCAATGATGCAGTAAATGTTGTGGCTTATAATGCAGAGAATGTTGTTTGGTCCTTGAATTTTCTAATGATCTCTACGAAGGTGTTAGTAATTTATTTAGTTGTATTTTTTTATTTTTAATTTTGCAAAAGGAAATAATGTCACTTACTAAATTATAACGTATGTTTATTTGGAATCATAAAAAGAGCTACTTACACTTATTTTATTGAAATTATATATTTTCAAAAAAGAAAACAAATATTTATATTGGAATATTTTCGGAGTCAATGTCTGGGGGAGGGTGAGAAATTCCAAGTCAAAATGAAATTACTAGGCTAGTTAAGTAAAACCTCAAAGGAGTTTGGCGCTCTCAGGCTAAACTTATTTCATGACCTTTCATTTTTTTTTTTTCGTTATATTGATGTTTGTTCGCTTATTTTTGCAGCTGAGTTTTTCGAGTTCTTGAGAACAACCATGGATGATTTATCATTCTATTCTACAATTTTTTACACAATTACAAGACCTTTCCAACAACATGCAATTTATAATATTAATAGGTAAGGCAATTCCTACAGATCTCTTTTACACTTTTAGCTACCAACCGATATTGACAAAAATATACCATTTGAAAGGTATTTCTTTGCAAATGTGCATCATATTTGCAGATTTGCACCATCGGGTACATTTTTTGGAGTAAAATTCATTTAAAATTGTACTAACACATATAAAAAACTACACAATGCTGTGTTTGTGTTTATTAAATTTGTGTTGAATTGTGAATTGGCAAAATTTGATTAGCATACCTTTAGGCTCTTACAAAATTAAACTAGCCAACAAGAATTTTGGACTGGAGTAATCAAATATTTTTCCTAGGGTAGTTTGGTGGGCTGAATTCGAGCCTGTTATTAGTTTTTCTCTATCACATCAGGTTTTCGAGAAACAAAAATATCATTAGTTTATTTAAAAATCAATGAATTTTCAAAAGTAAATGGCGTTATTTGAATGTCGTTTGTATTTTGTTGGTTCCGTTTCACATATTAGAGTCCAGCAATAGTCTTCCAGCATACTTTTGTCCCAAAATCCTTAATAATTTCTTTAAATTTTCATTAAATCTTAGTGAGCACACTTCCCTTGTTCGTCGCTCACCGCACCTTGGTTTTGTGGAAAAAAATCCATATGAGAATGAAGAAAATGCATTTTGAGTGACATTCGTGCATCTAATTCGTGATAATTTTTCAATAATTCAGCAACAATTTGTCTGTAGTTTTCACTCTTATTGTTTCCAAGAAAACTTTCCACGATACTCTTGAAAGATTTCCAGGCTGCATATTCTTTCTCGAATAAACATTGTGAAGAATTGCCATCATTCAATAGCTTCCTGATTTTCTTTGATTTTAGCATATGAAATTTTAGGAAAAACCGCTAACAAATATTTAAATGCTGCCACATCTTTGTGGCCTTGACAAAGTTTTTAAAAAGGCCCAATTTTTGTATAGCGGCGGAAGAAGTTCATTTTATTTGAAACGTTTTGTTTTCCTGGTGAATACTCAGTTCTTTTTGGCCACTCTGTTCTGACGTAATGATGACATGTAGCGCGACTATCCCATAGACAAAGGAAACAACAATATTTCGTGAAACTGCCTTGCATACCACTCAATAAACCAATGACCTGAAATAGATTAATTTACAGTTATTTACGATGGTCTATACCATATATACAAAGAAATTTAAATCACATACCTTCAGGTCACCACAGATCTTCCATTTATGATCGTTGTATTTGAGTAATGTCAAAATTTCAGTCATTTTCCTTTGTATGAATGGCATGAGCAATTGATATGGATGGTTTTTCAGTCCCATTATGCAAAGAAGAGCCTTTAAACTGGTCTTAGAGCTATCAGTAAATAATCGCCACTCAGTTTTGTCATATGGCTGGTTCATTTTTTGAAATTTTTTGAAATAGAATAGAGTGTTTCTTTTCAAAATATGCAGCAAAGCTTCTATCTCTATATATTGTTACTTTTGTCCAAACTGCAAGATATTTCCACTGCTGATAAATCCCAAATTAGATCATTCAGCTCAGCTTGAGTCACTAAATGACGTTCATTATCAGCCGAATTCAAACTACCACTGCGATGTTTCGGTCTCACTGCTCGTAGCGCTAGGAATGACAGTCAATGGATCATTTGGTGGATGTTGAACTGGTTTGGAAACCGATGGCGCATTCAAGTAAGTATTATTTTTTCGATTTTTCATAATAAATCCAGCAAAATTTTGTTAAACAGAAATAACAATCGTTTTGGTGGTTACTTGACTCTCTCCAAAGTACTGGAATTGAAAAATCGAAATAGATCTTCTTGCCCTTTGACCACTTGTATAAAACAGTTCTGCAACTAAGACATTGTCGGTGTACGCGGTTTGTCCAAAATAATGAAAATATGCATATTTTAATGATTCTGATATTGCATGTCCTTTTTTTGCAACCAAATATTCACCACACACAAAGCAAAAATAGCTTGAGTCAGTAACAAACGATCTCCCTGACATGCTTAAGCGCTTCTATTATGAAGATTTAGAATGAATGTGGGCTTCTATCAAATTAATAATTGTGAAATTGTAGTGCGATAAAAAATGAACAAGACGTGATAGCACAATTTTTATGCCAGATTCGAATTCGGCGCAAAAGTCAGGCCTATAAGTAGTGTGGTTAAGCTTTTACTTTGTAGTAAACCAAGAATACAACACTGTTATTATCTGTTTGTAAAAATAGATTACTATATATATATACATGGTGGTTACGTCAACAAGATCATTGTTCGCACCTGGGACACAAAAAATACACACATGGCTGCCAAAAAGCCAATGCACAATACACTGATACGCTGAGCGCTGCCGTGCAATTATAACTGATCATGTGTGGGCCATTTTCGAAGATATGGATATTAACATTTGATTTAAACGAGATGGCGCGTAGTCGGGAAACAATCGATCATTTGCGTTATTTGTAGCTTTGGCGATGAGCATTGGCGTGGTCCTACGTTATATGGATTTTTTAATGGCGATTTTAGGGAACATCGGCGTCCAGTTTGTTTCCTTTCTTGGGGACAATCGCATAAAGAAAAGTCGCCCCGGAAGTCGATTGAAAATTTCAAGTGTGTTTATATGGGAAAATATGACTTTTTTTCAGATTTTACGAAAATTTATTTCTATAGTTTAATTTTTTCTAAAAGCTGTTATACTCGTATGATTAATTTTTGCTACAAAGTATTTAGAAAGAGTACATTTACTAAATATTTCACAAGAACTAATTTTTCTCGAAATCCGCAAAAAAAATTCCTTGTAAAAAAATTCTAGCAGAGGGATTTAGCTTACAATTCACACAGTTAATCTCTAATATATATGTAACAAAAACTTAAGGTGCCAGATCCATTTTTTAAATTTTTCTAAAGAAAATTTTTTAAAACTTGAAAAAGGAGTTTTCAAATGTTCCAAAAATGTTGCATCTTTGGTCTCATTGCGCAATAGGTTAACAACGTGGTAATAAAAAAAAATACTTTATGTCTGAGTACTTATAGATATAGAGACCAAAAAAAAAAATAATTGCTTTAACTAATTCCTTAAAGTTAAAAAAATTTCCGTCAAATTGCACGACCTAGTTTTTTTTTTTGCACAAAAGTGATCTGGGGCATTTGCTATTTCTTGGCAAGTTTTTATTCGATTTTGAAGCTATGTAGCTTTTTGAAAATATAATTTAGTACTGATATCGACTCATATAACATATAACGAAAAAATAAAACTGTAGAACGAAATTTTCGTACAATCTAAAAAAAAAATCATATTTTCCCCATATAAACACACCTCGGGTACTTTGGGCCCCACTAGGCACCAGAAGGCACCGTCGGATCGAGCTAAAAAATGAAGACCTCATTTATGACAGCAAACCTCATATTTTAGACAGCGCATATACAAATATCAATTAAAGAAAAAAAATTTTTGCGACCAGTTTAAAGTACATGTTTTCTTATATCTTTTGAATACGACTGAAAGAAAGGCTAATAAGTATATGTAGACTATCAAGCGGTTAAAAATTATTCAATTAATCGAACAAAAGAATTAATAGTTTTGGTTTTAAAGTAACAAATAATCCGATTCGATTAATCAGATAAATCGAATATTTTTGAAGAAGCAATAAACTGTTTGTTTATTTCTGAATAATTATCAATAAAAAAAAATAAATGATAAACTTACTTAATATTTCTAACTTAGCGGACGACTTGGTATACGAGTACTTAGAAAAATATAAAAAGAGTTTATTCTAAGTCAAACTTCAATAACTATCTTGAAAGAGAAAAATAAATCACTTTTTATTTTTAAAAGATTATTTTACAAAATCAAATTAATTGTGCAAAATTCTTCTAAATTTTTCTGTCTCAATTTTGTAATTTGCATTTGAATGAAATATTCGGTATGATCTTAATTTATTTGAAGTGCTTAGATTTATTTGTTTGAAGTGTGTTTTAATTTTGAAATTTCACGTTATATAAAAACAATAAATATCATCTCATTTAGTTTTACTAGCAGATTCCAGCCCTCGAAATTCGAGTGCAATTTCTAGAAATTTTATTTTTTCATTTGATAAATTATTGACCCTAAAGGTATGCTAAACAATTTTAGACAATTCAACACAATTATTATTGTGAATGAAGAAAACAAACTCATTTTCTTGTTTGCAAACACATTAAAAAATTTAAAAAACACACACAAGAAATCGCCTTACCTATTAATATTATATATATTTTATTTTTTTTTTTTAAGATTGTAGTTGTTCGACCTTTCAGATGTTGATAAATAAAAATTCTCGAGCTCGAGGTCCGTTTTAATTATAAAAATATTTTAAATTATTTTCCAATATTGCAGTGCAATAATAGAGGACGAGATGTCAACAGTTTGAATAGTTTTTATGTAAATATTAAATATATTTCCCGATGATGACATTCGAAGAATGTCGAAATATTGGAAAATAAATTAAAATATTTTTATAATTAAAACGGACCTCGACCTCGAGAATTTTTATTTATATTAATAATATAGATACATTGGTGAATCGATTAACCGTTTCCTCAATTTCAGTAAATATGCAATTAAGTAACTTATATGTATGCTGTTTGTGAACGTTTATTTCTATTCAATTTATTATTCAACACGGTTAATCGGCTTGAAATTTACTGTAACTGGAGATAACAAACACATGAAAATTTAATTCAGATTTGGATTGTGTTAAACAGATACGTCCATTAAGGATGTCATCAAAGTATAATCGAACCTGAGGAGTATTAAATTATCTCAAGGGGACTTGGAATGATTAACTAATATTTCAAAACTTTTACTAACCCTACAGCACGAATTTAAGCTTAATGCCAGATACTAAATTTTGTCAAAATTGCGCATTATATGTATATTTTCCAATAGTTATTAAATAAATACGATATCCTTTGCTTTCTGAAAAATATTTATTCCTTATTCTGTACTTGGAATGAGATACTCGTATTTTATTATGATGCCGTACGTAACCACATTTTATTTTATACAACTACAATAAATCCATGATTGTTTCATCTTGTGCAAAATATGCCACTAAAAAGTTCAATATCAAACAACCGGAAGCATTATTTGAGACAATATATTTACAATGCGGTTTAATTTCGAAAAGCTATAAAACAACAAGGTGAACTGTTAAACAATACTTACTCCCTGTCGAAGACAATGAGAGAGCAACAGCAAAAAAGACAACAGCAGTGCAAAAAAAAAACCAATATAAACGAGTGTAAGTCTAGTAAATAAGGAAGCTATTAGAAAGCTATAAAAATATTTCAAGCTTAAATAAGAATAGAAAATCATAAAATTATGATGAAAATGATAAAGAAAGCAAGAAAATCTTAACAACAATAAAGGTTATGTTTAAACACAAAGTGTTGTAAAGATAGACAGGAAGATGAGATTGGGAATTTTTTTTTCTCATACTTCCTCACAACACGGTCTATTGAAGTGGAAAAATAAAGCAGAAGAAAAAAAATATCAAAATACGCAAAATTTATTAGAGCCTTAAGGTAAAATAATATGAAAATTATGCTAAAAGAATGCAAAATCGTATAAACAAGTTTTTTTTTTTTTTTTTTGTTTTGGGCCATAAATTGTTTTATGAATTTAGGAGACCAAGTTTAAGGAATTTGTATTTAAGGTATGAACAACAAATCTTGTTTAAATTGGCAAATTTATATTGATTGAATCATAAAGTTTAACAATTTTGTTAAAGAAATTTTCGGTTTTTCGGTTTTAAATGAAATTAAGAAATTTTATAGGTTTGAGGCAACAAGCAAATTTATGCAAAAATTGTAAAGGTTTATGGCAAAATTGTGTTTGTTTAAAAAATATTCGATTTGGTGCGGTTTATATAAGCATAAGTAAACAATTTTAAAAGATATTTAAAAAAACGTCTTAAAAAAAGATGATGGCTGACGGAAGAAAAAGAAAAACTACACATATTTCGATTTTTTTTTTTGCCATCCTTTATAAGATTCAAATTTTTATGGCCACTTGTAAGAAACAAGGGTTTGTTTCTTAATACTCGAACTCTCACACACAGCCACAAATATATACATATGAGCATAATACACGTATTAGACAAGATGTTCGTCCGTGTATTCCTTTTCCTATCCAATTTTATTCATCACATATGTAAACTTTGCATTTCGAATACTTCTCACCCCTCTCGTCTTTTGTAGTTCATACTTTTATGCATTTTTCTTAGCGGCGATTTTTATGCTAAAACACGTTTTCTATTAAATCTCATATATATATATTTTTTATATTAAAACGACATCGATATCAGTGTTTGCTTACTTAACCGTTATTAGAATAAAAATAAGTGGTCACATTAAATTAGCTGGATTTTTTAAATTCATATTTAATTTTCAATTCAACTAAAACTTAAAGGTAAAATGTGCCAATAAAAAAAAATTGTTATCATAGAAACTTATACAAAATTATTTTAATATATATTCACTAATCTATAATATTAATATGCAAGGCGATTTCTTGTGACATCTCCTAAGCTCTCAGTTACCAACCGATTCTGCGAAAAAATATACCATTTGAAAAGTATTTATTTGCAGATAAGCACCCTCTATGCAGATGTGCACCATCTGGTAAAATTTTTTGTAGTAATAGTCATTTAAAGCTGATACTAACATATACACAAAACACATAGCTAATCTTAAAATAACTATACAAAACCTGTGTGTGTGTTTATGAATTGCGTAAAATTGATTAGCATACCTTTAGGCTCATATAAAATTATTTGTTAACTAACCCATTTATATATGTTCTGTGTGTTAAACAATTATTTGTAATGAAATTTAATGAATTATATTTAAATATTCATAAATTTTTTATATACTATATGTATATAGATTAAAAAACATTAAAATAAAAAAAAACTTAACAAAAAAATTAAAATTTCCTATTTTGATCAATTTTAGAAATCTCATATTCCAGTTAACAAATTAGAGCATGAGGATCCCCAGACACTTTTGTAGTAATTTTTATGTTATATGGAACAAAAGAAAAAAACAAAAGAAAAAAGTTGGCAACCCTATAGTGAGAACGTTATTTTTTTGCAATTCCTCCACAAAGCTTTTAATTTCATTAAATTTATTTATATTAAAAGTTTTATAAAGTAAAACCCATCAAAGATTTAAAAAGTAATACTCATTAAACTTGAAATTTATGAAATATGCCTCCAAAAACCCGTCGTATCATTTTAAATAAGAAAAAGAATTGTGAACAATGCAACTTAGAGGTAGAAGAAGAAGATGACTCTATCGAATGTGATAAATGTAGTTTGTACTACATTAGACAAACGTAGATACGAATACTTACTTAAACATGAGAGCGAAGAATATGTGTATCATAAATGTGACGATAACAGTGGTACCATTAAAAAAGAACTAAGCGAAATCAAAACTGATCTGAAAAAGCTCAATCAGCTGACAGAGACCATGAATTTTATGTCTAAGCAATACGATGCAATTTTGAAAGGTGTTGCTGAGAGTAAAAAAAAATTGGAAATTGTTCAGAAGGAAAATAAAATATTAAAATCTGAGGTGAAAGATCTTAAGAACTCTATTAAATTCCTAAATGATCAAAGAGTCAAACATGATTGTGTAATAAGAGGTGTTGTGGTCGAGAAGGAGACTTCTGCTATTGACACTGTTTTGAATCTTTCTTTTGGAGCCGGATAGTATTGAGGATAGATATGTTGGTAATGCGAAGAATAAACCTAATGAGAAGAAAACTATAATTGTTAAATTTAACTCAAATTTAACTTAAATTTAAACCAAAGTTGAAAGAAAATGATTCAACAAAATCCATTTTTGTCAATGACTATCTGAATCGAGAAACGCTGAGTTTGTTCACTTTTGCTAAAACTTGGAAAACTGTGGGTTATTCGTCTGTTTATGTTACCGGTGGAAAAATCTTTTTAAGAAAAGTGAGCTCTCGAAACCGAAATTCATTGGAACTGAGGATGTTGCTGTTCAGCTATTAATGGAAGCAACAACTAATAGGCCAAAAAAGCGTATATTGCCCAATGCTGTAGCCGATGATGAAGATGTGGTTCATGTATCCCCATAAGGAAAATTATTTATTTTTATTAGATTTTTGTTAAATTATCTTATTTTTTCTTTTAATGATTTCTAATCAATATTTCTATAATTTAAGATCATTTGAAAATCATTGTAACAGTATATCGAGTTCATTCTTTAACATTATATCAATTAACATCAGAAGTATTTCTGCGATTGGAAAATTTAATAAATTCAAAAGTTTAATTGCTAAATTGTTACGACTACCTAGAATAATTGCGGTTCAGGAAACCGGGTTTCAGCGGGACCTTGTTCAAATTTATAATATTTCTGGTTAGACTGATGTTCATTGTTGTGGCTCAGATGGCTATGGCGGTACTTCAGTATTTGTCCATAATAATTTGAAGTATACAATCGATGCTTGTGAAAGTAAGAATTTTGTCAATTCAATAGTAATAGCTCTGGAAAATCCTAGGCTAAAGGGAAAAACTATCAATTTTTCAACTTTTTATAGATCCCAAAGATGTGATTCAAATACATTTTTTATCATTCTTGGAAAATCTCTTTCCTCGGTAAGGTCGTAATCCATGTATTTTTGCTGGAGATACCAACATAGATTATTTAGATATTGTTTCGTAAGAAGAAATTTTAAATTTGTTATCAAATTATGATTTTTGAAATTGCCATTCATTGATAACACGCCCTCAAGTGGAAAATTCATCGATCAAATTTACAGCAACATTTATATGCCAATGTATATGTATAGACTCAGTGGAATGTAAACATAACATAATTTCGTGTCTAATTGGAATTAAGACTCAAAACCAACAATATGCAGATGAAACTCGTTTATTTTGTGATTTCGATCGTACTGAAAATTTTATTCAATAAATGAAACAGGAGACCCGTCAATTGATACATCTGCCTTAATAGCATGTGTTGGCAATGCAATTGAAAATTCTACTATTGAGAAAAAGTTTAGAAGTCATAAACAAAAAATCACCCCATGGATTAACGGAAACCTGCAAAAACTAATTCTATTCAAAAAAAAAAAGCTTTTGAGAATACGTAGAAAAAACCCTAATAAGCAAGATATGGAAATAAGGTTGAAAGCAATAAACATTGTAATCAAAAGATCGTGTCGAGAATATATAAATAATTATTATAAAAAAATAAATAAATAAATCTCAATGATATCAAAGATGATCCTAAAAAAAGTTAGAAATTTTTGGACGAAGACCTTGGAAGAAAAACTAAAAAATCAATTAATATCAATGATGCCAATGGAAATGCTATTTTAGATGATTCGCAAAAAGCTACGGTTTTAAACGAATACTTCGTTCAATCAATTAAAGCTTTAAGACTGCAAATTCAATGTTTTCCATTAGATAATTGCAATTCTTTACGAACGCTTACTTTGGGAATACCACTCATGCAGAAATGATAAATTTGATAAGAAATTTATCATCGAATTTGATAACAAATTTATCATCGAGTAAGAGCTGTGGTTATGATAATGTTAACCCGAAAATATTGAAGAAATGTATAAATGAGTTCATTTTACATCTTATGAATATTTTCAATGGAATGATAAACCTGAGCATATTTCCAAATATCTTAAAATTTCATAAGGTAGTACCTATTCCGAAAGTGAATAATGCTATAACAACGGACCAGTATAGACCTATTGCTGTATTATCTGTAATCGATAACATATTCGAACGGATTTTATTTAATCAGATTTCAAATTTTATGCAGAACAATAACCTACTAAATGACTTTCAATATGGATTTCGAAAAGGATGTGGAACAGAGGAAGCGGTTGCTAATATTATTAATTATATTTGTAAAGTATTAGATGACGGTTCTAGCGGTGTAGGCGGTATTTTTTATGATTTAACTAAAGCTTTCGATCTCATTGAATACTATGGTTTCTTTGGAAGTGATCTATTGCTTATGTAAAGTTATCTAACTAATCGCAAACAATTTGTTCAAATTGGCATTCTTAGAAGTTCGTTTCATACGATTGAGTACGGCGTACCCCAGTGCAGTGTACTGGGGCCTTTAGTATTTACAATTTTTATAAATGATTTAAGAAAGCTTTTTATGTATGCTGATGACATAAGCGTTTTTTATCCATACAAGCACGAAACAGCAATCAAAGCATATATGGAACGAGACGCAGCTTTAATCTGTGAGTATATGAGGATAAACACACTTGTAATGAATTCAAATAAAATACAATTACTAAGATTTAAGCCGAGTTGTCGTAACAATGATAGTTCTACGGTTTTGATTGATGGCAGGGAAATTGTCGAAGTTGGTTCTATTAAGTACTTAGGTATAAATCTACAGAACAATCTTGGATGGAACAATCAATTACAATATCTAAAGATGAAAACAGCCCAAGGTATTGGCTTATTATATAAATTTAAAAACAAACTTGATACAGACACCAAAATTTTAATTTATAATTCTTTGATTCAGACTTGAATTATTTAGCCATTTTATACGGATATAAAAAAAGGAACGACATAAAGTCTCTTCAGCGGATACAAAATAAAGCTTTGAAAACTATTTGAAATCTTCCTATAACTTATCCTACTATTTCACTCTATGTTGATAAATTCAAAACCATTTTACCAATATATGGTATTTACAAAAAACAACTATTATTATATGTCTTCAAATGTTTACACAATATTGGACATCATACAATAAAGTTTACACGGATTCAACATTCGATCAATAATACCAGAAGCAATGGAAACTTAGCAGTATCCCGATGTAGGTTGGAAACGACCAAGCAACGTGTGCAGTTTATGGGTAGTCGTGAATACAATAATTTACCACAAAATCTTAAAACAACTTTTAAAATATCGTTAAAGGAGTATTTATTAGCCAATATAGAAGAACTTCTGATGTAAGCACCCTGATCTCAAAATGTTAAAATATTATTATACATAATTTTAAATACTTTTTATAATATCTGCATACACTTATAATAAATAATGCTAATGATTCGTATTATATTTGCCAACTTGTCTCAATAATGCCTAACTGGCGCTGAGGCTTTATTATTCTTATTAGATTTAATTATATTGAATTATTTGCAAAATAAAAAAAATAAAAATAGTTAAACATTTTTTCAAATCTTTATTAAAAAAAAACAGGTATCTTTAATTCTCTTTGTAAAGGACAATAAGCGCTATGAAAAATTTTGAAGCATTCTTTTGGTTATAGAACTCTATCGCATTCAAGACAAATATAACTTTTTTTTTTTGGCAAAAAACGCATTTCGTCTTTTCAATTCGCAGTAGTCCACAGTGTGAATTCTGAATGAACTTCTCATAGAGGGAACTTCATATATTGTAAGGTAAGAGATAGCTATAAAGTGGCGAAATTAAAGCAAGCTAACAGAATTAGGCTCATTTGGTTGAGGTTTCTGCATATGCAGCCACCCATTTACTGCATCCAAAAAATACATAAATATTGGTTACCACCATTTACGCTGCTTAATTCTCGATTTATGTGCAGTCACCAACGGATCCATTTTTTTCCCTCCAAATCTAATTGGTTTACCTTAAAAAAAAATTGATTTGCATAGTTTTCCATAATATAAAATCATGCTTCCATCATGTTTTAGAAAAACCACCATGTTTTAGAAAAACTGAATTTAGCTAAAAAGCCAGTTATTATCGTGAAGTTTGGAGTAATGATTTATATTGCATGCTAATGGCAAGTACGTTTGGAGTATCACTTTCTTCAGACCAGTAAAGACGTTCATTTAGGTATTTTGCGTATCCTGGCAACATCATACCACCAATAAAGACTTTTTTTCATCCAGAGTCATTCCTAACTCAATGTCATCAATTACACTATGCAACAAATCCAGACTTTATGCTTTGGGCACGCAAATCTCTATCACCGATTGACAGTACTTGGTAAGTATGTAATTATGTGATACAAAATTTGGGGCTCTTAGGCAGAACTTTCGCGAAATTGTGGTTTGAAAATTTTTTTTTGAGAAAAGTTTGGTTCATAAAAATTAAAATATATGACTAACGAGTTCTCTGATTAAAATTCTACATTGACATTTGTTCCATGAAATTGATCGGTGAATATTTTTTTAGAACATTTTAATCCTTGATCTTCTACGGAAGTGGGTTTTTTAGGCCCTTATTTCCAAGATGTCCAAAATTACACCATAACTACGTACATTTCTGATATAATATGTATATTCAAGAAAAATGTAGAGCGAACAATTTCAGACAATAAAAACAAGGAAGAAAATTGTAGTCGGTCTAGACCGACTATACGATACCCTATACCATGCGTTTAGAGACCCTATCTCTTAGGCCCAACTAACTGGATATAGCAAATAAGCATAAACCCATTTTGAGTGGCATTTTTATTCATTTTTTTGCTGCAGATATGAAAAAGTTCATATCGGATACTATATTTAAATGGGGACTAGGTCGAAAAATGGACCGATCCTGACCATATTTGGTAAAGTCACTTATACTTTGAAAAAATATATACAAACCAAATTTGGGAAAAATCTGTGCAATATTTTTGTTTTTTGATAGATTTAAGTGAAGATCGGGAAGCAGCTCCATATGGGGCCTATGACTAAGAATTTTCCTGTAGGGAGTATTTTTGAACTACTGATTAATGGATGTAATAAACACATACAAACCCAATTTGACTGAGATCTATATGATAATTTGGAACTTATGGCAATTTATGTCGATTTCATAGGGGTCATTTGTATGGGGGCTAGGTCTGAAAATGGACCGATTCTCACCAGTTTCAACAGCGTTCATCCCATGGCCGATGGAAGCTTATATACCAAATTTCATCAAAATATATACATATTTGCGACCTGTAGTTTGATTATAAGCTTCACATGGACACACCGACGGACGGACGGACGGACGGAAATTGCTATTTCGACTCAAAAAGTGAATCTGAGTCGATCGGTTAGTCAGTTATACTTTGAAAAAATATATACAAACCAAATTTGAAAGAATCCGTGCAATATTTTTGTTTTTTGATACATTTAAGTGAAGATCGGGAAGCAGCTCTATATGGGGCCTATGACTAAGAGTTGTCCAATAGGGATCATTTTTGGACTACTGATTAATAGATGTAATATATACATACAAACCCAATTTGACTAAGATTTGTATGCTAATTTGGGTCTTATGGCAATATATGTTGATTTCATAGGGGTAATTTGTATGGGGCTAGGTCTGAACATAGACCGATTCTCACCAATTTCAATAGCGTACATCCCATGGCAGATAGAAGATCAAATACCAAATTTCATCAAAATATATTCATATTTGCGACATGCAGTCTGATTACAAGCTTTACATGGACACACAGACGGACGGACGGACGGACGGACGGACGGATATCGTTAAATCGAATCAGATAGTGATTCTGATTCGATTGGTATAATTAAATATGGGTGTAGGTCAAATATTTTTGGATGTTACAAACAGCAACACAAAGTCATTATACCCAAACCACATAGTGATATAGGGTATAAAAATCCACGTGGGGTTTCTCCACCAGACGCAAAAAAAAACTCCATACAAAATTCTCAATACAATAAAAAATAAAATTATGTTGATAAAGTTGTAAGGAAATGTGGAAAATGATGCTCTAACTAGCAATTACAATCAAGCTATGCAACAGTAGTCTACATTAGAGTACATAGGGAACTATTTGCCATCTAACTCTACCGCAAATCCTTCAAGACAGCCGATCTAGAACGACTATACTATACCCAACTAATTAGATATAGAAAATAAGCATAAACCAAATTTGAGTCATTGTTATTAATTGTTTTGCCTTCGGATATGAAACAGTTCATATCGGATGCGCTTTTTATATGGGGACTAGGTCGAAAAATGAACCGATCATGACCATATTTGGTAAGTTCACTTATTTTTGCAAAAACATATACAAACCATATTTGAGAAGTATCTGTGCAATATTTTTGATTTTTGATAGACTTATGTGAAGATCGGGAATCAGCTTCATTTGGGAGCTATGACTAAGAATTGTCCTATAGGATTTATTTTTCGATCACTGATAAATGGATGTAAATATATATATATACATATACAAACCCAATTTGACCGAGATCTATTTGCTAATTTGGAGTCAGTTCTGAGTCGATCGGTTAATACAAGAAGGTTCGAGGTCAAACATTTTTGGTAGTTACAAACATCAGTACAAAGTCATTACACCCTGACCACATAGTGGTATAGGGCATTAAAACATTAATATAACAATCTTTGGATCTCAACCATATATTACTGCTATCTGAGGAAAAGACGAGGTCGATAAGTAAAATGTGCCAAAAAAAATATTCATCGATCAATTTCATGGAACAAATGTCAATGTACAATTTTAATCAGACAACTCTTTAGTCATATATTTTAATTTTTACGAACCAAACTTTTCTCGAAAAACAAATTTTCAAACCGCAATTTCGCGAAAATTCTGCTTAACAGCCCCAAATGTTATTTCACATAATTACATAATTTAGCAAGTACTTTCAATCGATGATAGAGGTTTGCGTACCCAAAGCAAAAACTTTAGGTTTGTTGCATAGTGTTATCAATGGCTGCTAATTCATCTAATATTTCGGCAACTGTAAGTCTGAAAAATTTTGTCGATGAAAACTGAGCATAGCGTCATATATAAAGGCAAAATCAAAAAATTTTCTGCAACTTTTATCTACTTGAAATTATTATTTGAACATATTTTAATTAATATGAACCTAAAATATGTATTAATATTTAATAAAAAACAATCAAAGTTATTTCATGAAGGGTAACTCCATGGGTTTAAATGCATTGTTTATTTTTTCTGCAAAATAAAGCACAAACGACAAAAATTTCTTTAAATGTGTATTATTTCGAACAAAGATATGTCAACAAAATTCATGACCACCACAATTCACATTTTTATTCAAATAATTCGTTGTAAAATGTAAAAAAGTTTACGTCCTCTGAAAAGGTCACTATGCCGTTATGGGTTAACCCGACTGGATAGACTTGACTTAAGTAAATAATTTTGTTTCGTGGAATTCTCAGATAAATTCTGAATAACAATTAAAAGTTTCTAGAATAAGACTCACAAAACTTGCATTGGTATGTACTCCTAAAAATAAAATTATTGATAACCATACAGTCAACATTTTCTGCAAATTGTTGCCACCATCAAACCCTTATTATATAATGTATAAGGTGCGCCAACTATGTGTCGGTATGTGAATATTGAATAACTTAACAAAAGAACAACCGATTCAATTTAAACTACGCTGGCCCAAAACAGTAACGTTTTTATCGTTCAATGATACGGAACGATTTTCCGCTTCTAAAACGCCACCGTAGAGTGTGCAATGGGCCTCATCGGTCGTCAAAATTTGCTTCCAAAAGTCAGGTGCAGTGTTCGAGCGACTGGTTGGTCGCATTGATAGCGAGGTAGCCGCAAAATTCTAACTAACATCAAAATGAGCGCTGTTTAACCAGTTCATTGGAACGTTTTATACTTTGGTGAACGGTTCCGTGCTTAACAAAGTTCGACATTAAACGACGAATAGTGCTGTTAGACGGTGCTTCTTGACCACTACATTTTCGACGATATGCACGTTTAGTCAACAGTTGGCAACCCTTATAATACTTAGACGTGGAAATATTTTCTTTGGAAGCTAAATACCAAAAAAGCTAATTAAAAAATAATATAAACGTGAGTTTTTATATAAAAAGCAGAATTTTTTATACAATAAGCTGCAAAGATTGTAAATAATATAAAGAATGGCTGGGGCAAAGAAACGATTCAGTGTTAAAAACAAAATAATTTGCGGCCAATGCAAGTTGCAAATATTGGAAAGCGATGATTCCATTCAGTGTGCTTGTTGTGAGAGAACATTCCACCCGCAATGTACGAAACAAGACAAAAGGGAATTCCAAAAACTTTTAAAAAGTGACTCTCTCGATTACAACTGTCATTTGTGTGGTAAATCAGAGAGTACATTTGTAAATGATTTGTCTGAGATCAACGCTAAGTTAAATCAGCTGGAAGATATAAACAAAACTATAAAGTTTATGTCATCTCAATATGATGATATTTTGAAAGGTGTTTTAAACAACAAAAAGAAAATAGAACATCTGCAAAAAGAAAACAAGGATATCAAAGAAGAAATAGTTAATTTGAAATCATCTGTTAAATTTCTGAATGATTCAAGGGTGAAAAATTATTGTTTTATAACTGGAGTGGAACTTTCAAATACAACTGTACCTGCTATTGATATGGTTTTAGATATCGCTGAACAAATTGGTTCTGATATTTTAGAAACTCAAATTGATGATGCATTTTTTGTTGGTCAAGCCAAGAATAAGAGGAAAGTTAATGATATTACTAAGATGAAGAGATCAATTGTAGTGAAGTTTTCTAATCAAGCTGGAAAAAATAAATTTATGAGTGGAAAGTTCAAACTTAAAGAACAAGATGAGTTAAAAGGTGTTTATATAAACGATTGTATGTCGAGAGAAACAATGGAATTATTAAACTATGCAAAATCTACAAAAACAATTGGATATAGCTTTGTATTTCACCAAGGCAATCGAATTTTTGTGAAGAAAAATGAGAAATCTAAAAAAATTTTAATAAAAAATATGGATGATGTTGATAATTTGGTGCTAAAATCAACAAGCGGATTACGTGAATCTAAAAGGTAACATGATGTTATAGATGATGAGTCGTCGGTAGAAGATGAAGATGACGATGGAAATTATTGTATGTCTCCAAATTAAAAAAAAAAAAAAAAGTTTGATAGATATTTTAATAAATCTCTTTTTTATTAGTTATGAACAATCAGTATTTTTTTAATTTAAAATCTTATAAAGAATATTTAGAAAAAGTGAAATTCAATTTTATTAATATATTGTCAATAAATATAAGAAGTGTTTCTTCAATTTCAAAATTTAGTAAATTTAAATTTGGAAGTTGTGAACAATTGTATTCAATAGCGGGTTTTAAGCAATTCATTGTAGCCGAAGTGACGGTTACGGAGGAACTTCCGTTTATATTTCCACGAATTTAAATTATAAAGTAGTTATAAAACAAAGTAACAATTTGATGGATTTTATTGTAGTTGAGTTACCTAAAATAAAAATAAATAACAGACCTTTAAACCTAATATCTATGTATATACAGATCGCAAAAATGTAATTTTGAAACATTGAAATATTGAAAGCATTTTGATAAAAACAGATCACAGGCCATGATTATTTGTTGGAGATTTTAATGTTGATCTTATTAAAAATGATGTAAAAAGTTTTGAAATGCTGAATTTATTCCTTGAGTGTGGTATTTATGCTTGCCATAATTTAGTCACTAGACCAGTTAGCAGAACATCTATTGATGGAGTGTTTGGCAACAAAAAAAAAAAGCTTGTTGTGCACTGTATTGAAAATTGTTTGACTGATCATAATTATATAAGTTGATACAATGATACACATCCGGATGATAACATAAATTATTTCTGCACATTAAATAGTTGTAGGACGAATTTTAGTATACGGAAAGCTGCCATTTCTACTGTGGAGTCGGTTTTGGATAAACTTCCAAGAAATAAAGGATCTGGACATGATAATATTACCACTACAATGCTTTTAAAGCGAAGATCTTTAATATCTATAGCTATGTGTAGAATATTTAACTGTATTGTAGAAACGTCAACCTATCCAGACATTTTAAAAATTCATAAGATTATACCTGAACCAAAGAGTCGTGGCATAAATATTATTAATATGTATCGACCTATCTGAGAAACTTTTGTGCAATCAATTATCAGATTATATAAATATGAACCCGTTACTTTATGAAAAACAATTTGGTATCCGCAAAGGATCTGGAACGGGGGCAGCGGTTGTAAATGTGGTCAACGATATATGTAATGACCTTGATAATGGATATAACGGTGTTGCTGGCGTTCTTTATGACATGAGTAAAGCTTTCGATTTAATAGACCATTCCATTTTGATTGAAAAATTAAAAGCAATTGGTGTCGTGGATTCATCCATTATTTTATTTAGAAGTTACTTATCTAATAGAAAGCATTTTGTGCAAATTGGAAATGCAGTGAGTGACTTCCTACCTGTTGAGTGTGGCATCCTGCAAGGTAGTATCCTTGGACCACTGCTTTTTAAGATCTACATTGACGATAAAAAAAATATGACCTTCAAAGGAAAATTAACCATGTATACTGATTATATATGCTTATTGTATAATTATAAACATCGTTTGGTGTTACAGACTGATATAGAATACGATGCCGCGATGCTTGGAGAATATTTTCGCCTCAACAACTTAATTGTTAATGCAGACAAAACAAAATTCATTACGTTTCGACCGTACATATTAAAGAATGATGCAGATATGTCAGTTCATATCGATGGAGAATTGGTTAAGGAGTCTGAATCAGTGAAATATCTTGGAATTCACTTATCAAGCAATCTCTCGTGGGATACACATATAAATGTTATTAGATCCAAAATATCATCAGGTATAGGCATATTTCGAAAATTCAGATACAAATTTAAAACTGATACATAGTTACAACTTTACTATGCACTAGTTCACAGTCGCTTTATATATCTACCCATTGCATATGGCTTCAGAGATACTGCTTTGAAAACACTGCAATCATCTCAAAATAAATCTTTGAAATTAGTTTATAATTTACCACCGCAATATTCCACTGTGGAATTGTTTAAAAAATACGCAAATACGGTTCTTCCTGTAAAAGGGATTTATAAGAAAGATTTACCTTTATTTGTGTTTAAATCGGTAAATGGTGTTGGAAACAATATCATACAGTTTAGTCGGCATTTTGATTGTTCAAATATAAATACGCGTCATAGACATTATTTCAAACCTGTAAGGTGTAGATTGGAATTAACAAAACAAAGGATTGAATTCGCTGGACCTAATGAATACAATTGTTTACCGCAATATATTAAAGAAATAAATAGAATTTCTACTTTTAAATCGTGTATAAAAAAATATATTTTTGAAAATTTAGAAACACTTTTGTAAATATATCCTTAAAATTTACTGTCTGAATGAAGTTATCATAAATTTTTATTTATTTTTTTTTATTTTATAAAATCATTACAAAAATTATTATCTTTCTTTCATTAGAAAAATATATACATGATCTTAAACCGAACAATAAATGACTAATTATTCCAATACAGATCAACAATACATAACAATAACATACAACACATGAGGTACAATGCATTTGTGTAATCTGTTAAGATTTCACATGCCATAACAGTTCCATCTAATGGACAATGGCAAAAACAAAGAGCTGTTCACATTACAAGACTTGTAATTGATCTGGCTATGTTAATGTAGAGAAAGCTAAAAATTAGAAAAGCTCAGCTTGTTCATACAAACTCTCGTATATAAAAAGGAAAACAGTTCTCATGCTCTTTTCTTTCAAATGTTGAGTTAAATAGTTGATTAAGCATGAGTAGAAGTAATAGGCAGAAGGATGCTGACGATGAACAAGTCGCTTTGTTCGAAAGTAGCTACTCCATCTAGCGCTGTCTTCAATTTTTTTCTAATATTTCTCTTACATTACAAAAATTATTATCTTTCTTTCATTAGAAAAATATATACATGATCTTAAACCGAACAATAAATGACTAATTATTCCAATACAGATCAACAATACATAACAATAACATTTTATAAAATCTGTATTTTAAAGAACTAAAATATCATTGGCAACTAGCCTCTACTAAAGTCAATATGACGCAGAGGCATAATATGTATTATGTATAAATATTTTTTTGAATAAAAGAAATTAAATAAAAAAAAAAATAAAAAAAAAAAACTGCACTACTACTCGTACTTCCAATGTACAGCGTCAAAATTTCGGCAGGTTGTTTTGGTATAAAGTGATGCAATTGTACTCAATTGATTTTTCAAAATTTCACACGATATCCAATTTATATATGGTTCCATTAGATAAAAAAAAAAATCAAAAGTTGACGTCGTTGGCTGAGAAAAAAAATAAAACTTTAATTTTTAAGTGCTCTATAAAATATCCAAGTTTTATCTTGGTCTCTGTTAGTTTCACTAAATTTAAATTCTTCTAAAGATACGGCACAAAAACTCCCTCCAGGAAAGACGTGCTATATTTTTGGATTATTCGTGTGTAATAAACACATCGATTACGTGCAATCCTTAGTGAAAATCATGTGTAATTTCAGAAATTAAAAAAATCATGTAGTATTTTATTTGCTTTACTCGATTAACCCATTCCTCAAGTTTAGTAATTGTGCAATTTTAAATAATTTATATGCTGATTTTAAAACAATATAATGTAATGAACGTTTTTAGTCAATTAGTTATTCGACTCGGTTAATCGAATAAACTTTTTCGGTTAACCGGTGAAAATTGAGTTTGAGTGAATGTTTTTAACTATCAAAAATATTGTGATCTGATTCCTTTTTAAACTCTTTCTATTAACTGAATCTCTCCGTCTGTCGTGGGGCAACCACATTCCCTCTTATCCAATTGATCTGAAACTTCGCCCATAATCTTGTTGCGACTACAGATTACAGATCACGGAGTGATCTAAATATCACTTCCCCTCATCCGATCTATCTGAAACATGGTATATACACTTGCTGTGAAAAAAAAAGATTAACTTTGACTTAGTCACGCACAGTCACGCACAGTAACGGAGTGATCTAAATGCCATTTCCCTTCATCCAATCGATCTGAAACTTGATCCATACACTTGCTGTGAAAAAAGAGTAACTTTGACTTATGCCGTTTTCTTTTCTGACAAAAAATGTCGCCCTTTTTTCGAAAAGTGTATTTTTTTATATATTCTGAATCAAGAACAACCTTATCTTATACATCAATCGAAAGGTTTCAAAGTCGAGCCCCCGTAAATCACAAAAAATTTCAGCCATTGACTTCTTTCAGGTCATAGTGTGAGAATATTTCCCCATTGTTCCCCGTTTTTGAATATTTTCACCCTATGACTTCCAAGAGGATAATAATCAAAAATTTTTTCATTTATGAATACAGCACTTTGAGACCTTTCGATTGATATATAATATCAAGTTGCTCTTAATTCAGAATATATAAAAAAAATTCACTTTTCCAAAAAAGGGCAAAAAGAGGGCGACATTGTTTGTCAGAAAAGAAAACGGCATTAGTCACGCACAGTCACGCATGGTCACGTACAGTCACGTAGTGATCTAAATGTCATTTACCCTCATCCGATCGATCTGAAACTTGACCGATATACTTGCTGTAAAGAAAGATCAAATCCGACATAGTCACGCACAGTCACGGAGTGATTTCAAACCCATTTCCCCTTATCCGATCGGTCTGAAACTTGGTCGATAGACTTGGTGTAAAAAAAGATTAACTTTGACATAGTCAGGTACAGTCACGCATAGTCACGTACAGTCACGGAGAGATTCAAAACTCATATGCATAAGGAAAGGAAGAGTTTTATTAAAAAAATTTGTTTTTATGAGTTAGATTATTGATTCGATATAGGAACGTCCATATAAAACTTTCTAGTAATCAATAATAAAAGGTTAGAGAGCTGTAGTCGATCGATTTAACACAACTAAAAAGATTATAAGTTCCAAAAATGTTCAGATATTAGAATAATAACCTGTTAAACAATAAGTATAAACCAAATATGGGTTCGGTTGGTAACGTTCAAAGGAAATCTCATTAGTGAAGAGATCACTCGGGGTACAAGATATTCATACACTATGTGAGCCAGGATAATGTTAAATTAACTGCTAGAGTTTATAAATTTACAAAAACTAGTTGACTCTACTTTTGCTAAGCAGTCCCGACTATCACGAAACTGGTTTCCAATATTTGCAAATTATGTTGTAGCTCACACACTAATCTAGAGTTTAGGCGATCTTTTGTAAT
Organism: Cordilura impudica; assembly: GCA_963682025.1. NCBI lineage: Eukaryota > Metazoa > Arthropoda > Insecta > Diptera > Scathophagidae > Cordilura > Cordilura impudica. The sequence goes on from OY821517.1 coordinate 29,235,308, forward strand.
AATTGATACCAAAATATTCATCAGAACTACTGATTTTAATTCGCCTTTGCAGCTCATACAGTACTTAAATAAGAGTTTGAGAACCAGGGCCGAAATCCGAAAAATTCTTTCTATTAGCCCTAAGTCTGAACATGCATTTATTAGGAACAATTTAAATAGTGATCGCATTCGCTTTTAGATTATATACAAAATCTTGTTAAAACATCTTAATATTAGAATTTATAATAAAAAAAAAAATAAAAATGACACCTCTAAACAATTCCTAAAAGCCAGATATTTGCATTGTTTTTCTTAACAAATGTACTTGTGAATAATTTATAACTTTAACCACAAAACAGATTACAAGATTAAGTTAAGGTTACAACAGCATTAAGTAGTAACTACTTTGCATAATTTGTAGAAAATACGAGAACTCGTACTAAAGTGAATGAAATAGTGACAACAAACAACTTGCTCTAAGTAAAAAATGTAACTTCATTTTTAAAAGCCTCTAAAGAAATTATATTTTTTTTTGCAAAAGTACAAAATAAGAAGAAAATAAATAGGTAAGTCTAGTGTTTATAACCGTATTTTTTTTTAAACAACGAAACAAAAATAATCTACAAAATCCCTACAGAGACTGTGTCACTTTGTGTTTTCTTCGCTTGATGGGAAAATTTAAAAGTAAACACTATAAATAACGACTCGGTATGAACGAACATGTTTATAAGAAAAATTTGTCACTTCTTAAGCACCTTTTACTTAAAGGAGTTACAACATACAAACAAACAAAGAAACACAAAAACAAGTCTATACGGCAAAGTCTTTGTACATATTTGAAGATGACTTTATTTTTGGAGAATATGTTTATTTTATTTTTTCCATTTTGTTGCAACAACTCTCATTTTAATTTAAATTTTTTGTTTGCTTGGAATTTTTTCAATCGTTGGTGTTTTTTTTTTTTAGACTGGGCCAGAGTGTAACAATTTTTATTTTTAGTGCATACAAATTATTTTTAGTGCTGCAATCTCTATAATTTAAATTTTCATTTGAGTAAAATTATGCTCAGAGTTGTTCCATTGTATTTAAAGGATGTTTTTCTAGGATTTTTTAAAGAAAAATTTTTTTAATTAATTTTGTTATTTACTTTTATCGTTCGTTATAAATCAGAAAAATATAAACAATTTAAACAATTTTTTGTAGCTCTACACAAATTTTTAAAATTTTTTAAATTAGAAATTAAATTTCTAATATTTATTAATGATTTTTTTCCAATTATTATATTTTTTGTAACTTGTATTTTTTATGGTGTAACATCTCAAACTGTATTCATATTTTGCAACGTACATTTTCTATTCCTTATTATTTTTGTACATTATTTATTTATTATTATTTACTTTAATAATACCTAGCAGATTCCAGCGCTCGAAATTCGAGTGCAATTTCTAGATAGCTTTATTTTTCAACTTAGCCAATTCGCAAACCAGCACTTTTATGGTTTATTATTATTGAGAATGAAGATAACAAACTCATTAACAAACACATTAACAAATTAAATAAAACACACATAGCATATATTATGTATATTATTAATAAAACACACATAGCATACATATGTATAATTTTATGTATATGTTAGTAGCAACTTTAAATGCAATTTACTCAAAATAAAGGAAAAAATTTAAAAATTTGTAAATCTCTAAAACGGCTAAAAAGAAATACCTTTCAAATAATATACGCTTGGTCAAAATCGGGATAAAACGGTGGAAGAAAACATCGGTCACAAGAAATCGCCTAGCCTATTAATATTATAGATATTATTATATTCAAACCAGTTTTGGATTACACAAACAAACAGACACATACAGACACATACTTACGTATCAAATTTATGCTGTCTGGCTAACAAACGAAAAACTACACTTAGAATTCTCAATCAGTTCATTCATTAAATAAACTAAATATACAAAGTTGTTATTGGTAGAGTCAGTCTTGTTTTGGCAAAACAGAGTATTTGCTTCCTTTACGGTAAGTAAAGGGTTAACACAATTTTCGGAAAGTTGTCACAAATAAATCACAAAATCCAGCGGCTTCGGCTGACTGCTGTCGCTAATACAGCGGCCTTGGCTGAATTAGTTCTTTTATTCTCTTTTAAGAAAACACCGAGGTGCAACGAAAGTTATGAAAATGCTGAATATGAATGTGAATACGGTGGCACCACACCAGAATCTTTCTGCCTACCGTTGGCACTTCCTTCGGTCATTGGATTTCCCAAGAGGTATCAAATCTCCTGATTACCGGTCACGATTATTGATACTACCGATTCCTGCTATTTACCAACTCTTCCTAATTAACCGATTTTAACTTTTGTTAGCCTATTACAATAAAGCGATAAAAACCGAGTTGATACGAAGAACTACTGCTGATTGTGTTAAAATATTTTGAAATATAAATATATTGAAAAGATGAATAATTAACACCACAAGAAATAACAAATAAGAAATTATAGTCGGTCTAGACCGACTATACGATACCCTATACCATGATTTAGAGACCCTATCTCTTCGGTCCAACTAACGCGATATCGAACATAAGCATAAACCAAATTTGAATGAAAAAGTTTATATCGGATGCTATATTTATATGGGGACTAGGTCGAAATGTGGGCCGATCCTGACCATATTTGGTAATATTTTGAAAAAATATGTACAAACCAGATTTGAGAAAAATCTGTGCAATATTTTTGTGTTTTGATAGATTTAAGTGAAGATCGGGAAACAGCTCTAAATGGAGCCTATGATTAAGAATTGTCCTATAGGGATCATTTTTGGACTACTCATTAACGGATATAATAAACACATACAAACCCAATTTGACTGAGATCTGTATGATAACTTGGATCTTAAGGCAATTTATGTCGATTTCATAGGGGTCATTTGTATGGGGACTAGGTCTTAACATGGACCGAATTTCACCAATTTCAACAGCGTTCATAACACGGCCGATAAAAGCTTATATACCATTTTTCATCAAAATATATACATATTTGCGACCTGCAGTTTGATTACAAGCTTTACATGGATACACAGACGGACGGACGGACGGACGGACATCGCTAAATCGACTCAGAAAGTGATTCTGAGTCGATCGGTATAATAAAAGATGGGTCTAGGTCAAATATTTTTGGTAGTTACAAAAAGGAGCACAAAGTATTATACCCAAACCACATGGTGGTATAGGGTATAAAAATCAATCGTTTTGTTATTAAATAAGGTTTAAGGATGCTTAACTAGACTCTGAACACGACGGATCTACCTCAGCCGAATATAAACCCCCCGGCACAATGGTTATTTTAATATTTTTACTAAAATTTCTTAAAGAGATATGAGCAAAATATTTTGCCCTACCACGCACTGTTGGAAACAATTGCAATATTTGCATATTAATGAAAACTGAGTGAAAAACGATGTTAATCAAAAACTTTATAGAAATATATATTTGTTTAATTTTTTACTATATATTTTCTTTCAAGCGCAGAAGTCGAACGAGGGTTCAGTGGAGATTTTTTTTTTTTTTAACAAAATAAAAAACAGAATGTCTGTAACTACTGTAAATTTAATCTATTATATTAATAGGCAAGCCAATTCCTTGTGACATATTCTACACTCTCAGTTACCAACCGATTTTGACAAAAAAATATACCATTTGGAAGGTACTTATTTGCAGATGTGCACCATCTTTACAGATATGCACCATTTTGTAAATTTTTTTCGAGTAATAATCACTTAAAGTTGCTACTAACACATAAATAAAATTCATATTTAAGCTCAAAATAAAAAACTATACAACGCTGTGTGTGTGTTTATTAAATATCAAAAGCGCTGTCTTGAATTGTGAATTGACTAAAATTGATTAGCATACCTTTATGCTCTTACAAAATTATTTTTTAACAAACCCATTTATATATCTTCTGTCTGTTCAACAAATATTTATAATGAAATTTATTTAAAAATTCATAAATTTAATGAATTTTATTTAAATATTCATTATTTTTTTGTATACATAGATTAAAAAAACGTTGAAAGAAAAAAATTTTATGAAAAAATAAAATCTCCTAGAATTTGCACTCGAATTTCGAGTGGTGGGCTCTGCTAGCATATATAAAACTAGCTGACCCACCAAACATTATTCTGCCTCTAATAATTATTTTATCATCAGAATTGTTCTGATGTGTATTTCAATTACGGAAGGAATTTTTTTTAATAAGAATGAAATGAAACTCAATATGTTATTTTAAATGAAGATTTTATTTTCGATTTAATAAATTTTGATCTATGTGGACAATATTTTTTGTTCCGCCATTTTCGAATTTTCGATGTATATGTATGTATATAAATACATCATTTGGCGCGCCAACTCCGGAGCACGTAAAATATAATTGACCATGACCGAAGCATGAATTTTCCAAATCCAAGCCGTAGACTTGCATTTGCTGGCATTAAGATTTTTTGATCAGCATTGCATATGCCAGACGAATTGGGAATTGTAAGACTTTAAACGCAGTTGGAAAACCTGTTGAGATCATCGCGATTCTTGGCAATATACATAATATGCTCTCCTTTGAATTTGCCACTGATAATTGTCTATTCAATAATGTTACCCAATATTTTCTTGATAACGAACCGTGTTCCCTTATATAATGTTGGTGCAATAAGGTTCTGAAGCAGTATAATTGCTGATCCATATTTTAGTAGTAAATTATGTGATGGCCAAACCGAGTTTAAAAGGCATTGCGAAAATTTTCTCATTCATCTTCTTCCATAATAACAGATGACGTCGGATAAATTTTCTCATATTATTCGAGATATGTGATATTCAATAATTGCTTTGTAAGCAATATTAATAACAGATGACGTCACACAAATTTCAAAAGCTCCCCCTATTATAGTGTTCGAGATATATGCCATTGAACGTTTCAATCGTATGGGAGGTGCCACACCTACTGATCCGATACCGTCAGTTTTCAGCACGGCTATTTACACAAACAACATGTGAAATCATACTCTCCTTTTTACATTCCTCAAGATATAGGATATTGAAACTTCACTTTGTTTGGGAGGTGACACGCCCACGTATCTTGACCCATCCATATTCGGCATGGCTGCTCTTATTAGTAGCAGATATTCTCACGGAAATTTGCAAAGCTCTCCCTGTAATAATATTTATTTTGTATGGGAGGTGCTACGCCTATTGATTCCATAACGCCCATTTTCAGCAAGGCTACTCACACTAATGAGCTATGTAATCACACAAAGTATACTCACTCCTCCTCTAATATTACTCGTGATATAGGGATATTGAAAATTCACTTTGTATGGGAGGTGACATGCTCACTTATTTTTTCGGTAATTTTTTAATTGTTAATTAATTGTCTTAATTGTTATTTGCTATTCGGAGCGGAAGTGAATCTAGCAAATAAAAAATCATTAAAATCAACTAGCCGTTATTGAGTTAACTAAACCGCCTTGCTTTATTATATATAGATACGCATTGAGGATAAAAAATGCCTACTGCAGCTCCTTACGTCTGTTTGTGGTTTATAGGAGACTACACCACTGGACTGATCGTCTTGAAATTTTTACAGTCGGTAACTGCCTATCCGGAAGGAAAAATGAGCTATATTTTTTTTTGGATTTTTCAAGTGGGCGTGGCACCTCTCTTACAAAGTTAATTTTTAATATCTAATTTTAACATATAATATCTGGAGTACTGCGACATACTGAAACTATGTTCATTTACATATCAAACTTATCTGAATAGTTGTGGAACAAATGGGCTGGATCGGAGCAATAGGCGTGGCACCCGCGGTACAAAGAAGATATTTAATATCACATAACTGGAGTACTGTAACAGATAAAGTCTTGGGACTTAGTGTGAGTTCATAAGTTATCAATGTTAGTACTCGGAATAAAATGGGCGGGATCAGATCAGTGGGCGTGGTACCCCCACATAAAACAAATAATAAATGCCATATAACTAAAGTACTATAATAGAAAAGGCCTTGGGAATTTGTCTGAATTCACAAGTAATTAATGTGAGTAGCTGCCCAAAAAATGGGCAGTATCGGACCAATGGGCGTGGCATCTCCTATACACAAAAATATGAAGTACCATTGAAAATTGAAAAATACATTAATTACCGATGTGAATAGTCGCGGAAATTATGGGCGGAATTGCCAAAATCAAAAATAGCCAAAACCGAAACTCGCGAATAACAAAAATCGCCAAAATCAAGAATTTCCAAAAACAAAAAAGCCAGAAAATCGCGAATAACAAAAAATCGCAAATAAAAAAAATCGCCAAGATCAAAAATCGCCAAGATCAAAAATCGCAAAAATCAAAAATCGCCTAAATCAAAAATAGCAACAAAAAATCGCTAAAACCGAAAACTCCTAATAACAAAGATTGGAAAAATCGCCTAAGTCAAAAATTGCCAAAAGCGGAAATTCGAAATAACAAAAAATCACAAGAAACGAAAAACGTCAAAATCAAAAATCGCCAAAATCGCGAATAAGCAAAATCGCATATATCAAAAATTACCAAAAACAAAAATTGCCAGAAAATCGCGAATAGCAAAAACAGCAAAAAAAAATTGTCAAAACAAAAATCGCGAATAACAAAATCCCCAATATCAAAAATCGCCAAGATCAAAAATCGCAAATATCAAAAATCGTTAAAATCAAAAATCGCCCAAATCAAAAATCACAAAAAACAAAAATCGCCAAAAATCAAAAATAGTAACAAAAAAAAATCGCCAAAACCGAAAACTGCGAAAAACAAAAATCGGAATAATCGCATAAATCAAAAATTGCCAAAATCAAAAATCACGAATAACAAAAAATCACAAAAAACGGAAAATGCCAAAAGCAAAAATTGCCAAAATCGAAAATCGCGAATAAAAACAATTGCCAAAATCTAAAATCGCCATAATTGAAATTCGCGGATAGCAAAAAATTACAAAATCAAAAATCGCCAAATATAAATAAAGAATTTTTCTACAAAATTTATTCGCAGTGTTTTGGATTTCGTTACGATGTGTTTAGCGAAGCGCATCGGGTTACGGCTGTAAAATTCTAGCAAATGCTTATATTAAAATTGATTCTCTTCAAACATATGCCAGAAAATTGCCAAAACAAAAAAATCAAAAAACTCGCAAAAATCAAAAATCGTTAAAATCAAAAATCGCCTAAATCAAAAAAAGCAACAAAAAACGCTACAACCAAAAACTCCGAATAACAAAGATTGGAAAAATCGCCAAATAACAAAAAATCACAAAAACCGAAAAACGCCAAAATCAGATAACAAAATCTAATAACAAAAATCGCCAAAATCAAAAATTGCCAAAAATAAAAATTGCCAGAGAATCGCGAATAACAAAAACAGCAAAAAAAAATTGTCAAAACAAAAATCGCGAATAACAAAATCCCCAATATCAAAAATCGCCAAGATCAAAAATCGCAAATATCAAAAATCGTTAAAATCAAAAATCGCCCAAATCAAAAATCACAAAAAACAAAAATCGCCAAAAATCAAAAATAGTAACAAAAAAAATCGCCAAAACCGAAAACTGCGAAAAACAAAAATCGGAAAAATCGCATAAATCAAAAATTGCCAAAATCAAAAATCACGAATAACAAAAAATAACAAAAAACGGAAAACGCCAAAAGCAAAAATTGCCAAAATCGAAAATCGCGAATAACAAGAATTGCCAAAATCAAAAATCGCCAAAATTGAAATTCGCGAATAACAAAAAATTACAAAATCAAAAATCGCCAAATATAAATAAAGAAGTTTTCTACAAAATTTATTCGCAGTGTTTTGGATTTCGCATCGGGTTACGGCTGTAAAATTCTAGCAAATGCTTATATTAAAATTGATTCTCTTCAAACATATGCCAGAAAATTGCGAATAATAAAAATCGCAAAAAAATTGCCAAAACAAAAATCGCGAATAACAAAATCCCCAAAATCAAAAATCGCCAAGATCAAAAATCGCAAAAATCAAAAATCGTTAAAATCAAAAATCGCCTACATCAAAAAAGCAACAAAAAATCGCTAAAACCGAAAACTCCGAATAACAAAGATTGGAAAAATCGCCAAATAACAAAAACCGAAAAACACCAAAATCAAATAACAAAATCGAATAACAAAAATCGCCAAAATCAAAAACTGCCAAAAATAAAAATTGCCAGAGAATTGCGAATAACAAAAATAGCAAAAAAAAATTGTCAAAACAAAAATCGCGAATAACAAAATCCCCAATATCAAAAATCGCCAAGATCAAAAATCGGAAATATCAAAAATCGGTAAAATCAAAAATCGCCTAAATCAAAAATCACAAAAAACAAAAATCACCAAAAATCAAAAATAGTAACAAAAAAAATCGCCAAAACCGAAAACTGCGAAAAACAAAAATCGGAAAAATCGCATAAATCAAAAATTGCCAAAATCAAAAATCACGAATAACAAAACATCACAAAAAACGGAAAACGCCAAAAGCAAAAATTTCCAAAATCGAAAATCGCGAATAACAACAATTGCCAAAATCAAAAATCGCCAAAATTGAAATTCGCGAATAACAAAAAATTACAAAATCAAAAATCGCCAAATATAAATAAAAAAGTTTTCTACAAAATTTATTCGCAGTGTTTTGGATTTCGTTACGATGGGTTTAGCGAAGCGCATCGGGTTACAGCTGTAAAATTCTAGCAAATGCTTATAATAAAATTGATTCTCTTCAAACATATGAAAAAATCTAAATTTCATATTAAATTAGTACTATGTATGGCCCGAAGATGAGGAAGACAATTATAATCCTTCATTTCAAAATGAAATTTTGCCGTACTTCTTTTTTGATACCCTATATCACTATGTGGTCAGGATATAATGACTTTGCGCTGATGTTTGTAACTACCAAAAATATTTGACCTAGACCTACCTTTTATTATACCGATCGACTCAGAATCACTTTCTGAATCGATTTAGCGTTGTCCGTCCGTCCGTCCGTCCGTCTGTGTGTCCATACAAAACTTGTAATGAAACTATAGGTCGAAAATATGAATATATTTTGATGAAATTTGGAATATAAGCCTCTAGCGGCCATAGCATGAACGCTATTGAAATGGGTGAAAATCGGTGTATGAGATCGACCTAAATTGTCATAAAATCGAAATTATCTTATAGATCTTGGTTAAATTGGGTTTGTGTATGTTTATTACTCCCATTAATCAGTAGTCCAAAAATTAACCCTACAGGACAATTCTTACTCATAGCCCCCATATATAGCTGCTTCCCGATTTTCATTTAAAACTTTCAAAAACAAAAATATCCACAGATTTTCCTCAAATTTGGTTTGTATATGTCTTTGCAAAAAGTAAGTGGCCTTACCAAACATGGTCAGGATCGGTCCATTTTTTGACGTCGTCCCCATATAAATAGAGCATCTGATATGAACTTTTTCATATCCGAAGGCAAAAAATAACAATGCCACTCAAATTTTGTGTATGCTTATTTTCTATATCTAATTAGTTGGACCTAGGAGATAGAATCTTTAAACGCATGGTATAGGGTCTAAACCGAATATAATATTCTTACTTGTTTATTATTGACATACACTGCAGAACGCAAAAATTTTTTTTGCAACAAAAGTTTTTTGCAACAAATTTTTTCTGTAAATTAAAAAATAACAGTATAGATATCTCTACATTGTCATATTTTAAGAGCCTCAGTTCGAAAGAATTCGCAGAATAAACCGATTAAAAAATATTAAATTAAAAATTTTAAATATTCGCCCCACTTTGGTATTAATGTATATATGGTCGTGGTAAGTATGTTTGTATGTAGGTACGTATTTCGTACACAGCTACAATGTGCAGTTATATCAACAAATGTCTACGTTAAAAAAAAAATGCAACTTTGTTATTTGGTGGTATACAAAGTGACAAAAAAAAAAAGGCTGGCAGACGCCTTATGTTGCAAATTGTAAGTAGCTTTGTCAATTTGCATTGTTTGCATGTGTTTGTATTTGTTATTGTTTGTTTTGTAGTTTTGTAAAAAAAAAATAAAAAATAAAGAGTTCAAGTTGCTGAGACACAAGGTCGTCTATTTAAATAATTTATCAGAGAAATTCATATTAAAAAAAAGTAAAACTATTTTGAATGGCACTTGAAGTTTTGTTCTAAATAACAACCGAAATAAAATCGGAATCAAACTTTATTTGATTGATATAAATGATATTCTTAAACTCTGCTTTCAAGATGGGTTTCTATAAATTATTAATTTTTATTACATTTTCCTGAGAAATTTCGAATTTTTCATTAGAACTCGTTGCACAAACATCTTAAACTTTAGCTGAGAATTTATCTACAGTTTTCTTATTACAAATTTTTAATTACGCAAAATAAATATTTGCTTTTTAGCACAACGAGATACATAACAGACGTAGTTGGAACAATTAATGCATAAATTAACCTTCTTAAGAAAAATCAAACAGTCTTCAAAACAAAACTTTGCACAGGAGATAAAACTCTTTTAGAAATATAAACTTTTTTTTGTTGCTGAAATTTGAATGAAAAAAAAACATTATTAAAAAAATTGAAATAAAGAAATACAAAGCACAAAAAAAGTTTAGCGTTTGACAGGCTTTTCAACACGAAAAACAAACAAGTGACTTAAAAACTCACACAGTCGTCGTTGTACAACCAAAGAAATGATTTAAAACAGCAAACAGTACTGCGTGTGTCTACGTGTGTGTGTGTATGAAAGGAAGAAGTTTCTTGATGAAGTTCTTAAGTTAATTATAAATTGTAAATGGCAACCACACAATAACAAATGTAAAACAAACAGGTTTTTTTATTACTTTCAGTACTTTTTATTTCTTCCTGGAGAAGGGGTTGATGTTGTTGTCGTTTTTTTTTTTTTCTATTCAGTACTTAAATATTAAGTTACTTATGTTTGTTTGTGTGGAAAATTGTTGAGGAGTTGTTGTGAAATATAGGAGCAGTTAGATAGATGTCTTTGTCTTTATTTTAGATGAGATTTTAAACATAAATAAACAAACCTTAAGTCTAACAAATTGAATTAGCATTTATTAAAAGCTCAACGAATTTATCATTCATAAAAGGATTTTATAAAGTAAATATTAAATACCTGTAAATTGGTGATGCCAAACATTAATGCTGATGAAATACGAGGGCGAGTCAAAAAGTCTTTGCGAAATCATACAGAATTTAAGAAGAAGTAGGTTTCTGAAAAATGTCAAGCTGCAAAATCCATCAAACATCTTATATATTAAAAAAATTTATGAAAACTAAGTCAGTCCGTCTGGCCTTTCTATCCGGCCGATTTCCTTCATTTTTCTTAATGTACATTTCTTATGGAACACATTCACTCAAGCAATTCAAATTCTCATAGCTCCTTAGGAAAGTTATGCGTGCCCAATCAACTTTACATTATGCAACACGCAATTTAACATACAGATTTCATTATAATAATTGCATAACACATACCCTGTGTTGAATTGTGAATTGCCAAAAATTTGAATACCTGTAGGTGGCATACAAGGTGGCCTTTATTTCTGTGTGTTCAACAAATATTTATAATGAAATAAACTTAATGAATTAAATAGATTAAAAAACATTGAAAGAAATAAATTGAATGATAAAATAAAATTTCATAGAATTTGCACTCGAATTTCGTGGACTGGCCTCTGCAAGTTTTTTTTTAACAACTTTCTAATTAACTTTTTTTGGAAAAATCGAAAAAATAAATCAAAGATGGGTCCATGGCACATCTTCAACAGCATTTAAGGCTATCTCCAATTGAAGAAATTAATTTAAAAGTGGCCGTACATCCGCAAATATTGATCCTCGTTTTATACATCCAGTTGTAAAAGCTACTTAAGAAATCATCATGGTTAACGAGTTGCAGAACATGGTTTTACTGATTTAAATTGTTTACGACAAATTGGTTATGAACTATTCAAAAAATGCAACGCAAAATGGCTGCAGCGTTTGCTTATACTATATAGTAAACAGAATCGTGTAACTAATTCAGTAGCTGGTTGTTAAGAGCATTTCCGTCGCGATCCTAATGAATAGGTTCACAGATACATAACTAATGATGAAACATACAACAGAAATACAACAAGAGTTAAAGAAATTAATTTTACCAAGTGAATCCGGCCCACATAAAGAAGAGGTCACGAAATTAGCTGGTAAGATCATAGTCAGGGTTTTTCGAGATATGCCTGGTACCACCTACAATTATTAAACATAATTGGTTCAATTAAGCAACAAAAAATAAAAAAAGGTCATCATTTAGCTAAAAAGAGTGATCTTGCATCAAGACAATGCTCGGTTGGATGGCATAAATACACGAGCCAAAGTTCAAATTGCTGCCTTATCTACCTTACCCTACAGATTAGACTTCCAGCGATTTTTCGTGCTTCTAAATTTTAAGAAATGACTCGACGCAAAAAGGAGTTCATCTCTGCAACAGAAGCCTAATTTAAAAACCTTTTGAAATTCTATTTTGCGGAGGGCTTAAAAAAGTTGGAAAATCGCTGGATGAATTGTATCGAGCAACAAGGAGGCTATGTTAAAAAATGAGAGAGTAAACTTCGGCTATGCTGAATTTCATACTCCACCTGCGTTCTGTTTCGTTGTAAGGCGCAGCCAAATTATGAAAATATTTTTTTATAAAACGTATTTTTTAAGGCAGGACTTTTTAAGAGAAACTACTTTTTTAAAAAAATTACTTTCTTAAGGAAGGGTTCTTGTTTAAGAAAAATTATATTTTTAAAAAACTAACTTTTTTATAGAATTTTTACTTTAACCTTCGCTTTCATGAAGAATTTTTTACGTCAACACATAGTATCTACCAGGGTAGATATACAAATATTTCCTTAATTTTGTATGGAAAAAATACAAGAAATACCAAACGAGGCCAAAATAAATATTATTAAAAAATTATACTTTAGGTAATTCACTTGCTTTTTTCTAATAACTTATTCTTTTTTTTTTTTTTTTTGAGTGTAGTTTGCCTTGTTTTAATATTTATATTTCAAATTTTTTTGAAAATTTTTCTATAGTAATTATATTTTATTTGTCCGGACTCAAATATTTCAATTTTCAAATTGGAATAGAATCTAGTAACCTTTGAAAATATTGTGACCACATATATAATACGTGTGTGTATGCGAACAAGATTATGATTTTCAGTTCGTCTTGAATATTTGTTGTGAAAGTTTGTGTTTTCGAAAAATTAAATATGAATAGCGGGAGCAATTTTGAATACCTTTCTTCAGCAGCTGTTTCCAGGTAAGTTTTTGTTATAATACTGTGGTTTCTAGTGCTTTTCAGAATCTAATAATTATTTTTGGCATAATTATTCATTTAATTTAAATTTTTTTGGATAGGTTATATCATGAAGAAAGGCAAGAGTATTTTCGGAATATGTTGAATGCCGAGACTGATATGGATGAAGCCGAGCTTGACCCATTTGAAGGCGCTGATAGCGATGACGAATATTTGCCTGACCAGAAAGATGCGGAATCGGATGCTGAAATAGCTGGAGAAGATGCAAATGTCAAGCTGAATATTAACAGCGAATCTGATAACGATGAGAGTGACCAAAATGAACAAGGTTCCACCTATGATGAAACATTTTCAACAGCAAAGATGGTATTAAGTGGTATAAGCAAAATTCTGATTTCGCTCGTCAAAAAGCCCATAATATCATTCGTGAACCATTGGGACCTAATCCCATTACCAAAAATTTATCGGCAGTGGATACATTTTTCTTTATTATGAGTGCGCACATTAGAGACCAAATTTGTAGGTGTTCTAACAAAAAAACAGAAAATTTTTTCGTAAATGGAACGCAGAAAATCCTTCTAAAGAAGCTGTTGCATAGATTTCAATTACTGATGAAGAGTCGTAAGCGTTTCCTGGAATTTCGCTCGTGATGGGCTCCCCGATATCCAACCAAGAAAAATTAAGCGAGCTTTGGAAACAACATGCTTTTCCCCTTTATCGTGCAACCATGACTGTTAGCCGATTCCAAAGTATTTTACGCTTTATTCGTTTTGAAAACCGTGTCACTAGAGCCACTCGTCAGTCTGACGATAAGGCAGCACCGATAAGGGATATTTTCGAGATGATTAACTCCAATATGAGAGCCAATTTCAGGCCTTATGAGACTATGACAGTAGACGAGCAGTTGTCGCAGTTGTCGAGGCCGCAATTAATTCACTCAATATAATCAATCAAAACCTGCAAAATATGGAACAAAGATTTGGTGGGCTTGCGATGCCACAACTTTTTATCCGATTAATGGCCAAATTTATGCTGGAAAAGAAGGCATTACCAGAGACAATTTTTTCACTTCACTCCCATTGCTCCAGGAGCTACTAACTTGAAAAATAACCATCGTCGGCACTTTGAAAAAAAAAAAAGCGGTATATGCCCGAAGAATTCAAAGCTTCAAAGAGGCGTGAGGTATATTCGAGTGAATTTGGATTTAGTCCGAATGCAACTATGTGCTCCATGTGTGTCCGTGCAGCGAGATTCAGCTGTGTCCGATATAAAACAAAAGCCAGAAAGGATTTTATTTTATAATAAAACCAGGGGCGTTATGGACACAATGGGGCAAAAACTCGTTGGCCTCTAGCGATATTTTACAATATGTTGGATGTCTCGGCCCTGGCAGCATATACAATATACGCCACCAACAGTCCACATAGTGCAGTAAAAAAATCACGATGTAGACAATTTATACTGAGCTTGGGTGAAACGCTTTGCATTCCGCAAATTAGGATCTGAGACCAAAGACCAATGGTAGTCAAGAAGTTTGCCATCAAGATAGCCGTTGAATGTATTTTAGGTAAATTTTTGAACCTTTTTGAGAGGAAAAATATGTATTTGTTTTTATTATTACAGGCGAGTCAGTCTCTGTATCGAACTACGAAGATGAATAGTTTGATGCTGATGATATCCCGGAACGAGATGCCAGTGGGCGCATCTAACAAAAAGGTGGGTGCTACATGTGCTACCTATGTTCCAAAAGGAAGAGAGCTACTCGGCAAGCGTGTGTCAAATGCAAGAAGCCCGCATGCGTAGAACATAGCTTCACCCAGACAAAGTGTGAAGATTGTCATATGAGCCCATTTTCATCTTATCACAATTTGCGTAAATAATATTACATACATACATATATACTTTTTCTCACTTTTTTCTATAATTTTTAATTTTAATAAACGAAAATCATTTATTTACATGATGTGTTGCTTTTCCAAAAATTTCAGATGATTTCATTGACATTATATATTAGGAAATTTAAGAAATGTTCATACAAATTTCGATATACCTACCCGGGTAGGTTATTAACTTACGTAGGAAAAAAGACAAAATTAAAAAATAAGTAAGAAATTCTGCAGTAAAATCACTTTTGATTGCATTTTCTGCTTTAAGTTTAAAATTTGATAAGTGACTCGGCAGCATTTTCAGATTTGATTAAAAATCTCGCTCAGTTATTTGCAAATGAAAGTCACTTTCTCTACCCGGGTAGGGATTATGAAAGCGAAGGTTAAGAAAATTTATATTTAAACAAAAAGGTGCATTTTTAGCAAAAGGTACTCTTTTTAAAAAAAAAAATAATTTTTTAAGATAATTTACTTTTTAGGTATTTTTTTAAGAAAGTTAAAGTTTTAATGAAATATACTTTTTAAGAAATTTAAATTTTTTAAAGAAATTTTACTTTTCTAAAAAAAGTTACATAATAAAAAAGGTACTTTTAAACAAAATGTAGTTTTTAACAAAAAGTAGTTTTTAACAAAAGGTACTTTTTTAACAAGAGGTACTTTTTTAACAAAATATACTTTTTTAACAAAAGGTACTTTTTTTTAACAAATGGTACTTTTTTAACAAAAAGTACTTTTTTAACAAAAGGTACTTTTTTAACAAAATTTACTTTTTTAACAAAAGGTACTTTTTTAAGAAAAGGTACTACTTTAAGAAAAGGTACGTTTTGGAGAAATTTTACTTTTTGGAGAAATTTTACTTTTTGGAAATATTTTCCTTTTTAAAGAAATTCTACTTTTTTAAGAAAAGTTACATATCGCACCTGTACCTCTAAAGTGAGTCAACTCAAAATTTACAAATTTTCAGTAGAGGCAAAAAACGGTTTTTTTTTAATATTTACTATAAAATTTAAAAATAGTTGCTTCATTGTAAAGAATTGCAAATAATAAGTATACAACAGTAGTTATTATTGCGATTTTTTCACTGATCAGCAAAAATAACAATTCTTTTGGGTGGAACTCAAAATATGTCTTTTTTGTGGATTCTAAAGAAGCTACTCTTATAACACAAAGAGGGTTATAACTGCATTTTTTTGCGAAAGACCAGAAAAATCGATGTAAGATTTGTACTACAGTGGATAGATATGGCAACTGTGTATCGTTTTCTTGCAAAAAGTGAAAATTGAAAAATTTTGAGTTGACTCACTTTAGAGGTACAGGTGCGATATATAAAAAACGTACTTTTTAACAAAAGGTACTTTTTTAATAAGAGGTACTTTTTAACAAAAGGTACTTATTTAACAAGAGGTACTTTTTAACAAAAGGTACTATTTTAAAAAAATTTACTTTTTTAAGAAAAGGCACTCTTTTATTAAAGTTCGCTTCTTAAGAAAACGTACTTTTTAGAGAAACTTAACTTTTTAAAGAAATATTACTTTTCTAAAAAAAGTTACATACAAAGAAAAGTTACTTTTTAACAAGAGGTACTTTTTAATAAAAGGTACTTTTTTAAGAAAAAGTTCTTGTTTAAGAATATTAAGTTTTTTAACAAAAGACACCTTTTTAGAAAAGGTAACTTAGAATTACAACAACCACATAGAAAATTAATATTTTTTCACAAGCAATTTACACATTTTTAACGATATCTCGTGATCAACGAAATGAGCAACCCAGCCGATTTATTGAAGGCATGATCATCAAATCCATAGATGCACATCCATACAGATGACCATCACTATATCATATCCGCTTGTTATAAGAATAAAGAATATATATTTTTTATACCCAAATTTTTGTTTTAACTATTCGAAATAGAATGACAAATTTATATATCATCTGCAAAGTGAAGTGGGGAGTATAAAAATAAAAAAGAATTAACCCAAAAAATGTGTTTTTCTTTTTTTTATAAAGACATGTTATTATTAGTTAAAGCGACATAATTAGTTTCTGCAAAGACTGGGTTATTTAATCACAGTAGAAAATGCAAAGGTGGTTCCAAAACTATCCTTCTTTGCTAAGCAAAAACATGTCAGTCTTATAAACAAAAATGAAATGGGGAAGAAAGTTCACAAAATGATTTGGGATGACCGTCGACCGAAAATGCGTGAGCTAGCAGACAAAAAAGGCATTCAAAAATATTAATATATCAATCAAAAGTTTGTCAATGTTTTTCAGCAGTAAAGCCGAGTATTCGCAATTATTCATAACCGTGGATGATCCATCACACCTGCGACAAAAAAGTTGACTTAAAGGGGATATAATGCGAAGGTTGTCCATCTAAGTTATAACATCATTTTTTGGAGAAGCGACTGGTTTAATCATCATCGACTATCTCGAAAGAGAAAATGAAACAGAAATTAAAACAAAAAACGAAAAATCTGAGTTCTATACGAATCCATTTTCATCTTCAGTCGTGGAGAGTCATACGTGAAATTGGTATAAGTAAATCATCATCCAGAATATTGGTGTCAATGAGATGAATGAGGATTTCACTAATCTTCCACATTTGTCTGCAAATACTCGCGTCTATGGTCAAAATCTACACTCAAAAATTAGCTATAATCCACTTAGTTTTGATTGTGTATGCAATGTGATGAACTTCACCCTAAATTTTTAAAAACAAATATTCCAAAATTGTTCACTTACATCACTTACCCACCAAAAAAAGAGCTTACCAATCACTAGTAAAATCACAACAACTACTCATCCCGTTGTTGTGAAAATCTGGGTGAATCACAAGTGAATTTAACATGGGGTTGTCATAGGAGGGAAGTGATCCAAACTGCTGAATGGTCAGTGTATATAAAGTAGTGCGTGTAACCTTATGAAAGTTTCGTTTTTTTTATGTTCTTTTTCAGAAGACCACACAAAAACAAGTTAATGGCTACTTTACCCAAATTTAACAACCTGTTTGAAACATCTTAGAGCCATTTCCAGTGACATCGCGTTTAAATCGTCAGATCAATTGCTGAGGTCTTCATATACTTTGTCAAAGTATCCTTTCGAATTTTCTAACTGTTAGATTCATGAAATTTATAGATTTTTTGTGCTTTTGACCCTACCACGATTTTTCACGACATTTCTTCTAGGAATCCTTTTGGACATTTTTCTAATATAAGTAGAAAATTAATTAGAAAAACCAATTTTAACATTGAAAATAAAGAAAATATCTTAACAACAATAAAAAACTTTGTTTTAATTCAAAATCCTGCATGTTAAGTACATGTGAAATATTAGATCCAAATCACTAGATATATGTATATGAAATATACTACCTTTTTACATTTTGGGAGTGGTGAAAAAGAACTGCTTTGGGAAACTAAATACAGAACTTATCGCTTCTTTGTGTGTAGTGAAAGTGTCGTTCTTTTTGAACAACTTCGCTTTATTTTTGCTGGGTATGTATTTAACAATACAATTACAAAATACGCTTTCCCCTCAAAATCATTGCAGAGCTTAAGAGATTTAATCAAGAAAAATAGGCCACATTATGGCGAAAAAAAATATGTTGTTTTAACAAGACAAATGCACGATTTCACTCAACCGCTATTGCCTTAATTAAGGAGTTATTGTTCCAATAGCTTTATCTTGCACGGCTTTTCCCCAGATTATTTTTTATAAATGGTTCAGCAATGAAGGATTTGCTAACAATAAAGAAGTGGAGTCTGCGGTTGATGACTATTTTGAGAAGATTGAAAATCTTTGATCTAAAAGTAATGTATTGCAGCTATAGAGAGAGAAATAAAGAGATTTATACCAGAGCCTACGGTCAAGCTCGAGTACTCGAGCTACTCGAGTAATAAATGAGCTACTCGAGCTTACATGGTAAGATTTTATATATTTTGGAGTCAGTTACACTGAGTACTACCCTTCTGAAATATTAAAATATTCCGATAAAAACTATGGAGTGGGCTAACTACTACTCGAAAAAGATCATCAACTTTCCACTCAAATGTATGAAAATATGATCTTCGTTTGATGCCTATTTACAAAAAATTTTTCAAGAACACTTGGAAAGTTTCTTAGTATTTTAATCTGAATATATGTACAGAATATGTTTTCAAAATTTCAAAGCATTTCGACGGAAATGTTAGCGTGTGGGAGCAACTACTCGAAAAATATCGAAAATTTTGCAAAAAGTGTAAAAAAATAAAAAAAATTTTTTTTAATTTTTTCACTGTCTGTAATTGACTATATTCAAAGATTACTCATAAAAAATTTTAAATCATTCCGGCCAAAAAGTGTGGCGTCGGTATAGCACTACTGGACTGATTGGTTACTTTCTATACAAATGAGTGAAAATACGCTCTTATTTGAAGTTTGATGATATTTTCCAGAAAATCTTCCGCAATGATGTAACAAAAAATTTATTCTTTAGAGCTGTGTATATAGAGAGAACGCTTCCTTTAAGTTTCAAAGCATTCCGCCAATAATTGAAGCTTGGAGGAACTACTACTCGACAAAAAACAGAAAGTAAAAAAAAAATAATTTCCAAAAAAAAAAAAAATTTGTTTTTCAGTGCCCGTAATTGACCTTATTCACAGATGACACATATAAAAAATTAGGTCATTCCGAATAAAATTGTAAATTTTATTTTTTCATTAAATATAGACCCCAAAATTATGCTAATCAATTATAGCCAATTCACAAATAAACACAAAAAAGAAACTCTTTTTGTTACAAACACATTAACAAATTTAATAAACACACACATAGCATTGTATAATTTTATGTATGTGTTAGTAGCAACTCTAAATGCAATTTACTCGAAATAAAGGGAAAAATTTTAAAATCTGTAAATCTGCAAAACGGCTAAAATCGGGATAAAACGGTAGAACAAAACATCAGTCACAAGAAATCGCCTAGCCTATTAATATTATAGAGTAGATGTGTGGAAATTTGCTCTTATTTCAAGTTTGATGTAACTTAAAATAAAAAATTTCCATCACGACTTGCAAAATTTTTTTTACTATTTGTAGTTGCAAATATAGCGAGATAATCTTAAAATTTCAAAGTATTCCAACAATAATTGTGCTGTTGACGAACAACTGCTCGAAATAGCTCCACTACTTTCCATACAAATATATGAAAAAATTCACTTCATGCAAGTTTGACATCGACTTACAAAAAATATTTAAGGCACACATGTTGGAAATATGAGTACATTACGTACACTAAATTTCAAAGTTATCTGGCCATAATTGTGGCTCGGACGAACTACTACTCGAAAAAGATCAGACAAAAGAGTGAAAATTTGCTCTTATTTTAAGTTTAATGTAATCTTACTGCAGCTCAAGCAGCTTGAGTAGCTCGAAGCTCGAGTAATGGGGGGATCTGGTATTTTTTATTATCGATATATCTATATCTTAAGTTGCCATTTTGGTTGCTTGTAACTCGACTTTTATACCCTGTTTCCATAAAACAATTCGTCACAGAAGAACGAAAATTTGTATGAAGAACAAAAACAAAATACACACAAATTGTCGTTCGTCTGTGACGAATTGTGTTGTGGAAACAGGGTATTAATCTAAATAGTGAAATTATCTCCGAATAAAACCCAAACAAACAGCAATTTGGGGAACATTTTTTTTATTGTCATTTTCGAGTTTAACAGATCGCAAGCCGTAAAAACAAATTAGTCGAACTTAAGGTGGAGACATTTTTAAAAAATTTTTTCTAGTATTATTATCTGGATTTAGGGACATTTAAATACAACTTATGACTCCTAATCAGCGGGGACATTTGTCGCTGAATTCAATAATATTTGTCTCTAAGCTGATGAATTTTCAACCATATATCTTTCCATTTTGAACGTGCAATTTTCATCGACAAACAGATAAATTAAAAGATTAAGGCACAATATATTAATATTTAGTGCAAGATTTAGTGAAATAAATTAAATATTTTTGAGCAACTTAGTAATAGCCCAGAAAGTTCTTACATATTAAAATGAATTTAATAAAATAAACAATCAATAAGACCAACTAATAAATCACCTACTTAACATTTTCATACTTCCACCTTCTGCTTTTCCAAGTTTATGCAAAAAACTTAAATTTTCCTTCGCTTTTTCAAATTGTGTTGTACCACAAAAAAATCTGTCATCGCATACTTAGATTGTTGTTTGTCACCTTTTATAAAACTCCAACGAATATTAAAACGAAACGGAAAAGGAAATCAACATAACGCTAACACGTTTGCTAAACTTCACACTCTTGTGCAGAGAACACAAATGTGTCTCCTTATCACTTCCTGTATACAAAACATGTCTTTCCTAACAACAACTTGCCTTGCAACAAAACGTTGTCTAAGGTTTTAAACAAAAAACGAAAATTGTACTCTATTGAATTGCGATAAAAATCGCAACTGTTTTACAATATGGTTAGTAGCGAATGTGTATGTTGTTTTTCCAATATTTTTTTTTTTTTTTTTTTGTATTGTATTGTTTCCTGAATGTTTAGGTTTCTCATATCGTTTGTACCGTTAGTTTTGTGGCTTATATGCGAGGATATGTTAAAAGATTTACAGATTTTTCGATTTTTTGTTTTTCAAGTTTTTAAGTTGGTTTTCTTTGGTACCAGCTGTGTGTGGATCCTCTAAAGCTACTCATATATTGATGGAACTTTTTAATAGATTGTTTCCGTTGCAACGGAAAAGTACGCAAACAAATTTCCGTTTTTTTTTATAAACACAATGCATTTCGGTGACAACAATGTAATATCGTTAAGTGGAGGGCTAAAAGGTGTTTACATATTAGGTATTGAAGACATTGACATAATATTCTTTAGAATTTTTTTTTTTTAATTTATTTGGAAGAATTACGTAAAAAAAAGTACAAAAATATATTATACTATTTTTTTAAAAAACCTAAATCGAACCTGTGTACAACTTAATTATCACTCATAATTGTTAAATTAACTTCAAGCATTCTAGCAAATAATTAAAAACTATTTACACTTTAATTGCGACTACCACTAAATAGTCCGAGCATTGAACTAACCGGGCTGCTTTTCTACCGTATGTGTTTTACTATGCTTTCTATGTTTTAGCCTTGAAGACGTTATGTGAATCTTTGTTTCTCCTATCAATTTTCAAATCCTCTTGATACTTTCTAATAATATTGGAAACAGTTCGACGGCAGATCTTTGGTTCTTTGTCCACCTCTTTTTATGATCAAGTTGTACTTCGTTGAAAATATTTTATAAATTTATCATGTACTTTGATTCCGTAACTCATTTTAATCAAAGTAACAACAATTGAATAGGGTCGTGATTAAGTATAATAGCTGACATATTTTTATACCCTCCATACCACTGTACAGACGCCATAACAATTCGAGTCGATACAGCGATGTTCGTCTGTTCATCTGTATGTCCGTCCGTCTGCCTGTCTATTGAAATCAGCTCATTCAAAAAATAAACCATTTACCTGTGTACACTTAGGATAATATCGTTTGCCATTATTTCAAGCAGGTTGGAATTTAAGATGGGGTAAATCGGGCATAATTGATCCTTATAAAACCTGAGTCGACAGAGCAATGTCCGTTTGTCCGGCTGTCCTTCTGTCCGTCTGTCTGTCTGTTAAAATCACGCTCATTCAGAAAGTAAACCATCTACCTGGGTAAAGTTAGGACAATATAATTTGCTGTTATATCGAGCAGGTCGGTACTTCAAATTGGGTGAGTGGGACAACATTTTGATACGATATGACCTAAAAGACACGTCTTATTCAATTTAATTCTTTATTTTGTTTAAATAATATTTACATTTTCATCTTAGATACATATATATATTAGGGTGAGTCAATTTTTTTTTACTCCATGGGCTTATCGCAATTCTAGTACTATGGTCCATAGCAAGTATATTTATGTATGTGTTGGTAGCAAATTAAAATGCAATTTACTCAAAAAGAAGGAAAAAATTTTAAATTCTGTAAATCTGCAAAACGGCTAAAAAGAAATACCTTTCAAATAATATACGTTTGGTCAAAATCGGGATAAAACGGTAGAACAAAACATCGGTCACAAGAAATCGCCTAGCCTATTAATATTATAGATTTACAAATTACTAGATGTAACCCGGTGTGCTTCGCTACACCCTCCCCCTCCCCCCCCCTTCCGAATTGCTATGAAAGGGCTCACGCAAAGTCCCAAGGCTCTCACTAATACAGTAATTCAGATATATCACATTTAATATTAAGTTTGTGTAGGGGTGCCACGTGCATTTGTCCAATCCCGCCCATTTTTTTGTCTGACTACTCACGTTAAAAATAGATGACCTGGGACAAATTTGCTAAGCTTTCTCTATCATATTAATATATATGATATTTAAAATTTACTTTATATGGGAGGTGCCACGCCCGCTAAAAATATTTAAAAATATTACAGCCTATAGCACTCCCATATACCCCCATGGCCTTGAACTTAGAATATCAATTGGCAATTTTTCTTTTTAGCGATTTTTGATTTTGCCCATTTTTGATTTTGAAGATTTTTTGGGCGATTTTTATTTTTCGAAATTTTCGGTTTTGGCGCATTTTTGATTTTGCTTTCGTAGTACTTCATATTATTTATATAGGAGGTGTCACGCCCACTAATCCCATCCCGCCCAATTTTTATTGGACTACTCACATTAATATCTGATGGACTCATGCAGAATGTCGAGTCTTTCCCTTTTATAGAACACCAGTTATATGATATGAGATACCTAATTTGCATGGGCTGTGCTACGTCCACTGCTACGATCACGCCCATTTTTTTGTTCGACTAATCATATAAAGAACCTATCGGCTCATGAAAAGCCACAAAGCCCTCTCGTTTACAGTACTCCAGATGTATGACATTAAATAGTTACTTTGCATGGGGAGTGCCACGCCCGTTGATGTGAACCCCTCCAATTTTTTGTCCGACTACTCATACTAAGATCTGATGGTGTCGTGCAAAGTGTCAAGGCTTCCCTTTTTTAATACACCGGTTATATGATATCATATATTTACTTTGTACGGGCGGTGCCATGCCCACTGCTCCGATCACGCCCATTTTTTGTCTAACTAATCACATGAATAACTTATGGACTCACACAAAGTCCCAAGACTCTCACTATAACAGTAATCCAGATACATGGCATTTTATATTTAATTTGTATGGCAGGTGCCACGCCTATTGGTCCGATACTGCCCATTTTTTGTCCGGCTACTCACATTTATAATACGTGACATCAGACAAACTTGAAAAGCTCTCTCTATCACAGTACTCGATATATATAATATTGAATTATTACTTGTATGGGAGGTACCACGCCCACCTGTCAGATCCCGCCCATTTCCGGCGTAGCTACTAATATTAACAATAGGTGACCTCACACATCATAATACTCAATATATGTATATGATATTAAAAAGTTACTTTGTGTGGGAGGTGCCACGCCCACTAAAAATATTTAAAAAATTATAGCCTATAGCACTTCCCATATCCGCAGTAAGACTCTGTGAAAAATTCAGGAATATCAGATGGGTAGTTAAGGAGATTACCTCCTACAAACAAACAAACAAACAAACAAACATTACCTCTTTATAATATTAGTATAGATATACATATACATATACATTTTAATTCTATTGGAGGCAAAATTTAAAAAAATCTATTTGAAGACTTATTTTTATTTTAATATAAAAAACACTTAAAGATCCAAGCTACCTAACCTGATGTCAATTCATTAATATAGGTGTGTTCAGCATCAGGGCATCTGGAATAAAAGTTTGTAGATCAACCAGATCTATATTCGGAATTGTGTGAAGCCTTAGTGTTGAAAAAAAATTATGGAGGATTATATATAAGTTTAAGTATTGTGTGATTTGAAGTTTTCTAATATAACAGGCTGCACTTGTTGCCCACATAGGAGCTGCAAAAAATAAGGAGATGCGTCTAAAAATGCTAAAAATTCAATGTGTTTGTTGCAATAATTAAGTTTATCAAATTGTTTACTTTTCAAAATATTTAATTTACATTTATTATACATAGATCAAGAAGTCCAGCTCTTAATGCAAACGTGAGGCTCAGGCAGATGTTACCAAGGATTCGGTATAGCAGAATTTAACACTCTTACTTGATTTATTTATGCATTATTGCCTGCTAAGTTCGAAAATTAAATAAAATATTTTCATTGGTAAGTTTTTTTATGATTTATGATTTTTTGCTTCCTCGACTTAGGAACAATCAATCTCCTCACCATAGATATCAATATAAATATTAGAGTTCGTTTGGCGACCAGGTCACCTGATTTGTTTTTCGGGTATCAACATTTTTTTTAAGGTTTTTGGGTAAATAAAAATAATGGCGGTCTTTTTTTTTTGAAAATTTTCACTCCTTGGGGTGGTTCAACCCACCTAAAAACGCGGATTTTGAGCTCATTTTTCTGCAGTGAAAAAACGGTTAAATATATTGCAAATCTGATTTCACCAGTCGATTCAGCAGCAAAAATTAATACAATGTATGTTTTTTGAACCCCTAAAAAGTTCCAAAAACCCACAACAGAGGTCGCAAATCTCATTAAAAAAAAAAAAAAAATTTAGATTTTTTTAAACATGCACGATGAAAAGGCATTTTGAGCTTATTGAAACGGTACCAACATTTTATTTTTATCAGAACCCGTAAAAAAGTTATATGGCTTTTAACATTTTTTGTTAAGGCTAAATAATAACTTGTTAGAAAAAAGTTAAAACTGTTGAAAAAAATTTTGCAAAGAGTTTCCTGTCATTTAAAATTTTTAAAAAATTACATCTTAAACATTTGTTTGCAATTGATAATAATTTATCAATATGTCGGATCTGTTACATTTAGCAAATAAAAAAGTTAGGCGAATACCAGGTAAATACAGAATTTGTTGTAATAACCTGAAATAACTCATAAAATTCTGTTTAGATGTTCAATCGTGTACTCATTTAGACGTCTTACGCCGTTTTCTCACGATTCATGAACTTAATAACAAAAAAGATGTGTTTGTATCAGCATCATCTCTAGTATCCGAAATCGAAATCGACGTAGAGCAATTGTTACTGTTTCCAAAGCAACGCTATTACCTTCGTAACAAGATAACCAAACTTTACGGAAATTTTTGCAATGCCAAACGAAATTTTAAAAGAGGGAGTTTGGGTCCAATGAAACACGTAAAAGAATTCTACAAAAAACTCTCTATTCCATTTCCGTTGACACAAGAATTTAAGCGAGCGTCGAGAAAACAAGTAGTTAAAGCATCTATTACTAACACATTAGAAGAGGAAGAAATACAAGTAGACATTGACAACAAAAATCAAGACCCAGATTGGATGGTAGCTGAAGCAAAATCCAAAATTGGTAAGTTTCTTTTTATAGATCCAAAGACTTGCCGACTGTTGGACAGTCTTGGAATTTCTTCCAATTCGATATCACTTCTTTTCAAAGAAATGAAAGGTCTCAACAACATAGAAGGAAATACATCTTCATATTTGTTAAAACGACGGTCTAGCGAACGTGAGCAATCAATGAAACGGCTCCAGGAATTTGAATTTCCCGACTACTTAATATTGCATTGGGACGGTAAACGTATGCAGAATAATAGCCGCGATATGGTAGAAAGATTAGTCATTAGTGTTTCCGCAACAAATGGGTTACAAAAACTAATTTCTTGTAATTTTATTGACGATGGCTCAGCAAGATCTATTTCAAATGAATTAAAAAAGCAATGTGATACATTAAACATCACAAACAAGATTGTTGGTCTATCTTACGATACAACAGCTGCAAATTCAGGCGTGAAAGGAGGTGCAGCAGTGTTATTCGAAAAAACAACACAAAAACAGTTGAATCGTCGACCTTGTCGACTTCATCAAAAAGAATTGTGCGTGGCAAATCAATTTAAAGAAGTGGTAATGAAAACAGTTGGTGCTGGAATTCCAATTTTTAGTCAATTTAGAAAGTGGTTTATACATAATCGTGGTTTAAAAATTACACCGGCATATAATTCAAAAGCAGCTAAAAGGATTCTGGACCAAAATCGGCAATCGTTGGTAGATTTTTATGTTAAACAAACCCAGATTAATCACAGAAGGGCGGATCACAGAGAAGTGGCCGAACTTGCACTTGTTCATTTAAATGCAAATCCTCGCTATAATTTAAAAGCCTGCGGAGCAGATCACCACGCCCGATGGCTCTCAAAAGTAATATATATTTTCAAAATAATGTTGTACAAAAATCATTTTTACATTTCGGAAACGTTGTTGGAGCAATTTGAAGCTATTTTATAACCGTATAACTAAAGTATTGGTTCACGTGCGAATCAACAATTTATGCTACAAAAAATGACCTAGACTTTTTGTCCTAACTTGAGAAATTATTGTTCTTTAATTGCAAACAGTGCTAAAGCCACTCAGCTACGGCATTTGGAATACCTAAGCGAAGATGACGCAGTATTTTCAATTTTTGACGAACGAATTTCATTAGAGGAAGAGGAAAAACTACGAAAAAAATTGTTACCAAGTAAAATCAAAGACCAAACTCAAAAGTTGTTAGAAATTGATCCAAATTGTTATTTACACGATTTAAAAGACTATGATGCCGACACTGTTACATATTGTACACCGGATGAAGAAGCTGAAGATTTTGTTAACTTGATCCATTCAACCGATCAAATACTTTATGAAAAAGACTTCGTTGATGTCGATGAAAATGAAAATGTATTAAACAAAACTATCGATGTAACTAGCAAATTACCAAATTATGATTCTTTTTGTTCTAAATCATAAAATATTTCTTTTATGGGTCATAAAGCCATTGATTGGCCAACTAACAAAAGCTATGTAAATGCAATCAAAATCGCCAATAACATTAAATCTACAAGCATTTATACGGAACAACTCGTTGGCCGAATTCCAAGACTAAACGATTCGTGTTTGCTGAAAAATAAAGATGGTTTAAATCGTTTAGCTATAGCCGCAGTAGGTAACACTGAAATTGTTTAAAATTACTTTAAATAAATCATTTGAAACATTAAAAAAAATTGTAAACTTTTTTTTATCAATTATTTTTTTTTTTGTTTTAAAATAATTTTGAAGTCTCATAACTTTTTAACGGGTTGTGATAAAAATAAAACGTTGGTACCGTTTCGCTGAGCTTAAAATGCCTTTTCATCGTGCATGTTTAAAAAAATCTAATTTTTTTTTAATGAGATTTGCGCCCTCTGTTGTGGGTTTTTGGAACTTTTTTAAGGGTTCAAAAAACATACATTGTATTAATTTTTGCTACAGAATCGACTGGTGAAATCAGATTTGCAATATATTTAACCGTTTTTGCTCTGCAGAAAAACGAGCTCAAAATCCGCGTTTTTAGGTGGGTTGAAGCACCCCAAGGAGTGAAAATTTTCAAAAAAAAAAAGGCCGCCATTATATTTATTTACCCAAAAACCTTAAAAAAAATGTTGATATCCGCAAATCAAATTTTTAAAATTTACTCTAATAAATATAATGCAAATATTAGAAACAATGTGTTCAAGTAGAAGCATTTCATTAAGTGTTATGCAAATTTAAAAACCGCAAAAAAATAGGGAAAAATCTCTGTGGGACAAAAAGTAAGATATCATAGGGGATTAATGCAGGGACGCCGTAATTTTAATATAATTTTATTTTTAACCTGTTCTTTTAACCTGTTAGGCGCCTTTTCGTATTTTGGGAAAAATTTTCTTATTTCACAATTTTCGCTGTACCTTTGAAATGAAAAGCAATAAAATAATAAAATAAATTGCAAATTAAAGCGTACTTAATGTGCTTTTAAATAATAAAAAAAACATGATTTAATAAAGTATAAAAAGGCATAAATATTTAATACGTGTTAATATAAGTAAAAATTTATATTAAAATCCGATTATTTTCTCCAAATTTTCTAATTTCACAAATCTATAATATTAATAAGCTAGGCGATTTTTTGTGACCGATGTTTTGTTCTACCTTTTTATCCCGATTTTGACCAAACGTATATTATTTGAAAGGTATGTCTTTTTAGCCGTTTTGCAGATTTACAGATTTTTAAATTTTTTCATTTATTTTGAGTAAATTGCATTTAAAGTTTCTACTAACACATACATAAAATTATACATATGTATTTTATTAAATTTGTTAATGTGTTTGTTAATGAGTTTGCTATCTTCATTCGCAATAATAATAAACCATAAAAGTATTGGTTTGTGAATTGGCTAAGTTGAAAAATAAAGCTGCCTAGAAATTGCACTCGAATTTCGGGTGCTGGAATCTGCTAGTGTAAATTAAAAAGTCAAATAAGAAAATGTTGTTGTTTTTTTTTACTGATCTACAAATTAAAAAAAAAAAACTACTGCAGAAACGAAGCATGGTTTTTACTAATCTGGTTGCGCTGAATTCGAATCTAGCATAAAAATTGGGCTGTCACGTCTTGTTCATTTTTTTATCGCATGCTGGCAATACGGTAAAACAGTCAATGCTGATACTACAATTTCACAATTATTATTTTGACAGAAGCCCACATTCATTCTAAATCTTCACAATAGTTACCGCGTCAAGCTATTTTTGCTTTGTGTGTGGTGAATATTTGGTTGGAGAGAAAGGATATGCAATATCAGAATCATTAAATATGCATATTTACATTATTTTGATTTTACTGTCAGAAACTTGGACAAACCGTGTACACCGACAATGTTTTGCAATAGTTACAGAATTGTTTTATACAAGTGGTCAAATAGCAAGAAGATCTATTTCGATTTTTCAATTCCAGTACTTTGGAGAGAGTCAAGTAACCACCAAACCGATTGTTATTTGTGTTTAACAAAAGTTGTTGGATTCAATATGAAAAATCGAAAAAATATTACTTACGCGAGTGTCCCATCGGTTTCCAAACCAATTCAACGTTCACCAAATGATCCATTACCAGTAATTCCCAGTGCTACGAGCAGTGAGTCCGAAACATCGTTCACCAGCAGTGGTAGTTTGTATGAGACTGATGATGAACGCCATTTATTGACTCAAGCTGAGCTGAGTGATCTAATTCGGGATTTACATTTAACGAAGCAAGACGCAGAATTACTAGCTTCACGCATGCAACAGTGGAAACACTGTTACGAATCAATGACTGAAATTTTGACATTTCTCAAATACAACGATCATAAATGGAAGATGGTGACTTTAGGGTGTGTGATTTAAATTTCTTTGTATATATAGTATAGATCATCATAAATAACTGTAAATTATTCTGTTTCAGGTCATTGGTTTGTTGACTGGTATGGAAGGAGGTTTCACAAAATATTGTTGTATCCTTTGTCTATGAGATAGTCGCGCTCCATGTCATCATTACGTTAGAACAGAGTGGCCAGTAAGAACTGAGTATTCATCAGTAAAACAAAACATTTCATATAAAACATTAATTGGTCCAAATGACGATCTTCTTCCGCCGCTGCACATAAGAACTTTATCAGGGCTCTGGACAATGATGGTCCAGCAGTTAAATATTTGTTAGCGGTTTTTCTTAAAATTCCATATGCTAAAGTCAAAGAACACATATTTGTTGGCCCTCAGATGTTTTCTTGGAAACAATAAGAGTGAAAACTACAGACAAACTGCTGCTGAATTATTGAGAAGTTATCACGAATTAGGTGCACGAATGTCACTCAAATGCATTTGCTTCATTTGCATTTTGATTTTTTTCCACAAAAAATAAAAGCATGCTGGGAGACTATTGCTGGACTCTAATACGTGAAGCGGAACCAACAAAATACAAACGACGTTCAAATAACTTTTGAAAATTCATTGATTTTTAAATAAACTAATGATTTTTTATGGAAAAAACGAATATGAACATTTTTTTGTATCTCGAAAACCTGACGTGATAGACAAAAACCAATATTAATTTCATAATTACACTCTACAAAAGCCATTCTGGGAGCGTCAGCAATTTCATGTCAGGTTGAAAGTACTAGGTGAGTATAGAGAATATAGAATATAGAGTAAAACTACTTATGGGTTTAGTGTTCTCAGGCCAAGCTTTTTTATGACCTTCTATATTTTTTATATTTTTCCTTATGTAAAAACATCGGAACAACTATGGAGCGTATGATGAATATGAATGTTTTGTTTAATAATTATCATACGATCCATAGTTGTTCTGATGTTTTTTTTTTCTATTCCTAGGGAAAAATATAAAAAATATAAAAGCTCTTAACAAAAAAGTTTGGCCAAAGAACGCCAAACCTTTTGGGTGTGTTACACTACCGGCCTAGTACTTAATCCTGACTTAAAATTTCTCACCCCCAGACAATCAAAATGTTCTACATTGTATTATTTACACACAGCCATCATGTACTTCATAACCATCATAATAATCTTCATCATCATCGCCGTCTACTATCATTTTCATTGTGGGGAAGAATAAGTAACCCAAATGCAGACTGTGGCATTTGGTCCATTTTTTTTATTAGTCATGCTTGTAATGAATTGATTATAACTTAAAAGATCTCTATTGAACGCGCCTTCTATTGTCTTTTTTCAACTGTTTTTTGCGAAAAGCGCCCCCTATAACTTTTGAAGTCCTAAATTTCCTGAGGTTCTTCAGTTAGTTGAATCAGAAGCAATCGTGAAAGCGATACATTTTCTCACCCGTGATATAAAAGGGTTGGAGACATATAATATGTGGCATTAATAATTTTTAACAAATAGCCTAATAGTATCCGTAGCGAAATTTTTAAATCTTTGTCTGTGTCTGTTGTCTGCTTGTCGACAACATTTTGGATAGATTTTTAGCCCCTTTCCCGTGACCTAATCAATCTGAAACTTTGCGGGCGGGCTCGTGGCGATGACAAATATGATCTAACAAATTTTTAGTGGTGCCAAAACAATGGAAACTTTTAAATTTTTATACCACAGCTAATAAAAAAATTTACAAAGGGTAAGTTTTTATTATATTATTACCACAACGACCACAAAAACAACAAGTACACCTATGACAGCAATACAACATTTAGAATAACAACAAAAACAATACAGAAACGTCATATTTTTAAAATTTTTTTCATTCTTCAGTGATTTCTCGGGACCTATTAAACCGATTTTCATGACCTATTAAACCAATTTTAAACAGAAACCTTCTCATGATGTTAGTCAATCATTATCACTAAAAATGAGCCCACCAGTGGTCCTATTGAGGGCGTGATCGTGACAAGAACAACATGACAAATCATATTTTTCCAAGACTTTTTTACTTCTGCATACCATTCTCGGAACCCAATCAGCCGACTTGGACGATTTTAAATAGCAAACTTCTCAGGATATTAATGAATCATTTTTTATGCCAACGAGCACCTTAGCTACCCGATTAAAGTCGTCATCGTGATTTCCACAGACATACAGACGGACAGACGGACAGGCGGACAGACGGACATCGCTATAACAACTACGCTTGTTCTAAGGATCAGAAATATATATATTTTATTGGTTTCTAATTATTACAAACGGAATGACAAACATATATATACCCTCTGCACACTGGGGTGGAGTGTATAAAAAGTAAAAATTTGTACCATCTGTTCTTTCAAAAATTTTTGTAAATCGAAATCAAATGTCAATGGAGTGCATATTTTCATACATTTGTAAGGAAACTGGTCGAGCTTTATCGAGTAGTTCACCAACAGCACAACTATTGTCCAAAAGTTTTGAAACTTAAAGAGGTTATGTCGATGTATTTGCAACTACATCGACATAAAAATAATAAAAAATATCATCAAACTTGAAATAAGAAGATACACTCAAACCTCATTTTATGTGATTAATTCGTTCCAGAAAAATCTGCATAAACCGAATTCGCATAAAATGATAAACCAGTTCCATATAAAAATGAATGATTCGTTCCTGAATTTAAAAAATTCGCATATTTTCAAATCAAAACATTTTAATCCATCAAAATCGCATAAAAAATCAACAAAAAAAATTATTTCATTTATTTGTGCCCATTTTATTATCTGAAAAGCAAATATTTTTAGCACAACTTTTATATGTTAAATATTCTACTTTTGTTAAATGTATCCGTAACGTAAATGTAACGTTGGCATTTAGTGAAGTTATAGAACGTAAAAATGAACCAGCATGTTTATGTGTAAAATTAACCAAACTTTATCAACTTTTCACAAATGTCACGTACAAACGTAGCAAAAATCTATTTTCAACAAATTGGGACGTTCCGGGTACGTGATATTTGAATTGCGCTAAAAGCTTTTCATGTAACAGAAAAAAACAGCTGACATGTCTGGTTGCGGTTACGTGTGCCTAACTAGGCCTTTACACTGTTTACGCAAAAAAAATAATAAAAATTAAAAACCGCATTAAAAAAATCGCATAAAACGAGGTTTGAGTGTACTTTCACACATTTGCTTAGAAAGTGGTCAATATCAGTCGACTAGTATTATAACGATGCCACAATTTTGGTCGGAATGGTTTGACATTGTTTCTGAGTAATCTATGAATATATTCAATTACAGTCCATTAAAAAAAAATAATCCGATCTTTTTCGAGTATTTGTACTCACACATAAGCATTTTTGTCGGAATGCTTTGAAATTTTGAAAACATATTCTCTATATACATATATCAAAATTGAAGTAGGTTTTTCCAAGTGTTCTTAAATATTTTTTCAAAATAGACATCTAACATATACGAAAAGCATACATTTAAGTGGAAAGTAGTATTTAGCCCACTCCATAGATTATATCAGAATGTTCAATGTTTCAGGAGAGTAAAATATCTGTTTATGTGATCGTTAAAGGGGACACATCGTATTTAACAGCTCATTTTCCTATTCTCAAATTTGTATACACAGAAAAACTAAAACTAAACGTTGTTTTATACACTGAAAAAACAGATTCATTGTGACTTTCAGGTAATAACTGAATTCTAAGTTATTAATTGATTAATTGATTTGTTGCTATTTAATTTCTGTTATGAAACTCGAAAATACAATCGTTCAACTTTAAAGTAATTCAGTACTTAAACAATTTTTTTTCTGCGTGTGTAATTAAATTTCTATTCCGACAAATGAATTCTGTTTGGTCTGTTTCTACGACTGCTTTTGATTCCTTTAACCGGTGTTCTTCATACTTAAATGATTTGATCCATGATTTTCACAATTAAATTAATGCAATTATTAATTTCTATCAACTGCTAATGACATCTAACACACACACACTCAAGCACACTCACAAATTTTAAGCAATCTTCTTCAGAAACCAAAACAAGCGTATAAAAGACATGATACATCTTCTAAATACCAAATGATACCTAAATCTTTTACAGTCTCTGGTATAAAATTTATTCAAGTGTTAAATTTAACAATATGATGCACAACACACCAGCAGAAATAACCGTAACAATAACTAAAAACTTTGTTATTTTATCTATGAGACTCTTTCCAAAACAGATGATGATGATGCTGATGATGATGAGGAGGAGAAGGATGATGGAAACAATGTGATACCTTTACACCTACAAAAATGTCAAGTGTCATTATCTGTCTACGGCCATATACACACAAACTTTAAAGTTCATACTCCACTCCACACACATATATATACATACACAGATAGAAAATGATTTGTACATGTTGAACATACACATGAGTTTAGCTGTCATGTCCAGTATTTTATAATTTTCTAATCTCTATTTGTAGGCTGAGGGAAATGGTCGTACGGAGTTATAATAAAGTTTTTTATAGACAATTCATACAAATTGTATCAGAAAATTAAATTTGGCCTTCTGCTACCGAACACTATATTCGCTTTTAAGGATTAGTTTTGAAAAGAGAAAGGATACATACTCGTGTGTTGGAAACTTATAACTACACAAGTAAAATTAGTTCAGTTATTCCGCAATTGGTAATAAAAATATTATTACGCATTTAATATAATTTGGCAAATTTATTTTTTTTTTTTGCAAGAAAAACACCTTTTTCCCAATACAATAAATATTTCATAGCAATCATAAATCATACAACACTCTCGTGTTGCAACATACTCACTCGCGCTAAGTGCACATCCGTTCGAATTTTTGTTTTATGAAGATTTCAATCTATATTTTGAAAAATTGGTCAAAAGCCAAACAATTAGTACGGAAACAATAAGACCAATAATATATTGGAATGATGAAACTAAAATGGATTATTACACAAACATAAATTATACTTCGTCGAATATGCAACGCGTTACTCGAATGTACAGCAAATGGACTACGTGGAGCAGAAGCAATGAGGTATGAATTGATAGTGACAATGTAACAGTGAGTTAGGCAGTGTCAACAAACAAGATAGCTCTGGTGAGATGGTGAAAAATAATTCCACTGATTTTGTTTAGTTTTTTTTTTCTGATACAAATAGATTGGAGTGAATATTATTCAATACAAAACTATTATTATGCAATAAAAGCTTATAAAAAAATAGCTTCATTTTCTATGAAATGAAAAAAAGATTTTGTGTCGACCAAATCTTCAGAAGAGGCAGTATCAAACAGGAGGAAAAAATATGGACGGAGAAATTTTACAGAGGTTAAAAATATAGAGTATGAGGTTTAAAATTTACAAAATGCACAATTTGTTTACAAAACTAGTATGAAAGAAAATTTTCTTTTATTTGGAAAACAAGGAATACATAAACACCTCAGAAAAATAATTTGTTGCGACTGTATAAAACTTCGAGACCTATAATAAAATAGAAATATAATGATATGCTGAGTTAGCCTCTGACCACCTTCCAACTAAAGTAAATCTTTATGGCTCAAATTATCACACTACGAACCTGTTATACGATTTTAGTAGAGTTAACTGGGTGCAGTTCAATCAACATATTAATATTAATATCTCAGAATGCGATGCTGAATGTATGAATATAAACAACGTAAATATGAGGATTTATAACTTTAATAATGTAATTAAGGATGCCACCGAAATAAGTTTACCAAAAGGAACCGTTGTACCCCAAAACCAAACCTCTACCCACTCATATCAGTAAGCTAATCGTGAATTGTATTTTTTTTTGACGACAACGGATTCTGAATAGAGAAAATATAGATAAAATTGAAATGAACAGACTTAATAAAAAAATTAAGCAAGAACTAATTGTTGAAAGAAACAAATCGTGGAGCAATGTTCTGGCATCACTTTATAAATATTCTTCTCCCTTTTGGAACACTACAAAAGTCCTGCGAAAGAATCATATATGATGCCAATACTTCAACATAATGGTACTCGTTATCCTGCGGCTCAAGAAAAATGTGAATTGCTTGCTATACATTCCAATCAAACCATATTGTGTCAGCAAGCCTAAGTGATTCTGCCACAATAAATACTGTTAGCAACGCTATAGATTCTTTCCAACACATACAATTCGGTATTATTAATGATTACTAAATGGTAGTAGTAGTAGTAATTCTTTATTAAATTATGTTTTTTTTTAATGATTACTATGTTTCTACTGAAAAAATAAAAAAGATAATCAAAACTTTTAAGATAAAAAAATCTACTGGTATTGATGGCATAAATAATAAAATACTAAAAGCACTTCCTAAAAAAGGGTTACAAAGCTTGGCAAATATTATTAATTACTGCCTTAAATATTGTTATTTTCCAGACTGTTGGAAGCAGGCAAAAGAGATTGCGATTCGTAAACCGAACAAAGTGGCATCCTGTCCATTATCGTATAGACCAATCAGCTTGTTATCCTCTTTAAGCAAAGTCCAAGGAAAAAATGCTGAAATTTTGTGTAGAAAATCAGGTGTTTCCAACGCAACCATTCGGATTCGGTGCTGGTCACAGCACATCTCATCCTTTATTCAGAATTAAATTTAAAATCAAGCCTAAATTCAATACAATGAAGTCCGCGGATATGGTGTTGCTAGATATCAAGTCTGGGGGCAAATCGTCGCTTTCGATATCGAGTAAACCCAATCGAAATTCCATATTTTGGTTTATTATTTAAAGAAGATGGACAATCGTCAGACCTCATTTCACTTTTACTATTAACTATGGACCATAACTCTTTAGCTCTAACAGAGTAAAATTACTCTCAGTATTCCATTTTGGAAAATAAAAAAATAATTTCGATCGAAAAATTTCGATATCGACTGCGACGATTCGACCCCTGCTTTTGACTCTGTATGCCGTGATGGTCTGGTCTACAAAATGATTTATTTAAATTTTCTACCGGAAATCATAAAAATAATACAAAGCTATTAAATAAGTCGATCATTCAAAGTTTCTATAGATAATAACTCCTTGACTCAGATTAGTATTCCAGCAGGATGCCCCCAATGATCTTGATTATCTCCAATATTGCATTGACTGCACTTTATCTATATTTGCTGATGACACGGCAATATCTGTTATGGGGTTTTTGATACTATCGCAAGCATACAAAACCCGTTAATAAATATAGAAGAATATTTTAAGAAATGGAAAATTCTTATAAGTCTTTAAAAAAATAAAAACAAAGCAATATACTTCACAAAGGGATTTAAGCCTCAATAACAACTCAACTATTAAATGGGAGTCTGAAGTTAAGTATTTTGGAGTAATATTGGATTCAAAAATTAACTTTAGCAAACATATCTCTTACGCCATAAACAAAATAAATAATGTTACAAGACTTATGTACTCTTTCATAAAAAGAAAGTCAATACTAACTCCAGGTAATAAAATTATAATATTCAAAGCTATTTTTATGTCCATACTGTATTATGCTGCCCTGTGTGGTATGATGTCGCAACCTGTCAAAAACTTCATATAAGTCAAAATAAACTGCTCAAGATGATATACAATCTTACGTGGCATTATTCGACTCAACGAAATGGTAAATGATAGAATTTTGAAGCTCACTCACAATTATGATATAAGATGTAAATTTTCTGAATATTTACACATTAATGAATTATCAGTTAGTACGTAATTTTAAGTTTTATCTTAATATAAAAACTTTTTTTTATTTAAATAGGTTTTTTGTTAATTTTTGCCTAAACATATAAACTTATTGTAATATATAATATTATAATTGGGCAGTTCACAATGGGTATTGTATCGTTGTATCTGTTGTACCGTGTATTACTTTACAATAGTGTAAAATTGTTATTGGTAATTTTCGTTGAAAAATCAACGATACAACTTCATTTGCTATGTTTAGTAAATGTTGCAGTATCATAAGCAGTTTTTATGAAAAAGAAAAAACAAATACATACAATTTTACCAGCATAAATAGTTATGAAATAAAAAATGGCAATAAAATGCAAATAACGCAAATACATCGCCAAGTTTATTTATATAAAAATTATTGTTTATATTTTTAGTATGAATTTTCTCTTTCAAACCAAAACATTTTATACATATTTTTTTTTTTTTTTTGTATTCAAAATTAAAATGTAAGAGGTACGTAACTAAAACTCCAGGGTATATCTTATGACCAAGAAGCAAACACTGACACGTGTTTTGTCTTATTCGAAATAACAGAAGCGACGAAGCGACCTTTCCTCGTTGGATCGAAAATTACTAAAGAAAACATTTTACACTATGAAAATACAACTGACCTTTCACAACAAATGATTGTATTGTGTATTTTAATAAAACATACAACATACAACATACAACACCTGTTGTGAATTGCTCAAATATCTTTTGTAATTATTTTTCTAAGTAGAAAATGTTAACTCATTAAACTTATTACTCTGTAAATACATATTCATGTTACGTAGATAATGCCGCCTTACATACCACCTATTTAACATAGATACCTCACTAAGCTAGCAGCTAATTTTATAGTGACAGACATGACATTCAGTGATTATTCTAATCCAATATTATACAGTAAAAGTTTTCCATTATTCATAAAAATATACAAAATTATGCAGACGGACCTGACCAAGATATTAGAAAAAGTGAGAAAGGGCTATATTTATTAATAATTGGGGGGCAAAAATTAGTTGTGACAGACATGACAACAAACAGACATCATTTTAGAGGATGTTTGTAAAACACAGAAAAGCTCTGAAGTTTGTATGACAAATATAAAAAAAGTTGTTTATAAAAAAAACAGTAATTCTAGAATAAATTATAGAAAAAAGAAGTATTTTGTAATGTGACAGACATGACACTGCCTTTATTTTCAAAATTACTAAATTACACTTTTTCTTTCTTACTGGAAGAATAGGGGCTACAAAAATATTCAAAATACATCTAACAAAATATTTTCATACCCTTTTCTTTGAAATGGGTATATTTTGGACCTAAGATTGACCTTTGTATGGAATTACCTACCTGTAAAGGAGAACTAAGATTATTAATTTTTTTTTTTTAGTTGTCTTGACAAAGGAATTTACATTTCATTTTTAGCGTCTTTTTATATGACTGAAATTTATTCCAAATAAACTTGGTTATTCA